>OZ004709.1:153507764-154216187 GCA_963924515.1 Vespertilio murinus | reverse complement strand
GCAAAAATTCAAAAGTTTAACACTATGCCAGCTGTGGGAAAGCAGGAAAGAAACAGGAACTTGCTTACATTGCTGGTGAGTATGCAGACTGTTTCTGTCTCCCAAAGAGCAGCTGTGTAATAGCTATCAAAACTGTAAATGCATTTACTATTTGACTCAATTAGTCTACATCTGGAACTTTATCTGATAGTATTCCTGTACGAGTACAAAATGACTTTCGTCAGTTTTTCACTGAATGTTGCTTGTAACAGAAAATAGAAACTACCCAAATGCCCATCACTCTGGGACTGATGGAATATTGTAATGAAAAACAAGTGAAAAAGCTCTCTCTGTATTAATCTTGAAAGATGCCCAGTATGTATCAATAAAAGTAAAATGAAGGACTTAACATATTATGTTACCTTAAAAATAATAATAAAGGCAGCTTGGAGGGTTTTGGTTTTGTTTGTTTTTTTAAAAAAAAGAAAGGAAGAAAGAAAGAAAGAAAGAAAGAAAGAAAGAAAGAAAGAAAGAAAGAAAGAAAGAAAGAAAGAAAGGAAGGAAGGAAGGAAGGAAGGAAGGAAGGAAGAAAGGAAGGAAGGAAGGAAGGAAGAGGTGGGTGGAGAACTAACAAATACATTTATGTTTATATTTACATTAAAGAGACTCAGGGAAGTGACACACCACTTTGGCAGGTGAGGAGGAGTAGATAGGACTAGGTAGGAAGGAGGCTGCTTAAGATGGATGGTATTAATTTATTATCTATATGAACATATACCTTGTAAAATAAATAAAACAGAGTCACTTAAAATTTTTATGAAGTGTTTTTTGTAGTTAGTGTGGGGAAAAAATGTAAGAGACTTAATGCAGAAAGTCTTTTGTGGAGATCTTAGATCTTTAAGTGGCCAGAGTCCATGATTAGATTTTAAAGGAACCCATGAAACTGAATACAAAATGTTGTATCTCTTTGCATGTGTACAAATTTCTAGGAGAACTGTCCAGAGCTTGTATCACATTATTGAAAGAACTCTATGATCCAAAACAATGTGAGAAATCACAAATTTGAGCATTCATACAAATCTCTAAACTTATACTTCCTAAATATTAAAGTACTGTATGGCTTGGTAGTTATAAATAGGAGTACTGGATTCCAGAGACTGGGGTTGAAATTCACCACTTATGAATTGTGTATATCTGGGCAATTTATTCAAGCTTTCTAATCTCATGTCTCTTATCTGCAATAGAAAGAAAATAATAACATCTATTTCAGATGGTATTGTGAGGGTGGAATTAAATAATATATGTAAAGTGTTTAGCAAAATGCCAGGCACACAATAAGAGCTCCAAAATATTGCCCAGTGTAATCATTGAACTGAATATTGGCCCTATGGTTACAGGGAAATTTTTGGAAGGAGTCAGAATACGCACTGAGTTTTGGCCATGTTGAACTTGAGGTGCCTATCGGGTACCTACGTGAATATATCTGGCAGAAAATGAGTTTAGAGGGCTTGAATGCTGGAAAACTTAGGCTATGCTATGGGACTTTTCTTTGAAGAATTGTTTTGTCTGGTAGTTCCTTGTCAGCAATGGCTACATGGCCACTGATTTCTACATGCATATCAATACAAAATTTTTATGTTAAGTTTTTTTTTTATCTCTGTCTACATTCTCTCCCTTGGTGATCTCATCTAATTTCATGATCATAAGCTGATAACTCCCAAATATATATGTACAGCTCAGAGCTCTCCCTCAAACTCACACTCCAAATACCTACTCAACAAATATTCTTGGATGTTTATTGGCACCTGAGAATTAACATGTTTTTGGGGTGTGTGTGTGTGTGTGTGTGTGTGTGTGTGTGTTTATTGCTGTTGTTTTTATTGCTGTTATTGTTAATCCTCACCCACGGATATTTTTCCATTGATTTTTAGGGAGCATGGAAGGGAAAGGGAGAGACAAGGAGAGACATTGATGTGTGCAAGACACATTGATTGGTTGCCTCCTGCCCACACCCCAACCAGGGCCAGGGAACCTGCAACTAAGGTATGTGCCCTTGACCAGAATCAAACCCAGGACTCTTTGGTTCACAGGCCAACACTCTATTCATTGAGCCAAACCAGCTAGGGTGGGAATTAACATGTTTTAAAATGAATCCCTCTCTATCCCCTACTAATTGACCCAACTATAGCTTTCCACATCTCAATTAGGAGTATTTCCATTTTTCTACTTACTCAAGCAAAACTTTTGAAGTCATTCTGATTTCCCCCTCCTGTCCCACCCAACATCCAATCCATTCATTCATGCTATTGTCTCTACTACAAAATATATCTATATCCAATTATTTAATGCTCCCTTTCTTGTTACCACTCTAGTCCAATCTACTAATATCCCTCCCACCAGAATTATTGTGACAATCTTCTAACTGGTTTTTCTGCTTCCACCTTTCTCCCTAGAGTAGCAGGGCAGGATCTCACCACAGCAACCAAACAATCCTCTGAAACCAGCACTGCTCTGCACAAGAGCTCAGTGGCCGCCAGCTCACCTGGAATTCAACCACAGTCTTTTCCACAATCATGAGCCTTCCCTCTTTAGGTCTCTCATCTCAATTGCAATTTTTCTTCTTTGGACCCTGCTTTCCAGCCCCACTGACCTCCTTCCTGTTTTTCCAATGTATACTAGAAACAGTCCTGCCTTCTATCTGGAATTTTCTTCTTCCAGGTTCCATGTGACTCACTTCCCCACCTCCTCCAAATTTTTGCCCAAACGTCATCTTCTCAGCAAGATGTTTCCTGACCAAACCAACTTAAATTACACCTCTCCCCTCCCTCACTGCTTTGTTTTCCTGCAGCATTCACCATCAGTTCATGTATGACATACGTCACTTGGTTATTTTATTTATAAATTAAGTGAAATGTATAACAAGACCATACAGAGTGAGGCCATGAAGCAAAAAATACCACAGTGCCCCTCCTGTGCTAAGAGAGAAGGGACCAGGTAATTACAAGCTGAGGAATCCAGCAGGTTTAGAAACAACTAGGTTGGTAGGAAAGTTCCATAGACACCAGGGAACAAGAAGGCAATACAAGTTCCCACACATAAATCCAAGAAACTCACTCTTTCACCCCATTCACCGTTAACTCTAACGCCACTTCCTCATACTTCAAGAGGCCAACCTGAATAGGAGCAGGGAGAAGAGGCATCTGAAAGGCAGGAATTATAAGGATTATTAGTTCAGTTGTGTTTAACAGATTGGAACTCAAGATAGTGGCCTGTTGGGTACTCAGTTCCTTCATCCTGCTCCACTATGCCAACAGTCAGGGCCTGGTCCTCCTTGACAGAGAAGACATAAGAATTTGTGGATATATAAGTCTTTATTGTAGAAACCAGTGGCCACGTAGCCATTGCTAACGAGAAACCACCAGACAAAACAGTTCTTCAAAGGAAAGTCCCGTACAGCAGGTAACAATATATAGTCTCCATAATGCAGGCCCACATAATAGCAGCCTGCCTTACATAGGAACAGCCCCACCAGTAGCGGCTCTGGCTGGTCAGTAACAACTTTATACTACTTAGATAAAAGAGGCTTCTTTCCAAATAGTGACCTTGGTCTTAGGGGGTTATAGAAGGGCAGACTTGTGCAGCGTATGTACAGATTACTGTGGCCTTGCTCTTGCACCTGTGTATAGTTCTTGGACACCCTGACTAAGAATCACATGCTCAGAGTGGCCTTGAACATCTGGCATACTCTGAACAGGGCCTCTATACTCCAGTTGGCCTTGGGCATCCAGTGAACTTTGAATAGGGCCCCACATGGCCCCTGCTAAATCAGCAGCATGAGGGCTCCTAAGATAAAAATATATATATATATATATATATATATATGAGTGGATTTTCCCCTGCTGCATTTTAAATTGCAATTCACGACCAACAGTCTGGATTTTTCTAAGGGGTCCTATTGGATCTTGTGTCTAGATCTTCTTTGTCAGGCTAGCCTCTCCAACCCAGACCATCATTCATTCAGTCAGTCAGTCATTTTTATTTCAACTGTAAATGAGGGCCTCTGAGGCTGAGCAAGAAGAATCCATTTAGACATAGAAGAGCTGGTGCCATTCCTCAGAACCACTCACTGTGCTCTGTGACTTTGAGTCTCTTTTCTTACCTATAAAATAAGGATGATATACCCAGCATTGAACTAGCATCTCTGCTGAAGAAAATAATAAATATGAAAGATATTGGTATATTTCAAAGTGCTCTTTAAATTTAAAGCATTGTTATTGTGGAAACTAAAAAGTATTGTCAGTTGACTGCCCACTTGACACTACTGGAGGCTGCAAATTTGATCAAGACACATTTCCTATCTAGAGCTTTTGATTATCTCATGCAGCGATGCCTCTGGTTCACCTGGTTTACCCTCTGGGTCCTGCTTGCTTATCAGAAGTCAGTTTGCTTCATGCTGGGAAGGAAGGCTGAGATAAGGAAAATCACAAGGCCAGATTTCAGTCTCTTACACTGAAATGAGTCATTTGATCATCCACAATTCCCTGATCCATGAAAGCAGCCCCTGCACAAAACGCTATGTCCTCACACACCAGGTAGACAAGAAATACACACCCCCACACACAGACACACACACACACACACACACACACACACACACACACGCCGGGTCTGAAATGAAGCTCCTGGAGAGCCTGTGCCTTCCAAATTCACATTGGACATTTCTGTCATTCTGTTAAGTGCAAGGCAGAATCTTTAAAGATTCCCCTGCGTAACATTTGTGATATTGCATATCAATCTCCCAGCTTGTTTACCTCGTTAATTCAGTCTGTATCCTATAATGGGAAACTGAAGTAATCAACCAAAAAATGATCTCCTGAAAATTTGCTATTGAAGGGCCTGGAATTAGCTAGATAAGCCGGTGACATTAAGTAAAGTGGTTGAAAATAGCTCATCTCCCCACCTCATGCTACTAACACTACACACACACACACACATACACACACAAAACGCACACACATATACACTCACACATAATGGTATGTAAATGTTATATATTGACATTGTATATACATTTTAAGTTGAGCATGAGGATAAGCCTTTCATAGGGCCCACTATACTTGGACATGGTGAAAGAGGGCCCAAAGGAAGCAATATGTGAAGTAGAGAAAACTTAACTCAAACCATGGTACATATATTGTGTTTAGGGGTCTAACTCCCTATGGCATTCTGAATATTTCTCTATGAAATCAGAAACCAGGGTTATAAAAATATATATTTGTACACAAAAACTATGTATATACATATATATTATCTAATACAAGAGTAATATGCAAATTAACCATCAATCTGCTATGCCCACAAGCCACACCCACCAGCCAATCAGGAGTGAGTGTGCAAATTAACCCCAACCAAGATGGTTACAGCCATGGAGCAAACAGAAATCTTGGGTTTCTCTGGCAATGGAGGAGGCCAAACTTTCTGCACACCCTGGTAGGCACAGGCCTCCTCTCAAGGCTACAATATTTCAATTACAGAAGATAAATAAATCCCAACAAAAATGGCATCAGCCACAGAGCTGGAGAGAGCAGGAGGCTTGAGTTGCCCCGGGCGATAGAGGAAGCCAAGCTTTCTGCACATCCTGGCAGGCCCAGGCCTCCACTCAAGGCTACAAAGTTTCAATTATAGAAGATAAATAAATCTCAACAAAAATGGCTGCAGCCAAGGAGGGAGCAAGAGGCTTGGATCTGCTCCAGGCTACAAAGTTTTAATTATAGAAGATTAAAAAAATCCCAGATACCAGGGCCTCCACTTGGGTCACCAGGGGGCATGACTGGCCTGCAAACCACCACAGGCCCCTCAACCAGGCCTTCCCATGTTCCAAGGGAACCACCACCCTGATCCGGACATCCTTCAAGGCAAACCAGCTGGCCCCCACCGTGCACCATGCCTCTATCCTATCTAATAAAAAAAATATGCAAATTGACTGTCACTCCAACACACAAGATGGTTCCCCTATGTGGTCAAAGATTCTGCCTCCATGTGGGCACAAGATGGCCACCACAAGATGGCCAGCAGGGGAGGGCAGTTGGGGGGAACCCAGGCCTGCAGGGGAGAGCAGTTAGGGGCAAACAGGCTGGCAGGGGAGTGGTTAGGGGTGATCAGGCTGGCAGGCAGGTGAGCAGTTGGGAGCCAGCAGTCCTGGATTGTGAGAGGGATGTCCAACTGCCTGTTTAGACCCTATCCTACCAGGATCAGTCTTAAACGGGCAATCGGACATCCCTCGAGGGGTCCCAGATTGGATAGGGTGTAGGCGAGGCTGAGGGACACTGCCCCCTGTGCACAAATTTTGTGCACTGGGCCTCTAGTGTACATATATACAGAGTGGCCAGATTATTATGATCTCTGAGTGCATAATAATCTGGCCACTCAGTATATGTGTAGATATAGATATAGATATAGATATAGATATAGATATAGATATAGATATAGATATAGATATAGATATAGATATAGATATGAGGCCCGGTGCATGAATTAGTATATGGGTGGGATTCAGCCAACCTGGCCAGGGGGAGAAGACATGGGCAGTTGGCCAGCCTGCCTGCTAATTGAACTCCCGATCAAGGGGACAATTTGCATATTAGCCTTTTATTATATAGGATATACACTGAGTGGCCAATTATTATGCATTCAGAGATCATAATAATCTGGCCACTCAGTATATATACTCTTCTGCTTTCATCCTCAAGGTGAAATCAAGTTCAAAGATATTTTCTTAAGGAGGGGCAGAAAAGAAAACACACACTGCTTTCTCTCCAGAGACTTCCAGAGGGAGGAGATAATTAGGCTCCTTCTCTCTGATTAGATATGCAAACTAAATATGAGCAATTACCTGACACCAAAGTACCAGCAGCTGAGGAACTGCTTTCACTCTGAGCCTGCACTGCACAGGGCAGCTTCTTGGTTCCCGTCTATTTGGGACCAAAATGAGAATGAGATTACAATGATCCTGTGAGAACACAAAAAGTCTAATTAAATAGGAAAGGTCAATCCAGGGAGTAGGAGAGTGGACTTTCTTTTAGAACATCTTTTAACTGTCTTAAATTCTTACTCCAAATGCCAGCTATCCATTTAAGTTAAGTCTTACTGTTATAGTTAAACAAAGAAATGCAGTCTTACAAACTGCTATTTGTATAACAGGTGGGGAGGTAGTGCCCCACACAGCTTAATCCCTGATATGTAACCCATGCTAGAAATAGCTAAACTCCACTGAGCCTCTCCTATGCATCTTGCATTGGCTAAAAATACTCATTCATTGATTTAAAAAAATACAACTCAGACATGGGGCATGGTTCTGAGTACTTGTGTCTCAACTGTGATAGAATCAAACAAACTCTCTTATTGTGGTTCAAAACCAACAGCCTGAATAAAGGATCTAAAATATCAAATAAACAAGGAGAGAGAGAGAGAGAGAGAGAGAGAGAGAGAGAGAGAGAGAGAGAGAGTTCAGCTATCTAATGAGAAGTTATGAGAAAATCAAAATAAAGAAATAGGCCAGTAAAGTGGGAACTATAATATATAGAGTAGCCGCAGAAAACTTCTGAGGAGGAAATTGATGTGAGAGCTGGAGTTCTCCAAAACCTCCTGGTAGCGCATTCTACACAGAAAGCACAGAATGTGAATGACTTGAGTCAAGAATGAGCTTGATCCGAAACCAGTTTGTCTCAGTGGATAGAGCATCAGCCTGCAGACTTGGGGGTCCCGGGTTCAATTCCAGTCAAGGGCATGTACCTTGGCTTCGGGCACATCCCCAGTGGGGGATGTGCAAGAGGCAGCTGATTGATGATTCTCTCTCATCGATGTTTCTGACTATCCCTCTCTCTTCCTCTCTGAAAAATCAATAAAATATATTTTTTTAAAAAAGCTTCTCATTTTGCCATATAATCCTCCTCTGTAGCCATGAAAAAATAATTTATGTGATCATTCTTTGATGATAACCTAGACTGCTTCTAGATCTTTGCTATACAAGCAATAAAAAAAATCTATGCATCTTACATTTTGTGTAGGTGAAATCATTAGGTCAAATAATTGATAAAAGTTGCCATAGTGCCTTCCAATGAGGTAATAGATTTCTACTCCCACCAGTAATTCCGTTATGTTTCCCTAAAAGCTCATCAAAGGAGGGTTTTGTAAACTTTTGGACTTTTGCCCATCTGGTAGGTGAGGAATGTTATCTCTGTATTGTTAACTTCTGGCAGCTCTCTTTATTTAAAAAAAAATCATTAATATTTTTTCTTGGACATGAGTTGCAATATTTTCTCAATTTGTCATTTGTTTTTTAATTTTACTTATGTTTTTTGTGTATTGTTGTTTATTTTTTGTTTTGTATGGTTATTGATTTTTTTCCATGCATAGATTTAATTTTGTCATTTACTATATTTTTGTTCTTTAAGGTGATCAAAGTTTTCAATCTTTTTGTTATGGCATATAGACATTTGTTTCATACTTACAAAGACTCTCTCCAATAAGAGATTATTTTTTTTTAAATCACCCATGTATTCTTCAACCAATATTTTTGTTTTGTTTTATATTTATATAATCCAATAAACCCAAAGTTTATCCTTCTGTATGGTAACAAGATTATGGCTCTAACTTTCTTTTTTTTTAAATAAATCTTTATTGTTCAGATTATTACAAATGTTCCTCATTTTTTTCCCTCCATTTCTTCCCTCCACCAGGTTCCCATCCCACCCTCTGCCTTTTCCCCATCCCCCATTGTCCTAATCCATAGGTACACAGTTTATGTTCAGTCTCTTCCCACGTTCCACTTCCCTTTTCCCCGAGAATCATCAGTCCACTCCCCTTCCATACCTCTGATTCTATTATATTCACCAGTTAATATTGTTCATCATGTTTTTTACTTCCCTTAGTTTTTAGATTCACTTGTTGATAGTTACATAATTGTTGTTCATAATTTTTATCTTTATTTTATTCCTCTTCCTAAAGAACCCCTTTCAGCAATTCATATAATTCTGGCTTGGCAGTGGTGAACTCCTTTAGCTTAAATTTATTTGTGAAGCTCTTTATCTGGCCTTCAATTCTGAGTGATAGTTTGCTGGGTAGAGTATTTTTGGCTGTAAGTTCTTATTATTCATCACCTTGAATATTTCTTGCCATTCCTGTCTGGCCTGCATGGTTTCTATTGAGAAATCAGCTGACAGTCATATGGGTGCTCCTTTATAGGTAACTACCTGCTTTTCTCTTGCTGCTTTTAATATTCTCTGTTTTTTGCTCTTGGAATTTTAATTATGATGTGTCTTGGTATAGTCCTCTTTGGATTCCTTTTGTTTGGGGTTCTGTGTGCTTCCTGGATGTGTAAGTCTATTTCTTTCACCAGGTGGGGGAAGTTTTCTGTCACTATTTCTTTCAATATGTTTTCTGTATCTTGCTCTCTGTCATCTTCTGGGATGCCTATAATTCTAATGTTGGTTCGCTTAAAGTTGTCCCAGAGATTTCTTACACTATATTCAACTTTCTGGATTCTCTTGTCTTCTTGCTTCTGTGGAGGAGTGTCCTCTGGCTCTTTGTGTTCCAAGTCTTTGACTTGATTCTTGCAATCTTCCATTCTGTTATTTCAGAGAATGTATTCTTTATTTCTAGTTGACCCTTTATAATTTCTAGTCAATCCCTTTTCATATCTTCATAGGTCTTGTTTATTTTATGGGCTTTCCTAGGAAATTGTTGAAAAACCTTATAAGCGTGGTTTTGAACTCTATATCCAATCGCTTTTTGTCCTCCATTTCTTTCATTTGTGATCTGTTTCCTTCTCTCGGTATTTTCGCTGCTTCCCTGAGTTGGTAGGGTGGGAGGATCAGCTGTGTCTATGCCAGGAGACAGCCGTATTTAACTAAACTGCAAAAGCCTCTGTGCTCAGCATGGATGAGGTGGAGTTTCAGGGTGGATCCTACAGCTTTGGCTTCTGGTTAGCCCCACCCTATGAGGTTCCTGAGTCTCAGTGTTTCTCAGTGTCTTTTGGTACTCACTGCAAGCACCTCTGAGAGAAAGGTGCCCTACAGTTTCACCCACTACCAGACAGTCTAGTCTCTCCCCCAATGAGCCTGCAACTGGGGTTCAGTGCAGTTGGAAGTGGGGTTAAGTGCAGTCCAGAGCTTATGTCTCCTTCCCGCTAGGGTAATCCATTAGTTCAATCAACAATCTGTCCTCTGTGCAAAATGTGCATGACTCGGGTGCTCTGCCTTTCGCTGCTCCCCTGAGCTTCCGCCTTACAGCTCAGATTCCCTCTGTATGAGGCTGGGGCCTGAGGGTCTCTCCAAGAACTGGGGTTCAGTGCAGTCGGAATTGGAGTTCAGCACAGTCTGGAGCTTTTATCTCCTTCATGCTAGGGAATGCCAGCCCGGCACTTAGCCACCCCTCCTCTCTGGCTCTGTCCTCTCCCCACGTACGCACTGTATCTCCATACCTTAGGCTTTTACAGCTCCTCTGATTTTCCTTCTGGTTTTCTCTTTCCTTCTAGTTGTAGAATTTCCAGTCAGTCAACTTTCCTGTAGTTCTGGATAATGTCCACCTTATATTTTAATTGTATTTTTTGAAATTGTTGTGTGAGGCTGCAGTTAGGCATGTACCTATCCGCCATCTTGGTTTCTCTCCATGGCTCTAACTTTCAAGAACTGGGTCTTAAATTCAGATCAGCCTTTGCTCTTTGGCCATACCTTAAAGTCAGGGAATAGCCTCAAAGAGAAATCTAAAATATATATACAACCCATTCAAAATTAGTGAATTTTTGGCGTTAAGCCATCACAGGTTTCTGCAGGCTTCTTGGCAGCCTGTTGGGGACATCCTGTTCTTCTCCAGTCTGTTCTCTGGGGTTGATCCCAAATGACTAGGGTGTGTAAAAGCCACTAAAGAAGGGAGTGATCAGTTGCTCTAGGCAGCCTAGGCACGTGATTCATGCTGAAGAGCCACTTCACCTACTACAGAAAATCTAGGTCTTAGTCCTACCTTGGACCCCTCCTAGCTATAAGATTTGGAGAAACCACTTAGTGGTAATTTCCTTTGGCCTCAGTTATTTTAACTACAGGGGAAGGAGTTTGGACCTTTTCTGCTTGATGTTCTTAGAATTATTAAGTTATTTATGGTCTACAATGGTTTGGCCAGATCTTGAATCTGGTGATATGTCTACTAGGTTGTCAATTTCTATATAGAGTGATTAGTATAAAATAAAAGGCATTTACTGTATACAAGGCACTCACTGTTCTAAGCACTTTTTCTGTGTGAACCTATTCACACAGAAACCTCTTCACAGCATCAAGAGGTAGATACTGTCATTATTTTCATTGTGTAGATGAAGACAGTGAGGCATAAAGTTTCAAAAGTCACCAACCCGCTGAAACCGGTTTGGCTCAGTGGATAGAGCATCAGTCTGCGGACTGAAAGGTCCCAGGTTTGATTCTGGTTAAGGCCATGCACATTGGTTGCGGGCACATCCCCCGTGCAGGGTGTGCAGGAGGCAACTGGTCGATGTTTCTCTCTCATCGATGTTTCTAGCTCTCTCTCCCTCTCCCTTCCTCTCTGTGAAAAACTAATCAAATATTTTAAATAAATAAATATAAAGTCACCAACCCAAGAAGAAGTGTGACAGAGGGAAAAGTGAGAGAATAAAGATAGTGGTTATAATCCACTATAATTTAAATATCTTACATGTGTAAATTATACATACACGGTGATCGTGTGAGCACACTCCCAGGGCCTTGAAAGGAACCAATATAAGTGATAGGTTTCCAGGCAAAAGAAGTAAATCATGCAAATGCATGGAGAAAGGGTATCTTTGGAAGAGAAAACCTCTAGTGCAGAGATTTGAAACAAGAACAAATTTGATATGCATGAGTCATTGAAAGAAAACCCCCATGTACAGAATGTAGCTTCACCAGCTGTTCCCGCTTTCTAACCACTCAGAAGCACAAAGGTGGTAAGGAGCTTACTATGTAACTTCTGCCTAGAAACTCAGGAGTCGCTATGATGAGCTTAAAAGATCATCTAGGATCATCTAATAATCTGAAATACCCATTGGGTTTCTTACCATGTCTCATGGAGCTCCAGAGACTGAAGCTACTCATTCCAGCCTCATCCTCATTGCTACACGTTTCATACATCTGATTCATACCTTAGGTTCTTCAAAGGAATATTAGAACCAAAGGCTCTGTCTCTGGGAGAGGTTAGAAACCCCATAAATCCCAACCCTGTCATTTGATCTTGGAGGACATGGAAACTCATAAAAAAGAAATGGTTATCCCAAAGCCACATGTAGACAGGAACAGAGCCAATGCAGAAACTCCAACTTCCTGAATACCACTCAAGGGCTCCTTTAGTACTCCATGTCATGCTCAATCCTAATTTCCAATAAGTTTTCTTTCAGATATTCTTTTAAAACATAGAGAAGTTGAAAGAAGACTATCATCAATTTCTATTCTCTATCCATCTTATGAGACAAAGATAGAGAGCTGTAGTACTTGCTCAGGGAAATGAATTCCCCATTTGCCAAAACAGATGCTTAGAAGGGAAAAGTGAATCTTTTGCAGTTATGATTCTACTAATTGAAGCTTTCACTAGGAATTAATTTCTGGTATCTTGATAAGAAGGATGATGATGCCTGTGCTTGCAACGAAAAAGCTATGAGATGGCAGCCACCTCTCCCCTTCATCCCCACCACCCCCATCTGTTCTCAAGTCTTCAGTACCTCTCACTTTAAGCCATTGCACAAACCTTCTGATGTCCTATTTGCCTCCAGTATGTCCTCCATGGTCTTTCCCAATTCTTAAATCTTTTAAGTAAGTCCTTAAAAACACTCTCCCTGGAGGCTCATGTACCAAATAAAATTGTAGAAATCACAGACTTTCCAAGAGTGTTAAGATCCAATCACCTAAACTTTGCATTCAAAACCTTTCAGAATCCAATGCTAACACTATAATTCCCATTTTACTCCAAATTCTGGCTCTCATTTATGCTGTGATCGAGAAATTTGGAGTATTCTCATTCCCACTCTGTGCTCCATATTTTTGCAAATGTAAAATCGCCCACAGGTTCTCCTCTGGCCTTTGCCATTAGAAAGCTTCTTCATCTCTCACGGTCTAATTCTCCATCACCTCCTTTATGAAGCCTCCTTGGGCATGTCAAGCAAACAATTATCATTTCAATTTTGATTCCCCATACTAGGTGATTTATACCACTTCCGTGGCAGTTTTAAGATGCTGCCTGTGTTATCATTCTTTGTGAAATTATTTGTTCCCATTATAGATTATGAGCTCTCTAGGGACAGAACTACCCTATTGATCTTTGCATCTCCTAAAGGGCCTAATATACTGCCTGGAGCACAATGAGTGTCAGTTCCTTATTTAGGGAAAGCACAAGACTTAGAGGTCCTCGGTACCAACTCCTCTTGATTAGAATCAACCCATGTAAACTGGTCAGAAACTGAAGAGAATTCCTTCATGAAATATTCAAAGGCTCTGCCCAAACAAAGGGGAAAAGGTCATTAACATGCAGAATCACAACAAATAGGCATTCAATAAAATTAGCTGAATAACACTGAAACTGCGTGACTTTGAGCAGGTTCCTGTTTATTCTGAATCTCACCTGCCAAATAAGGGTAAGGGTTAGGGGTGCAGACTGCTTGAGAAATTGCAGTTCACATTTTGGGACATAGTAGTTATGCAGTAAAATGTAAAACAGCAACTACAAGAATCAGAAAATCAATTGCAGAGCCGAATGTTTATTACTGATCGTCAGCCTCCAAAGGCATGCAACTGCCACATACAGTAGCAAACATATCTCAGAAGATGGACGTTTGGGTCTTCATTTTGTCACCTCAAGAATTCATTAGCCCTTCAGAAAGCATCTTTTCTTGAGAATTTGTTTTTTAGGCTTTGCAATTATCATCAGATCTAAAGATGATGCCAATGACATGAGTGTAAATAGCACTTCAAAAAAAAAAAAAAAGGAGTGCACCTGGAATGAAAGACATGAAGAAACTTCCAATTAGGGTGGGAGGGAACAATCAGGGATGAAACTAAAATAAGCCCAAAGCCTAGCACTGCTAAAATGAGCAGAGAGCTCAGGATTTATTTTAACTGAGACATGCACCCATCCACCTTGCCCCTCCATCACAGGGAATAAGTGATAAAGTAGAATGTGAACATCTCTGGATCTTAGTTAAGCATTGATCCATTCTTCTACTCTGTAATCAAGTACTGAGCATGAGTTAGTTCCACGTTTAAGAAATGCAGGAGTCATAGATCTAAAGACATAGAAGCATGGAACAGACTGAAAAATCTCAGAGGGAAGAGGGGTAGGAAGAGATTAATCAAAGAAATTAAATGCATATATGAATAACCCATAGTTACAGAAAATAATGTAGTGAAGGCCTAGGTGTAGGGGAAGGGTAGACAAGGTCAATGAGGAAAAAAGAGGATATCTGTAATACTTTCAATAATAAAGATAAAAATTGAAAAATAATAATAAAATTATGCTAAGGCCCCACCAATCCTATATAATAAAGAGGTAATATGCAAATTAACCCTTATGCCCTTACAAGATGGCTGCCTATAACCAGCTGGCATGGGGGTTAGTGAGGGATGACCAAACAACTGAACAAGCAGGCTGCGTGGGGCGACCAAGCTGGTGGGGGGGAGGGGGGAGATGACAGGCGACCAGGCTGGTGGGGGAGTGGAGGGGGCAATTGGAGGCAACCAGGCCAGGAATGGGGAGGCAGTTGGGGTGACCAGGCTGGCAGGGGGAGGGGGACAGTAAGAGGCAACAAGGCCAGCAGGGGGAGAAATTAGGGGTGATCAGGCAGGCAGGCAGGTGAGCGATTAGAAACCAGCGGTCAGGATTGTGAGAGGGATGTCCGACTGCTGAGGATTAGGCCTAAACCAGCAGTTGAACATCCCCCAAGGGGTCCCAGACTGGAGAGGGTGCAGACTGGGCTGAGGGAACCCCCCCCTCCCATGCACGAATTTCGTACACCAGGCCTTTAGTAAGTAAATAAATAAAGATCATTTTCAAATCTTGTTCCCCCCCCCAAAAAAAAAATAGAAATGTAGAATCAAAATACATGATCCTGTCCTGGCCAGTGTGGCTCCATAGCTTGGGCATCCCTCTGTGCACCAAAGAGTTGCTGGATCATTACCCAGTCAGGTCACATGCCCAGGTTGTGAGTTGATTCTCAGTAGAGGATGTTGTGCTCTCATATCAATCTTTTTCTTTTCTCCCTTCTCTCTCTAAAAATCAATAAAATATTTTTAAAAGGCATGATTCCTGTCCTCAAACAATTCATAGTCCACTAGAAGAAAGATGACAATGCTAGCAAGATATGACAAGGCCTAGGATCACACATGCCCGAGGGACAGGGAGGACACAAAGGAAGAGTTTCTGTTTCATCAAGATTGACCATGAAAAAGTAAAAGTGTTGCTTAAACTGAGTTTTGAAGAATGAACATGAGTCCTCTCCCAAGTCAGCATGGTGTGCACATGCAAAGGCAGCATCCTCCTCTTTGGGACTCTACAGGTAGTCTAGTGCAGGAGCAGAGAAAATACAGAAGAGTGGCAGATGATAAACTTCTAATGCATAGTTATCGCACATTCTCCCTCTCTGTGAAGTTTGGCACAGATGTTCTCAGGAGATAAGTGGTTGTTATCAATCTCCTATTATCTGTAGACTTAATCTTCTTGTATGACAGAGCAGAATCACAAGTATACTTTGTGTGTGGTCAGATAAGAGAACTGAAGAGCTCTCAACAAGGCTTATTTTTATCTTCCACTGCATAATATCTAAAGCAGTGTGCCTTAACTCGGCATCCTCAACTACTCTATTAAATGTTTTGTTTTCATTCAAATTGTAAAAATAATACATGTATTAAAGTGAATAGCCAGTTATCAAGTATTGCCATGCCTTTTGGCATTCAAGTTTTGTGTTTGTTGTTTTTAAACATCTTAACACCACTCGATCAGCCAAAGTGATAATTTTTTACTTCGAATTCAGTATTCTTTGGAATTCAGGCCCTCAACTTTGATAACAACTTGACCTGCAATTTCTGAAGATAAGGATATGGAGACCCAGAGAGGAGAAATGACTTTGTAATGCATTCAGCTAGTCCGTAATAGGGACTAGAACCCCAGATGCCTGAATCAATGTCTTCCCTGTCATAGTTAAGCCACCACGCCTCTGAATAGGCATCCACCAGTCCCGTGACTTTCAGGATCTTTAAGTACAGATCCAAGTTCATAATTCACAATGGTGCAAATTATTTTATTGTCAGAGTTTCAGCTCCCTGTTTAGCTTGGACAAGGTCTGTGCCTCACCTCTCTAAGAAGCAAGCAGAAAAGATCAGGATCAATTACACCAGCTTAGGATAGTAAAATTCGCTTTTTAAAAAAATCCATATTCTCTGACCCTCTCCTATGTCAAAATTTGTGACTTCATACATATAAGAAAGATTTCTAATGAGATGGTACCATGAAACTTCAGACCATAAAGTAAGAATTGCTTTTTTAAAAATTATTTTTTAATTAGAGTTTACGTTCAATGTTATTTTGTTATTCATTTCAGGTGTATTACTTTTTTATCCATTTAAAGGAGGTAGAAATTTCTTTCCTAGTAGGAATTTTAAAAGCAGAGCAATCAATCAATTTGAGCTGTGCCTTATATACATTTGATAATTAATAAGTAGTTGTTGAATGAATAATAAATTGATGTTACCTAAAACACCCATCTAATGCAATAAATAGTCTAGCGTGGAACTGGAAGGTGAGTAAATCACAGGGTGTGGGGATTCAGCAAAATCACCTGGGGAGCTTTTGGAAAATGCAGACTCTGGAACCTCACCCAGACTAATTAAATAGGAATTTCCAACAAGCTGACATCCAGAATTCAACATTTACAAAGTTCTTTCCAAATGAACTCTTGGCTTACTTTTCTGAGCAAAAGATTCTAAATTGAAGTGATGGAATCAGCTATGGTAATCAATTGAAATCCTACATTAGATGCAAGAACTTCTGGCATCGTATTAACTGACACCAGCTGTCTCTTTCCTTCTTCCAGATGTTTTCTCTGCTCAGGACCCTACTTATTCATTCTCTGTAAAAAAACAAAAACAAAAACAAAAAAAACACTATTATTAAATGCTTATCATGCTAGACCAGGGAATAAAGTATTGAACACAATATAAATGTCCATTTTCTCATGGAAACCACATATCTCAGTCAAGCCAGTACTTACTAGAGTTCTATCCAGAATATTTTTCTGAATGTGTGTGCTTGACTTTCATTCCTTATATCTCCTTACTTCTCACCCTTGCTACAAAGAAGCATTTTTGGCTTCCTGATCCCAATGGAGGAAAATAACTATTGACAACAGTTCTCTAAATATACATCTCCTCCATTCAAGAAGGTAGCCAATCCAAAAAAAAAAAAGCTCACTGGCTCAACCTGGGCTGGAGAGGTCTCCTGGACTAGCCACTGTGGCCTAGAAAAGAGGTGTCTCATGACAAGCACATGGTTGCTCCAATGGAACTATACCATCAGAGAGAGATTGGAGAAAGTCCATTAGAAAGAGATAATGGACATACAATTGATACATTTCAACCAGAGTTCCCTGAGGGCCATCCATGCACTTCAGTGCTTCAATGCTATACCATTCATTTGGGTAGCCTAGAGTTTTATTTACTTACTGTCCAAATTTTAGCTCTGTTCAGATAATTAGGTTATTATAGTCATTCTTTCATGATTCACTCATAAAACATTTATTAGGCATTGACCTTGTCCCGGTCCTGAGGATAAGAAGAAGAAATAAGCATAAATGTGCTTCTCTTGGTGTTTACACTTTACTAAAGCAAACATGTAGACACAAAATGATCATTTATTGTGGTGGAGTCGTGTACCAAGCCCCAAGCAAGCACAAGAGGGTCATAGAAATCTCCATATATTTCCCTAAATGGGTCTTAATGGATTCAAAGGAGTTTTCCAGCTGAGACTGAGTAGGGAGGCTCCCAAACAAAACAAACTGTGAAAACAAAGTTAAGGTCTGCATAGCAGAAGGAAGTGTCATGGGTGAGAGGTGAAGTAGTATCTGTAGCTAAAACATTAGTCACTTTAAAAGTGTCTTCCCAGCCCCACCACTTGTGAAGTGGGTACACTTGGGCATGTTGTCAGATATTCTGTACATATCTCATAGGATTGCTGTGCGAGTTAACATTTGCAATGCATGTGAAGTGTTTAAAGTAATACTGGCATATCTTGAGTGCTTAATAAATGTTTTAATGTTGTCATCATCGTCATTATTTCAAATAAATGTGCCATTCCTGGGTGAGTTCATTTTACTTGTGTGAGAAGACCCCATTTTGTTTATTATCATGCCATAGTCATTGTGATTTGGACTTGGCCCAGGGCACAAAGTAGTAGTCAGTTGAAAGATCACATGAATTATGTTGCTGACAAGGTTATGGTGGATCTTACAGAATTAGCAGAGGAAATTCCAGTGTAATCTCTCTCGCCATAAAACCCATGCTGCTTTTGCATAGTTGTATAGTCTAATCATAAGGTGCCAATTCTACTATGTTTGGTTAAAGACTCTTTCTCACTACACCTATCATTCAGCCAAAACTCCATCATGGAGGCTGTGAACCAGAATCCAACCACATTTTTCCAAAGAAATGTTCCAAAGCATGAACTAGTCTTGAAAACATAGTGCCACATCATGTAGACAGTTAAATTTTAACTTTGAAACTATTTCTTACATATTCTGAGGACTTTGGTTCAAGGGATATAATCAATGCCCTACCCCCTTAAATTTGGGTAGGAAATTAAAGAATTCTTTCTATTTCTTCCTCTCATTTCTCTATCTCTTGAATCAAGTACCAACAATGGAGACAATAACATTTGAACTGAAAACTCACCTCAGAGCCACTTCTTTTGCTAATTCTATTTACATTTTCTCCTACCTTGGCCTTTGCAAGCTTGCTTCTTCTGTACAAATAATGCTCTTCCTACTAAATCTGCCAGTCACTGTACAAATGGTATTCTTTACTCACATGTTGGGTGGAGAACCATAGTGGATTGCTACCTGCACAGGAATCTGTCTAAATTTTGCCTGCAGAGCAACTTACTGTGGCCAGTTAAATCTTCCTTCTTCAATGTGAAAAAAAGACAAAGATAGAGACAAAGAATTACATACACGACTTAGAAAAGAACCAGTGAGATCTTGAAAAATACAATGCCATCTATCTTTTTTTCTTAAAGGGACATGGTGAAGAGGCATACTTTATTAATCTCTGAGATGTCCAAGAAAGGAAGGAAAATATAGGGAATAAAGAAAAGAGAAGAAAAGAAGATATGGCAAAGTGAAGAAGAGAAGGGAAATGATAGAAGAAAGATTAAGACATCAGTTGTGGGATGGAGTCTGTTTCACTATATAAATATGTTAAAGTAATATTTGTCCACACACTTGACCCCATGTATCCTCAAGGTATGTAGAAAGGGTATATAAACACCTCTAAATGTGGCTTCCATGTCCCAGAGGCCAAATGACATTCCTTAAAGTTCACCAAATATGGGTTTAATGGGCCAATGTCTCATGAAATCACATGGTTAAACTTACAGGATTTTCCAAAATTGAGATGAGATACTGGATACAACTGAACAAAAAGCAAAGTTTCCATGAAGTTTTAAAATAAATCTCTTTTTAACCAGTCACTTGAAGCCACATGAAGAATGACCACAAGAGCATTTATTTGTTTTCCTTGAACATTAGAGAGTCTTTGGGAGAAAAAAAACTTAAGGAGTGATTTCCATCTTCACCATTTTTGATCTATGTAATCCCTCTGAGCTATTTAATCACTCTGAATCTGATTTCCCCTGCCTGAGAAATGGCACTAATAACAAACTAATAATAACAAGAAAAAGAAAAACATTGTTATTACTACATTAATAATAACGACAGTAACAAAGTCTCTGGCAAACCTGAAACTCAGTCCCATTCCTCTGCTCAATTCATTCATTCATGCATTCATTCACTTGTTTATAACAAACATTTACTGAGGAGCTGATCCTAGGTCAGGCTCTACAAATAGAGTGATGAACCAAACAATCAAAAATTCTGCCCTCCTGGACCTTAGAATGTAATTTCCTATTCTGTCCTCTAGCCTTTCTCGTCTCTTCTTTGACCAGGTGAACACAAAGTACCCATATTTATTTTTCAGAAAAAAGGCTTCATTTATTTTATCTCTCAATGAAATAAGGCAGTAGCTGACACCACAAGAATGTGGTTGTGTTGAGTCTGTGAGAATATAAGGTTAGGCTGCCCCACCTGGATCCTGCCTGTGGCAGGGCCTGGGCCAGCCGGTTGCCAGCTGACAGGGGACCAGGTGAGCGCTGGGAGCATCTGTGACTCAAGCAGTCCTGCCTGAATGTCCACATTGAGATAATGAGACTCTTCAAAGACAAAGCAGCAGGAGGTAATTGGAGTGTTTTTTTAAACAAACTTTTGAATGATAAAGCAGCACCCCAGAGCAGTTGCCCTGAGAAAACTGGGCGTGTAGTTCATGCAGTCTTGCCATTCACACAGAACCAGGGCATGTCCCAAAGCAAAGGAAGGCTTCTGAAAAACAGGTGAAAGAGAATCATTGATCAGCTGCCTCCTGCAGGCCCCTAATGGGGACAAGCCCAACTCAGACATATGCTCTGGGAATCAAACCATGACTTCCTGGTTCACAGGTTGACATTCAACCACTGAGCCACACCAGCTGGGATATCAGCTTTTCTTACCTTTACCTTATGGCCTTGAAGAAAAACATCTAAGACAAGCAGTAAGAATCAATCAGTCAAACATGCATAGCAAATATTTAAGTAACCATGTAGGCTTTCTCCTAGTTCTTAACCTCTCTGCACCAGCTGGGTAGGCTATCATTTCCTTCATATTTATCCATTTTTCTCCCACTACCCTGTCTCTCTTTATTCCACAGAATTGAGTAAAACAAGAATAAAATTATGGGGAGTCAGTTCCTCCTGAAAGAAGATAGAACAGAACTCCTAGCCTAAAATGTCCCAGATGTCCCCTTTATTTTGGGGTGGACAAAAGGCAGAATCAAAAGAGTTTCACCTTCATAGTCAAACACCTCTGGTCTCTCTTCCTAGGCCTTAATAATGAGATTTTTTCTATAATATTTATTTTAAAACAAATAAAATGATGTGAGGCTTAGAGGATTAAGAGAATAACAAACACAGGTGACTACCTTCCAAAGCAAAAATAAAAATATCTACAATAACAATAATAACAGCTGTTTCATCTTTCGCATACCTCTATAATAGGTACTATGCTAACTTCTTCCAACTATATAATAAAACCTTAATATGCAAATAGACTGAACAGCAGAATGAGTGGTCACTATGACACACACTGACCACCAGAGGGCAGATGCTCAATGCAGGAGCTACCCCGTGGTGGTCAGTGCACTCCCACAAGAGGAGTGCTGCTCAGCCAGAAGCTGGGCTCATGGCCTTTCCCACCTCCCCTGTAGGTGGGCGGTAAGGAGTGAGGGGTCCCAGACTGTGAGAGGGAACAGACCTAAGCCAGCAGGCAGACATCCCCTGAGGGCTCATGGATATACTGCAAGCCTCTAGTATATAATAGAATTTAATCTCCTTTGCAAACTTATGATTTTATAAACTAACAAAACTGAGACACAGAGACAATAAAAATCTTGTGTAAGAATATTCAGCTAAGATATTTCTGGCTCCAAATTTTGTTATTTCCAGGATTGTAAACAATCTCCTGGCCTTCAGAGAGATGGTACAAAACAAGTACAAATGTTTTAAAGAAATGAGGAGCTGTCTTTCTAAGTCTACTAGAGGCCAAGCACATGAAATCGCATGAGACCCAGAGTCCCATCTGCACAGCGAGAGCCAGAGCAGAGTCCCGCCTGCTGGCACAGCGGGACCCATCAATGCACCTTCTGGTGAGTTTGGTCGTTGGTTGTTATGGTGCTACGGCCACAGGCCTTTTATATATATAGATTTGATATCGAAGCAGGCACAACGCCCTGGAACTCCTCCTCCAACCAGGTTGTTGTCTTCAAACCTCACTTATACTGAAATTCCAGAGCTATCCTGGACTTATGTATATAGCTTCCGAATACCAAATGTATTTATATTGGATTTACAAAACTCCCATACAGAAATTATGGAAACTACTGAGGGTTTATGTAAATACCATAACACTTATGTTAATTTAATGTAGTTCTGAGAAATGTGCTTATTTTTTCACTTTACAGATAGAAAAATGAAAAAGCACAGAAGTAAAGTAATTCACATCCTGTTGTACAGCTAATAAATAGTAGAGCTCAAATATGGTCCCAGATTCTTGTAGCTCCAAAACCTATACATTTTCTTTCTTTCTTGGGAGCCCTATTTAAGAAAAAAAAACTGCTTTATCTAAATTACAAAAGTAACATGTCTTCATTTGCAAAAAATTTGAGAAATGCCATACAGAATAAAGAAAGAAAAAAAAAACTTTAATAACAGGGAGAACTAATGCCAATATTTTAGCATTTTTTCTCCAATCATAAGCAGAATATTATTGACTAATTTTTTTACTTGTTATATTGCAAACATCAATCCATGTCATTAAATATTATATATATAAAATGTTCAATTTATACATAAAAATATCAGCCTTCTTTATAGTTGGACATTTAAGCCATTTCTGATTTTTAACAGTTACAAATCATACTGGAATAAATCCCTGAGTACATAAATCTTGGGCTGAAATACTGATGATTTATTCAGTACCGATTTCTAAATATGACAATAGACTTTTCTTATTATTTATTTTTATCATTAAGACAACACCACCACCCACCACCCTGTAATCTCTTCTTCACCTCATTTCTAAACCCGAGTCTATATACCCTAGATTCGGAGAACTGAATGCAAAGAGTTGGGGATTTAGAATCAGAAAATCTGGATTTACTTCTCACTGATAAAATTATTGTGGCTCATCTAACCTGAGGTCTTCAGCCAGTGTATTTTCAGCTGGAACATGAAGCACTAGCAGCACCTCCCTCAAAAAGTTAATGTGAGGATTCAACCAGATAAAGCACGTGACCAGGGTTTTGTAAGTAAATCATGTTTTCTAATAGCTGCCGCTGTTACTTTCAGGTGTGTTGACAGACTTGGACAGCTTTCAAAGCGAAATAAAAGAGAGAGATTGGTTTATTGCTGACGTTCTCTTTTGGTAAACATAAACATTTTTTAAAAAAAGTTTAAAAGCCCTGGGGAGAAACAGCTGTCAAAAAGATCATTTCCCAAATCCATCAAGCATTCATGTCATCCTGGAGATTTTGAAAGCTTCTGCTCACATGTTGAATTAATAAATCTGAATGTGTTCATTCAGAGAGCTAGGAACCCAAGCCACCTTGATGCCCAGCGGGAGGTTGCTTGACAGAACCTGGCCCCTCCTCCTGGGGAGGAGGAGGGCGGGCAACAACATTGTGCCCGACTGCCATTGGTCACAACTCTTTACTTAAGGACTTAATGGTGACAGGTGCTGCTAAGAGACCAGCCAGCAGGGAGAAAAGGGAGGAGAGAAAGGTGGTTTAGCCTCCATCCAGGTAGAAAAGATTCAGGACAGGCAGAAGTGAGAGGCTGGGGATGTGTTCACCATCAAGTTTGGGGAGAGAGAATTAGGCTAAAAAGAAGTGTTCTGTGCAGGCATCATACTACAAATGGAATAAAAGGGGAAGAGGGACTGGTTTACGATCCAATCAGAGGTGAGGATTAGAAGTTTCAGGAGTCAACACAGAAGTCTCAGGGATTCTATGATGATGAAGATTGGAGAAAAGCAGGCAGGCAATGGGAGACTTGTAGGAAAGAGTCAGCTGCCCCTCGGGGGGAAGCATCAGGCAAAGGACAAACCAGAAGCAAATGGCAAAGCAGAGGTCTCCCCAACGCAGGAGGCGGATGGGAAAGGTGACACACCTAGAAAGAGCCTCAACTTGTACAGTTGGCAGGAGATCCAGAGGCACAATCAAGAGGCCGACCAGTGGCTGGTGATCAATCGCAAGGTCTACGATGTTACTAGCTGGGCGGACCGACATCCCGGTGGCCATCGGGTTCTCAGCCACTATGCCGGGGAAGATGCCACGGTAAGGGACGCCACCTTCTATTCGCTGTGTTCCGGCTGCTGGGTGGGTGGGACCTTGACTCTCTTCCCCAAAGCATGTCAGGTAGGTGCTCAAGCTCCACAACAGCTCATCTCCTCCCAAACTAATTTTTTCAGGATTCCTATCCAGCAAGGATTCAGAAGCAACTTGAGCCTCAAGGTCTAGCTATTATCTGAATCAGGTTCGGATGAGCTCAGATATTGACAGTGGGTACTATATTTGTGTATGCTGGTTTTTGTTTTGTTCTTGGTGTTTTGCTTTGAAATGGAGCTGCTATTTTATAAGAAAAAAGTTACAAATAAGTGAGTAAGACCTGGAAAAAAAATGTACGCAAGTGTAAAGTTCTCAGGCTCTTTAATTTGGAGCGTTAAAAGAAAGTCGGTGAGCCAAAACCGGTTTGGCTCAGTGGTAGAGCGTTGGTCTGCGGATTGAAAGGTCCCGGGTTCAATTCCAGTCAAGGGCATGTACATTGGTTGTGGGCACATCCCCGTTAGGGGGTATGCAAGAGGCCGCTGATCAATGTTTCTCTCTCATCGACGTTCCTAGCTCTCTATTCTCTCCCTTCCTCTCTGTAAAATACCAATAAAATGTATTTTTTTTTTAAAAGAAAGTCGGTGATTCATCTGTTAGGCATAAAAATGCCATTAATAGCAATGACGAAAGCCTACAATTACATAGGCCTTTAGACTTTGCATAGCTCTTTTGTGTCTTGCAGCTCACTCAGTGTCAAAAAGGTAATACAACTCACTTTTATGGAAGAAGAAATTAAAATCAGAAAGGATAACTGATTGGCCCAACAGCAGAGCTCAGATTCAAAAACTTTATCTTTCTTAGCTTCCAATCTCCCACTCTTCTTCACTACTTCTCATCACATTCCCCACCAAAGCAGCAAAGGGGAAAAAAAATAGTGTAACATTTATTGGATGCCTGGAATGCCTTAGATACATTCAAATGCATCATCTCACTTGAACCTTACCATGTGGAAGGTGGATGCCATCTCCATATTACAGATGAGAAAATTAATATTCAAAGAGGCAAGTGATGCACGCAGCCACCAACTAATATTGCCAAATATTTAAATCAGGGAGGTTTTTTACCATAAAAACCTTTGTAGCTGAGTCCATACAAATAAAATTTCCATCTAACATTTAATAGGAAGGTCTTTTGAATCCTTCGATGCATTTAGGAAGCCTTTTTAAAATATTCTATAAGGAAGATTGTGTTTTTTTTGCCAATTATGAATTATATTGCCCATATAACACAGATGAAGAAATGAAAGTAAAAAGATATAACTAACCTTGCCCAGCCAGAACAGCCAGAATGGCTTAGCGGTTGAGTGTCCATCCAGGAACCAAGAGGTTACCGTTCAGGGTACATGCCCAGGTTGTTGGCTCAGTCCCCACTAGAGAGAGTGCAGAAGTAGTGAAGAAAAGGCAGGTGCTCTATGGTGTTTCTCATTCATGTTTCTATCTCTCTATCCCCCCCCTCTCTCTCTCCCTCTCTCTAGTAATCATTAAAAACATATTAGAAAAAGGTCTAACTAACTCAAAATCATAAAATTAATATGTGGAGCAGGTTCTTCTTCTACCATCTTCATATCTTGATTCTACAGTCAGCCAAATGCATTTCTGAACATACCTTGCTACATCCCCAAAGAATGATACTTTTTAAACAAAGTTCAACCTTTTATTGAGAAAATGAGCATGTACTTGTAGCAAGAGATGGGAGTACCTTTGTATCAAGAAGATAGATGGTGGGTAAGAATCCAGAGAGCTGAGGGTAGAAGTGAGGTGAAAAGAATGCTTACAAGAATAGAAAGAGAAAGGTAACAAAAACAAAATAGAATTTAAAAAAATACTACAGATCCCTGTGTGTCCTTTCCCTTATTCCAACACCTCAGAGAGAATATGGTTATTGCTTTCCTAACTCAAGTTATAGAATGAGCTCAGAGAATGTGTTGGAAAAAATGCAGGTCTCAGCCATCATGAAAGTCATGGATAAATTCTAAGCTAGAGGCAGCTCAGATGATAAATCTGCAATTTGCTGATAATTTTTTACCTCCCAGAAGTTAGGAAAAGACCGTGATTCTGGTCTAATTTTAGCCAACAAGGAGAATTGATTAATAAAATAGAAACTATAAGAACCCCAGGGATTCATGTCCTGAAAATGAAAATCCTGAGCATGTTCATTCAGTCATGGACCTCAGACATTAGGAAAGTGAATCCAAAAATGTTCAAAGATTCTCCAAGGGAAGGTGGCTCAAGATGATTTGGAGGGTGCTGGGAAAATTCTGACAACCACAATATGCTGTGACTACTCCGTGTATGGAGAGCCTGGGGTGTGGGAGCCATACTCTGAACCTGGGAAAGTTATTGGAATGCTCTGCACCTCAGCTTCACCATCAGCATTACCCAACTTACTGGTTTATGGTAAATGGGACGGATGCTTGTAAAGTGCTTAAAAAAATGTTGGACACTTTAATAAAGTTTCATTCCATTGTAGTTACAACTATTCGTATCTCTGACATCCAAAGTGATTATTACTTTCTGTTTACTACCAGCTTAGAAATCCTGATTCTATTTGTTTCCATCTATTGAAAAGAATGGGTACAAGGTGGAGGGCACCATGCTCTCTAGAGAAGGAGGGCAGAGCAAAGTCAGAGGCCCCAATGTCCAATACTCTCTCTACAACTTGAGAGATCTTTGTAGGTTATGCCCTGAAAGGAAAATGTGGACCCAAAAAATGGTCTCTTTGTGTTGGCCTTGGACTCATGACTACACCTATGCAGAGTGTGCATCTTTTCTTTTTTATTTACACAGTGAGTGAGAAAAACAATTCTCTGCTTATCCCTAAGGATGAAAAGAAATCTGAGTGAGTTTATGTGACAGTCTCTGCTCCAAAGTGGCTCTCTCCCAGGAAAATAGCAAAAACTGCATTCTCCTCACAAATCGGCCTACTCACAACTCATGCTCTACCCAAAATATGAGGCAAACTGGTTCTAGCCATTGCTTTGGAGCAGATGAAATCTGAAAAGGGCAAGCAGAGAAGAAATTACTCAAAGAGTAATTTGGGTGTCTGTGGTTGGGTATTGAATATTCTGATGCGCTTTTCTGAAGTGAGTAAATCAAGGTTCTAGTTATTTTGTTTTGTGACTCATGCATATATTCATCATCCCTTTTTTTCTTTCCTGAATTTTGGAAAATTTTAACCCACCTCAGATGAATTAAGTAATATAAAAATGCAGCCATTTAATGATGTCTGATTCCAAAGTGTAAGCACTTGACCACTTATCTAACTTCTCAGTAGGTTTTGGAATGACTAAATAAATGAACCTAGGAATTAATGAACCTATGGGGAAGAGTGAGTAGTATTATTCACATTTAGAAAAAAGACCAAGGCTTGAAAAATTAAGTCATCTTCCCAATATAAACCAGCCTACTCCCCTACTAGCCTGCACAGTAACTTTGGGTGGTTATAGCTGAAGAGTTGGCAAACAGAGTGCTGGCTGAATTTCAGCTGATACATTCATTCCCTCCTGGCTAGGTGCCTTCATGCAGGGCACAACCTGGATACATTTCCTGAGTTGTAAAGGCAAGATTTTGTCTCTGGCATTACATACTTTTCTCTTCCACTAGGAATCATACTGCTTTTACAGTAAAGCACATTTCTTTGTCCCCCATTAAAAAGAAGCAAAAAATTATAAGGCTTTCCAAGCTATTTGTGAAAAATAACATTTTTCCTGTGTGTATACTGTTTTGAAAATAACAAATTTTGATATAAATTTGTGAATAGGTTAAGGAGTACAGATGACGGTTGAGAAGAAATTCAAAGGCTAACAGATGAAAATGAGAGAGACTAAAGCAGAAGAAAGGTCAGAAAATGAGAGATACAGAGGATAGGAAGGAGACGGTGGTGCTTTAAGACCTATATTCTATGAGTTCAATACTTTGATAATCCCAACTTTCTCCTTGTTAGAAAAACTCTACATTCAGCCCTAGCTGGTTTGGTTCATTGGACAGAGCATGGGTCTGGACCAAGGGGTACTGGGTTTGACCCCATCAAAGGCATGTACCTTCATTGCAGGCTTCTCCTCAGCCGGGGCCCTGGTCGGGGCATGTGCAGGAGGCAACCAGTCAATGTGTTTCCTTCACATCAATGTTTCTCTTTCTCTTCCACTCTCTATAAAAATCAATGGAAAAATATCCTCAGGTGAGGATTAAAAGGAAAAACCCTATATTCATTTATTAATTCATTCATTTCCCTTATCCATTAGACATCCATGATCACATGCCATACCCCAGGCATACTGATAGATGGTATATATAATGGAATCAATAGCACATGGTCCCAATTTTCAAAAAACTCAAAGGCCACTAGAGAAGGGATGGAGTCACAGATTGCTTACAATATAATTTGAAAAGTTCTAGGAACAACGTGTCATAGGGGCCCAGAGGAGATCATGAATAATTTTCCTGGGTGGGTTCAGGGTGGAAATATTTCATTTGGGTCATAAAGGATGGAGAAGAGCTTTTGTGTACAGAAAGCAGAGGGAAGCAATGAAGGCAAGAAAACAGTATGTGCAAAACTGCAGAACCATGAAGAGGCATGAAATGTTTATTGAATGGGAAGATCCAGTGAATAACATGTTTCATGAAGGGTATGATGAAAGCTAAGCCTATGGAGAGAGGCTGAAACCAGAGGCAAAGTGATTCACATGATTATAACCTAAGGTGGGGAGACACCATTACTCTATGCTCAGCAGAACCATTCTGATGTTAGCACCATCCCCCCAAAATCTGATGTTGCTCTTCTCATGAGAGGCCTTTCAAATATATATATATATATATATATATATATATATATATATATATATATATATATATATTAAGGCTAGAATGACTCTTTACATCTTTGTGGCTTTAAAGTCACAAAGCCCTTAGATCAAATCCTGACTCTACTATTCACTGTGGCATTTGGGGCCAGACATTTCTCCCCTCTGAGACATGGTGTCTTTACCTTTACAAGAGAATCAATGAAACCTCACAGAACTAAGGTGATGGTTGTGAATTAGCCCATAAAACACCTTGTACACAGGATACATTCATGAATATTGGCAGTATCTCTTTTCCCCTTCATTTTATCCCCTCTCCTTCCTTCAGCAGGAACATACTTGCCCAAGAATGTTGGTAACAGAACTCGTTTTTGCAGATTTTTCAGGAGGGGATTTCATAACTGACTCATCATTCAGTCTCTATTAGGAAATTTTTCTAAATCAAATATTTTAAGACTAGCTAAACTTTTTTTTTATTGTGCTTCCAATCAATACAATGAAAAGAATTCCATGGAGAAGGGCAATGCCTATTATTCTGGAATACTGTGTAGGTCTTCAGTACCTGCTATCACAGTACTGACTGGTGAACCTTGCAGGGGGTCAGAAGAAACAGTGAACCCAGAGGAATGTGACTGTGAGCATATGTTCCAGGACTTTGGATGACTGCTCAGACTACGATGAAACTGCAATAGCTTACCTCTCCTTTACACTCTGATATTTATCAATCAGAATGCTTTTCATTCTAATCTGCTCCCAAACAGCAAGCAGACCATGATTTTTCAGTATGGATGATCGGTAAATACTTTAATCACCTTCTTACTCACTAAATGATTCTCTTCATGGTTAGAGGAACTAAGTTTCAGAATCATTGAATGTGACAATTAAAAACACGTTTGAAATCATATTAGTTTGGCATTTTCCAAGGGGCTTAGAGGAGGTGTGCAGAAGCAGAATGGACAGTTGAGGGTGGACTGGTTTTAGCAGATACAAATCTCTTTTACATCAGTGAATTTAGGTGAAATAAGACCAAAGAGTTGATATTGCAGCTTTCCAATTAACTTTATTCGTTATATAAGCACCTTTTTATAAGTAGGGTATGTAGCTCTTGGCTATGTCTAAAGTGGCTCTATGATTTAAAGATGGTGAATTACATATTTACCAAAATAATTCAGAGCTCACAACACATTAGCAATTGGAATATAGGAATAAAATATCTGAATTGCTGTCATGCAGAGAGATAAGTAGTAAGTTCTTACCACTAGAGATATACATATAAGAAAGAAAGCTAACATATATTGAGAATTGGCTATCTTCCAACCATATTCTAATTAATTCACTTAATACATATAATCATTTTCTGACTTGAGCAGCTATTATCATCACTTTCATGTTATAGAAAAGAGAAATACAACTAAGTCAAGAGACTTGTCCACAACTACACAGCTAGTAAGTGGCAAAGCTAGGATTTATATGTAGGAAGGTTGCTCCTGTGTCTGATTAATTAGTACGATGCAACAACATAACTCAGAGTAATATGCATGGTTTCTATGTATTCAAGTTACAACCTTGTTTATATTTCTTCATTTTTAATCACCCCCAACCCCCTTTCTGCCATAATAGTAGAAAGTCCAGCATCTTCCTCTTAGAAAATCACCCTCCCTCTAAAATTGTTTAAATCCCCAAAGGAAGAGGATGTCTCTCACTTTCAAATAAAAGCATGATGTAGGAACCACTGCTGCTTCTCATAGCCATTTGAAATCTTTACTTAGCAAGGGACGGAAAGTAGAATTGATAAACTCGACTCTGTGCCTGGCTGCCACAAGCCCCTGCAGACACTGCTTCATGTTTTTAGGATCAGTGACAAATTTAGCTAAGAGTGTGCTACTCCAGATAACCCAGAGCTCAAGAGCTATACTCCCACACTCTCTTCCATATTTTTCTTAAACAACCATTATCAACTTTGTGGTTTTTACTTTTAAATAACTTAACTCAAGAACCCCCTTGCTCTGGTCCTTGCCTAAGAACCCAGAGACAGAATTGGATGGAAGACATGATCTGCATAGCCAGTCTTGGCTGCTGCATGCCTTAGCTAGTGTAAGCAACTTCAACCCCAAGCATGATGTTGGACTTGAAAGATTTTTGATGGTCCATAAACTCAAGCCACTATTTCCTCTGGTTCTCAATAAAATAAACAGAGGTCTCTTCCAGTTCTTGGGGATAATCTGGCTGCATTGGACTTGCCTAGTGAATCAGTGCATTCAGTAGGTGGATCTCCAGCTTTCATAGAGTATTTCCAAGGATAATTTTGCTCAATCCATTTGAAGCATCAACCAGGAAGCAAATTCTCTACAACAGAGTCTACACTGGTTCTCAGGATGGGCACAGAGTGAGGTCAGGAAGGAGACTAATCTGTATATAAGCATGTCTCCTCTAGCCTCTAACAATTCCCTCGGTTTTTACAGGATGTTTTCAGAGCTATGCACCTGGAGCTTGACATTGCACGATTGTACCTTAAGCCACTGCTCATTGGAGAGCTCGCCCCAGGGGAGCCCAGCCAGGAGAGAAACAAAAACGTGAGTGATGTCTCAGGCCTCAAGAATATGTGGAGGGATGGGGCCAAGGTATATTTCAGGTTCAACTTATCATTTTCTGTGAGCACCCAGCCATCATGTCTGGGTGGACCTGCAGTAGTATGAGTAAGTGGATGCCACATATTTCCAAACAATGTTCTCCTCCCACTCAGAACTCTGAAACCTCTGTGAAACAAAGGAATAGAATTTTTGGTCCTGAGCCAAAGAGTAATTCCATGTCTCTAGACACCTACTCCATGCCAGGTAATTTATACATATTATTTTTGTCAGTGACTGCTTGTAATTATTAGTTTAATGTCTATGTCTATGCTCCCTGATACACTGTGTTCCGTGAGAGAAGAGATTGTGTCTATTTGGCTTATCCCTATATCCTCAAGACTCATCTGGACAGGATCAGGCATATAGTAGAAACTACATAAATAGCTGTTGAATCTAAGATGTGACCATATTCTAACTACTACCCTTGTGAGATTTAGGGAATGATAGTCCAGGAAAAATACATTCCTTTCAGAAAGTCCCACAGCTGGTATGTTGAACCGAGACTCCAAGTCACTCTTTTCTGACCTCTATCCATTAGGGGTTCCCAAGGAAAGACATCGCTCTTTCTTTCTCCAATACTTTGGCTACCTGAACATTGTCTTCCAAAGGACAGGATCTCTATAAGATTAAAAATTCACCAAGATGATTTTACAGAAAGCTTAAAGGGATTTCAGATAATAGACAGCTTACATTTTATAATTCTTTGGAAATAATTTATACAAAGTGCTGACCCCATCTATCACTGTGAGGCAGATAGAATAAGGATTATATTTCCACTTTAAGAAATTAGGAATCAAACTCACAGAGGTCCAGGGAGAATCCAAGGATATAGAACTCGTTATGTGTGGACCTGAGACAAACCCTTAAGCTCACCCCTTCAATCCATGTGCATCCCACAAGGCTGTGTGTGTCAAGAAGTATGGCTCTGTGTTCAGAAGGGTGGGCTCTGAGGGTAGACAGCTTGGACTCATAACATAGCCCACCATAATTTGTATGAGTTTAGGCCAGTTATCAAAAATCTCTGCAGCTCAACTTCTCCCTCTCATAAGATGGAAACAATAGAACCAACATCTTCAGAGTTATTGGGATAATATAGAAAGAGTTAAAGGCATTTAAATGCTCAGACCAGTGTCTGGAAAACAGTAAATGCTCAATAAATTTTAGATGGTATCATTATTATGAGGTCAATATCACTTAGGGAAGGAGACCCTAGGCTAAAAGAAGAAGATGATGCAAAGCTTATTTTTCCCAAAAATATTCTCTAAGGAAAAGAAACTCCCACTAATGGCTAAGAGCTATAAGGAGGTAACAATCTACCATAAATTTTCTTTAGTGCATCTATGTGAAGATACATATGTAAGTATAGTAGATATAAAACTAAAGAAAATTTAGGGTTACTCCCAGAGATCGACACTCTTTTAGACAATGAATGATTATTTTATACACACACACACACACACACACACACACACACACACACAATTAGTGTTTAAGCACAAAACTGGGTGTTAGGAAACATAAGTTTAAATCCAGCCTCTGTCACTGACTTGCTGATGGTTTCAAACCAATCACTCTTCTGGGCTTTGGCAATTCTGTCTCTTTAAATAAATAGGTTGGAAAACATGACCCTGAGGCACTCTAGAGATGACCTATTAAAACTATCAATGGCCTCCAGATTCCAGGGTTGATGAGGACCTGATCAATGAGCCCATACTGACTTTTCCCAGGCAGTAGATCCTTTAAACATTGCATCAGTGAATTTTTAAATAAAATTGAGTCCTAGAATTAGGTTCTTAGCTCTTTTTTATTTCAGATTTCTTCCTTTCTTACATCTGAACAATACGGTTCTTTCTTATACCCTGATTACTTTCTCAACAGGCCTGGTTTCAACCCCATAATAGTCATTAAGCTAAAAGGTATTTCTGCCCAGGATTTGCACTGGCTCTCTAGTATGATGTGACAATGGTGGCTAGCATTGTACATACACATACATGCACATCTTCCCAGTGCATGTGCACAGAACCACGACCTTCCCAACAAGCAGTCGCTCTGATGCCACTAGAGATCTGTCTTGTTTCTGGAGATCTATTGGTCAGCTAGCTCACAGGGAATTTATCCATTGAGCTCATCTAAGTGACGTATATTTGTATATATCTTCATCATCTTCTCTGAACCAGCCATTTGAACATATAAACCACTGACAACATAACAGACTGGCAGATCTCAGAGGGAAAGAGGGTGGGATGAAATTAACAAATTTATATGCATAAAAAAAGAATTTATATACATATAGATATAACCTATGGACAGACAACAGTGAGGTGAAGGCCTGAGGGGGGACAGGAGCTGAGAGGGGAACAAAGGGGCAGAAATGGGGGATAACTGTAATACTGTCAACAACAAAAATACCTTTTTTTAAACTACAAAAATAACTTGTAAACTGTACCGGTATCTATGGTAACATAGATCCATATGGACAACAAAGCTCTCCAAAGCATAACCAGAAATCAGTCAACACCTGAAATAATACTGATGGTTTCAAAAACAACTGTTAGACTTCTGTATATGATTTCAGAGAAGAAGGGAGAGGGAGAGATAGAAGCATGATGAGAATCATTGATGGGCTGCCTCTTGCATGCCCCCCACTGGGGATCGACCCCAACAGTGCCCTGATGGGGAATTGAACAATGACCTCCTGGTTCATAGGATGACATTCAACCACTGAGCCACACTAACCAGGCTGACTTTTATATATCTTTACTGACCACCACCACCCCTCAAAAAAAGACATTAATTCTAAGTTCCATGCAGCTTGAGGATAGTTGACAAACCACTACCCATCTTTCTCTTTTCTAGAGAAAAAAAATTATCATAACATTTTTCAAAGCTTTTTTCTCATTTTTTTGTTTTTAATTCTGCCCTATTAAATGTATTAATACTAATAAATTTTTATTTATAAAATTAAAGTATTAATAAGTTACTAAAGATAGATTATTAATTATGATCATTTGAGCTTTTTTTCCCCTGAAAGAACTAATTTCCTCCTTGAAAATTTCACAGGCCCAGTTGGTGGAAGATTTCCGAGAACTGAGGAGGACATTAGAGGCTATGAACATGTTCAGTGCCAGCCTGGGGTTCTTTTCCCTCCACCTCATCCAGATCTTGATTTTGGAAGCCCTAGCTTGGCTAATGCTGTGTCATTTTGGCAATGGTTGGCCAATTACAATATGTATTTCCTTTCTTCTCACAATTTCTCAGGTAAGCAGGTATCCTAAGCCCAGGCAATAGCTTTGAGGGAAGGCTCAGAATGTCTTCTCTCTTTAGATTGGTGTCAGCTGCTGCTGGATACATCTTGGAAAGCTACTCATTGGTGTCTGACCCAGCAGATTATCAAACATTGCTGGGCCCAAGTTCTCTTGCCTGTAATGGGGGGGGGGGGGGGAGGGTAACAATTTTTTTAATAAAAATCTTCTGAGGAGGGCTAATCAAGTTAATGTGAACAACACCTAGCACAATAACTGGCATAATGCAAATATTTAATTTATGACAGTTGCTACTCTTTACCCAATTTTGTCCACACAAGTTCAGTTTTCAGTCACGTAATATTCATCTTTATCTTTCATTTATTAACCAACCAGCATTTATCAATGCATAGACCATGAATACTTCAAGAGCAGAGACTACATTTTATATATATATATATATATATATATATATATATATATATATATGCCTAAGTGACCAGCCCACCAGCCATTTGACCATCTGACTGGTAGCTATGATGTGCACTAACCACCAGGGGGAAGACACTCATCACAGGAACTGCCAAGCTGCTGTGACTTGGCAGCTGAAGTTCTTGGGTGATGCGCCCAGAACCAGAGAGGAGGGTGCCTCATTCAGGGGTGCCATCACCCCGAGAACCACCCTCTCTCAATCCGGGACCCTTCAGGGGATATCAGAGAGCCAGTTTTGGCCAGATCCCCACAGGCCAAACTGAAGGACCCCACTGGTGCACGAATCTATGCACCGGGCCTGTAGTATGAGAATAAGAACATTTGGTTCTGCCATAAATGACAACTAACACCTGGCATGTAGACTTGATAAATCTTTGCTGACTAAAGTATGAATCTCTGAACATAGCCTTCTATGAGCACAGCACTGTGCTTTGAACACAAAGGGAAATGCACCTGGTCCCTGCCCTCGGAAATGAACCACCCAGTGAAGAAGATTGCCGTTGAAGTATCTAAACATATTACATGACCAAATGACACTGATGCCAAGGAGAGGGACAAGCAGTACTGTTGGAGCAGAAAGAGGCACTTATTTCTGAAAAGGACAAATGGAGAAGGTTTTATGCGGATTTAACACCAATGTTAATTCCAGAACATTTCATGTTAACTTTTTTCTTGAACGCCACATTACATGGTTCCTTGATAAGTGACTTTAGAAGCAAGAAAAGAATTAAACCTTGGCTGGAAACTTTACATGTATTAATGTTGCACAACAGCCGAAAGAGTAAAGTGTTATTATCCCTGCTTATCAGATGAAGGATGAGTTTCAGGGCTATTAATAACTTGCCAAGAATCCTGCAGCTCAAAACTGGTGAAGAACGGTTTCGAACTCAAACCTTCCTGATTCCAAAGGCCATGCTCTTTCTACTCCACACTGGAAGATTTTGACGGTGGTGGTGGCAAAGAGAGCATTCTAGGCTGAGGAAACCATCTGCACAAAGGCACAGAGGTGGGAAAGAATGTGATCTGTGTGGGAAATAGAAAGTTCATTTGCCTTGAGGTCAGATGAAATCTCCCACGGTTCTCAAAAGGGCCCCTGAATCAACTAGTGGACTCATTTGTTAATTTCTTCTTCCCTTCTCAGCTCCTCCAACAACTTTATCTCTTCCAGGCCCAGAGTTCATTTTTGCAGCATGACACTGGCCATCTTTCCATATTTAAGAAGTCCAAGTGGAACCACCTGATGCACAGATTTGTGATGTGTCATCTCAAGGTACAGGACGTTCAGGGAGCATGAGGAAATTCTCAAAGGTCATTTCCTAGGGCGGTGGTTCCCAAATTTGCTTGTGCACTCAGATCAGTAAAAAATGTTTGTGCACACCCTGAAAGTAAAGTAAATATGCTAGCAATGTAGATACTATGCATATATGCAAATATATAAGATTACATTATAATATATATGCTGAACATAGAATTTTAAATTTTTATAAGGATTTATTTTTTTATTTAAGAAGCTCTGACATTTTTTTCTTACCCAAGTAAGCTTTTTTGACCCAATCCCTGGCACCCGGTTAAGGAACTCCTCACAGAAGAAGGGTTGTGTCTTTAAAAATGAAGATATGTCCGATACATTTGTGAATAGGAATATTCTTGGGAGGGCTCTGCACATTTACTGCTGGGAAGCTAGGGGAATCCAGCAAGCCTTAATAGTTCCTAAAGGGTGTGGCTGTGAAGAAATAAAGGAAACGGTGCAGAAGGATAGATAAAAGTGAAGAGGAAGAGGAAGAGTGGGCAAGGACGCTCAGATGGCTTTGGCCAAGAGCTGAAGGTTGCAAAACCCAGACTGCTGACAAAGCAGGTGCCCATGATGGCACTTGGTTCTATCGCCACTAACATGCACTCCAGGAGGACAGGCACAGTGTCCTATGAATCATTGCAATGCAGCACCCAGAAAAGTGCCTAGCACACAGTAGTTCTTCAATGAGCAGTTGTTGAATGAGTGGATGGATGGATGGATGGATAAATTCTTTATTAATTAATGATTGAATGAATGAATGAAGCCAACCAAGGACAGCTAAGAATGGCTCTTAGTCCTGATTCTGATAAAGTTCACTGTATGACCTTGAGGGAGTCACTTTCTGTCTCTGGCCCTCAAGTGTTGTCATCTGTAATATTAGGAGATAAATTTGTTTTCTGCTTTTCTATGACATCCTAGGATTTTATAACTATGTGCTTTGGCCCAGGAGGATAGGAAATGCCTCTGAGCCTTTCACTAAGCCGAATCCTTCCATTCAAGCCAGACCCTCATAGGAAAAACTCATAAGCCCTGCTTCAGAACCTATTTGTTATTTTCATATTGACTTGGAAGATACTTGGTTAGAATCACCATCTAATCCTACCCTGTTTCCAGATGAGCAAAATGAGGCTTAAATATCATAAAATATCAGAGAATTGAGTCAGGGTTAAGGTCAGCCTTATCTGTTTCCCCACATGGTTAGAATGAATAATATATTGTCATTTTATGTAACAAGTTTAATGAGAAAGTTCCTGTAAGTACACTATCCTCCTCTTTATCCGCTAGTGTTAGATGAAGTGTTTTGGGATTCACTTGGAAATCTTTAACACAGAAATAAAGCAGAAGTGGTTCTTTATAGTATTGTGGATTCAGGTAGTGTACCCTCTCAGCCTCTGAGGGAGTTAGAGGAAAAATGAGACTCATGTGCTCTCAAGATAGTTGACAATTGATTTAATGCCAGTGAATGGAATATTTCAATCAATTCCACCCTTGCTGGTATTTTTTCAAAAACTATTGCTTTCCCATTGATCCAAATTTGTACACAGCTCTCTTGTTATAAATTGTGTCTCCAGAAATAGTTTTGGATATAATCTTGATGACTCATGACCAGAGTAAATAAATGGTAAATGGCTCAAAAAGCAAATCAAAAGTGGTCTAGAAAGGATCAATGGGGGAAAAGGGAGACATCTGTAATACTTTCAACAATAAAGCTTTTAAAGGTAAATAAAAGCAACTCAAGTGCACTTGGGCAAAACTAGTGATTTATGAGAAAAACTAATTCAACTATGCACAGGAGAGAGTTACCTGTGGAGAAGAAAGGTGGGCTAGGGAGAGGAGGGGCATATCAAAGAAAATTATCCTATAAACGACAAACATCCCCTCTTTGTACATTTTAAATTTTAAATTTCAAAGCTTGATTTCACATTAATTTACCCTCCTCCCACCTGGAAAAGGCACAGATATTGAGATTATTTGGAATTTTCATTCAACAGCTGTGCAAAAATATATACATTCTGGTCTTTGCCATGCTTGCATAAGAAAATAGTGTTTCTGAAAATAACCCATGAAATGTCTGTATACATTTTGGACATCTGTGCAATGTGAAAATCAAAATGGACTCCCTGTAGCATATTTTACCCCTCACTCCCATATGCATATTTTACAAACTATAAGAATCAAGTATTATTATAGAGATAAAGAAGTAGAATAGTTGAAATTAAAACCTTCCTTAAAAATCTGGCTTATATTGTTTCCGTGACTACATCCTAAAACATTTTGGGGGCAAGAGTGTCAAGCCTGGTATTTCCTGTAATCTTTACAATAACCTCACCCATTTTATAGTTGATGAAATTGGTCAAGGGCACACACCTAATAGCAGGACTTTAGATTCAGGATGGTTTCAGTTCAAACTACTACTCTAAGAAAGGACATAATGTGAACATGAAGAATGACTTAGGGTGGTTCCTGTCTGGAACTAGATGCCCAGTAGCCTCTCTTGCATGAAATTGATAATCCTTACTTCCCCAGGGATCACTCTCTTCCTTATCTCCAGAAATTGTAGCTTCCAGACAGAGGAGCCAGGGAGGAGTCAGCTGCTTTAGATCACACCCACACCATTCTGACCACTGTTCTAAGTTCCACAACCTTGAGCAGACGCTCTCTGACCTTTGTGAATCAAACCCTGTCTGTCATATTACCTATTTCCATAGATAGTTGTTGGCTGAAGGGTACAGTAAGCTGGCAGAAGAGGCCAACATATTGGCTAGCAGAGGATTTAATTGAAAAAGAGAACCATTGCTTATCACAGTGTCCTTGTTTAGTTGTCTCCTGCTCTTATTGAATTATATGTTTTATAAATATGGGAATCCCATCTAATCATGTCTATCTTTATATTCTAAATACTGCCTACTTCAGTATCTGATGCATGGGACATACTTCAAAGTACATAATGAATGGGGAATAAACGAGTGAGTACGCAATTGTAAGAGTGAGTGGGTGGTGTACAATTTAATAGGAGAAATGCAGAGTCCATTGGTGACCCAAAAGGGGGAATAGAAACCGATGACTCCAAGTTGAGTTTGAGATGTCATGAGACATCTAAAAAAATGTTTTGAAAGTGATCTTCCATCCAAGCATGAGAATCAGGAGAGAGTGCTGGACTGGAGAGAGATACCAATGGAAGGACATTAGGGAATGTTAGAAGCAAGAAGAGAATACTGCTCCTGATGATTGAGGGCTTGAGTTGCTAAGAGAAAACTTCAGTGAAGACTATGGGAAGGCAAGGCTAACAGATTTTTCAAACAAAGCCATCGCTTGTACCATAGATGTATAGTGTGTACCTGGTAAGTTACTTTAACTTTTCTAATAGCCACATGTTAAAAGGTAATTTTATTACTCTGTGTATTCAAATGTCATCATTTCAATAGGTAATCAGTCTAAAATTTAAGATTTTTGTATTTCTTCTTTATCGTGAATCTTTAAAATTCAGTATGTATTATACACTTACAATCCATCTTAATTTGGTCACATTTCAAATAATCAATAGCCACATATGACTATGTCTACTGTATTGGGTAGTGAAGATCTAAAACATGTATTGGCCAGTTATTGAGAGACAATACAAACCTACTTCTGTTTATTCTTCTGTGAACGATTAACACAATAGAGGAAAGGAGGGGAAATTGGGTATCTCAATATGCCATCATTTTGCATAAATCTTCTCATTTCTCCCCAAATGACTCAGGGAGGTAAATATTATCATACTATTTTTACTGGAAATGAAATTGAGCCTTCAGAAGAGCAGGTAATTTGCCCAAACCACATAGTAATATTTATACATCTAATATATGAAACTAAGTTGATATGCCTCTAATTCCTTTGCTCTGCTAAGACCTTCAGACTTTAATTCAGAGAGACAAAATCACAAGCAACCTAATCAGGGATGATTCAAGCATGACATCAGCTAAAATATTTTTGTTCTCATTTATTTTTATATGAGAGCATTGAAGTCTGGACATGCAATGATCTGAGCCAAGCTCCCCTAGGATATCACTTAAATCCATATTCTTTGAAATACTCATTGAAATAGGATTCCTGGGGCCATTCTTTTTCTCCACAACTAATTAAAGTCTTAGAGCTGAGGTTTCCTTTTATTTTTTTAAATAGAAAAACTACTCTCTGCCCCACCTACATCCAGAATTATTTTTTATAAAGTTTTTAATACTCAAGGATATTTTTTTCTTTTTTTTCTTTTTTTTTTTTTTCTTGAGAGAGAGAGAGGGAAAGACAGAGAGAAATAGGGATGTGAGAGAAACACATTGATTGGTTGCCTTCTGCACAAACCCCAACCAGGGCCCGGGCCAGGGAGGAGCCTGCAACCAAGGTAACTGCCTTTGATCAGAATCGAACCCTAGACCCTTCAGTCTGCAGGCGGGTGCTGTATCCACTGAGCCAAACCACCTAGGGCCAGAATTTTTTTAATGAGAATCAAAAGAGAAAGGAAATTATTTAATTTTATCAGTTCTTATGGTTTTTCATCATCACATGTTGTCTGAGCCTGAATTTATAACTCAGATGACTATTTATTTGTAGGCTTTGAGAGCCCCTGTCCAATGAATCATTCTGTGACCCAGCAGTGGGGGCAAATTTAAGAAGCTCAAATGTCTTGTTTTGACTTTGGAGATGCATGTAAAAAACTCTAATCCTGAAGTGCATTTCAAAAGAGAAATCTTTCCACCACTAATGAACCCTCTCTTCTCTTCAGGGCCTCTCAGTAAAATGGTGGAATCACCGACACTTCCAACATCACATAAAACCAAACATTTACCCAAAAGATCCAGATATTGATGTGGGTCCACTTTTCCTGGTTGGAGATTTGCAACCTATCAAGGTACGTTTATAAGTTCTCGCCAAAATAAGTTCCTAGACATGGTTTCTAGAAGTTCCTAGAAGAGGTTCTTACACAGGCCTATTGCCTTGATTTGGAAAAATCAAGTTAGAACTTCCAAATTCACATGTGTCCTGAGAACATCTCTCTTTTTAAAGTCCAGGCTATAGATTTTAAATAACTGAACCTGGGATTGTAAAATTGGGAGATGTGGAGTGCATGACTGACTCTATGTCCTTAAAAGTTATTCAGTACAACCTCCTAGTGTAAGAAATATAACTCATATCACCCTTTTTGAGCAATCCTGATGACAAGCAGATACCTGCCCACTTCCTGTCTCTAGGTTTCAGGCGACATATGCTAAAATTAGGTAGTAAAACTAGGTGAAGTGAGGTCAGCAATGACTCTCCAAGAATATGGAGACATTCGCTCAGGGAAACAGATCGGTACATTCAACAAGCACTAAAGCACAAACTTCTAAATCTCTAATTGTTTCAACTAATTCTAGCTCAAACAATGCTACTCTTTTTAGTTCATGTTTATTTTGGTACATTTACACATGAACCACAGCCCAAATGTTTTTTTAAGACACTTAGAAGACACACACCCCCACACCTCTAATTTCTATTTCTTAAAATATAGAAAAAGGAAAGGGAAAGTCAACTCCAGAATTTCTCAATTGCTGTTTTTTTTTTAAACCTCAACTTAATGTCATCATGTAAAGAAAGGACAATCAAGTTTCTTAGAAGTCCTCATTCAACAGGGGAGGTCTAAGGACATAGATCCTGGAAGTTGGGTATTTAGAAAGAATCTGCTATCTTCTCCTAGGATTTTTCTGGAGTTTTATAAAAATAAGAATCTAGCTTTTCCGTTGCTGCCTGGGCCTTGTAGTATCCTCTTTTCCATCCGGATTAGGAAACAAATTCTCTTGCTTATATTTTGAAAAACAAAATCCATGGCTGTGATTGTGAACCAGTTGCTTTTGACCGTGGCTCAACAAACAAAATGGACCTCTCTAATGTCTGTGAACTTCATGCTCATCACTAAAATTGTGACGTTTGACTTACCATTATCCCCCCTGACAAAGAGAAATTTGTCTCACTGCAGTTCATGAAGCAGCTGGGCCTTCCTCAAAAGGGGCTTCTCTTGAGCTTTACAAATGATCAGGGCCACCTCTCCGAGTTTTACAGTAGCTCTTGGGACATATCCCTAGAAGCTTAGGGAATCTATATAACATAGTTTCAAAGCTACTGCACAAAACATTACTTAAAATTATTTATACTAAAAAATTCAGTTGTTTCCCATCAAAAATAGTTCTGATGAGTCTAGAATATTTGCTTTCTCACATTTTACTGTCAATATTTCTATCACTTTCTTCAAACATTCATTCTTTCAACAAGCACTAATTAAATCTTACATGTGCCAATTCCTATGCAACTGCAAGACTTAGCATCCTCCTTCGGAATGCTACTCAAAACCAGTCTTTCTCCTAGGTTTGCTAACTCCCAAGAATTCTTCATGTATTTCCTTTTTTCATTTTCCCACCACTTAAGTATTTGGAAGTTTGAGAATAACTGCAAATAGTTATTCTTATCTCATCACCATGATATTTCTTTTTATTTATAATAATATAAGAAGAAAGGATCAGACCTACTCTCTAAATAAGAGAAGAAATCCAAATGTAGGTGGGAAAGTATTAAAAGAATGGGGAGCCGAAACCGGTTTGGCTCAGTGGTAGAGCGTCGGTCTGCTGACTGAGGGGTCCCAGGTTCGATTCCGGGCAAGGGCATGTACATTGGTTGTGGGCACATTCCCAGTAGAGGGTGTGCAGGAGGCAGCTGGTGGATGTTTCTCTCTCATCGACGTTTCTAGCTCTCTATCTCTCTCCCTTCCTCTCTGTAAAATATCAATAAAATATATTTTTTTTAAAAAGAATGGGGAAAGCAAGAATCAAACCTTTCTCATAGTGTTAACTGAGTGAATATACAGATAAAATATACAGTGGGATGTGAATTGCCATTCATTCATTCAATTAAACATTTATTGAGTGTCTGCTAGTCTGGAGTTATTGGAGAAATAATTTTATTTCTCCTCATGAAGATATTTTCTGTCTTCATGCACTGAGAACAGATTAATGAATGAAGGAGACCCCTAGAAAATAAATCAAATTTCCAGTACTAATATATATAATATTAGTAAATTACAAATAGTAAATTACAGCATGAGATCCATAATCAGAACACAAATGAGGAAAGGTGGAACAGATAGGAGAGGCCATGCCTATATCTTTTATCACATGACCATTCAATAGATATCTATTGAATGAATGTAGATAGAGACTGAGCTTCAAGCAGAATTATAAACACCATTGTTAAAGAAAAGAGAAAGTGCTCGCTTCGGCAGCACATATACTAAAATTGGAACGATACAGAGAAGATAGCAAGGCCCCTGCACAAGGATGACACGCAAATTCGTGAAGCGTTCCATATTTTAAATAAATAAATAAATAAGAGAGAAAAACTCATTAGCCCTGACCGGTTTGGCTCAGTGGGTAGAGTGTAGGCCTGTGGACTGAAAGGTCCTAGGTTTGATTCTGATCAAGGGCATGTACCTTAGTTATGGGCACATCTCTAGTGGGAGGTGTGCAGGAGGCAGCTGATCAATGTTTCTCATTGATGTTTCTAATGTTCTATCCCTCTATCTTCCTCTCTGTAAAAAAATCAATAAAATATAAAAAAAGATTTTTAAAAATTCATTAGAAATGTGCTTTTTCAATCACCACTCCACAGGACCAAAAAAATCTCAAAATGGCTTCTATGCCAATAAAAAAATTTTTAAATGATCACAATTCACATACAGTAGTCAAATGGAATAAACCATCTATACAAGAATTGCTCATATTTAATTAAGGCAAAAAGATGCCACAATATCCCCGCCCCCTCCATTCCACTTTTGCTTCTTCTAGTGCCTTAAGTTCAACAACCAATGAATTCTGATCAGATAACTTTCCATAGAGATTTTAGGCACACAAATACACAGATGTCCTCAAGTGTAATGGCTAGAAGTATTGTCTCTTATTTAAGTTTTCTTCTCTCTCCATTCAGTATGGCAAGAAGAAAATCAAATACATTGACTATGAAAAACAGCACCTTTACTTCTACATGGGTGAGTCTCCTTGGAGTCAAATTCCTTATCATTCCATTTCCATGAAGCAAGCAGTAGTCAAGCCAGAAGACATGATTGTAATGCTCTCACAGAGGGACCAGCCTATGTTGTCTTATAACTGAGAAAAGCAGAATGCCTTCTTCAGACTTATAGGGGTGGAAAATGAAAAGGAAAAATGGAGAAGCAAATAAGAATCTTTAATAGGCATTTCATCACTCTGGATATTGTATAGGGAAGAAAATGCTCTGAGAAAGATGAAAGACAGGATGCCAAATCAAAGAATCTTGAATCTAGGACTGTAATTGTGGAAAGACTAAACATCTACAAGAAGAAAAGAATAGTGGCATTTGGGTATGAAGGGAAGAGAGATAAGAAAAAAATGCCTAAGCATTGACAGTATGATATCAGAAAAAGTAGAGACCCCGGAACAAAAGCCACTTATACAGTTTCTGTGTGAAAGAAAGCTGGCTGTTTCCATGGCTTACATAGAATTGTAGAAGATAGATTATAGATAGGTGCTAGATGATAGGTAGATAGAACAGATAGATGATAGATAGATAGATAGATAGATAGATAGATAGATAGATAGATAATAGAAATGTGGGATGTGGGTCCATGCTTAAAAGAAAATAGGGTAGCCCTGAACAGTGTTCTCAGTGGTTGTAGCATTGACCTGGGCACCTAAGGGTCTTGGGTTCAATTCCTAGTCAAGGGCATGTACCTGGGTTGCAGGTTCAATCCCTACCCTCAGTCGGAGCATTTGTGGGAGGCAACCAATGAATGTGTCTCTTTCACATCAATATTTCTCTCTTTCCTCTCTCTGTCTCCCCCTTCCTTCCACTCTCCCTGAAAAACAATTGGAAAAATATCCTCACTCCTTGGATGAGAATTACAAAGAAAACAGGGTAGCTAAATAATGCTGATACTAAAAAAGATCATTAGAAGCCAAATGCTTTGATCCTAACCAAAATCAACACCATAAAAAAGTTTCTTGGAACCCCAAAATGTTCACCTAAAATATTTGGGAAATAAACCAAAATCAGGGAAGGATACAAAAATTTTCTGTAGATCAGGGTTCTTAACCAGGAGCAATGTTGCTCCCAGTGGGACACTTGACAATGTTTAGAGGCATTTTTGGTTATCACAGAAGAAGGGGAGAGATAGTACTGGATCTGGGAGGTACAAGCCAGGGATGCTATTAAACATCCCACAATACACAGGACAGCCCCTAACAACAAAGAGTTATTGGGCCTGAAATTCCAAAAGGGCCAAAGCTAAGAAGCTCTGTTGCAGATGATCAGATTTTCCCAAATATTTGCTGCCAGTGGTCATCTGTAACATGCCTGAATAGATGGCCTGTGGTCCAACTTTTTTTGGAGACATAGGGATTTCATTCCACTGTTGCCCCTTCCACTGCTGGACTCCTACAGCCCATCTTATAGTAATCACCTGCTCTTTATCTTGCATAACCAAAAAGAAGGAGGACATTGGTGCCACATTCTGAAAGGTAGCTAACCTCCAACCTAGCTACATGTGTGTTCACAGAAGAATTTCTTTTCTGAATTCTTCCCATTTTTTCGTGGGGCAATACGCCCTTAGCTTATGAAAAATGAATGACTGCTGTGGAATCACTGCAGAATCTCCCCATCCCAAACCACACTGCCCACAGGGGCTGTTTCATTGTGTCCTTTCCCTTCAAATGCCAACTTAGCATCTCAGGTACAAATGAACCATACTAAAATTGTCAAAGAGAAACAGCCGGACATCTGTAAGAGATGGCAAGACATATTTTATTCAAGCTATTGCAGTAAGGGAGGTGGCTTCAATGTAAACTGAGCTCAACTCTGCTAGAACAAAAAGTGGGGCACTTTTACAACATAGGAGAAGCTAATGGATATTACTGAAAGACACTGAGGGGATGAGAAATTGGTCAATGTGATTAGGCCATCTGTGTCTGCTACTGGTGCTTATGGAAGTTAGGTTCCTACCCTCCCACAGAAACTGGGAGACAGGGCTCTAACCTTCTTCGTGATTATATTTCAAGCGGATGATTCTCAAGTCCTGAAGGAAGCCATTTCTGGGTCATTGAGGATATATCTCAGTGGGACAGAGAAAGCATTTATAATTGTAAGATTTCTAACATAAATGCTCCAAGAAAAAAAAAAGGCATCCCAGGGATGTGGCCCTGAGCTGTTAGAAACTCTGCTAGTATTTGTTCAAGTTTCTTAGTATGTGGGATGGATGAAGTCATTTGTGCTGAAGGGGTTATACAGTTTGAGAGTTTGCAGGCAGACACAAGCCTAGTTTAGAAGAAGACTCAGAGGACCTGACTTAAGTGTGGTCAAGGAGAGTCTGTCAAAACCCAAAGGTTCTCCATAAGATTTATTTGTGCTCTGGCCTCACTGATCTTGAGAGGAAGGCAGATAAATGATTCTTTAGCCAATAAAGGAGCACAACTTCTTTATCTCTGTCACCTTCACATGTTGTGACCAGGCCCTATCCTAAGGATTGTGAATGATGAAAGGTTTCCATAGACCTTAAGATAACTTGAAAGCTCACAGTAAAAGCTCTTTTTAGGATGCCTCTATCAAGAATTACTCAAATCTTGAGTGCTTCCCTAGTCTTCTTGGTTCAGCCTCATGCAATTAAAAAATTCCATTTTGGATCTCAAGCTTGCTGCCCTTCTCAGAGGCAAAATTTCAGGGTGGCATGTTAAGGAGATGGAACCCTGTTGACTTGCACTGAGGACACATTCTACTCATTTATTCAACATATTTTTTTGTTATTGTTGTTGTTTTCAGTTGCGCTTCCCCTCCTCATGCCTGTGTATTTCAACCTGCAATCCATGCAAGTGATGTACCTCAGAAGATATTGGAAGGTGAGTAACAACTCATTCTCTGAAGCTAAATCAAGTAGAAAATGGGAAATGAAATTGCTTAGTCTCTTTCAAATAGAGCTTCTTTGAATAGTGAGACATAAGATGTAGCCAGTACATGAAGGGACCCTAGCCCACTGAAGGAGAAATGAGATTGTGTTCAGAGCATCTAATTTTCCACACTTCTCTCTGCAGGACATTGTCTGGGTCAGCAGTTTTTACATCCGATATTTCATCGCATTTGGCCCTTTCTATGGAATCTTCGGAACAATTTTGCTCATATATCTGGTCAAGTAAGAAAGCAAGAATATCTACTTATTCCCTAGATAATTCTCTTATCTACCTTATCTAATCCATTTGTGATTAGCATAAGATTATGCCACCATGCCCCATTCTCTGTAACTGTGAAGAAAAAAACAGTTAAAATATTTGAGTAAGAAGTGCTCCTTAAAATATATATATATTGGCCCAATCTTCTCTTTTTGTTCCCACTTGCTTAATTCCCAATTAAGTATTTCACCTGACCCCAAAATCTTTTAAAACTGTAATCCAGTTGTGCAATATAACCCTTCCAAAGATAATTGAAGAGAAGAATTTCTTAAAAATATATTTTATTGATTTTCCACAGAGAGGAAGGGAGAGGGATTGAGAGCTAGAAACATCGATGAGAGAGAAACATCGACCAGCTGCCTCCTGCACACCCCCTACTGGGGATGTGCCCACAATTAATGTACATGCCCTTGACTGGAATCAAACCTGGGAACTTTCAGTCCACAGACTGATGCTCTATCCACTGAGCCAAACAGGTTTCGGCAGAAGAGAAGAAATTTTTTAAACTTATTTGTGACTAGGAATTTTCCCAAAACCGAAATGACTTCCTACTGAATAACAATCTTCAAATTCCCAATTTACCCCCCTCGTTATTTTACTACATTATTCTAAATCCTGAATAATAATAAAGATAATAATATCTACCCTGCATTAGGCACTTTGCTAAAGGCTTAATAGGCATTCTCTTATTTGCTTAAATCCTCATATAATCCTGTATTATAGATAGTATCATCCTATTTTCTGCTAAGGAAGCTGGAGCTCAGAGAGATTAAATCACTTGCCCAAGGCTACAGAGCTTTTACAGTCCAATGGCAATACCAAACCAGAACTGAACCCAGATCCATCTGATGACCAAGCCCAGGCTGTGTATGCCCTTAAGTTAGGTTTTTGTGGATTTTTTTAATCCTTGCACCAATGCCTCAGCAAATTTTGGTCACTGCTTCTGCACATTAGGCAGCAAGGTAGGTCTTGTGACCAAATGTCTAGTGTGCCATTTCTAGATTTAAAGGGGAAAATAAATGACCACTATTTTACAGGAACTTTGGAGTCACTTTTACTTCCTCCAATACTCATCCAACTCTGTCAGCAATTTTGTAAGCTCAGTGATTGGGACTGTAACACCTCAAGGAGTCATCAATTCCTCCTTTTATTCTCCAAAAGGTTTCTTGAAAGTCCCTGGATTGCATGTGTTACGCAGATGAGCCACATACCAATGAAAATGAGCAGAGAGGAGAACAGAGACTGGCTCAGTACTCAGGTAGTAATGAAGTTCCTGGGAGAGGATCCTTCAAAGCATAATGATTTAGAGTCTGGTTACCTCCAATAATATGAATTCATTCTTATCCAGTGCTTGCCAGAAACCAAGCACTGTCAACTACAGTCCATCTAACTACGCGAGATAGGTGCTGTGATTACTCCCATATTGCAAATGATAAAATTGAGGAATGGAGAAGTTGAGTAACTTGCAAAAGATTGCATAGTTAATAGATGATACAAATGGGTTTTAACCACAGGCAGTTTGATTTCTGGGCCTTTGCTCTAAACCAAGGGTCAGTGAACTACAGTTCAAGGGCCAAATCTGACCCACTTTCTATTTCTGTAAAAAAAAAAAATTATCTTAGAACACGACCATGTTCATACATTTTTTATATTATCTAAGAATGCTTTCATGCTACAACAGCAGAATAAAGTAGTTCTGACAGAGAATTAAAATATCTGCAGTTTGATACTTGATAGAAAAGATTTGCTGGCCACGTGACACAGCCTTTCAATTACAGAATAAATTTAACACCCAAAAGGACACTGGAATGCACCTCATTTCTTTGTATAGGTAGAGAGACTCAGTGAGGAGACATGACATGCTCTCCAAGCATCTGTGAATGATTCAGAGTTTTAACCAATGCAAAACAGCCTTTCCTCCTCGGCCTTCCACCTGCTGAGCCACAATTGACTGGAGAATCCAGTCATATAATTCTACTTCCTTCTCCAAACTCACTTCCAAGTTCAGTGGACCTTCCATAGGGCATCAAGTAGTGGTTCTCATATTTTTTGGTTACAGAACCATTTGACATTCTTACAAGTCACTGCGAACCTGAAAGAGTTTGTATTTATATCAGTTATTTATATTCATGGATATTTAATATAGTTGAAATTAAGACAGTTTCAAACATTTATTAATTCATTATTAATTAACATAAGAATCAAAGCAACACATCAGAGTGATGGTACCATCCTATATTAGTAGCATCTGGGAAAATCTACTATACAAGCATGAAAGAATGAGAATGAAAAGAAAAAAAAGTCTTAGAAGTATTACAGAAGTAATTTTGACCTTGCAGATCCCCTGAAAAAAAATCCTAGGGAACCCCAAGGTTTTCTGAAGAATGCTTTGAGAAATGCTGACATAGAACAACCACAAAAATAATATTCAAAATGTCAACTCAACTGGAATTAAACCTTAGAAAGGTATTGAATAAAATAACATTCACAAAAGATCTTAATCTTTGCAGTCTGAAGAAGCCTACAAACCCCTCATGCTGATACTTTTCAATATATAAAATAAAATACATTAGATTACAAAGGAAAACATTTACATTGAATGTACTTCTATGCACAGAGCTCTTGTTTAAAATCCTTGAGTGCCTTACTCCCCATTGAGAAGCCCTTTGATTACATCCTATGGAAATGGATTCTAACCCCTACAATCTCTACCAAACTCCTCTATTCTCACTTTTATCTGCCAGGGTCCTCATTGGTTACGCCTTAGTCTTTTGTATCTAAGAGCTGATGGTGACTTAGACCCCTCAAATTCTACGCATTTTTTCATATCTATGGCCTTATATATACTTCTTAGCAAAATGTCTTATTTATGTTTTAAATTGTAAGCTATTTATTTACCTGGGACCACCTATCTTTCTTATTCCTCACAGTTTCTTACACAAAAGAGGTAATCAATGAGCCCTTATTGAATGATTGGAGAGGGGAACTAAACATTTTCTCTGACACTTGAGCTTATTGATATCAAGTGTAAACTTTTTCTTTGCAGGTCTTGGCCACCTGTAATGTTGAACAGTCCTTTTTCAATGACTGGTTCACTGGGCACCTGAACTTCCAAATCGAGCACCAGTGAGTAATAGAAACAACCCGTGAAAGGGGGAGGGGCTCTGACTTATAATAGCCCCCATACAGTCCAGAGCAGAGCCATAGAGTTGGGATCTCAGAGGAAAAAAATGAACCAGATTTGCTATCTTTCTACTAACATTAAGGGTAAAAAAGAAGAAAAAGACAAGAAGGAGGTACGACAACAGTGAATAAATAGAGTGAAATCTTAGAAACTAACAGTGATTTGGTTTTCAGATTACCCATGGATTTAGAAATTGTTGATTGTCTTCTTTACATTTGGTTTGTTGGCAAAACCCAAGAAAAATCATGACACCTGCGTAACCAAGTTGTGTTGAAATGTAATTGTAATTTAATTTAAATACCTATAATTTAATTTAAATAGCTGTATCTATATCGTTAGAGCTGAGGTTACAAAATAATCAAGAATGAAATCCAGTCTCTGCTGCAATTTCCAAATGGCATCTGGAAATACATTACCAGGGTCAGTTAGGCAAACATGCCCTAAAGGAAGTGTAAATGATAATCCTTTGAGTTAATCTGGGGAGAAACTTTCTTTTTTTAACATATTTTATTGATTTTTTTACAGAGAGGAAGGAAGAGAGATAGAGAGTTAGAAACATCAATGAGAAAGAAACATCTATCAGCTGCCTTCTGCACAACCCCTACTGGGGATGTGCCCGCAACCAAGGTACATGCCCTTTACCAGAATTGAACCAGGGACCTTTTAGTCCACAGGCTGATGCTCTATCCACTGAGCCAAACCGGTTTCGGCAAAGACTTTCCACAACCTCTTTATTGAAGCCATTTCTGTGATAATGAAGGAAGAGATCTTATACCTATTCATGGGATTTTTTTATCCTTTCTTTTATGTTAGTTCTTTAAAATCTCAGCAAAACAGACATAATTATTATTTATATTTTACTAAAGAGGAGATAAGAGAGGAAGGGAGAGAGATAGAGAGCTAGAAACGTCGATAAGAGAGAAACATCGACCAGCTGCCTCTTGCACACCCCCTACCAGGGAATGTGCCTGTAACCAAGGTACATGCCCTTGACCAGAATCGAACCCGGGACCTTTCAGTCCACTGAGCCAAACCGGTTTCGGCTATAAACGTTTTTTTATGGTGCTAATATTTATTTTCTTAGCTCCTCCCAAACATTGCCAAGGACAGGGCTCACAGAAAGTTAAGAGATAAGATAAGAGTGTTTGGTAAGAGTGTTTTTGTTTTTTTTTAACTTCCTGCAGCAGTATTGTGCAAAGTCAAGGTTGGGTCTGCATTGCTGACATAATTTTATTTAATAATGAGGAAAGAAATCTTTTTCCGTGTGCTCCGTAGGTCTAAGTTTTGTATCTCCTGTTTCTGTTTCCCTAGTCTGTTTCCCACTATGCCCCGCCATAATTATCAGAAGGTGGCACCTCTGGTGAGGTCCCTGTGTGCCAAGCATGGATTGCAGTATGTGAATAAGCCCATATTAAAAGCATTTGGAGATATTGTCAGGTAATAACAGCGTCTCCTCAAGTCAACCCTCATTTTTCTTCAGGTCCCCAGACTATTCACTGGGTTGTGATTCATTTACCCAAGAACCATTTATTAAGGGGTTCCTGTATGCCGGGCATGGACATGAATAGCATCAACTGCAGATCTGATAATAATAGTTGTTGTTGTTGTTATTATTATTATTATTACTACTATTACTATTATTATCTTACCATGTACCTTCTGCCTTCTAGGTACTTCTTAGTGGAAATGCCTTTCTACAAAAGTTTAAACTTTTTTTGGGGGGGGGGGGGTGAATGAGAGCATACGACTGGGGGTAGAGGAGGTTGGGGGGAGGTCAATGGGGAGAAAAAAGGATATATAGGTAATACTTTAAACAATAAAAAAATATAAATTTTTTTTAAAATTTAAGCTTCTTAAAACCAGGGCTGTGTATTATTTGCCTTTGTGTCCCCTATAGAGCCTTTGCATGCTTGACAGCTTAAGTGGTGGGAGGGACTCTGAAGATTCTGGTCCAGGGTTGCAAACAAAGATACTTGCAGGGTCCAGCAGGACATAAATGTGTGAATCAGGCAGGGATGACTGATCCCTTATAGACTGACCCCAGGGGTAACTGACCAAAAATGGCAAGCCCTGAGGGAACTGAAAATTCATACCCATCCTGAAGCATTCAGTCCCCCAGAAAGCATTGTGCTGATCAGACTAACAGCCAGAGATCTGGGTTTAATAACTTCCTTTAAGGATTGGGGGGGGGGGGGGACACACCAATCTCTTCCATAAAAGGTGACCTCACCTGCAAAAAACACAACTCAGTGTATTTGACTCCCCCCACTGGGCAACAGAAGCAAACAAAACCACAACAGTATCTTGAAAGAAGCCAACAAGGCCAGGCCTATTCTGATCTGATCCCTGCCTAGTGCTCCAGTGTCAGACTCTGCCCCTCTCCTCCTCCTTCTCTGCCCTCCAGATACCTGCCCACCCCCTTCATCTGTTACATAACCCCTTGTCCTTGCCACTTCACTTCCGTTGTCACCTTTTCTTCTGCCTAGAATGTTCTTCCAACCTGCCCTTGTCGATTTTCAAGGCTCATCTCAAATGCCTTTTCCTCCTCAGCCTATGACTAAGTCACATGTCCTGACTTGTGTCATACCATGACTAAATAACATATTGGGTAATAAATCCTTTAATATGTGTCTCCCACTAGACCAGAAACTGCACATGGATAGGACCCACCTCTCTCCTATGCACTGTTGCATCCCCAGAGCCTAGAAAAGTATCTTTCACATTATAAAATAAGAGGGGTAGGTGTATATTGGATTGTTATACAGTTGTATGCTTTATCTTGTAGAATCTCAAAATAGTTTAAAAAAAAAAAAACTAGAGAAAAGGGTAGGTGATGGTTTGGGATACAGAAGAAAGTAAATGAAAGAAGAACAATCTCTTCCATAAAAGGTGACCTCACCTGCTAAAAACACAATTCAGTGTATTTGACTCCCCACACTGGGCAACAGAAGATATTTTTCACATATAACTAAAAATGAAAACATGGCCCTGAACCAAGTAAAAGAGCATATGTTTATTCCATGGAGTAGCAGCTTTTATCTTAGAGTCTCACCTCCTGATAATCTTGTTCACTCCTCCCACAGGTCCTTGAAGAAATCCGCAGCCCTCTGGATGGATGCATACTACGAAACATGATGCAGGAGCCAGCCTTGATGGGCACGTAATTGCATCTCTCAAGGAGGCTAGTGAATGTGTAAGAACTTCCCACTTACCTGTCAGTGCCATTGGCATACCGGAGTGTGCCAGGAGTGTGAACTCCAAGGATACATGATAACTCTTCCTCTGAAGGTTTCCTCTGCAAATAAGAAGCAGAGAGAACACAAGATGGCTTTCACCAGAGTGTCAAATGGGAAATGGAGTCCAAAGTTATTATTTTTTCCAAAAGATCTTTAACTTAGTCCTACCAACAGGCCTTACTCAAATTATCTCAGTCACTGGGCATTAAGTACAGGAGCCAGGTAAAAGTCTCACTGACAATGTGGACATAAACAGAAGAGGATCAAGGAGAGACTTCAGATTGAGCACTTTTTGAAAAACAGGGCAATTGCTCTTTGAAGAGAATCTTACATTTAAGAAGTTTCTGGTGAAGCACAATTTTTTGCTTATTTCTTTTTTAAACACTTGAACTTCTTTTTCTTTAAATGTTGAGTATAATTAACATTAAAATCTCTAAATATTTACTCATTTCAGATTTCCATTATTGTACTGCACATGTGTAATTGGTATATATATAATATTATAACTGTTTCCAAGTTATAACATTTCTTAAAAGTGCTTCCCTACATTTAGGCCCAACAGCAACTGGTAAAGTAAGAATAGTATCTGATTATAAGATTTGTTTGCCTAATCCCTACCCACCAAAACAGAATTGCCAAACCTTACTACTGCAAGAGAGGGATATGTTTTCTATAATCTAGACCACAGGCTATGTCAAGGCATTTTTCATCAGTTACATAATACCCTGCTGAAGCATGTCTTAGGACGAGAGAGTTTCAATACTAGAAGGATGAGTCAACACTCTCAGTAGCCAGTATAATGATGTTTAATATGTCTGTGCTTTTGCTCATCTATTTACGTAGGAGGGGCTGTTTACACATGATCTGTCTGCAGGAGAGAAAAAAAACAAAAACAAATGGCATGACCTCCATCCTCAGTGTCAGGGGTTTATCTGTTGTCTGACATTCTACCAGGAAGCATTTCTTCTCCTTCTGCAAAATATTTGGGGAATTTTTTGTTTGTTTATTTTTTTTCTTAACTTAATCCCTGGGTTGTGAAGCAGAGACCCTGTGGCAGGAAAGAGAGAAAAAATAAGCGTGGAGACTTGAAAGAAACCACTGGGGTTGAAGCAGAGAGAGCAGGGGCCACAGAGGGGCAATGAAGGAAAATACATCAAGTTCCTCACATGTCCTAAGGATAATCCATGCAAGCCAAAGCTAAAATGCGAGAACGGGTTGTCTGTGAGGAGTGAACATTTAAATAGTAGTAATATTCAATTGGGTGGGGAATGAAAAGGGAGAAAAGTTTTGTTGACTTCATAATTCTTCATAATGTAAGCCCTGGGTGGATCTGATAAGAGCCAAAAATCCTCCTGCCGGTGGGTCTACAGAAGATTACTTCTGCCTGAAGTCAGGATTGCAAGTGGGAGTAGAGCACGGTGGTTTCTTTCTCTATCCAACTCCCAGAGATGTTCAAGCATGATTTGTTCTTCTAGTCACTAGAAATAGCAAGCAGGCTTCTCCCTGGACACACTTACTACCTCAAGACACTCCTTCCTCAAGGTGAAACTAGCCCATGGTGCAATTCCCCAAATGGAGTTAGTTACTGGGAATCTGAACAAATCTGGAAGATTTAGACAGATGCTGTAAGGGAAACGTGAAAGCTGAATGAAGGTCATGCCATTAGCTTTCTCCCCCTGCAGCTGAGGTCATCTATAAGCTGCTCTCCACCCCACCCCACCCCCATGAATATATGAGCAAAAAGCACAGACCCACTGTACTAGCTACTGAACCTCTGTCACTCTCCCTGCTCTCACATTCAGTTCAAGAAAAGGTGCTAGGTAAGAACAAAAGTTTATATTGGAATACATTTTAACTTACTAGTACTAGTCAATAAGGGGGGTGAGGGGAGGTAAGAGATCAAGTGAAGGACTTGTATGTACGCATATAAGCATAACCAATGGACCCAAGACACGGGGAGGCGGTAGAGGACATGTGCCAGGGGTATAGGGGAGCTGGGGGAAGGTCAATTGGTGGGGGGGGAGACATAGCACTACTATTTGTAATGCTTTAAAAAATAAAAAAATGGGGAAAATGTGTCTTTTTCCTGAATTCAATCTCCCAATTGATTTCTCTATCTCACCTTGCTATGACTGATGTTTGCATCTGGGGAGACACATGACTGTATTTATATTACTTGTTCAATAAATTTCCCAGAGGAGGAGAACCAAGGCCTGTTACTTTGACAGTTTGCCCTTTCTCTGAGCACTGAATTGGAATTTAGATGATTCAGCCAGCGGGACATTCCATTCTGCCCTTCATACCATAGGTTTCTGATGACTCCTGATTGCTATAATGCAGTCCTACCTGAAACACTTCAATGGATTCCCATGGCTCTTTGAATAAAGAACAACCTGGAAAAATGCCTACAGACTTTGCCTGCACTGGCCCTTCCCCGTGTACCTTGCCCCACCTTATAACATTCTGGCACGTGCTCTCTCCTGCTGCAGCCCCAATGGCTTCTTTTGAGTCCTCACAATTTCTTCTGCAACAGGATCTTTGCTCCTGAACCCAGTTTCTGAACCTCTCAGTCACTCTCCCTTCTCATCTGTTTAGCTGTCACTCACCTGCACACCACAGGGAAGCTTCTCCACTGTAATATGCTCTATAGCAATTACTACAGGTATAATTTTACATTCATTTGTGATTCCTCAATAATTTTTAAAAATATTTTATTGATTTTTAACAGAGAGGAAGAGAGAGGGATAGAGAGTTAGAAACATCGATGAGAGAGAATCATCGATCAGCTGCCTCCTGCACACCCCCCACTGGGGATGTGCCCACAACCAATTACATGCCCTTGACCGGAATCGAACTCGGGACCTTTCAGTCCTCAGGCCGACGCTCTATCCACTGAGCCAAACTTGTTTTGGCATCCTTAATAATTTTTATTCCACCCTAGCCTGCAGAATCAGTAAAGATGTACTGAAGGAAAGAAGGAAGGAAAGAAGGAAAGAAAGAAGGAAGGAAGGAAAGAAGGAAGGAAGGGAGGAAGGAAGGAAGGAAGGAAGGAAGGAAGGAAGGAAGGAAGGAAGGAAGGAAGGAAGGAAGGAAGGAAAGAAGGAAGGAAGGAAGGAAAGAAGGAAGGAAGGAAGGAAGGGATGTATGTAAATAAAATTCTAACTACGTAGAAAGGTACTTTTTTCCTAATATAGGAAAAGCACTTTCATATTCTAACTGAATTATTAAAATTATTACCAACACTTAAGAGTATCTACTAGCCACTTAGTACTGAACTGTATCCCTCATTGGCATTATTTTATTTAACCCTCCTATTGGCCCCATGACACAGGCCTATAATTAATCTTATTTTATAGAAGAAAAAGTTGGGGCCTAAGGAGGCCAAGCAACTTGCCTGATGTCCCAAGGTAGAACGTGGTGGAGTAGAGTTTCAGACCCAGAGATGTCTGACTCCATAGTCAATGCTCATTAATTTCCATGCCAGAAAACTCAAAGTAATGGGGAACTAAGTGGCATTAGAAGACATGGCAACTGGTGTTTCTGGAATATCTCTAATAGCTTCCCAGAAGCTAATGAAATAAGCATTTCTACCTCAGCAAGAGCACGTACGTACCTGGGAAGGGGAAGGTGGGAGGGGCACATGAAAGGCACAGTGGCCACCTGGAAAAAGTTCCTGTTCACAAACTTCTACTCACCAATCCTAAAAGAGAACTCAGCTCAGACAAGTTTCACTTGGAAGTAGGCAAGCTGAGATTTAACCTTTAACTGCATCAAACATGGAAGAACAGGATAAAGACATGGATTGGGGATTTTTGTGATGACTTAGCATGATTGCAACCCAAGGAAAATTCACCTTCCCTGTGGCTGTCTTTATGTGGCCTTACCTGAATCCTATTTCCTTTAAAGCTGTACTCCTCCTGGTGAAATTTACCTCTGAGAAATTGCATGTGTTTTCAGTTAGGCATTAAGTAAGGGTGACTGCATTAGTAGTCAGAGACCTAGATTCTTATTTCAGCTCTTTAATTTGATACTCTACAATGAAATTGGCCAGGTCATGTATACACTTCATACTTCAAAGTGTAAAACAGGTGTGGTACATTATTACCTGGCCTACATGTATCACAGCATAGTCAGAACAATCAAGTGAGGCAAGGCAAATGGAATAGTTTCACAAGCCAGGAACTCCCATCCCATCTGATGCTGGTTATTGTTATTATAGTGAGGGTTCCTCCCATCCTGGACCCACCAAAAGCAAGAGAGGCCTTAGAGTCACACAAAAATACAAGAAGGAGAGGTAGTGAATCATTTTTTAAATGACAGGATGACAGACTTCCCCCAAATGAGAGGCTAATTAGTCACAAGCAAGAAAATGATTCCTCTTGTTGCAACAACTAAGACCCAGGAGTCGCCCTCAAGGTCTGACTGTATTCAATTCCCTGGGACCAGCTTTGAGAGCACAGGCTGGAGGAATAGGAGAGAGCCAAAGTTTCTAGTTGCCAAACTTTTGATTAACCAAATGAGTACACAATTATTCTGGTTGGAAATGATGCCAAATATAAGTATACAAATTAAGCAATAAGTATTGCATAATCAGTATATTGTAAAGAACTTTCTTGACTATCTCCCTGCTAATCACCTAATCATCAACTCTAAAGATTCAGAAAACATAGGAGATTGAAACTGAACTCTATTGAGGGCATGAATATGCTCAGGTATTTTTCCTTTCTGAACATTATTTATGAAAGTTTGCAAACAGACAGCCATGTTGAAAGAATTTTACACTGAGCATCAGTATAGCCATCACCTAAATTTCAACTTGAAAATCCTAGCAACCTTTATTTCATTTACTATCTATCCATCCACCTGTCTCTTTATCTATTAATCCCCTTATTTTTTATGCATTTGGAAATAAGTTACTAGGAGCTGACTTTTAAAAATAAACCTTAGATTATGCAAACAACAAAATATATCTCTTTACTTCAATAAAGAATTGGTGAAATTATGTAGCAGCTTCATCTTTGGGGGAATTTTTAAGAAATTTTGCTACATTATGGGACTATGACATAGTTAACTTTCTGCAAAATCAATTATTCACTCAAAATAGAATAAACCTTCTCATATATAAGTTTATTTTTCATCATCATTTATTTATGCATATAAATATTTATCTACATTATTCTCTTTCATCTGGCAACATTTATTGAGCACTTACCAGGTATCAGACACTGGTGATGTGAACAAGAGGGACAGGAGCCAGCCTCTTGAAGCTTACATTTCAATATTGAAGACCTTTAGTAAACAAGTAAATAGTAGAAAAATCAAGGTTATTACATATCCTCTCTAATAAAAGAGAAACATGCAAATTGACTGCACGCACCTTCGCAATACCCACAAGCCACGCCCACCAGCCAATCAGGGAAAGTATGCAAATTCACTCAGCCAAGATGGTGGTTAATTTGCATATCCAGGCCAGAGCAAAGACTGAAGACAGTGTAGAAAGAAGCCAAGTGCTGCAGAAGGGAGCGAAGCTGCAGAGAAGCAAGCAAGCAGGGCGGTGGAGAAGGAAGGAAAGCAGGCGGGGCAGGGGAGAACAGAGAAAAGCTGGTGGGGCTGCAGAGACTGCAGCAGAAAGCCCTATTGCAGGAATTTTCCTGCAAGGGGTCTCTAGTCCTATATAATAAAAGGCTAATACAGAAATCAACCAAACAGTGAAATGACGGGTAGCTATGATGCGTACTGACCACCAGGGGGCAGACACTCAATGCAGGAGCTGCACCCTGGTGGTCAGTGTGCTCCCACAGTGGGAACACTGCTCAGTCAGAAGTTGGACTCTCAGCTGGCATAGGCAGCAGTGGTGAGGGGAGCTTCTCCCACCTCTGTAGCAGTGCTAAGGATATCCGAGTGCCTAAGGCATCAATCAGACATCCCCCTAGGGCTCCTGGACTGTGAGAGGGTGCAGGCCAGGCTGAGGGATCCCCCTGAGTGCACGAGTTCCATGCATTGAGCCTTTAATAAAGAAAATAAAAGAATACTGTGAGAGAATAATAAGCAGAGAACTAGTTTGCATAAAGGGATCTGGGGAACATGAGAAGAATATGAAGAAGCCTGCCCTGAGATCATGATAAGCAAGATCATTAAAAGCAAAGTCCTGAGACAGAAACAAAATTCTGGGCTAAGAACAGAATAGGAGATGTTTATGACTAGGGAAATTTGCAAGCAGCAGGTTTTTCCCTCACTGTCAATTAACATTATTTCTTCATAAGTATATTTTGCCATGGCTTTTCAGCAGCATTCAAAAGTAATTTTCTCTTATTTTTGTGAGCATTGTTTTCTCTGAGAAGTCTTCCCAGATTTAAATGGCCAGGTTAATTTTCCAAGTTTAAGCTCTGTGCACCTCACAAATTTTATTTATTTCTGCCTGCACACCCACTAGACTGAAAAGTCCATAAGGACTCTGACCTTGGTGCTGTTATTCACCATTTTGTCACCAACAGCAGTCCATTACGTATCATTAAGGGAGTGTCCAATAGACGTTTTAATAAATAATTGATTTGTTAGAATAATGGTGGGTAAGCTTGGAAAGTTAAATTTGGTGTATATTGAAAACAAATCTGCAATGCTAGGCTGGAAAGTATATGCTTAGTTAGTAAACTAGATGGGTCCACAGAGAATCTCAAGCTGGAAAGAGGGTGGATTGAAAATGGGCTCTGGAAAGAACCATCTTGAAATCATACAAAAGAAAGATTTGAAAAGTGGGTGGCATGGAGGTGGGAGACCAGCAAGGTGACTGTTGCAGCAACCTGGGTAAGAGACCATGAGAATCTAAGTTCACCTGGTGGTACAAACATGAAACAGAAAGAAATAGATGGAAACAGGTGTGGAGCCTAGACCCATGGAACATGGTAAGTAACTCAACATCGGGGAAACCTAAAGACAAAGCAAAGTTTACATATGATAGGTGGTGACATTAACTAAGGACAGAAAAGTAGAAGATAGAGCAAAAAGGAGGAGTTGCTTTTAAACATCTTGAATATACAGTATTGAAAGAAAACCTAAGTGGAGATGCCAAGCAGGTAATTGGAGAAAATCTCTTCTGGACCTGGTAAAGGAAATAAAGGGGAAAAAATATACTAACTGGGACATACTCTCCAGAGTGATAACCAAGAAAGAGAGTAGAGAGAGAAGCTTGATTTGACAGAGAATTTTAAAAATGTTCCCAATGTTGAGTTGGGAGGAGAAAATGAACCAGAAAAAAAATAATGGTTAGCTGAGTCCTAGCAAAAAATACAAGAGAAGATATGAGGCAGAAGGTGGGAGAGGAGAAGGGTTAGAAAAGTGGCTAATGAGCAAAGTCAAACATGGAGAGAAGGCATTATAGAACAAAGCCTATTTAATTTTGCTTTGTTTGGTTTTGCAAAAGTTGAGTTGGGTTCATCTCAAGAAGGAACTAAACATCCAGGCTGGAGAATATATACTGGACATGTCATCACCGTGTCCTAAAAGCATTGTATTGCTAATGTTTGAAAATGTGTCATCATTTTAATAAACAGACAGAAGGATTTCATATTTTGATAGCATGAAAAAAATTTCTGTAATGGCACGAACATAAAATGAGAATGTTTATGTGAAACATAAGGGTGAGGGTAAATGGGACAGGATGCTCATCCCACAAGATGACCCACCCAGAACTATGGCTTCCCAAGCCCCATCCAGCTAAACTGAATAGTGAGGAAATTAATATTCAGCATGACAGGATGTCCCAGAAGACAGGTTGGAAAGTTCTGGTCTATCCTACCTCAAGGGACATGTCTGGACTTGACTGCTAGTCCTACAGACAGAGATAGTAACCAGCCACTTCAGCTGTATCATTTACTAAAAGACAGAATCTACCATGTCAGTTGGTAAATAGCCACTAATTTCTTCCTTGGGTTCCTATTCCCCTAATGCCCAGCCCCTCTGCCAGAACACACCCCTTCACTGCCTCAGAATGGGGATAACTGGGTTGGTAGGTAGGGAGCACTTTTTCATATATATATATATATATATATATATATATATATATATACACATATATGTATGTATGTATATAGGTATGTATATATATTTTATATATCTATATATATATTTAAAATATATTTTTTAAATTTAAAATATATAAAATATATATTTTATATATATATATTTTTAATTATGAATTTCAGAGAGGAAGGGAGAGGGAGAGAGAGATAAAAACATCAATGATGAGAGAGAATCCTTGATCAACTACTGGCATGCTCCCTACTGGGGATCAAACATGCATCTGTCCTGAACAGGAATTGATCTGTGACCTCCTGCTTCATAGGTCGACGCTCAACCACTGAGCCACAATGGCTGAACTTTTTTTTAGACCTTTTAAGTCCTGTTCAATGTAATGATAAAGCAGCTTATTTACAAAAGACAAAATAATATTTAACCTCTAGGCCTCCATCGGCTGATTTGAGTTTGATGGTTTCAATGTGGCCTACAAAATCTCCCAATTAAGAGCAACAACAGAAATCACAAAATGTCACTACCTAGTAATGAAAACAGTAAATAATCTTTCTCCTCATGACAAGCATTCCAAAAATTTTTGTTAATTGCTTCCCAGAAGCCAAGTGTCATTCTGATGCTCTCTGTTCAGTATGAGGACCCAAAAAGAAAATGCCTAAGTGGATGGAATCATTAAGGCCTGTAATCTGAAACGCTTTGCTCAGGCAATTGAAAAAGGTTGCCCAAGAGCAATTTGGATCCCCTTCTCATTGGGACAGACCCAAACATTGACTCACACCAAGAGAATTCTAGTACATGCACTCTGATACATGATTTATTGGGGAGAGAACTGGCCAGGGCTGAAGAGACAAGAAAGTAGAGGCTGCCCTAAGCCACATTGGGGAGTTTCTAGAGCCCTGAACTTGAGTTTTAATAGTTACACATCTACTTGTAACTAACCATGTGATCATGAGATTGTCCTTTCCTCTCAAGAAATGATCTCCTTTATTCATTGACGATGAGTGAAATACAAGGAATGGGAGGAGCTCTGTTTGTCTGGTTTCCATTTGCCTTTGCAGCAAGCTCCCTGCATCACCATGTGCCCATGCTGCTGAGGGGGCTCCATGGGAGTGTTTACTGTGTTATCAGCTATTGAAAAGTTCTCTAAAGAGGCCCAAGGGATCCAGTCTTTGTCTCCTTAGGCCCCTCGGTACCCCTGTGAGCAGCTTTTCAGCATTTTCAGTTTTGACGAAGTCCTTTACAACGCCTTTGAAACTCACTTTATGTTTATGCTTCAGTTACACCTAGGATGATTTCTGTTGGTTTTGGGTAATGTCTTATCTGATTTATCTGCACTTCATTTTAACCTATTTAGTCTTCTCAGTTAAATGGCACCACTATTCACACAATTGATCACACCCAAAATTTAGGAGACAGACTTCATTTCTCTCTTTCTTTAACTTCCTAAATTCAAACCAAAATCAATTCCTTTAAAGTCTGCCTTCTCAAAATAGTATAATTAAAGTACCATTGTCTCCATTTCTCTTATATTACCCTATTTAAGCCACTATTATCCCTCCATCAAAAAAACCACAGCGTCTCATATATGGTCTCTCGATTTTCATTCTTGCTCTTTTAATCTATACTCCAGTCAACAGCAATAGCAGTCTGTCCAGTGCAATGATCTAATGTCACTTCCTCTGCTTAAGCTACAATGATTTCCTATCATACCTTAAGGCCTTGTATGGTAAGATCCTTGCTGAGTCTCTGATCCAATGTGTATGTAGCATGTTCCCCTTCAGTCCCTCCAGGCTGCTTTCTTGTTCTTGGCACACTCAAGCAAGCTCCAGCCAATTGCCATCTTTTCCCTCAACTGGGTTTGCTTTCCCCACTGTATCATCTCTTAAGGAGGCTTTTCCTGGCTGAGGTGGTCTCCTCTCAGGCACCTTCACTTCACAGTATTGTATTTTCTTTATAGCAGACATTGTCTTGCTTATTAGTGTGTTTCTTTGTTTGCAGTGTGTTCTCAACACAAACAAAGATGCAAATTCCATGAGTCATGTCCATATGTCCCTGATTCCTGTGTATCTCAGGTGCCTAGAACAGTGCCTGGCACATAGTAGGTGCTAATAATATCTATTGCTTTGACATAGAACATTGAACACAGAATCACTAAATGTATGTGTTTCCTTAAGAAGACAGAAGATTCTGGTTCTTTTTAAACTTTGGGGCTGGCTCAGCCTAATGAATGAGTTCTCAAATTCTGTATTCAAACTGACTTACTATTTGAATTCCATGTTGTACTAGGCGTGTAGTCATGCCTGACTCACTTCCCATCTCTGAGCCTCAGCCCCTTTCTCTATAAAATTCACATAATAAAAGTACTTACTCCACAGGGTTGTGTGTGGATTAAACAAGATAATACATATGAAGCCCATCAGCCCAATGCCTTGGAATGGCAAACCCTCAATAAATATTATTACTATTACTGATGTTGGTTTTGTACTCTGAGTACTCATCACTGCAAAGTAGAAGGGGTAGCTTTCTCTATCAGAGATCATGCCTTTCATTTACACACATCCATTTATTTATTACGAAGATTTGGAAGCAAACTAGTTCCAGACACCATGCTAGGCATGGCCTACACAAATACTAATAAGTATGCTTGCCTTCAAGGAGCTCGCCATGCAAAGCAAACTAGGCATTCAAATTAGTATTAGCCCATGGGATAACGGATAGACGCGCCCATAGGCTATGGGAAGAAAGGGGAAAAGATCAAAGTCACAGGGGGAGGGGAGGGAATGATGCCCATTTCTCTGAACCAAGAGTCAAAGGATGAGTACATGCATATGCATTTGCTTTTCCAACACCACTGAGGCAGTCTGGTTCATTAGCCCCATTTTAAAGATGAAGAAACCGAGATTTGGGGTAAGCGGAAGACCCAGTGTGCAAAATCTAAGATCAGCCCCAGATTGGCGATATGGTCCCTAGGCCTGTGGAAGTAAACAAGACAAAATGTCCCTAAAGGACAGAAACTTGGGAGAAAAAATGTTTTTGTTAATGGTCTCAACTGGGACACTCAATACTGCACACTCAGCCCAGCCCCAGTGTCTGAGATTCTCGAGAGAATAGGCCTTAATCCCACAGCCCTCAAAACTAAATCCCCCATTTATAGCTAAAGCATAAATACTACCTTGAAGAAAATGGAGAAAGGGATATTCTAACATAAATATTACCTTTATGTAACTCTTGGTATATTTTTATAAGCAGACATTCACTATAGAGTATAAAAGGACAATCCTTGCCTGTGAAGTTGGAGAAATACACCAGGAATTTTTTCTTTGCTTCTTTGCAGACTTCAGAAAATCCTCCTCCAGAAACTCAAAAGTGGAAACAGTAGCAGGAGCCACTGAAGGGTGAGTGGGGAGCACTTTGGGACATTCAACAATGTCCTAAAACAATGTCTCAGATGTCAATGCTCAGTAAAAGTTTTGCAACTGAAATTATCCATCTCAGTTACCAGCTAACACTTTGGGAAAGGGAGAAGTCAGGTCTAGACTCAGGATTTACTTTGCTTAAGAGTATCTTTAGCCCAGACCGGTTTGGCTCAGTGGATAGAGCATTGGCCTGCGGACTGAAAGATCCCGGGTTCGATTCCAGTCAAGGGCATGTACCTTGGTTGCGGGCACATCCCCAGTGGGGGGTGTGCAAGAGGCAGCTGATCGCTGATTCTCTCTCATCCATGTTTCTAACTCTCTACCCACTCCCTTCCTCTCGGTAAAAAATCAATAAAATATTTTTTAAAAGAGTATCTTTAAGGGGTTAAGTTCGTATATGAAACATAAGGTCAAAGGATACAAACTTCCAGTAATAAGATATTAGTTCTGGGATCTAATGTACAGCATGGTGACTATAATTAACAGCATGGTATTGTGTACTTACTTGAAAGTGCTGTTAGAGTTTAAATGTTCTTATCATAACAACAATTGTGTTAGGTGAAGGATGCAATAACAAGCTTTAACAGGGTAAACATTTTGCAATAGATCCATATATCAATTATCACATTGCACACCTAGATCCGATTTTAAAGTTACTTATTTCAAGGAAGGTTTCTCTGGCAAGGTTCTTCTCACAATATGAGATCTTTCCTCTAAAGTCAAACAGCATTTGGTCTGTATCTCCTTTTGGCCACTATTTTCCAATCTGACTGCCACAGAGAATCACTATAACATTTGAACTTGAGGATTGTGGGTATAACCAACTCACTATTTTGAATAAGTCTCCAAACATTTTTAACACTGCAGATGCTCAATTTATTTTTTTCCCTTTGGACTCAATTTACCTCTTTTAATACCTAAAATAGTACTACTCTTGTTTCTTTAATGTCTTATCAAGAAGGTAAGGCTTCAAGTTAATAAAACTGGCAGCATTTTGATTTGCTAAGAGATACTATGTCTGTAATGCGCTTAGCAACAATCTAAGGGTGTAAAATACATACAAAAATAGTTAACAATTATAAAAAGGCACATGAAATATAAAATGAACACATGTAACAAATAGCTATGGATATAAAATGCCACCAGCACCACTGAAGTCTTGGTATTATATGTGATGTAATCAGTCAGTCAATAGCTCTTTTCCTCAGCATTATGTTTCTAAGTTTTGGGTTAAGAAATGTAGTTCTTGTAATTTACTTTTCCTAATGCATAACATTCTATTGTTTTCTATACCCTTATTTATTTAACCATTAGTTGTTTAATTTCTTTTTAATTTTTGTCTATTACATGATCATATTGCTCAATTTATTATTTTAAAATCCAATTTGACAATCTTTGTATTTTAATGATGAGTTTAGTCCATTTATATTTTTTACTAATTTATTTGGATTTATTTATGCCTTCTCAGGTGATTTCTATTTATCTTAATATTTTCTATTATTTGTTTCATCTCCTCTACTGGGTTAATATGGATTGGTTGACTTTAAAATTTCATTCATTCCCCTAAACTTAAAAAAATTCATTTTTATATTTTGTAATGATTGAAAATATATGCAAATAAGTAAACGTCTAAGGACAGGAATTTTAGAACATGATAAAAATAATGAACCCTCCAATTTAATGTATTAGTTTTTCTATTTTTTATTAAGGTATTATATGTGTACATATCTTACTATTGCCCCCCCACTCCCATACATGCTCTCACCCCCCAGAGTTTTGTGTCCATTGGTTATGCTTATATCCATGCATACAAGTCCTAAAGAACATTATAAACTGATGGGGGGGGGGGAAGATAGATACAGAGACAGTAAAGCAACAAATAGACTGTCAAATTACAGTGGGAAGGTTAGGGAGATATGGGGGAGATAAGGGGGAAATATTTTAGTTTTTGCTGATATGTTTAGTTTATCACTTCCACATGGACAATATTGTTATTATGTTATATTGTCTCTATTTATCCCTGTTTTTCCATATGTTCCCCAATGTCTAAGCTCCTTTCATTTTGCTTCTGAGACTTTCTTCAGAGAGTATGTTCCTCTTTTCTAACAGACTTTAAAAGCATCTTCAGTGCACAACTCTTGATGGTAAACTCTCACCATTGTCTTGTATGAAAACATCTTCGTAATCTATGTTTCTCATTAGATTTTTAAATATAAAACCTTCATAATAATTAAAAATATAGTACAAGGAATCCTGGTATACACTTCACCTAGATGAACCAATTCTTTTTCTTTTCATTTTGCTTTATCTCCACATGGACAAATTTCAAGAGTTTGAACCAGGATTAAACTGATAAATGACTGTGAAAAACTATAGGTTGTTGAAAGGGTTCAAAGTCCTATTTTAACATTGCTTTACAATATCAAATGTGGATATCTGTTTAATTTGGTAAAAACATGTTTTAATCTATGTTTCTTAGAATCACACGTATTAGAGGTCAGCCTTCTATGAAATCTTTAGAAAATGAATGCATGGCTCGGCTATCACTTTTATGGGGGTGGTTTCTTCTCAAGAAAATAGAAACCACCCCCAATGAAACTATTTACTAAGCAACAAATCCTGTCGTGAATGTTTGCCTGAAAATCCAGTACCAAAAAAAATGTGGCATGAAATGCAAGAGGCTTTCTTCCTTCACTAAGTCATAAACATTTCCCTTCTTTTCTTTATCCTTCTCTTGGTCCTTTCTAGCCATGACACAAGAAAATATCACTCAAGTGACTGAGTTCTTTCTTCTAGGACTTGGTGCCCAACACAAGTTTCAGTATGCTCTCTTCGTTGTATTTCTAGTCATCTATGTGACCTCTATGGTGGGTAATATCGGAATGATTCTGCTCATCAAGACAGATTCCAGACTTCGAACGCCCATGTACTTCTTCCTACAACATTTGGCTTTTGTTGATGTCTGCTATACCTCTGCTATCACTCCCAAGATGCTGCAGAACTTCATAGTAGGAAATACATCCATATCATTCAGGGGCTGTGTTATGCAATTATTGGTTTATGCAACATTCGCAACCAGTGACTGTTACCTCCTGGCTGCTATGGCAGTGGACCGTTATGTGGCCATCTGTAACCCTCTTCACTATCCCATTGTCATGTCCCGGAGAGTCTGCATCCACTTGGTAGCTGGTTCATACGTCATGGGCTCCATAAATGCATCTGTGCACACAGGTTTTACATTTTCCTTGTCCTTCTGCAAGTCCAATGCCATCAATCACTTTTTTTGTGATGTTCCACCAATTCTCGCCCTTTCATGCTCCAACACTGACATCAACATTAGGCTGCTTGCTGTCTTTGTGGGATTTAACTTGATGTCTACTGTGCTAGTTGTCATCTTTTCCTACATCTCTATCATGATTGCCATCCTAAAGATGTCTTCTACCACAGGGAGGAAAAAGGCCTTCTCCACCTGTGCCTCCCACCTGACAACAGTCACCATTTTCTATGGAACCCTATCATATATGTACCTACAGCCTCATTCTAATAATTTCCAGGAGAATATGAAAGTGGCTTCTATATGTTATGGCATTATGATTCCCATGTTGAACCCCCTGATCTATAGTTTGAGGAATAAAGAAGTAAAGGAAGCTCTAAAAGTGATGGGGAAAAAGATCCTTTAGATTGGACCTCAATTCAGCACATCAAGGCATCCAATACAGATGCTTGATCACTGTGTAATGTTTTAAAATTGGAAACACATTCACAACTTAAAACAATGCTACCGCTTTTAATAAATAAGTTCTTAGAATGTGGAAAATATATAAACATTTCATGGAACTAATTTTCCCTTAAGTATAGTTTGAGAAACATATCTCATGCTATCCATGAAGAAAGGCTTTATTGAAATTATTTAAAATATTAAAAAGTGTGTATGGACTTTACAGAATACTTTGTTGTTTCAAATATTTTGGCTATGTTCTTAAAGACCATAAAACTCCAGTGTTGTATATAATTAATTTTAAAACTGAAGTTCATTATTCCCCATTTATTTTAACAAGTTCCCTAACTTGTCTACAAAGAGGCTTCACATATGTTCTGTTCCAATTATTTCATAAATCCAAATATAAAATAAACTGATTTGAAAACACCTTATGTCTCAGGTTATTATGCTTTCTACCTAATAATTTCTTATTAGTTAGATTCTCTAGCACTTAAAAACACATTTTATATGATGTTATCATTTATTTTTGACATTAGTTACCCATTTAATTCTAAATGTATCTCTTTCTTGCACAAAGTAGGAAACTTCTAGAAACATTTTTATATCTGTCTACATTAGAGATAGAAAATCTAGAATGGTTCTAGCCAGTTTGACTCAGTGGATAGAGCGGTCCAGGGTTAAATTCCAGTCAAAGGCACATGCCCAGGTGTGGTCTCAATCCCCAATAGGGGGCATGTAGGAGGCAGCCAAACAATGATTCCCTCTCATCATTGATGTTTTTTGTCTCTTCCTCCCTCTTTCTTCCTCACTGAAATCAATAAAAATGTATTTTTTAAAAGAAAATCTAGAATATAGATAGATCTAAAAACCTAAACAATGGCCATTTATGAAAGGCATGCCTGATCTTTTTAGTCCAAATGAATAACTTTAAACTGTAGAAATTCAATGAAAAATTGAAGCGAGACAAGGAGCCCATTGAATCAGGAAGAGACTGTTGACTAGAGGAAAAAAAAAAGGCTTTAGTAGTTAGGTTGAAGGTAAATGATGGAAACTCCCACATGAATCTCAAGATGCCATGCTAGCAAGATAAAAGAGCAAGCTTCACATTAAATAACACCAGCCAGTGTTGCACTGAGAAAAATGTACTGTTAAATAATAGCATGGGGAATTGGGCAAGAGATGAAGACATGTTTTTTTCAAATTCTACTTAAATTCTAAAAGAAGATAAATAATTTGAAGTCAGAGTAAGATTACCAGAATCTCCCCAGCAAAGACTCTCTGAAGAGATCTTCTATCCAAGGAAGGTCCAATTATCTCAAAGATCAGACCCAGGGACAATAGCTGGAGGGTCATCATAAGGTAGACAGAAGATATCCTGAGGCCCTAGAGGGAGAAATTGGAGACTAAGCTGACTATAGTTGAAACTCTGTATCATATGCTTGAAATTTGTTAAGAGGGTCAATTTTATGCAGTCACTATGAAGGAAGGAGGAAAGAAAGAAGGAAGGAAGGAAGGAAGGAAGGAAGGAAGGAAGGAAGGAAGGAAGGAAGGAAGGAAGGAAAAAAATGGTGACTTTGTAAGGTGAGGGGGTTGATGAGCTTCATTGTAGTGGTCATTCAACAGTGTATACTTATATCTAAATGTCAACTTGTATACCTTAAAGTCATGTAAATTTTGTCAATTGTATCTCTTAGCTGAAGGGGAAAGATAATAAAATGGAGAAAAATTTAGTACAAGTTGGGAACTCTATCTGGCTAATTGGAAATAAGGCACAAAGTGGAGCATCACATTAGTATTCCACATTCAATACTGAGATGAAAAAAATCCCCAAAAGAAGTAAACTCTGTGACAAATGGACAATAGAAGTGAAATTCCTGAGTCATATGTGAAGGAAGAAATGGATGATTTGGGTTTGTTATCACTTGTGCAAGAGACAAACTTTCTGACATCATAAAGAGTAGTAATGGCCTGATGTTGCATAATCATACATTGTTTCATAAATCAACAGCTACGATTTATGCTGTTTGAGACCAACTTAGACTGAGGAGAACAGGGAAATATGGATACTAATCTTGACTGACTGAGCACTTTGTACATCCATTTATTTATTTATTTGCACATTCAAACATTTTTAGAATAACTGGACAGCTACAACTCAATCAGATACCATCTCTCGCAAAAGATTTAGAAGGCATTTAACCCCCCCCCCCACACACACACACAAAAGGGCGGCCCTTTTTCCCAAGGAAAGAGAGGAATACAGATGTAGGATCATTTCCAACTCAGAATAGCAGCCCATAAGTCTGAGAGAAGCAACTGGAAGAGTAGCTAGAAGCCAACACAGTATAAAGACCAGGCAAATATACATGATGCAGAAGACCAAAGCTCAACTATCAAGAGAACACCTTTCTAGTCAAAACCGGTTTGGCTCAGTAGATAGAGCATGGGCCTGCGGACTGGAAGGTCCCAGGATCGATATCGGTCAAGGGCATGTACCTTTGATATTCATGACAAACAAGTCGAATAAATACCCAGGGAAGTATGCTGAGTGAAAAACTCCAATCTCAAAAATTATATATTGTATAATTTCATTTATACATGTTTGAAATGATATTTTAGAAATGGAAGATATAGCTCAATGGTTACCTAAGTTTAGGTATGGAGTGAGGTAGGAATGAGGAGTGGAGGAGTGGTGGGAATGATTATAAAATGGCAATACAAGATACTCCTATAGTTTTGGTGGTGGGAACTGTTCTGTATTTTTACTGTGATCATGAACACAGAAACCTACACAGGTGATAAAATTTTATAGAACTTAATACAATCACACACACACACACACACACACACACACACACACACACACACGAGTATGTAAGAAAAGCTGAAGAAATCTGAATAAGATCAATAGATTGCATTAATATCAATTTCCTGGTTGTGATATACTATACTTTGACAAAATGTTATCATTGGGGATGTATTCACTTTTTATTGCTGTTGTAAAAAATTGCCACAAACTTAGTAGCTTCAAACAGCACAAATCTGTTATCTTACAGTTCTGAAAGACAGCATCCAAAATTGATCTCTATAACAAAATGTCAAAAGTTCTATGTACCTTTGGGAAAATTCTAGAGAGGAAATCTACTTTCTGGATCTTCTGGGGGCTCTAGGGAAGAATCTATTTCCTTTAATTTTTAGCTCCTAGAAGCTACCTTTCTTCCTTGGTTTATAGCCTACTTTTTTATCTTCAAAGCCAACATCAGAACATCATCAAATTTCTCTGTGACCTTCACTCTTCTGCCTTCCTCTTCTAATGCTAAGGACTCTTGGAAAATCCAGAGTGGTCTCCCCATCTCAAGTTCTGCTGATTAGCAACCTTAGTTCCTCTTTGCCATGCAATCTAGCATATTCACAGATCCCAGGGATTTGGATATGGATATTTGGGGGGGAACTACTCACAGGAGGAATCTGGGAAGAGTGTACAAGGGATCTCTCTAGTTTATTTTTTACTTCACATGAAGTCATAATCATCTCAATAAAAAAATTTTATTGAAAAGACATTTTACGAAAATGTTTGTTAATCTGTGCTATAGTTAAACTGATTTTCAACTGTGTTGATCTTCATCTTTTGTACAACCATATCTTACACCATCCTGGGCTTACCTTGTGCTACAAAGGAAGAAAAAGGGCTCCCCCATAGATGTCTTCTGCCTAATGACTCTCACTGTTTTCTTTGAGGCCTTCTCTTACATGTACTTACAGTATGGATCTAATGAGTCTCAAGAGTAGAAAAATGCAACATCGATATTTTGCGGCATTATAATTCTCATATTAAATCTTCTTACCTACCACCTATGAAATGAGGAAGTAAAAGAAGCTCTACAATCAATAAGGAATAAATTTGTCTTGCTTGGGTATCAGTTGCTAACAGTGAGTGCCAGAAATATCTAAGTGGCCGGTGTTCTTGACATTTGCTGATATCACGTTGACCATAGCAAGTTACACAACCAACCTAGTTTCAAAGAATTGGAGTAATTGACTCCACTGCTTGTCGGGAAGATCTGTAACATCACATTATAATGGTGTGGATGCATTGAAGGAAAGCATTTGTGGTCATTTTTATAATTGAGCACACCATGTTCCTGCCCAGAGTAAATTGTTTTCTTTAAGTAACACCCTAATCAGGATATGATTCATACTGCCATAAGTGTATGTATAAGAAACTCTCAAACTTAATCTTTACAAACGCAATGATAATTTGTATTTTGCTCATTATTGTATCCCCAGCATCTATTAATTGGCAGGACTATGTTAGATCCTCATTAAATGATTGCTGAGTGACTGAACAGAGAATGTGCACAGAAAACTTAATTGTGATCACTACAATAAAAGCAACTACCAGCTACAGCTCAGTACAGCTAACTGTTCTTATAGTTAACCTCCAGAGGAACTGTAGACCTAAGGGATTACCTGGACGTGCAGGTGAGGGGAGGAGAGAACTAAAAGCTCATGTTTTATGGGGGCTTTTTAGATCCAGCAACTGTCTCTAAGATATTATGATAGATGCTTAACTCTTCAACCAAAATTTGAAATCAAGGATTAGCGAAGATGGCTGACTTTATAGAAAATGTTAGTCTAAAACAAGGTGTGTCTGGAGTCAGGGAGGGTGCGGGGGGGGGGGGGGAGAGAGAGACATATGGCACCAAGCATAAAATATTCCAATAAGAATAACATTGAGAAGAAGTAATACAGAAGCCGAAAGGCAAAGAATCTATGCACCTTCCCTTATGTGGGTTCACTAGGAATGGCAAAAGGTACTTTTTTTTTCCATCCACTGTCCATTCTCCTCTTATTCCATTCTAAGAATATTCTAATGTAATGTGGAAAGTAATGTAACCAGAGAAGTCGGTACTAATTTCTCAGTTTCCATTGTGGCCAGGATGATATGTGTCCTAGTTTGCATTCCTGGGATATGGTTTTGCTGGGTAGAGGTAATGTAGGTGGGTGTGTACTAGTATAGTGAAGAATTAACCTTACCCAAACAAATGTCTGTCCTTTGCTTTCAACTACTGGGAATTGATCTCTAAGTCCCTGGGATGCCCTCCTAATAGGATTGGTCCACAGATTGTTCTCTGACATATTCTGAGTGTAAGGCACAACTGGAAGAAGCTGTCTTTCTTTATCCAGGGATGATTTTATATATATATATATATATATATATATATATATATATATATATATATCCCAAATAGTAGTAACTCTCTTTGTCACATTGTCACACTAGGGACCATCTGCCCCTAAATTTAGGTTAACTTTGGATTTCATTACTTTTCTTTTCTTTTTTTAAGAGAGGCATGCTTTTTGCTTATTATGGTGCTAAGATCAATTTTCTAGACCTAAACACAAATTCTTAGACCTATAAAAGGATGCTCAACCTGATCCAAAACCAGGGAAATTTTAAAAGGAGTTACTCTTTAAGAAAGCAACGCGCACACAGTCCCTAATGACAGTACCATAAATTAAATGTATCCCCTCTAGGAAATTTAAATGTTCTTCAGCAGAAAATAACTACTGAACATTGTTTATTCTAATCCCATCTCAGCCCCAGGAGCTTCAGATTCTCAAGGGAGCAAGCCTTGGTCCCTTGGTCCCCAACTATAAACACCCCCAATTAGAAGGAAACACACAGAAAGATTTGGTGGGTAGTCAGCCTGCACCAGTTGCAGAAAGAGAATCTGGAGGAAACTCTGATGTAAGTAAACTGCAGCCATGTATCATCCCAGGGTGTGTAGGAAATGGGGGAGCAATAAGGTCAGAGCCCAAGTTCTAACAAGTTCCACTCCAAGACCAAGAATTATCACTTTACCCCTGGTGATGTAATGGTAATGGATGGAGTGAGGGAACTAAATTGGCTGAATGTTGCCTGGGAAGGATATGAATGAACACATGATTGAAAGATTGGATGGATGGATGGATGGATGGATGGATGGATGGATGGATGGATGGACGAATGGATATTATGTCTTTAATGTATTATTTGCAAGAGTTATCATGAGTAATTTTGAGTACCCATGTAATGCCTGACCCTATGCCAGATAGTTTACATAAATCACCTCACTTTGTCATATCACTGCAAAGCAGACATTGCTTCTTCCTTTTCCTTTTTAAAACAATTAAGCTACTTTAAAAGAAAAGGCAAAGAAGTTCATAAGTTTAAGGTATTCTCTTCCCATTCCCATGCCCAAGGATAACCATTAAAAGTTAGTGTGAACCCATCCTGAGCTTTTTCATAGATAAATAAAGAAAATGAGAAAAAGAGTATAGGAGTGACAGTTTTATTTTTAAAGGGTCCACATTTTGCGCATCATTCTGCAACTTGCTTTGCTCATTTAACAATATAGCATGTGCTTCTTTCCATACAAGTATATATCTCATTCTTTTTGGAGCATGCATTGATCCATAATAAGAACCTACTCTGATTTGTTGAACTCTATTTACAAAGTTCCGTTATTACAAATAGTGTTTCAATGATAGTCATTCCTTCTAAGTAATTCTGTGATCCCATTTTATAGAGGATGGAACTGAGGCCAAAAGGAAGTACATCCTTTGTTTCTATGAGGTGATGGGACCGGAATTCAAACTCAAGTCAACCAGTTTCCTTTCCAATGCACAATGCTTTGATATAAATAAAGCTTCAGAAGCACCAGGGTTCAAGCTAAGTTAAGCACGTTCAACATACTTGGGCGCTTGGTGCTTCTGTGTGTGTGTGTGTGTGTGTGTGTGTGTGTGTGTGTGTGTGTGTGGTCCCTTGTACTGGTTTTCCATAGCTCTTGAAAAAGATAACCCAATATGTCATACATTTTATTTCAATTCAAAATTATTCAATTGATATGGTAAATGTCATTACCCTGTCCAGGTCCTCGTTTAAGTGAGCCCATGACCAATTCTAGCTTCCTCTGACAAGTGCTTTTACTTACTGTGTGGGAAGCCTCCATGAAAAGAATTAATGTAATCTATTTTAATTTTATTGACCTGAGGAGGAAACTACACAAATGTGTTGGCCCTTAGCCCTCACCAAACGTTGCATTAAACAGAATGTGTCTTGTTTCATCACCACAACGTTGTCCCAAGGTATTTTTTATTCATTTCTCAAGATATTTTAAGGAACCAGATTGTGCACATCAACAACAGGTTTCATTTGCTATATTTCCCATCACAAAAGGTACATCCTCCTCTAAAACTGACCATTTTGTCCACGGAGCTACCGCTCTGCCTGGCATTTCTGACATCAGAATAAAGGAGCCCTTGACTGATGGACTGATGACGCTGTTTTTTTCTTGGTGAGGAATTTCTGTTACTACACAATATTTCAGGTGTATAAAAACACATTTAAAATAATGTAACCACCACTCATCTCACTCCTGCAACTTGGTTTTTATTACTCAGCATTCCATTTGAAATATTTATTCACATATCTTACAATACCAATTGACTGACTTTTCAGTAATTTGTTGATATTTGTCTATGATGAATAGTGCTGCTAAGAACATTCTTGTGTGTGTATATCTATAGTCTTACATGTACTTATATGTATGTGTCATTGTTTACATGGTGAAATTTTTTTCTAGTATATGGACCTATAATGGAAATTCTGGAAGCATATAGTTAATTTTATTAATTGTTCTAAATTTGATTCCAACATGACTGCTAATATGTGATTCTACAATCTCACCAAAACTTTATATTTTATACTTTTTATACTGAATATAAAGTGATATATCAATACAATATTATTATACAATTACCTGATTGCTAGTGAGTTGTGTACATTTCCACATTTCTATTGACTATTTAGGTTTTCTCTTCTATGATTAGCCTGATCCTATCTCTTATGAATTTTTCTCTTGGGGTAACTTATAGAAATTATTTCTATATACTGGGTACTGATTCTTTTGACATTTATATGCGTTGCAAAAAAATTTACCAGAGTAAATTTCCAGTCAACATCCAGTATTTTTTAATATCATGTTTGTTTTTTAAATTTAGGTATAGTTGAATTTTCAGTGTTTTATGTTTTGTGTATTCATGTCTTGTTTAAACATTTTTGCATATCTAAGTCATATGTAGTCTCCTGTTTTACTCTCAAAGTTTTACAATTTAACTTTTTAATCCATTTGGAATTGGTTTTTGTAAAATGTAAAGTGGTTCAATATTATAATTTCATATGTTTAGGCATTTGTTAGCGCCACAGCTTAATGGACCATAATTCACTGATGTGCATTCACTGTGCTCCGACAGTAAGCTTCCACAGACTTGTGGGTCTTTTATAGCTTCTTTTTCTCAGTTCCATCGATCTATGTGTCTTCCCTCACACTAATACCACGCAGTTTCAGCATTACTTCTTTGTGGTAACTTCGGATATCTGGTAGGACAAGTTCTCACCTTGTTTTTCTTTAAAATTCTCTCAATTATTTTTAGCTCTTTTCTCCTCCATATACACTTTGTAGGTCTGTGAAGGTGCACATAAAATTCTTCCAAGCATTTGATTGAAATGACCTTGAATTTGTAAATTAACATGGGGAAGAAACGTCTAGGGTATACAAACTTGGTCTTGATTGCAGATGGAAAATACCTTTTCTCCTGCTTCCAATGAATCTTGCTTGCAAAGGGGCCTAAATTTGTGTCATTTGAGGCACCCTCTTCCCATTTATTCCCTCAGTTCCCAGAAAGGTGGAGTAACATAGCAAACTGGCAAACTTGAGAACAACTGGCATGCTCTGTTCTGCCCTTTGCCTCTTGGGGTTAGCCAGCCTGTTAAAGCCTGTGCTACTCTGTATTACAGAGGCTCTTCCCCAAAATGTGCAAGAGGTCTCCACCAGGCACTGCCACCAAAACTGTCTGGTTACAGTGTTCACTGGCAGCCAGAAACGTGACTTAGTGCATCTTTCCCCAAGTGGCTGGACGTGATAGTATGGTGTCCATATAGACACTCTCTTTATTCCTCGACCTGTTCAAATCCTGGGAAAGGGGTGAATAACTGTTCACTGGAAAGTCCTTTGAGACCCCAGCAATCATTTCTTTCATACAGGGACGGATTTGATTGTGGATGTGCATTTTTAAGCTGTTCGCGTCTATATTCACAAGTGACATTGGTTTCCATTTTCTCTTCTAAAATTTTACTTACTTTGTTGTCAAGATTGTATTAGCCCCATGAAATGAGTTGGGAATGTTCTCTTTTGCCAGTCATGGGGAAATATTGCATATTAGGATTAGTTGTTCCATAAATGTTTGGTAAAATTTTCCTATAGCACAGTTGAGCCAAGTATTTGTCTGAGTAAGCTTTAAAATAACAAGTCAAATCACTTAATGGTTTTAAAGTATTTAAATATTTTGCACATACAGAGAAACACACATAGACAGACACACTGATACTCTCTGTGCTATTAGCCTGCTTTCTTTTTTTAAGTAAATATTGAATTTCAAATTATGTGCATGATATAAAGTGTTCACAGTGAAAGAATTATAACGTGTCAGCAATCCAGTATAGAAAGAAAATTTTTTATTATTGCTTTTTAGTCTCCTGGGGGTAATAAACAAGGGAATGGAATGAACTTTAGTCCATTATTTTTCCCCAAAAAAATCAATAATAAAGCAAAAATGATGAATTATTAGTTCAAATGTAAGGATTTCAGCTCTATAAAACATATTATAAACAAAATTAACAGATGCTGGAATGTGAGAAACTCTCAAGTTAACAGGTAACAAGAAATTCAAATCTGGAATAAAGATTAAAATCTGGGACAATGAACATCTAAAAGCAACATAGCCCAAGCCAGTTTGGCTAAGTCAATACAGTGTCAGCCTATGGACCCAAAGGGTCCCAGGTTCAATTTCGGTCAAGGCTCAGTTGCTAGGCTCTCCCCAGCCCCAGACCTGGTTAGGGCTCCTGCAGGAGGTAGCCAATCAATGTGTTTCTTTCACATCTATATTTCTCTATTTTTCCCTCTCTCTCTTCCACTCTATCTCTAAAAATCAATGGAAAAATATCACCAGGTGAGAATTCAAATATATATAATAATAAAATAAAAAGCAATTTATAGAAACAATGTGAACAGGCAATTGACAAAAAAATAGTATCCCCGTATTCTAAGAGGAATACTAGATAATGATTAAGTCCACTTGTAATTAAGGGGAGAAAAACATATTTTAAAAATGAGACAATATTTTACAACTATTTTCTTGGCCAAAAATTTTAAGAAAATGTTCACAAGGAATTTCGGAGATGGGAACCTCCTCACCCCCATGTACAATTAGTAGGAGTTAATACTGGTGCATACATTATGGAAAGTGGTCTAAGAAAACATCATTAAGTTAAATGTTTGCATATCCTCAGACCCAAAAATTTTGTTTCTAGGATTATCTATAGAAAAATTTCCACACTGAGTTATTTGCAGTGGAGACAAGTTGTAGGCAATCTGTTATCCATCACTAGGAAAGCACATAGGTAAATTATGTTGGATGGACATTATACAGCATGTTACTCAATGTGTGGCCCATGAACCAGCATCAGTCCTAGGACTCTGTTTCCACTCTATGATGAAATAACTACAGAAAATGAGGTGGAACATTTAAAACTATTATAGGATTTTAACAATGCTAAGACCTTTTTGTAGCTTTTTACAAAATATTTGTCCCAAACACAAAGTGTTAAAAAGAAAATGATCCTTTACCATAAAAACTTTGATAAACACATACATAAAAAACTCCATGTCTCCATGAACCCTTTATTGCAGAAAATAGTCACCAAGAAGGGGGGAAAGGATAAAATCAGGATACAGAAATAAGTTGGAACTCAGCAGGTGTATCAAGATTTCAGAAGCAATGATTAGTATTTGCACATATTGAAAAAATAGTGAGGGCATAAAAAACATAATTAAATAAAAGTATGTTTTGTATGTTCTAGAATTGATATATTTATGAAATGCCAATCAGTTTTCACCCTGGGAATACAGCTACTGGTGCATGGCAATTTTCCCCAGCTGTAGATGAAATTATCTCAGTCAGGTGTCAAAGTCCAGCCTTTAAAATATACGTCAATAATGTCATAGAAAATATTCTCTGACCCCACTATGAAACCAAATTTTAATACCATTTCCAATTATAGAATTAGTTCAAGGATCACAACGATCTTGGCTTTCTCTGCGTTTCTTTCAATGTATCTTTTCAGGTGATACCTAGTCTTTGTTAGTCATGGAACAAAACAATGGCACTCAGGTGACTGAATTCATTCTTCTGGGATTTGCTGGTCAGCACTCATCTTGGCATATCCTCTTCACGGTATTTCTTGTGATTTATGTGGCCACCCTCGTGGGTAATATTGGGATGATCCTACTCATCAAGATTGATTCCTGCCTTCACACCCCCATGTACTTTTTCCTCCAACACTTGGCCTTTGTTGATCTCTGCTACACCTCTGCTATCACTCCCAGGATGTTGCAAAACTTTTTAGAAACGGAAAAATCCATCTCATTCATAGGATGCATGCTGCAATTACTCGTCTATGGAACTTTTGCAACAAGCGACTGCTATATCCTTGCTGCGATGGCAGTGGACCGTTATGTGGCCATCTGTAACCCACTCCACTACCCAGTAGTCATGACCCGGAGAGTCTGCATTCAACTCTTAGTTGGCTCATACCTCATGGGTTTCCTAAATGCCTCCATAAATACAAGTCTGACTTTCTCACTGAACTTTTGCAAATCCAATAAAATTAACCACTTTTTCTGTGATGAGCCCCCCATCCTTGCTCTGTCATGCTCCAACATTTATTTAAGCGTCATGTTCCTGACCGTCTTTGTGGGGTTTAACTTGATGTTCACCATCTCGGTCGTCATCTTTTCATACACATATATCCTGGCTGCCATCCTGAAGATATCCTCCGCTGCAGGGAGAAGAAAAGCCTTCTCCACGTGTGCCTCCCACCTGACAGCAGTCACCATTTTCTATGGGACCCTCTCTTACATGTATCTGCACCACGGATCCCAGGAGTCTCGAGAACAAGAAAAAATGGCTTCTGTGTTTTACGGCATTGTGATCCCCATGTTAAACCCGCTCATCTACAGCCTGAGGAACCAAGATGTGAAGGAAGCTCTGAAAGGGATTGGAAAGAAGTGCCTCTAGTTTGATCCTCGATGTCTACTTCTCTGTGCATGCAAACAACAAGACCAGTAGAGCTAATTTTCAAGAAATCAAAACAAAGTAGTCAAACAACCTGGAAAAGTTGCTCATTTTTACTAAGACTGGGCTGCAAATTAAAGTCACGATGAGATAACCACTTTCTATCAGCGTGTCTGGCAAAAACTGTGAAAGAGTGGTAATGCCTATTAAGTGCTGTGATGCAAGGAAAATTATGCTCTCACACACTGTTAATAGAAAATTGAAGTGTTACTTCACATTAGAAGGAATCTGGCAATATCTTTTTTTTAAAAATAATCTCCAACTCAGAATTCCAGCCAGGCAAATAGATCTGTACAATGAAATTCTAGTCCATCAGGACATATATTTAAGATGCTTATTATAGTAGTAGAGGCCCAGTGCACAGATTTGTGCACCGGTGGAGTCTGGCCGGCCCACCCTGATCAGAGCCAATCAGGCAGGGCCAACCAGGGAAAGGGGCTTCAGGCAGTTGGCTGGTGGGCCCCAACCCCTGGTCCAACTCTTTGTTGAATTCCTGGTCAAACTACCAGTCAAGGGAACAATTTGCATAATATCCTTTTATTATAAAGGATTATTTAGTAAGGCAAGACCAAAAAAAAAAGTGAATAGTCCTTAATAAGGAAATAAATTTGTATTGGTCTACAGTCTGTGTCTATTGTTGCATAACATATTTCCAAAAATATAGGGGCTTTAAAACACACACACACACACACACACACACAATCATTATATTACAGTTTTATGGGGCAGGAATCTAGACACTGCTGAACTGCATCCTCTGAGATGCTATAATCAAGGTGTCAATCGGGATGGGAACTCATCTGGAGGCCCAACTGGGACGAATCTGCTTCCAGGCTCCCTCATGTTATTGGCAGAATTCATCTCCTTGCAGTGGTAGGACTGAGAGCCCTGCCCCTCTGCTGGCTCTCAGCAAGGGCTGCTTCCAGCTCTTAGAGGCAATCCACAATGCTTTGCCACGTGACCCTCTTCATCACCCCTTGTGTAACATGGCAGCTTACTTCTTCAAAGTTAGAAAACCATAGACAGCTAATCAGTACATACACCATGTGAACAATACCCTTTATATGCCCAAATCTTACCAGAACTTCAAACGTCACTCTCTCCTTGAAGTTTTTCCATCTCAACACTTGTTTCCCATTAATGTCTTACCCCTGGAAATAATTTCTTCTTCCACTGAAGACCCACAGTACTTCATTTGCATTAATAAACATTCTTTTTATCACTTCCTATCTAAATTATTTATTTACATAAATGACCTTCAGTATCATCTATAAAGCTCTTGAGATACATATTTTCTATGACCTTTTAACATCTGGTGTAGAGTTTTAGACACAGTGGGTGTTCTATTAATATTGAATGGATGAATACATGATGACAAAAAAACAAAACAACAATAATATAGGCAGTTTCCCAACTCCAAGCTCTATGAGTAGGTAGCCTACACTACTGCTCTCTAAATACCAATTGTTAAACAGCAGCATTTGAATGACCAAGGAAATTTTTTTAAATGTCAATAACTATATCTCAGCCCTGGAGATATTGATTCTGTGGTATTAGATGGAGCATAATAGCTATAAGTATCTATATACGCAGAATGTTGCTTTATTTGCAAGTGCCATTAAGAGGACAGGGTTTAGAAGCTTTTAGAATGTGATTTATGTCCTAACCCTGCCACTCACCAGCAATGTCCCTTGGTAAATGACTAAGCTTTCAAACCTTGTTTCTCATAATAATACATAGTTCATGAGATTTTAAATTTTGTTTTTAGTAATAGATAAAATAACAAATAGAAATCTTAGCACCCAGCACTAATAAACCCTCAATAAATGTTAATAGTGATGAGAATTCACAAGGATCATTTCAACAGAAGTGTGACAAACACTATAAGAATGCCCTCACGCAAACACACACACACACACACACACACACACACACACACACACAGTCAGTAAGAAATATCCTAATGTTTGCAACATGAAAACTTCCTCCTCTGGGAAGCTCCTCTCTCCTTTAGCATAAAATTACCTAATAAAGGTTGTTTTCTTTGGTCCTGTTTCAGTGCATAGGGCCACAGATGCTCAAGGGACAAATCCCACAGGACACAGCTCTATGCTCTCTTTGTGGAGAAATCATAGGGTGAGCAATCAATCTCCACTAGCCTGGGAAGGAAATCTAAAGACAAAGCTCCTGTATGTAAAGCAAACTGCATTTTTCCTATTCAGCTGAGCATTGTTCCAGCATATGAGGACCACAGTGAAGTCCATATGAGTACAGCCAATGTGCCAGCATAAGTAACTCCAGGGTTGGGTAGAGTGGTCTTATCTCCAACAAAATAGATGTGTAAATGGAGAAAGGCGATTATCGATGGTATGAAGAAGTTGTTAGAAAATGGCCCTGGCCAAATCGGCAAATGAAAAGAGCTGGAGAGCATGCAGAGAAAAAGGAACCCTCGTGCACTGCTGGTGGGAAAGCAGACTGGTGCAGCCATTGTGGAAAAACAGTATGGGGTTTCTTCAAAAAATTAAATAGGGAACTCCCATTTGACCCAGTAGTCCCACCTCTAGGAATATATCCCAAGAAACTAGAAACACCAATCAGAAAGGATATATGCACCCCTATGTTCATAGCAGCACAATTTACAATAGCTAAGATTTAGAAACAGCCTAAGTGCCCATCAGCTGATGAGTGGATTGAAAAACTGATACATCTGCACAAAGGAATACTATGCTTTGGTAAAAAATAAAGAACTCTTACCATTCACAACATGAATGGACATGGAGAGCATTATGCTAAGCGTAATAAGCATAATGAACACAAGAAGGACAAAGACTCTTAACAACCAAAAGCATTAGCTAAAATTAGTGGTTACCCCTTTTTTTCTTTTCAATTTCATTAATTTTCTTTTTTATTTATTTTTATTTTCTTAATCTTTATTGTTGAAAGTATTACATATGTCCCCGTTTTCCTCCATTGACCTCTCCCAGCCCACCTCTGTCCCCTACCCCAGGCCTTCACCAACCTTTTGTCTGTGTCTATGGTTATGCATCTATGCATATGCTAAGCAAAATAAGCCAATCAGAGAAAGATAAATATCACATGATTTCACTCATGTGTGTAATATAATGAACAACATAAACTGATGAACAAAAATAGATCCAGAGACAGAGAAGCATTGAACAGACTGTCAAACCTCAGAAGGGAGGTAGTGGAGGGTGGGTGGATGGGTGGGAAGAAATCAACTGGTTACTTCTTCTTTATCCACTTTTATTTTTCTCCCCTCTTAGGTACAGATTACCAGAATATCTAGTTACTGAATTCCTGATAATGCTCAAAACAGAACTCCCCTTCACTTCATAAATTCTTCTAAGAATTTCCCCACAAAGTCTTCTCAAGTCCCTCTTGTCCAGCACTCTGGTCCCTCTGGGATGTGCTCTCCCTTGCTGCCTAACTTGTTTGTCTATATATGTGCTCCTAGTGCTCATTGCCGGTTGATCATTGACAGTGTGATTTGTGCCAAGTGCATCTGTTACCTCTCAGAAATCTTACTTGTTTCTTTCTTTCTTTTTTTTTTTTTAAATCCTCAGTGAAGGATATTTTTCCCATTGATTTTTAGAGAGACAGAGAGAAATATTAATGTGAGAGAAACACATCGATTGGTTGCCTCCTGCAACCAATCTACACACAGGGCCCAGGCCAGGGAGGAGCTATAACCAAGCTACACACCCTTGACCAGAATCAAACCCAGGACCCTTAGGTCTGCAGGCCAAATCTCTATCCACTGAGCCAAACCAGCTAGGGCCACCTTGAATGCTTTTATTATTCACTTTTATGTATCCATTATTATTTCAATACAGCTGTTTTTAAAATTTTTAAAGGAGATTCTTTATGTCCCTTAGTCCGGCTCCTCACTGTTCTTAAGTTTGTCATATATCCTTCCAATGGTGTTTCCTTCACATAAACACACACACACATACACACACACACACACACACACACACACACACACACACTTTTTTAAATTAAAAATCAATTTATATCCCACATGTTTTCCCTGAAAAATGCTTTTAGCATTTCAGTATATTATTAACATTTTCCCTAATACTATAAGTCATCTCATTATTTTAGGTGTTTTCATGGAAATAAAAACTGTAGATTAACTCTGACTTATTTTAACATTACCCAATCCATATCCAACAGTTTTGCTATAAAAACAAAATGTTGCATAAAATGTTCTGTGGTTAAGATAAATATTTTCCAATCTCATTTTATCAAAGGTTCAACTGAAGTTGAGGGAAGTGATTTTTCTTGCCCAAGATCACATACCTGTTAAATAGTAGTTCCAAGATTCAAATTTATATCTATTATTTTCCATTGCAGGTAGTATAAAATAAATCTTCAAAGTGACTTGGATACGATGTAATTTGGACAATTTAAAAACACTTGCAATACTTACACAATTAAAAATCTCTTTCAGAACCTCCACGTATTGCCTAAATGGTGAATCAGGATTGAATTTACTCTCCTGCCTGAAACAAGAAAAAAAATGAATAAAATACATGAAACACTAGTATGCAAAACACTATATATCAGACAGTAAAGAACATGATTCCTGAAAGGCAAGAAACAAAACTCTTAAATGTCAGATTTGTTCACCAATGGGCTTTCTAGAAGTATGTTACCTATCGGTGTGCCAGATGTGGTCGACCATCTGTGACTCTCTATATAGAAGTGTAAAGCATTTCCCAAATGTGTTGGACCACGGGACACTTTTTAATCTATGTACTTATTACTCTATCGTCTTCGTTCTAAAAATGCACATTTCTATCATGTCTTAATATTTCTGATGTTGGGCTTATTTTTAACTCCGCAGGTAAGTTACTAGTATAAAATTCATGGTGAATCTTTTAACTGATATATGCATATATACAATACAATATAATAATACATTTTTAACCACTTGAAACCCGTTTTTCCTGTAGTTCAGTTTGAAAATTACCTATGTGTTTTTTTTTAAGTTGGCTAAATGCTTTTATAAAAGTAACTAGAGAGAGTAGACTATTAAAGTACTCTCTAGAAAACATCATTTAAAGGATATCTTTAGCTCTAAATAGAACACCACACTTGCATATTAAGAAATCAATATTGTATTCAATTATTAATAAAAGTGCCTTAATGATTCCTAATAGGAAGCATGTTATTTACCATGGTTTAGCTATGGTGGACCTTCAATGTCTTTACTTTTTTAAAAAAAAATATCTAATGATTCAGGCTGGCTATTTCACATAATCTACCTATTTTAGTGAATTTTTAGTCTTAGGAAACACTTATTATTGTCACTATTTACTAACTTTAATATGAGTCACCTTTCGTTCTTACCTAAGGGAAGTGACTATTGTAAACACTTTCTGGAATCCCAGCTCATATTTACCCAAAGAGTGGAAGTGAATACCAGGTGTGGTCTACTTCAGTTCCAAAAACCGTTGGTCATTCCTCCCCATCACCTCTCCCTGACCCTAGCAGGATACCACAGAGGGCTTACAATAGCTACTAGTAAAATGTTATTGTCTGTGTTCGTCTGATTGGGTTGCTGTGACAGGATACCACAAACTGGGTGCTTTACACAACAGAAATGCACTATCTCATAGTGCTGGAGGCCAGAAATCCAAAATCAAGGTGTTGACAGGATTGATTTCTCAGAGAGGGGTGTGAAACAAGGATTTATTCCAGGCCTCTCCCCTTGGCTTGTAAATGGCCCCTGCATGTTCACATAGTGCCCTTTCTCTCTACATGTCTGTTTCTAAATTTCCATGTCATAAGGACACCAATAATATTGACTAAGGACCCACCCTAATGACCTCATTTTAATTTGATTAAAATATTTCTATAAAGACCGTCTCTCCAAATAAAATCACATTCTGAGTTACTGGGGGGATATGGCTTCAAAATTCGAATTTTGAGAGGAGTCACAACTGGTCTTGAACTTAGCTGAAGATGCCAAAAACTTGGACCAAAAAGCATATGGTTCAACCATACTTAAAAATACAGAATTAGGACCTTTCATGAAGGAAATAAAAGAAAGTCAGAGTTTAAGTCTCAAAATTCATTAGGAAGACATGTGGGTGATTGGAGAGATGATTCAAGAGGATAAAGTGAACCATCTTTAAGGAGATCAACTAGCATTCTGTGTGATGATTAGCACACTAGGAGAACATTTTTATCTTCCTTTTTTAACATGTGAAATTCTCAGACTGAGCCAGACATGTGAGCTTCTGGAGTCTATATTTTCATAACAACTCTCAAAATAACAGAGAGAGACAGAGTCAATCTAACAAATGCAGCTAAGCCTCTGTCTACCCTAAGGAACAGGCTCCAGACCATGGGTATCTGAAGCCCTTGTATATAGTTTCATATCTCTAATTCTCACAAGGTCTTCATGTTCTCATTTGGAGGAGGATGACTATAATAACCTATCAAAAAATGATTGTTAGGAGAATTCTTTGGGAAAATGTAGCTAAATGCCTTATGAAGAACTCTTCTGTTATAAGCCCTCCTAGAGACCCTACCTTAATAATTGTTTAAACTCAAAGAGATATCATTTTTATAGTAATAAGCAATTTTTTGTCATCTGGTTTAAAGATTAAAATTTTCCTTTGTAAGAGTCTATTGTTTTTGAAGGGAGCTCTTTAATTAACACATTTAGTGTTTCAGATGTCAGATGAGCAGTCATTCATTTGTTTGTTTGTTTGGGGTTTTTTGTTGTTTTTTTAGCTTTCTTTGTATTTATTTTCTTTCTCTCTATTGATTAAGTTATTACATATGTGTCATTATCCCCCACCCCACCCCACCCCCACTTACGCCCTCACCCCCTTGGTGTCTGTGTCCATTGGTTAGGCTTATATGCATGTATACAAGTCCTTTGGTTGAGCTCTCCCCTCTGCCCCCACCCCCCTTACCTTCCTCCTGAGGTTTGATGGTTTGATGGATGCTTTTGAGAGGAAGATCTGACTCAAATAGCTCTAAGAAAATTGGCTCAAATAGCCAGACACTCTAAGGATTGAAGAGACTATTGAAAAAGTAATAAGATGCCACTTCCGAAGTTAGCAAGATTAAAATTACAAAGTCTATCTCTCACACACGCAAACACATACTCTCTCTCTCTCTCTCTCTCTCTCTCTCTCTCTCTCTTTCTCTCTTCTCTACCCACCCCCCCCAAAAAAAAAAAAAAAACTCTTCCTTAGAGGTAAGCCCCAGCTTCCATGTTATGAGTTTTCACTGTAGAAAGACCCATGTATAAAAGGACTAATGTCTCTGGTCAACAGCTCTCAAGGGATCCTGTCAACAGCCACATGCATGAACTTAGAAGAGGATTTTCCTTTAGTAGAGCCTTGAGTAGAGCTTGAGATAAGCCCACAAAACCTGACTAGCACCTAGTAAGAGACCCTGAGCCAGAAGCACTCAGCTAAGCCACATCTGAATTCTTGTCTGGCAGAAACTGAGATAATAAATATTTCTTATTTAAGATACTAAGTTTTTGGGACGATTTATTATACAACAATAGAAAACCAATCAAAAATGCCTTTCAGAAACCTACATTTTTGGAAAAACCTTTTCCTTTTTGCCCTATATCTATTCCTTGCTCAACAAAACAATTCTTGACCCTTGTCAATCTTTAAAAGTCTACTATTTTTTCAGACAATGTGCTGATCTCAGGAATTAAGCTCAGAGTTTGAAAACGCCAATGAATTGGACTCTTTTCTAAGAAATTGTATAGGTATCCAAATCTCAGAAAAGTTTTTCTGGTGAAAAATGTAGTCCTTTGAAAGTGGTAATAGAATATTTTATACTTTATTATATATATTTAACATTTATATTTATGCCATATATGTGTGTGTTTTATATATATATTATATATATATAGTTCCCACATGATTCCATTTGCTGTCACGTTAATTTAGATAAATACATATTTCATATTAATAAGCCCTATGAGAAGAGAAACACAGTCTATTCAAAATCCTAAAACAGCTGGTGAGTGAAAACTTCTTATGAACCCAACACTCTCCCGAGAAGATCACCTGGGGTCTTTAGCTGACATTTTAACATCCTTTTCACCTATTCATCATGTTCTTCCGCAAGCCCCAGCATGACCATAGCTTGTAAGTGGCTTCAGTTGCTGAAAAGCAGGGGGCCTACCCCTGTAGGAAGGGCCCCTGTGGTGACACTTAACTCTTAAAGGTCACAGCTGTTGCTGGAAGAAGAATCACTGACAAGGACTCTATTAATGATTCATCAGAGTCCTGTAAGGCTTCCCTCTGTGGATGAATCCCTCATTGGTTTTGTAGTAGACACTGATTCATTTCACTTCTGCCTCCAAATTCCTAAAACTTAACGAATGGATTTTTAGTCAAGTCAACACTAAAAGCATTTTGTGTATCTTTTAGCTAGGTGCAATGGGAGTTGGGGAGAAGAGAAAGACGCAAATATAACTAAAAAATAGAGGTTGTTGCCATATGATCAGAGTCTGAACAGACTTGAAAAAGGCTCGGCCATAGTTCTACAGTCAATGACCTCAAAAAGCACCAGAGTGCAAAGCAGAAGACGTGGAGTCTTCATTCCAGTTATGCCAGTGGACACTCCATGTGCACCGACAGTTGCTTTCCTCCTCTCAGCCTCTGTTTTCTCATCTGTACAGCAAAGGATTTGTACTAAACCAGGGTTTCTATGATGGGCAGAATCCTAAGATGGCCTCTGAAGATTCCTATCCCTTGCTGTACATGCCTGTGAGTGTGAATGGGGTATATGCATGTGATGGGATCTCACTTCCATGAGTAAGTTAGTTCCTACGGGAAAAGTAAAAGGATTCTTTACAGATGTAAAGTCCCAAATTAGTTGATTTTTCAGTTCTTTGCAAGGGAGATTATCTGAATTAATCAGATGAAGGTCCTTGAAAGAAGAACTGGGTCCTTCTTGAAAAGGAAGATTCTCTTCTAAGTCTGGAAGAAAGCACTGCTGAGTCTTGTATGACAAGCCTGTATGACAAGTGACAAGGAACTGTGAACAGCCTCTAGAGCTCAGAGTGGCCACAACTGACAGACAGAAAAAAAAATGAGGACCTCAGTCCTACTACAAAAATATGAATTTGGCCAACAACTTCATGAACTCCAAAAAGAAAAACAGGCCTGCTAAAACTTGATTGCAGCTTTGTGGGACCCTAAACAGAGGTCACAGTCAAGTATGCCCATACTCCTGACCCACGAAAACTTGAGATAATAAATATATGATCTGGTAAGCGACCAAATTTTTGTTAATTTGTTACACCATGATGGCAAATTAATATAGATTCTAAGTGAGTTCTATTTTGCCTGCTAATTCTAATGATTGATAAGGTCTACCTGCCCAAAGCACCATAGTGAAAAGGACTCAAAATCTGCATCTACCTTCAGCTACAAACTTGTCAAAATTGATTAATAATATGTACCATGAGTATTTATCAGTTAGGACAAACAAAACAAACAAACAAACAAAAAACACAACACCACACACATTGACATAATCTGGCATTTCTTCACCAAATACTTAACAGAACCCTACTGTTGTGATAAACATTGTTTTAAGCACTGAGGCTAAAGAAAAAAAAAAAAAGAGGAACCAAATCTGCCAGTATCTTGATCTTGAACTTCCCAGACTCCAGAACTGTGAGGAGAGTGGGAGGGGGTGTTGTTTAAGCTACACAGCCTATGCTATATTTTTATAGACGCCCAAGCTAACCAAAACACTGAGCCAACCACCCAGCCCTGAGGGGAGAAACTAGTCTACTCCACCCCATGCACCTGAACTGAGACTGTAGAGAACTGATTCCTGAGCAGAAAATCAGGTGCTGCCACCACACAAACAAAAAATAACCAACATCCAACACAGTAAAGGAGGAGAGGGTGGCTCCAAGCTCACTATGTATTTGATCTCTGGAGTAAAAGATGATATCTAAGGTTCTTGTTTCTTTTTTTTAATTCTAAAACTGAATGATATTTATTTTTCTATTTTATTAACTGTTATCAATTTTTTATGTTTAATTAAATATATGTTCAACGTAATAAAAGTAAATAGTGATATAGCCTTCTAAAAAGCAGAAGGCACATTCCCCAAAAAAATCAACCACTTCACCCCACATCCATAAAAACCATGCAGAAAACCTGCCATCCTTACACATGCTATACTTCTATGTGCCATGATTATGTGTTTTATTATGCATAAATTCTTTTTGTCAATGGGAAGAGGGAAGGAGTGATAGAGACTAGGGTTCTGGAAAAGAAATTCCAAGCTCCCAGTGGCATGATCATGAAGGAAGTCACAGATGGTGGAAGGACTTTCTATGGCCAATGCCAGAAGAACCCCTTATCTTTCCACCAAATGCCCTTCAGTTCCCTCACAAAACTAAGCAATCAGAGTGGCAAGGATCTCAGGATCGGTGTACCCTCTCTGGTTACCGTGTGATATACAGAAAGGGCATGGAAGTTAAAATCAGTCAGACTTGGGTTCAAATCCTGGCTCTGCCACTAACTACTAGTAAATGTGAGAACAAAGGAAATTTACTGTATTCTTTGGAGCCCCAGTCTCCTCATATAAAAACTGTGATAATTATACCCATCTACAAGTACTTGGGTGAGTGAGCAAGTGAGTGAGATAATAGCATTCATGGCAATGGCTAACTGACATCTGGTAGTGAAAAGAAGGGATTAGATTTTATACCTGTACTGTGGTACAGAGAGCACCTGGACTGGAAGTTGGGGGTCTTAGTCCACAGGCTGCTGCAGAAAAGAGTTAAAACTTTGGACTCTGCAGCCAGACTGCCTTGGTTAGAATTCCAGGTCCACATTTACTAAATTACATAAGGTGCTTGCACTTTATAAATGACATGAACTTTACATTTACTTGAAAATTTCAAGTCTCAGTTTCCTTCTCTGTGAAATGGCAATAATATTAATAGTCCCTAATTGATAAGGCTGGTGTGAGAGTTAAGTGAGGACAATATATATGAAATAGTTATACAGTGTCTGACATATAGCTTGCACTCAAGAAATGTTACCTATTATCATTATTATTCATTTATTCAATACACAGTTCTTGAGAATGTGTTCTAAGAGCTATGTTAGGTGCTACAATTGCATAAATATATATTGATCTCCTCCATGTTCAACACAAACAGATTTTTTTATTGATCAATATATTACATATATGTCCTTATCCCCCCCGTCCCCAGTGTCTGTGTCCATTGATTATGCTTATATGTATGCATAAAAGTCCTTTAGTTGAGCTCTCTCCCTTACCCCCACCAACCCCTACCTTCCTTATGAGGTCTGACAGTCTTATCAATGCTTCTGGATCTGTTTTTGTTCATCAGTTTATGTTGTTCATTATAGTCCACAAATGAGTGAGATCATGTGGTATATATCTTTCTCTGGCTGACTTATTTCGCTTAGCATAATGCTCTCCAGCTCCATCCATACTGTTGCAAATGGTAGGAGTTCCATACTTTTTATAGCAGCATAGTATCCCATTGTGTAGATGTACCACAGTTTTTTAATCCACTCATCAGCTGATGGGCACCTAGGCTGTTTCCAAATATTAGCTATTATAAATTGTGCTGCTATAAACATAGAGGTGCATATATCCTTTCTGATTGGTGTTTCTAGTTTCTTGGGATATATGCCTAAAAGTGGGATCACTGAGTCAAATGGAGGTTCTATTTTTAATTTTTTATGAAACCCCATACTGTTTTCCACAATGGCTGCATCAGTATGCATTCCCACCAGAAGTGCATGAGGGTTCCCTTATCTCTGCATCCTCACTAGCATCGGTCATTTGTTAATTTGTTGATGATTGCTATTCTAATAGATGTGAGATGGTACCACATTGCCCTTTTGATTTGCATCTCTCAGATAATTAGTGACTTTGAGCATGTTTTCATATGTCTCTTGGCCTTCCTTATGTCCTCTTTCAAAAAATATCTATTTAAGTCCATTGTCCATTTTTATTGGATTATCTTCCTTTTGTTAAGTTGTATGAGTTACCTATAAATGCTAGAGATTAAACCCTTATTGGAGTTAACATCGGCAAATATGTTCTCCCATGCAGTGGGCTTTCTTGTTGTTTTGCTGATGATTCCTTTTGCTGTGACCCTGAATAGCTGCAGCAATCCTGAGAAAGAAGAACAAAGTAGAAGGGATCTCAATACTAGATATCAAGTTGTATTACAAAGCCACCGTTCTCAAAACTGTCTTGTACTGGCACAAGAACAGACATATAGACCAATGAAATAGAAGAGAGAACCCAGAACCACTATGCTCAATTAATATTTGACAAAGGAGGCAAGGGCATACACAATGGAGTCAAGACAGTCTCTTTAATAAATGGTGTTGAGGAAAATGGACAGATACATAACAAAAAAATGAAACTAGGCCACCAACTTACACCATACACAAAAATAAACTCAACATGGATAAAGGACTTAAATGTAAGATGGAAAACCACAAAAATATTAGAGTAACCCACAGGCAGCAAAATCTAAGATATATGTCGAAATAATATCTTTACCGATACAGCTCCTAGGGCAATAGAAACTAAAGATAAAATAAACAAATGGGACTACATCAAAATAAAAAGCTTCTGCATAGCAACCGATAGATTTTTTAAATTGCAAAATGAGTTCATAATTACAGAAATAGAGTAATGAACAAATACTGCAAAAGCCCAGAAGAGGGAGCTTAACATTGGAAGAATGAGGGAAGACTTCACCCAGAAGGGAACACTTCACCAGAGTTGACATTGATAACCTATGTATACAAAATGCCAATGGAATCAGGGAAGTGGGTAGCAATAGAAAAATTAAAAACAGCCATGTCTTAGAAACATTGTTCTGAGTGAATAAAATAAGAATGATATTTTCAGTACTATATAATTTTTGTAATATAAAATTTGCACACAAAAAATGATAGCCTACATTTTGCACACACAAAAAATATGCTCTCCCCCAAAAGACGCCCATGAAACATATTGAATTAATGGAAATGAAGAATCAAAATTTTAAAGCATAAATAAAATTTAAAGGGGGAAAGGAAGCAAGATCATGGACACCTCATGGTGACAGTATACCATTGTAAAAGCCAGAGAGCAGGGAAGGAAGGAATGGAGAGAAGAAGCGAGAGGGAAAGTGAGGGGAACAAGTTTAAATGTGGACAGGATCACAGGCCCACCTGGGCCATTGGGAAAGGGGTGATTTGGGCCTGCTCCAACCTACCTGACCCTCTTAGTAATTAGAAATAGCCGCCTCTTCCCCTGGACAAACACAGACACCAGGCACATGAGTGCAAACTGAGTTTTAGCTCCACAACAGAGCACCCTTGCACAGGATGCAATTGCAAACTTTTAAAGGGGCCTTGCAGTGATTATTTTGTTTCATCAAGCCTCCAGAATAAAAAACTGGAAAGCCTAAAAACTATGCACAAATTGAGGAAACAAAGTCACAGAAGATGCAGGTGGCAAAAGTATCCCCTATTGTCAAATTCAAGAGCACTGAGCCTCAGAGCGGGGGAAGGTGCCAAACTCAGCCTCAGGCATCAGTCCATTCTCTTGGGGAGGGAAAGACTGTGTCTTGCAAACAGATATCATCTCATCATATTCAAATGGGATGTATACAGTGCTATCCTAGGAATGTCCAGGTCACCTCATGACTCTTCAACCTCCAATTGTTTTCCCTCTGGCCACGGCAATTTGACCTAAAAACTGCCTTTCTTTCTCTGGCCTAAGTAAGATCTTCATGACGAAGTTTTACCCTATGTTCTAAACTTTAAAGAATAGGTTGGTATTAACACATGCAAAGGAGACAAAGGGGTAATAGAGTGGAATATGGAGGGATTAATAGAAACAAGCAACTTTAAATGCTAAAGAATAAATCATAATCAAAGTGGCTTATTTACTTGAAAGAAATAATCGAACATTTGAAAGAGGACTGTCCATCTGATAACCATGCTACAGGGGATAGGGCTGGAGTTTTTATATCATGAGTTCATGGAATCTTTACAACAACCCAGCAGAATTAGTATTAAAATCATTACTGGTGCTGGAATAGGAAGAAGGGAAGGAATATCATGAGATAAGGGGTAGGAGAACTTATGTCTTAAGGGGGGAAGGCTAGAGCTAGCTCCCTACCAGAGGAGAAAGCATTTTTAACTGTAGAAGGATGTGGCAAGCAATCTAACATGGGAGTAAGGTCATAGATTTTGCAAACAAATGGAACTGGATTCTAGCCAGCTACAAGGAACTTGGAGAAGCCCATTAATCACTCTGGGCTTGTTGTTTTCCTCTTTGCTAAATGGGGTATAATAATAATTCCCACATTACAGTGTTATTGCGAATGATAAATGTTTATAAAGTACTTAACAAAATATCCACCACACCGTAAGTATTCAATAAATAGAGGTTATGATTCAGTTGCGTATTCAAATAATGTTAGTGAGAGGGCATGGTGCAGACCAGGAATAAAAGGTCAGTGTGGCTTAAATATTGAGAAAGAACGAGTAGTGGAAGATGAAGCTGGGATGAGGAAGGCGGGGGAGGCAGAGGCAGCACTTTATGGGCCATGGTGGGAATGAATGAGAACCTCCAAAGGATCTTCATTTTGTTGGGATTGGCTTGTCAGAAACATGAAGAGTGGGATGACATGCATGTGAGGTTCTGAAAAGATGGATCTTGCTATTTTTGTAGATAATGGTTCAAAAGGAAAAGATAGAATGGATACTGACAACATTGTTTTGCAATGATAACAATGGTCCATGCTAGAAATGATGATGGCTTGATGTTGCAATGAAGAAAATAACACAAAGTGAAGGAATCTGAGATCTTTTGAATTGACAGGAACTAGAATCAGAGGTAGATACCCTCCTTATTGCTTCACTGATGCTTCAAGTCATTCTCCCTCCTTCCTCTCCAAAAAAAAAAAAGTTCAGCTTTGACTCTCACATCATGAAGCTATATCTGCCCTGCCACTTTATATTACAGTCACTTGTCCCATTCCTTAAAGCCAGCCACTACTCCACAATTGCTGAAGATGTTAGCAATTGTATCACCATCTTTCTCCTGATCACGACTTCTGTCACAGATCTTATAGATCACTATTCCCAGAGAAACTCCTTCTCATATTCTGGTCTCTCAGATTTTGACCTTCTTCCCACCACCAATCTTGTCAGTTTCTAGTCCTGCTTCAAGACTATTATTAATAATTTCAACTCTTACATAACCACAAATTCAAACACTGTACTCCTGAGTTCAAACTCAACATTTCTTTGACTGTATTTCAAACTTCAATCTATTTATCCTGCCACTTCTTCACAGTCCCTCATGTCTCCTTACTTCCTTATATTCCAAAGCCAATCACCTTTGCCGTCTTCTTGCATACACCTTTAATTCCATTGTTGCTCTATTGCTTTGTCATATTTATTTGACTAAGTCATAGCTTGAATTCAATCCAACTCACCGGCTTCTCTGTGGAGGTTATCTACTTAGCCAATAAAAAAAAAATACTACCTTGCTGGCTGATCTCACTTTACCCTCTCATTATTCTCAAAGCTCCAATTGATGTCTGACAACAATGCTGTATTTCCTTAGCCCAGCCACTCTCTTGGGCAACTATTTCACCCCATCTCTTCTCTTCTTAAACCTCTAAAACTGTTACTCCATCCTTACTCCCAGCTAAAAAATATAAATTTGGTTATTAACATAGAAAACTAAAAAGAACTTCCACACCTTTCTTCACCACATCTATCCATGTGCCTGATTTTCTGTCCCTGTTCTCATATCATCTCTTCTACACCTATGCTCCTATGTAAGGCATACAAATAGAAATTTGTACTAGCTCTACCTTCTTATGCCCAATCAAGGACATTGCTCTTCCAAATTTCCCCCCTTCTTGCATCTTCAGCTTCTTCCTTCCTGCTGGATCACTCCCATCAGCAAACAAATGTGGTATTCTTTCTCCCAATAGTAATATATATACACAAAAATCCTCTGTTTCTTCTCTTTGCAGCAAAACTCATTGAAAGAGTTGTCTAAACTCACTGTGCATAAATTCTTTACTCCCAATCTCTCTTAAATCCACCCCAATTAAGCTTTTGTCAAAACCTCCTTCCTCGAGGTCATCAATAACCCGCCCATAAATACATGCCTAATTCCAACTCTCATCCTGATCTTACATAACCTTTCATTAGCACATAATATAGTTGATGACTCTCTTATCTCTCAACCACTTTCTTTACTGGGCTCCAGAACTCTGCACTTGCTGATTTTCCTCTCTAGCTGCTTTTTCTCAACCTCCTTTGCTGGTTTCTCCCTTTTTCTTTTCCTCCTGCACAGAAGGAAATTTGCTATATTTCTGTTGCATTAATCCATGCTGCATTTGATGACAGCATGGATTCTTCTGTTTCCTTTATTATCACATCTCTGGAGCCTAGAATGGTGTTTAATGCACAATAAGAAGTTAAATAAATGAGTGAATGAGTGAATCTCCAGGAGGTTTAGTGATTTTTCCCGTTACAATTTAGCAGCTAATAAGTGCCAAAGCAAGAACTCAAGCCTCATTTCAGGGCCCCTGTGCTTCCATGCTGGTGATCTACCCAAGCCAGAATGGGAAACTCTCCATCCCTGTTTGGAGGAGTCCACCCAAAGTTCCCATTCTCCCTGACTTCTCATAAAATGTTCATAATCCCATGAAATAAGCTTTTCCAATGTCCCTGCTGGGACTTCCCACTCATCTCTAATTTAATGAATCCAAACAAACAGGACAGAAAAGGAGCTGCTTCCCTCAGGAATAGAGAAGCAAGTAAACATCTCCTAAATTTCAAATTGCAATTAGCTATTCCAGAGAGCAAGGGATTTTAGTTGAACAGAGATAGCCATCTATTATCAGCCCTGCTGCTAGAATTAAGCCCACTTCGAGGACTATGGTTTAACTCACAGGACCACTAGGAAATAAAGGCTTGTTCATGAAAATTGAACTTGATATAACCCTCCCCTTCAGGGCACAGTTACTTAGAAATTCAGTGTTCAGATTGGCCTGGAAATATTGTATTCTAACTATTAAAATCCACACATTTGCTGAAGCACTAAACTACTGCAAGATATTCTCTTCTGTTGAGAGATCATTATAAAAATAAAAATAAAAGAATAGCCTTCTTTGAACCTTATATATTGAACTTGAATTTAAAGCTTTAAAGTCAATATGTCATTTAATTCTTACAACAGCTTTATAACATGGGATAATGTCCACATTATGACTAAGAATGCTGTGTTAGTTCATCTTCTTATGGTCCTAACAGAATAACTCCCAGCTAAAGATTCACAGTGGAAATTCCAATCCAATTCCTTCTGATTCTGAAGCTGGGGCCCTTAACTAATGTGTCAGACCACCTTCAGTTAAGAAGATTAAGATGTTAAGAAGGAGTAAGATCCTGACTCACCCCCTATCTCTAAGAGCTGAGATTTTTTTTCAGGAGAAAAATAGAAAAACATCTAACTCTGATGTGTTCTTGCTTTTTAATGCTGATTACTGTAATGATAGATGCCATTTAGGAAGAAACTTATTCTGAAAGGAGTCAGCTGAAATCCTCTATGTATAAGGTATTTGAAGTATTGGTAAGATTTAAAAGGTTGATCTGGGGCAAAGAAAATTTCAAGGGAAAGAAATTTTACTTGAAAATAAAATCTTGAATCCACCAAAACAACTGAAGCAGCAATCTTTGTGAATATGAGACTGTTACACCCAGAAGATGTTATGATTTATCTCAACAGGGAGACACACACTGAACGTCCACACATCATCTGTTTGGAATTTTAAAAAATTCAGAGGATGCCTATGCCTACAGTTCTTCTCCATTTGGCCTGAAGACCTCCACCTCCTTACCTTACTATCTCAACTTCTTCCAGACATATAGTAAACAGGTTAACAACCTGCTTTTAAAAGCTAAAACTCCTAGGAAAATTATAATCTATAAATCACATCTCAACTCTGTATTGATTTACTCCCTGTGGCTTCCTCTTAACTCAACTGAGAGCTAGCATCTGATGCACAAACGGTATTGATGGGGAGGAAGGATGGGGAAGGAAGAGGAAGCAGTAATTCTAGTACCTGGGGTAAACCCCAAGAGGCAGCTCTAAGTGGAGACCTGAGGCCACGCTGTCAATCAGATACTGGGAAGAAGAAGGCAATTGGTAGGGGGGAGGAATCATCACAAGGGACAGAAACCCAGCTCAAAATGGCCTAAGCAAATTAGGGAATTGATTGAATTTTGTCTCTAAACTAAGTTCAGTCAGGTTTATGCTGTGGCTAAATCTGCAGGCTTTGTTTTTTTTTTTGTTGTTTTGTTTTGTTTTTTATTTTATTGATTTTTTTAAAATAAATCTTTATTGTTCATATTATTACAAATGTTCCTCATTCCCCCCCCCATTGCTCCCCTACACCAAGTTTCCATTCAATTCTCTGCCCTTCCCCATCCCCCATTGTCCTCATCCATAGGTGCAGTTTATGTTCAGTCTCTTCCCGCCCCGCTCCACTCCCTATTTCCCCAAGAATCATCAGTCCACTCCCCTTCCATACCTCTGATTCTATTATATTCACCAGTTAATATTGTTCATCATGATTTTTACTTCCCTTGGTTTTTAGACTCACTTGTTGATAGTTACGTGTTTGTTCATAATTTTTATCTTTATTTTCTTCCCCTTCCTAAAGAATCCCTTTTAGCAATTCATATAATTCTGGCTTGGCAGTGATGAATTCCTTTAGCTTAAATTTATTTGTGAAGCTCTTTATCTGGCCTTCGATTCTGAGTGATAGCTTTGCTGGGTAGAGTATTTTTGGCTGTAGGTTCTTGCTATTCATCACCTTGAATATTTCTTGCCATTCCCGTCTGGCCTGCATGGTTTCTGTTGAGAAATCAGCTGACAGTCGTATGGGTGCCCCTTTATAGGTAACTACCTGCTTTTGTCTTGCTGCTTTTAATATTCTCTCTTTGTCTTTAGCTCTTGGAATTTTAATTATGATGTGTCTTGGTGTGGTTCTTTTTGGATTCCTTTTGTTTGGGGTTCTGTGTGCTTCCTGGACTTGTAAGTCTATTTCTTTCACCAGGTGGGGGAAGTTTTCTGTCACTATTTCTTTCAATATGTTTGCGGTATCTTGATCTCTGTCATCTTCTGGGATGCCCATAATTCTGATGTTGGTTCGCTTGAAGTTGTCCCAGAGGTTTCTTACATTATCTTCAACTTTCTGGATTCTCTTGTCTTCTTGCTTCTGGGGAGGAGTGTCCTCTGGCTCTTTGTGTTCCAAATCTTGGACTTGATTCTTGCAATCTTCCAATCTGTTTTTAGGACTCTGTATAATATTATTTATTTCAGAGATTGTATTCTTTATTTCTAGTTGACCCTTTATTATTTCTTGTTGATCTCTTATCATATCCTCATAGGTCTCATTTATTTTATCGGCCTTTTCTAAGAGATTGTTGAACAACCTTATAAGCGTGGCTTTGAACTCTATATCCAGTCGCTTTTTGTCCTCCATTTCTTTCGTTTGTGATCTGTTACCTCGTTTCGGCATTTTCGCTGCTTCCCTGAGTTGGTAGGTTGGGAAGATCAGCTGTGTCTATGCCAGGAGACAACCTTATTCCACTAGACTTGGAAACCTGCAAAAGCCTCTCTGAGTTCAGCTTGGATGGGGCGGAGTTTCAGGGTGGAGCCTACAGCCTTGGCTTCCGGTTAGCACCTCCCTCGGAGGTTCCTGAGTCTCAGTGTTCCTCAGTGTCCTTTGGTACTCGCTGCAAGCACCTCTGAGAGATAGGCACCCTAGAGCTTCGCCCGCTACCAGACAGTGTAGTCTCTCCCCCAACAAGCCCACAACTGGGGTTCAGAGCAGTTGGAAGTGGGGTTAAGAACAGTCCGGAGCTTATGTCTCCTTCCTGCCAGGGCAATCTCGCGGCCCAAACAACAGTCTGTCCTCTGTGCGCGCAATGTGCGCGACTCAGGGGATCTGCTTTTCGCCGTTCCCCTAAGCTTCTGTCTTACAGCCCAGATTCCCTCTGTATGAGGCTGGAGCCCGAGGGTCTTGCCCAGGACTGGGGTTCAGTGCAGTCAGAACTGGGGCTCAGCACAGTCCTGAGCTTTTGAGTCCTTCCCGCTGGGGCAATTCAGCAGCTCAGCGAACAGTCCCTGCTCTGCGCGCAATGTGCGCGACTCCGGGGCTCTGCCTTTTTGCCGCTGCGCTGAGCTTCCGCCTTACAGCCCAGATTCCCTCTGTATGAGCCTGGGACCCCCGGGGTGTCGCCCAGAACTGGGGTTCAGTGCAGTCGGAGTTGGGGTTCAGCACAGTCCGGAGCTTTTATCTCCTTCCCGCTAGGGAACGCCAGCCAGGCACTCAGCCGCCCCTCCTCTCCGGCTCCGTCCTCTCCCCGCGCGCACGGTGCCTCCGTACCTTAGGCTTTTACAGCTCCTCTGGTTTTCCTTCTGGTTTTCTCTTTCCTTCTAGTTGTAGAATTCCCAGTCAGTCAACTTTCCTGTAGTTCTGGATAGTGTCCTCTCTATATTTTAGTTGTATTTTTTGAAATTGTTGAGTGCGGCTGCAGTTAGGCTTTTACCTCTGCCGCCATCTTGTTGTTGTCCCTAAATCTGCAGGCTTTGTCACCACATCACCTGAGTCCAGATCCCTGCTCAAATCCTCACTGTAGGCATGTTAGTTAAGTTCTCTGGGCATTACTTCCCCTGAGTGTGATGATAATAATCATGGGTTTGAGTGAATTAATGCATGTATTAGGGGTTCAATTATGCTCCCCAAAAGATGTTCAAGTGCTAACCCCTAGTGCCTCCAATTTCTTTATTTGGAAATAGGATCTTTGCAAATGTAATTAGTTCAAGTGAGATCATCCTGGAGTAGAGTTGCCCATAATTGAACATGACTGCTGTCCTAATAATAAGGGGTGAGAGATACAGAAATACAGACACCAGGATGCCATGTGATGATGGAGAGAGAGATTGAAATGCTACAGCTTCAAAGCAAGGAGACCCAGAACTACCAAAGTTGTAAGAGGCAAGGAAAGATTCTTCCCGACAGTTTCAGAGAGTGAGTATTAGGTTGCTTGAGCTATTGTAGCAAAATACCATAAACCGACTGACTAAGACAACAGAAATTGGTTTTCTCACAGTTCTGGAGGCTAGAAGTTCCAAATCAAAGTCATTTAGGGTTGGTTTCTGGTGAACGCTCTCTTCCTGGCTTGCAGATGGCCACCTTCTTGTTGTGTCCTCACATGGTGGAGAGGAAGAATGAGGTCTCTTGTGTATCTTCTTATAAAGTTACTAATTCTATCAAATCATGGCCCAACCCTATGAGCCTATTCAACTAAATTACTTCCTTATAGGACCTACCTCCAAATACAGTCAACATTGGGGGTTCAGGCTTCAACACACAAATTTGAGGGAGATATGGAGGGGACACAGTTCACTTTAGAAAAGGGAGCATGGCCCTGCCAATATCTTGAATTTGAATTTTTAGCCTCCAGAACTATGAGGCAATACATTTTTTACATTTCTTTCGTTTTATTTTTTTAATATATTTTATTGATATTTTTTTTAGAGAGGAAGGGAGAGAGATGGAGAGCTAGAAACATCGATGAGAGAGAAACATCGACCAGGTGCCTCTTGCACACCCCCTACCGGGGGGTGCCTGCAACCAATGTACATGCCCTTGACTGGTATCGAACCCGGGACCTTTCAGTCCTCAGACCTACGCTCTACCACTGAGCCAAACCGGTTTCGGCCATTTCTGTTGTTTTAAACTGCCTAGATTGTAGAACTTTGTTTTGGCAATTCTAGGAAGCCCGTGCAGCATGTGGAATGCTTACACTCATGCTTAGTGCATAGTATTTCATACATGCCAGGTATTATTATTACAATCAGGTGTAATTCCAGCCTTATATGCTATGAGCTTAGTAGCCCCCGGGAGCAGGGGGACATCTCTTTCCCAGTGGCTCCAGCAAAGGTCCTGGGGCTGGATCTCTTTGGCCTGGATGAGATCACATGGCCATCACCGAAACAATCACAGTGGCCAGAGGGATGTGGTGTTTTGGCCAGACATGCCCCCCACCCCACAACCCTGACTGGAATCAACTCTATTGGAAACATGTGAACCAAAAGGAAACTGGGTGGTTAGGAAAAAGGAATTCAGATTTCTAGTACCCCAAGGGGGACCAAAATGTTGAGGAGGCATAACAATAGATAATCATTACATGGGATTTTAGAAAACTGAAATGTATAAACATCTCTGTAGTTCCCAGGATGTTTATGACACTATAATAGTAAGAATTATTGGTTGCAAACACAGAAACCAGGATTAGTTAACTTAAACAGAAAAGTAAATTTCCAGAGAGTCTGGTAGTTTATAAAGCTGAAAAACAGACTGGAGAATCAGACTTGAGCAAAAATGAGCAATACTAACTCTCGCCAATATCTTCTCTATGTTCCATCAGTCAGAGGACCAGGGACATGGATTTCTTCATTCCTCATCTGACTTCTGTTTGAGAGGCGGGACCATTCCCCCTACCTATTTAGGACCCCCACCTCCCAAACAAGTAAAGTGTTTGGATGTTGAGTGGACAAAGAGAATGGTTCACTATAGTTTTCTACTTTATGACATTGAGGAAATGGTTGTGAATTGAAAGAGACCTAGAACCTTCCAGAACCTGACATCCAGGAGGGGAGAGGCTTCTTTAGAACTAACCAACACTCAAGTCAGAGTGCAACACCAAGCCCAGAGAGAACCTGAAAAAGCTCCAAGAGAAAAATAACAGCAAGACAATGAGGGCAGCAGCAGGAGTAAAAAATGAGAATTCTAGAAGTGTCTGTGTGAGTGAAAGCATGGAGAAAAATAGAATCGGTCAAATAAAATAGGTGGATGCTTTTTTGACTTCCAGAAATATGTTTCTCAGCAGCATCTCAATGCCTCAAAGATTATCTATAAGAACAGCTGTTACCCAACAACTACTTGAGGCTTGAAATAAAGGAAAACATTCCCACGCCAATCTGCTCTCGAAATAGAAGCTAAGGAGACACAAAAATACCGAGGCCACTACAGCAGCCTGAGTCAAAGCTTTTTATGGAATAAAGAGCTCTGTGGGTTCCTGAAGGACTCAATTCTCCTCCTCCGTGGTTCTGTTTCTCCTGAGCACTCATGGTCAGGGTGCGGGGAAGGACAAAGGCAAGCAGCCACTGAGCCAGAGCCAGCCTCCAGCTCCCCTGCACCCATGAGGTGTGCTCTTCCCAGGAACAACAGCAATAACTGAAGCTGTCTCTAGAATTTTCTGAGAGTTGAATTGGGCTAAAGCTATTCTGAGAGTTTTACACGGTTATATCTTCTACCATAACCTTATTAAGTAGATGTTGCTCTAATCCCTATTTTACAGATGAGGAAACTGAGGCATAGAAAGTAAAGTCATGTGTCCCAGATCCCTTAGGCAGTGTTTCCCAAAGTGTGGTACATGTACCACCAGGGGTACAGGAAGAGTTTGGTGGGGGTACGCATTGCACCGGAGTTTGGTGGGGATATGCACTGCACCGTGCTTAGCTGCGCCTAATTCTACGTTCTCATAAGTCAAGTCAAGACAGTCTTGTGAGGCATGAGATGGTCCGGTGTGCAAATAAATGTCATTTGTAAATAACTTTTATTTATATTTTATTATGAATAACTTTATTTTTCATTTATTATTATTTTTTGTATGTACCAAAAAAAGAAAAAATAAATATATTTGATTGCTATTAAAATACATCCTTTTTTTGACGAGGAGTACTCAGCGTTATGAAAGTTATAGAAGGGGTGCACATATGTCAAAAGTTTGGGAAACACTGCTTTAGGGTATCCAATCACTCTGCCTCCCACACTACACAGAAGAATAGCAGCCAACATCTCTGCAGCATTATGGAGCTTCAGAAGGCTGCAGGAAGGGAGGAGCATGAGTTGCAAGAGGGGAAATTTTGTATTTTTCCACAATATATAATTTAAATAAAAATATTCTTAAAATCTATCAGGTGCAGGCTAATGCTTAAGCATTAGTTCATTTCACTCTCTCAGCAACCCTACAAGGCAGATGCCATTTTTTATCCCCAATTGAATGGAGGCTTCCGGAAGTCAAGTTATGCCTTTGGTTATAATTACCAGCTAGTGCAAGCTTTCCATTCCATTGTCTTGTGTTGCAGGTAGTACTATCCGTAATAATATTATTAGTGCTATAAATCATGATCAGTATTAATTACCAGTGATACGTAGTAGTATTAGAAATAATATATTACCAATAGTACTTAGTATAATTAGCATAGGCTTTTGAGGCAGACAACATGGTTTTGAATTGCATCTTCTTTATCTACTAGTTGTGTGACCGTGGACAAGTTACTTGACCTCTCTGTGCCTGTTTACTCACTCATAAAAGAGATAATAATAGTGCCTCTTTCATAGGTTTGTCAAAGGGATTGAAATTAGGTCATCTGTTAAAAGTGCTTAGTGCAGAGCCTGGCAAATAGTAGGTAGGTATAGAATAAAATATTGATGGTACTATATTAAGCTTTTCAAGAGGGAAGTTAAGCTAAGGAAAGGGACTATGCAACTTACTTGAGGTCACACAACTAATGAAAAGGTGGATAGAAAGTCTCATATCTTTGCTGGCCACGGGGAAAGAAGGTGGCTGTTCATAGGGGACATCATGACACTTCTCAAAGCCATTACAGAGAGATTTAGGGATAGGATCTTAGATCAGTGAAGGCTCAGGCACCTTACTGGGCAGGAAACTCTTTGATAAACCGGTAGCATGTTCAAACTGTAGACATTCCACAAAAATGTGTCCACGTGAAGTGACACAAACTTGCAAACAACTTTCCAGGATTCTCAGATTCTTGAATTTCTCTTCCCCACCCAGGGGGACTCACTGGTAGGAATGCCTGCTCTAGACCAAGCAAATCCCAGTCCTACTTCTACTGGCATAGGAGGGAGACTCCCAATGAGGTTCAGGCAGTAGTTCTCACTTCTCTTTCTGATTCAGTAAGCCTGGTGTGCAACGTAGAAATACCAATTTTAACTACCTTCCCAAGAGAGCCACCATATTTTGAGAATTGCAAGTTCATAGGGTTTGCCCAAAGTCACCCAGGTGAAATGAGGTCAAGACAGGATCGACTCCAAGATTATTCCACCTGAGAAGTCTGAACTCTAACCAGTGGTGTTTTTTGTTTTTTGGGCGATTTTTTGTTTTGTTTTGTTTTGTTTTGTTTTTACCTTTCATACAACCTAAAGCTATTCTCAAGTGAATTAAACATTTAATACTTTTCAAAATAATGTAAAGAAAGAAATTCTGCATGGGAGGAAACTAGAAGGAAATACACCAAGCTTCTCATAGTGGGATCTCTGAAAAAGTAGAATTATGACCTTTTCCTTCCTTCTATCTCCTTTTTTATATTTCCCAGCTTTTGCATAATAAATGTGTTCTGCAGAATGAGACATCTTTGAAAGTAAACCTTATGTTTGATGTGTGTATTTTTATATTTGTGTTTTCTAGACAGTTAATTTAGGACATTAAACCACTTCGTTTATATTTTTCCTGGCTTCTTAACTTAAAAACAAAATTATGGGTGGCTTAGGGAAACCGAAATGAATTTACTTGAAAGTGAGCCAAAGCGAAAAATCAGAAGGAAAAATGTGGTATTTGATTAACAACTCGGTGAAGAATTGCAGATGCAGACCTAGAATGTGGGGGGGCTTCACTATCATCCTTGAAGAGAAAAATAAAACTGATAGCACAGCCTTGGATGATTTAATAAGGCTTATGTTTTCAGATCGTCGGTGCTTTGATAAGAATGCCATTAGGAAAAAGAAGGTCAGGAAGACATAAAACGCCTGCATCCTGGGAGTGTGATAACAAAAGAATGATGAGGGAGCCTTATGACTATCTCGCACTTACCAGTTTTCAAAGCCCATTTATAATAATTAGCGATTGGAAAGAACCCAAATGGCTAACAATAGGGGGACGGCTAAACAAACAGCGGTCGATGGACAAAGATGGAATACTTCATAAAGAGAGACGAGACAGTAGGTCTTGAAGAGCAGACTGAGCCAGATCTGGAAATGCATGCATGACCTCATGTTAACTAAGAAAAAAATGCAGTCCCAAGTGGTGCCTTGGGACTTCCACAAGACATTTTAAAGTGCCTATCACATTAGCATCCTAGGCCATGAGGAGAGAAAAGAGCTGATGTCAAATTCTGGCTCCACCAAAAGCTAGCTGAGTAGCATTAGAGAGTTTAAAGGTAATCTCCTACTTACGTACATAATGCATTTCTGTTTTCAAAAAAAAAATTTTTTTAACCTGAGTTGGGAAATTAACTTACATGTCGTAAACAGAATTCTATTCTCGGAGATATATAGATATTAGAGGCCTGGTGCACAAAATTCGTGCATGATGGGAGGGGAGTGTCCCTCAACCCAGCCTGCACCATCTCCAATCTGGAACCCCTCAAGCGATGCCCAACTGTCCATTTAGGCCGGATCCCATCAGGCCTAAACAGACAGTCAATCATCCCTCTCACAATCCAGGTCTGCTGGCTCCCAACTGCTCCCCTGCCTGCCTGCCTGCCTGCCTGCCTAATTGCCCCTAACTGCTTCTGCCTGACAGCCTGATCACCCACTAACCACTCCCCTGCCAGCCTAGTTGACACCTAACTGCTTCGCTGCCAGCCCAATTGCCCCTACTTGCCCTCCCTGCAGGCCTGGTCCCTCCCAACTGTTCTCCCCTGCAGGCCTGGTCCCCCCCCCAACTGCCCTCCCCTGCAGGCTGGTCCCCCCTAACTACCCTCCCCTGCAGGCTTGATTTCCCCTAATTGCCCTCCCTTGCAGGCCTGGGCCTTCCCAACTGCCTTGCCCTGCTGGCCTGATCACCCACAACTGCCCTCCCCTGCAGTCTCATCTTGTGGCAGCCGTCTTGTGTCCACATTGGAGCAGCCATCTTTGACCACTTCATCTTGTGTGTTGAAGTGATGGTCAATTTGCATATTACCCTTTTATTAGATAGACTATGTAAAATCTATAACACATCTCACCTTCATTTTGGGTTTACTTCTAGCAAATCATATAATCTTTAATTTTACTACTTTCTTTCCAAATGAACCCAAAGTCTGAAAGCTTATGAACAAAGAGAATTCCTTATTTTTAACATACCAATCAATTTCATTTTAGTCTCAATTTGCATTAAGAATTAAATTTAAGCCCTAACCGGTTTGGCTCAGTGGATAGAGGTTCAGCCTGAGATACAATTCCAGTCAAGGGCATGTACCTTGTTTATGGGCACATCCCCAATAGGGGATGTGTAGGAGGCAGCTAATCAATGTTTCTCTCTCATTGATGTTTCCAACTCTCTCTCCCTCTCCCTTCCTCTCTGTAAAAAAAACTCAATAAAATATATTTTTTAAAAGAATTAAATTTCAAGTTCATTATCACCAATATTAGAACTTAATTTTTTCTAGTTTTCACATGTTAAAAACTTCCATGGCCAAAGCTTTTCTAAAAGAAAGAGTTTATGGGGCCAAATATGCCCCAGAAAAGAACCAGGTCCTGGGGCCTGTGGTCCAAACCACCAGCAGCGGGGCTGGACGGGGAAGGGACCACGTCCATCACCCTCAGTTGACAGGCTTTTCCAATGCTAATAGAAGAAAATTTTCACCTTGACTACCGATGAACAGGGTGGGAGAATGAGAAGTGGAACTCCTTCTGGGACAGAAGCAGAGTTTATGAGGAAGAGGTGTTTGCTCCTTTGGGTTGGTGGTAGGAGTTCTCAGGGAAGCAGGAAGCAGAGCTGCCTGGTGGCCGGTGGTGCCTGGCTATTCTCTTTAGCTGATTGCTAAAACACACACATTTATTTAATGTATGCTAAATAATATTGCTTATTAAGCGTACATTAAATAAATGTTAAGCAGCCTTTGTTGGCTTCGTCCTGCAGTGGTTAACTGATTTACTTCTCTTGGCTCTCCCTTCCATCCTCTGGCCTGCTGTAAATTAACCTGGGATACCTCAGAATCTTCTCCCTGTCACACACAAATCTAGCACATCATGTGTCAGGCGTGAGAGCTTTGGCCTTGTCCCATGTAACATTTCTGTCTCGGAGATTTCAGTGAAGAATACATTCAAACATAGGTAAAAGCTGTTAATATAATGCCTGACACAATTTCTTCTCAGCAGACATTTACTGGACTTCATTTTGAGTGCTAATATGAAAAATAATAACAGTGAATAGTGGTGCAGACTGAACGCTATTGTAAAAGTAGAACAGTACTTGCCTAGAAGGAGGTCCTTGCTAACAAGCACCAGGTCCTGGCTTTGCTCTCCACAGATCTTCATCCCTGCACCAAGCTCAGACCATCAAGCTTACACATGATATAAGGCCAAGAAGAGGAGCATCCATCTTGGATAACGGAACAAAAATCTAGAATAATTTCTCAGGTCTGGTTTAAACATACCACAGTGAAAGCTCGTAAGGGGAATGTAAGTTCTTCCACTTATTTTTAAATTAAATTAATTGGGGAGACATTGGTTACTAAATTCATATAGGTTTCAAAGGTACACGTGTATGATACATCATCTGTATATTGCATCCTGTTTTTAAAATATGTTTTTATTGATTTCAGAGAAGAAGGGAGGGCAAGAGAGACAGAAATACTAATGATGAGTATCATCGATAAGCTGCTTCCTGCACGTCCCCTACTGAGGATTGAGCCCACAACCCCAGGCATGTGCCCTGACCAGGAATTGAACTGATCTCCTTCTTAGGTCCATGCTCAACCACTGGCAACACCAGCCAGGCTGCATCTGTTTTTAAAAACTAATTGACCAAAAACAAGTTGGAGAAGAAATAACTTACTCCAGAAAGTAGGGAAAGGATCTAGAGAATTTGGCTAGCAGGCTTTTTATGGTCTATTCTCGGAGATATATAGATATTAGAGGCCTGGTGCACAAAATTAATATCTAAAGTAAATGTTTTAAATTGAGTGGATGACATGGCTTTCAGGCAATCCTTTATGAATAATACTTCTCTAAACCAAGCTCTGAGATATGAGCTAGTCCTCTTTAAAGTTGATGAGCACTGCCTTTCGCTTTCACTCACTTCCTTTAATGCCCAGGGTATTATGCAGGGCCCTTCTCTTCCGCTGGGTGAGCTTGCCTTCCCCCGTCTCTCAACTACAGCCTCTATATACAGCTCACTTTTCCCTTTGTGGTACCAGGCAGCTTGTAAGATATGCATCCTCCCACTGGGAACTAAATTAAGACATCAAACTCTTGTCACATCAGGCACCTAATAATCACTAGTTGTTTGCTAGCACTATTCATTTGGGATGAATTCAAAAATTCTGATCCTGAAAGAAAGCTGCCAGTTTCCATTAGCAGTCATAGTCAATTCAGACACTTTGACTGGTAGCTACAGGCAGCCAGCAGATAGGACCAAGGTTAAGGGGACTCCACCCACACCTTGAACCAGCATATAACGCTTTAAACGCATGTGATCCATCATCGTCCTTCTGGCCACCATGTATGAGTGCAGCTAAACAGAAGACCTGGAGCGGGAGAAGAGGCATAGAATAAATGACCTACACATCATTATTAAAGCCTACATGATCTGTGCCAGCCTCCTCTCAACAACCTTCTTTCTAATCTTAAAGTTATCTTTCCTCCTTTTATCTACTTATCGTCTTCCTCCTCCAACTAGAAGTCAACTCTTAAATGTAAGGATTTTTGTCTTTCTCTTTGTCTCTGTGACCTAGAACAATGCCCAGCACTTAATAGCTGCTCAGTAAGATATAGGCTGGGCAGGCTGGATAAATAACTGGATGCCTTTGAATGGTTTTGAAATCTCCCAGCTGGCTTGGCAATGGAGGTAACTTATTTTTTCTTTATGGACTTTTGTTACTTCTTCTTCAAAAGGAGATATTTTAGGGCCAGGGTGGCTGAGACTGCTGACTGTCCATCAAAATGTGTAGCCCCTACTTCCACGGTAGGAGAGCTAAGCTCAGCCCGTGGCTAAGTTCCTGCCAAAGGAATGTGAGTGGAAGCTATGTGTGCACTCTGGGTTTGAGCCCTAAGACAACAAAGTGCCACCTTCGTGTTCTCTTTTCTCCTTTTCTGCCCACTGGAAGCATCATGACAGCCACCCAGGCTCTAGCACACATGCCATGAGGACAACCAGCAGGAGCTGTCCAGCTAACCTGGACCACTGCTAGCTCGGTCAGAGCCCAGCTTCTCACCCCAAAGAGAAAAATGAGCCACTGCTTTTGGGGGTCTCTTCATTACAACAGTTTACTATCACCCTTGATGAATATAACTAGATAATCATATATATATTTGATTGTTTTACAGAGAGGAAGGGAGAAGGACAGAGAGCCAGAAATATCGATGAGAGAGAAACATTGACAGCTGCCTCCTGCACACTTCCCACTGGGGACATGCCCTTGACTGGAATCAAACCTGGGACCCTTCAGTCCACGGGCCGACACACTATCCACTGAGCCAAACCGGTTTCGGCCAACTAGATAATCTTTGAGGATCCACTCCAGAAGGGCTGACTGATGGCTGACTTCATCACATGTAATGACTTATTTCATTCAAGAATCTGCATTCTAGCGACTAACATCGTTGAAAAATAATGTGTTTAACCCAGGGGTGGGCAAACTTTTTGACTTGAGGGCAACAATGGGTTCTTAAACTGGACCAGAGGGCCAGAACAAAAGCAACCTGACCATGCTGGCACTCTTATTTTGGGCTGTTGGTGAAGGAGCAGAAGGGAGAGCAAGAGAATCCTCCGCTCTTTCAGCTCCGCGGGCAGGATAGAACAGCCAAACGGGCCGGATCTGGCCCATGGGCCGTAGTTTGCCCACGGCTGGTTTAACCCTTAGTCTTTTCTTGAGATTTTTTATTTATTTATATGAAGGTGTATTTTAAGAAACAAATTTAGTTTGCATCTCTGAAACAACCACTCATATAATCTGGATGGAATAAGGTTGAATTCTTGGCTTCTTTATTAACCACCAAAAGTACAATAGCAATAAGCATATAAGTCACTATCATTTCACCTAGAGAACACCACACGTTTAGAGAGTGTTCTAGTAACTTCGTAGTTCTCAAATTGTGGCAAACACACCCAAAATGGGAGATGAGATGTTTTAGGCAGGATACAAATTGTTTTATCATTTAATATCTACATATTACTTTAATGTATATTTAATGTACTTTGTACTCATGGCAAATGACTTTACTTCTCAATTAATGAAGTTATATAGTTTTCCTTAAAAAAAAATTTTTTTTGAGTAAGTAAAAAATGACTATGCTTAGAGAAAAAACGTGAACAGTATAAGAAATGACAAATTTTCTGAAGGTGGTATGCAAATGACTAAAACTGGGAAACTCAATGGTTATTCTTCATTATTTACACATCATAGATGTTCAGTAAATGTTTGCTAAATTAGTTAATTTGGTTCTAATGTACTACTCCTTGAAAAATAACTAATTTTTAAGAAAGCATTGCCAATGGTGGAATAACTAACATTAAAGAAATCTCTTCAGAGAGATATTAGTCAGAGAAGTTTTATGAATTTGTCCAATCATATCATCTAGACAATTTACCCAGCCACCTCTTGTCTGTGCCTTGTCCATTAATAGTTAATCTGGGTGCCCCAGATCTCAGACAAAGAGAAATAAAAAGGAATGGAGATGGTTGCTCTTTTTTTTTTTCAGCTTCTGTGCCAGAATATAGATAATCCTTTTTAAAGAGGAATTTTTAAACTATGTGGGAAGACCTGCCTCATACTCTGCTCCAATTTAGAACCAGGGCTGGAACCGGAATGCAGCCAAAAACTCTGCTATGGATGGGGAAGACATGAGCATGCCCGTTGTGCCCAAGGATATGGGCCAAAAAAGCGTGGGATTTCTTTACATGGATGACCACCTAAAAGGAGAATCGAGAGAGGAGAGTGTGTTCAATCACAAACAAACAAAACCAGAGAGATTTTCCTATTCCCATCCTGCTTGGCAATTACAGTGATGAGATTGGTTCTGAGTTTTCACCCATAAAGGATACAAAGAACTGAAGTATGTATTTGGTTAAGAGAATTTTTTTTAAATGCAATTACCTGGAAATGTCAAGTAAAAGTTGGTGTTGTTTAAATAATTATTGTATTATACATTAAGAAGGCCCAACATTTCAGAAACTTAAATGAAATTTTAGAAGAACCTGAGTGCCTTTTTTTAAAATTTCCTATTACTGTCTTTGTGTTTAAATGTCACCCAGGCAACCATTCTGTAGTTACCATTACAGGTTTGACGAGTATGGGTTTTCTGGGAACCTCATTTTGAAGTTGATTGATTTTTCAGATGTCCTTTGCAAATGGCCCAGTTAATTGACAACACATAGTGCAGCTGTCAAGCTACCCTAGACAAAAGGAGCTGACATGGTCACTTTTTGTTTCCTATGAAAATGTAATTCGTTACAAGTATCTTTTCATTGTGTGTTCTGTTTGCTAAGTATAAACATGTTTAGATGAGGAGTTTGGTCTGGTCAGACGCAACTGTGACCCATCATCAACCAGCTAATAATTATTTACTCTTGGGGAAAGGCTTTCTAATGCTCATGTTGATACCTGGGACTTGTTCGGTCCATTTGCTCTGTCTGCTTCGTGAATAGCTAGGGAGGCAGGCAAGTCTCAACATTAAACATCCTAAACTAAAACTGGCACGGCACTTCTTGGCCTCATGAGTCTTCCAAATCCCTTCACAATCTTCCTTTTGTTCCTCTCTCCAATTCCAGCTTTTTTTTTTCTTTTCACCTTCCATCCTTTTCTGGCTATATCACATTCCTTGAAGTTTCTCACACAGGCCATGCTTTCTCTAGTGTAATCGTTTGTACATGCTGTTCTCTCTGCTTTGGACACTCTTCTCTCTACTTTATCCACAGCTGCTCATCCTTCAAGTCTCAATTTAAACCTCAATTCCTCCTGAAGGCCTTTCTTGAACCCTAAACTGGGCAAGATGTCCCTGCAATGTGTCTCTGGAGCAACCTGTATTTCCTATGTATGTAAATTATGTTTCCTCCACTAAGTTAATCAGATTAGCACCTGCCTTGGCCACGTTGCTCCCCCATTGTTGTTATATACACAAGTAGACATGAGCTGAATGAGTAGACTGATGAATAAATCAGCTGTACCAGACACGTCCACATGGTAAGATAAAATTCCCTTTCGTAAGTGAATTAACCAAGGTCTCATGAGCTTAAGACAAAGGCCCCACACCGCTAACATCTTGGCGTCAGAATTCATGTTCAAGTCTCCTTTTTCCAGGGCAGTGCCATTTCTATTGTTTCAAGGATTACAAACCAAAGTGTCCATTAGGATAATAAGTGAAATGGGAGGACTGTGGGACCACATACGGTGGAGGGGACTATCATGCCTCTGAAGGACCCATGCCTCACTAGAAGGGAACACCCACAATGTGATCCAGAAAAATAAATGAGGGGAAAATGAGAAATAAGCAAAATTAAATATAATAGGTAAGCTATTATATTTACTACTAAATATAATAGGTAAATATAAATACTAAGGAGGAAAGATAAAGCCAATAAAAGGAATATGATTACTAAGGCCGGAAAACCAGTCTGACAGTTACAACGTGAGACCCACAGGCAGCTACAACTGGTTCAGCACCAGGCAGAGCTAGTGCAACATGGGGAATTCATAGGAAAGGGACATAGCAATGATTAAGTCCCAACTTTGTGCCAAGTACACATGTACAACATATATTGTTTAATTTGTCTTCCATCCATCTTATCTATATCAGATATCGCTATATCAATTTAACACGACGGATTTGTTAATAATTTTCTCTTATTATTAATACTCCTTTGAGAAAGATATGTATCACTATCTAGTTTCACAGGCAATGAAGATTGGGGAGGTTACCTAGTTTTCTTGAGGTCACCCAGATGGTAAGTGGCAGGACCATGATTCAAACATGGGAAGCTGAGCAGCTTTCGTTTAAACTGAACAACCTGCCTCAGAGCAGTTGGTAAACAAGGATCCACATTGGAAACCAGCGTCAAGGAACACGGCAGCAGGTGACGGCAAGTGTATTTCTTTGCTAGGGCTGACATGACAAATTACCACAGCCTTGTGGCTTAAGCAATAGAAATGTATTTCTCACAGTTCTGGAGACTAAAAGTCCAAGATCAAGATACTGACAGTTTGGTTTCTCCTGAGGCCCCTCTCCTTGGCTTGCAAACAACTGCCCTCTCACTGTATCCCCACATGGTCTTTCCTCTGTGCCTGCACATCCAGAAGTCTCTTAAATGTGCCCCTGCTGGGGAGTTATGACTTCATTGCCTTGACCTGCAGGGTTGGGGATGGGGATGGAAAGCCAGGAAAATCATTTCACTGCTGTTGGAGCAGCTGGGACCCTAGCATTTCTGCCAGCTCACAGCTCTCTATTCAACTGCCTTTTCTCTTTCATTATGTTTGTGTGTGTTGTTCTAACTGGGCCTGGCATTTCTAAGTGCCCAGTACTGTTTTACCTATTCCCATCATCAATTATCTCTATTTAATCCATCTACACCAACGCCACCCTTTTTTAAATGTTTTTGTTGATTTTTTTTTTAGAGAGAGAGGAAGGGAAGGGGAGGAAGAGAGAAGCGTCAATGGGATGCTTTCTGTATGCCCCCTACAGGGGATTGAGCCTACACACCAGCACCATCCTTTATCGCCTGTATGCATGTGTGTAGATATGCCTGTCTGTCACCTGTCTGTCTACTAAGCAGGAAGGAAGAGATATGGATAAAAGATGTGGGAGAAAGAGAAACGGTGAGAGAACAAAGCGAGAATCCTAGGGGAATAGGAGAAGGGGAAGAGGAATCCAGAGGATGAATTTCTAGAAACACGGTGCTGGGATCTGGCGTCCTTACAGTTATCAGGTGTCCAAGCTGATCATACAGGGATCCCTGCCTATAGTATCTGGCTGTAGTAGCCCTAGCCAACTACTACAGCTATCTGAATAAACTCTACAGAGTTAACACTTGGTTGCCTATCCAAATCCATTTCCTCCTGCCTTCTTGCCAACATAACCCACTTTTTTTTTAAAGTTATTCTTATTTTCTTTTTTTTCCTTTTTTTTAATTTATTAAGGTATTATCTGTGTACATAGCTTACCATTGCCCCCCCTCCCATAGATGCCCTCCTTCCCCAGAGTTTTGTGTCCATTGGTTGTTCTTATATGCATGCATGCCAGTCCTTCGGTTTATCTCTTATCTCCCCCCAGGTCTCCTTCCCCACCCCACTGTCATTTGACAATCTGCTTGTTTTACCACTTTTTTTAAGAGAGAGAGACATCTCACATCACATTACAATCACTAGCATGGCTGAAACAAAAGACTGACCATACCAAGTACTGATGAAGATGTAGAGCAAGTGAAACCCTGATAGTTTGCTGTCGGCATGGGTCCTCAGCAGGCGATCTACAGACCTCCCCATCTCCCAGCTGTTCTTTGGCCACACTGAATTATTCTCCTCTTCTTACGTAACGCTAAATGAGGGTCTGGTCAATCATGCGAGGCTATTCTGATTCCATATGTCTAGAGCTATGTTATAAACAGACAACTGAGGTAGATGGGTAGTGGGGACTCTGAATAACCCACTTTTATTAAAAAATCAACCCTTCTCCATGTGAAGGAGGGAAAGGTTACCTTACCCCCAGCCCACAGGCACAGTGTAAATAAGCAAATGTGTTCAATTGATTCCTGCTGCCAATGATTATCTTGGGAACAGGGGTGTGGCCAAACTCAGGCCAGAAGGCATGTGGGGTAAATATCTGCTGGGGGCTTCCGGGAAGGATTTCCTCACTACTTATAGACACCGTAGATGTGTCTCTGTTCTCCTAGAAATGCGTGTGTCACAAATCCAGTTGAACTGTCTGCACTGATCTGGGACCTAGCATGAAGCCAGCCTGAGAACCTAAGGATGACAAAGAGGAGACACAAATGATGACACCACCGATGCCATCTCCAGCAGTTCTGCAGCACGTCCCACATCAGTGATGACAGATTAAAAAAAAAAAATGCCCTGTCTCGTAAAGTCGGTCAGAGTGTTCTGTTGTTGCTGCTTAGGCATCCAGCCAGATCCACTCTCTGACCTGCCCCAGCCCTGTGACCTAGAAACCATGTTCCTAAGACTACTGGTAACAGTTAGCATGTTACAGAGAGACTTACAAAGAGCCCACTGCAACCCAATGAAGCATGAACTACCTTTGGTTCCAGTTAAGAAAAGAACAGGGGTTAAAGAGGTTGTCACTTGGCCAAAGCCACTCTGAGATGAGGCCAGTATGTGCAACTTGTCTGACCTGAGATTTTTTATCTTACCCACCATCTACCAGGGGAAGAAACAAAAATTTTCCAAAATTTGGGGGGGGGGGGGGGGGAGAAACCTTGACCATTCAGAAAGCTTCCATTTGAAATATTTACCTTTTCAGAATCTCTTACATTATTTTCTATTCTAAATTGCTGCAAAATTATTAGGTATGGCTAACAAGCAACACATCCAGTGTTTTACTTGGAGTTCTTCAACCAAAACAACAAATCCCCAGCTAACGTCTACTATCTTTTGATTGTAGAAAAGATTGCTTTTTTTTTTTAAGTTTAGATGGTGGGAGCTTGGATGTAGCTTTCAAAAGATGACTTGGACACGTGATCATTAAAGCTTCCTTCCACCGTGAGATTCTGTTTGGGGAGGTTTAATGATGGCATTGTTCTACCCCGCCCATTCCCTTTGTTTCTCAAACAGAAATGCGAATAGGAAGGAGAAAGGGACAAGAGGGGGCACCCAGCCCTGCTCCTCAGTTACGGAAACTGGGCCCCAGGGTGGTGCTTCCTCCAAGGAGAAAAATGGAATACGAGTGGTATATTATCATCAGCCTAAGCAAGGAAGCACAAACAGGGCTGTTTCCTGGACACCTGCCCTCAGTTAATTAGCACTTTCACTCATTAGTCTCAGCTCAGCTCCTGCCTTAACCCTTTCCCTCTCTCCATGAGGTCTGGTCACTCGGGCTCCTGGCAAACTGTGTATCAGGAGTGGGGCAGTGTCTGCTCAGACCACTGACCTAAGTCCATCACCCACTACAGAGAGCGCTTTCTAAAATGAAGTGGTGCCGTTGGCACTTCTTGCTCCAAACCCATCACTGAATCCTGCCCCCACCCACCCACTCCCCAATAGGACAAAGATGCTTGGCTCCATCTACAAGACCCTGCATACAACAGCCTCCCCTCTCACTACTCTGTAGCCCTGGCAAGCCTAGAGATGATCCCTCCTTGAGCTCCAGCCCTCACTGAACTGTCTGCAGTTCCCCAGCATGAAGTGTGCTGTTCCTGTTTCTGTATGCTGGTTCACACTGTTCCTCTCGCCTGGACCACCCCCTCCTTCTGGATCACTGGCGGCATTATCACTTTCTCACTAGAAGGAAGTCATTTGGGCCTCTAGACAGACAGACTGAGCCTTGGTCTGGAGCATGTTTTAAGGCCTCACGTGTGCACCACCAGTGCATTAAGGAATGTTTGAGAGAAGAACACAGGGAGGATGCAAGTGATGGGGGAGGGGAAGGGGGAGGGGAGGGAGAGAGACCTTCTCTCCTTTAATGGTGACCCTGACCAGCTTGGCTGTGGAGCCTGGGAAAACGAAGGCCGGCATTTATCAGGCAGAGCGAACTCCTTCCATCTGCCACAGGCTTTCGGGCTTCCAAATCCCCCGGGCAGACCAAAACTCATTTTCTCCTCACACCATCCTTATGAAGTGACCAGCAACTATTCCCATTGGATAAAGAGAAAAGATGAAAGTTAGGGAAAGGAAGTGGCTGGGAGGCTACCAGTCCGTCGTGACACTTAGAGCCCAAGGGATTCTTTTAGCAGAGATGCGGCCCTGCAAGGACTGGTGGTCTCTGAAGGGTCTCAGACCTGGCAGCTGCGGAAAGCCTGGAGGACAGCCCACTTTAAGCAGCTGCCCAGGAGCCAGTCCCCACTCACTGGCCAGGTCCTAGCAGGGCACAAACACTGCTCTATTCCCCTGGGTCCAGCAGCCTGACGCCGTCTTTGCTTCCTTCTGGCCCCTGTCTCTGTCCTACATCTGGGGAGAGAGTGAATAATCCTTCCTTTCTTTCTGGAGCTTGTCGCCTTGAAGGTATTTATAGCCTGCTCTTGGCCCGGCTGAGGCATCTTTTCTCCCGGTTAAATTTAGTTCCCTTTGTCTTCTTCCCCTGACTTATCTGCTGATCCCTGTGGGTTTCCTCTGCTGCCTTTGTTCTCTTCTGTGTTTGTTCCACTGCTTCTTTTATCTGCTGATCCGAAACAGTCTCAACAGAATCTCTCTGAAGCCTTTATATAACTTTCTCCTCCACACTCCAACCTTCCTAATGGTCTTGTCTCTGCCCACTGTCCACTTTCTCTGAACAACTTCCATCTTCATCTTCTCTCGAGCTAACCCATTTACAGGAAGGGAAAGGGGCATGGCTGATTTGCAAACAGAACCAAAAGCCACGACTTTCCAATCTGGTCTAACTTTACTTTGAAAAGCTCTTGAGCCCAGCCGGTGTGGCTCACTGGCTGAGCATCAACCTGTGAACCAGAAGGTTATAGTTCAATTCCTAGTCAGGGCACATGCCCAGATTGTGAGCTCAATCCCCAGTGTGGGGCGTGAAGGAGGCAGCCAATCAATAATTCCCTTTCATCATTGATGTTTCTTTCTCTCTCTCTCTCTCCCTCTCCCTTTCTTTCTAAAATCAATAAAAAATATATATTTTTTGAAAAAGAAAAGCTCTTGGTTTCTATGACCCTATCTTGAGTCTCAGTCCAGAATTATTTCATCTTATGCATGGAAAGATGTGTTCAAGTGTTACGCATTTTTATTCTTTCAGGCCCTGGCACTGATCCTAAAATAATCTTATCTATTGCTAGAAAGAGCATCTGCCCTCAAAAATCCAGAAGAGGATTGTGCACTGTTTTACCTCTAATACCATCTAATGGATATAATGGAGGTTGGTATTGTATCAATTTGAGGTGTCCCAAGTCCAAATGGGGGTCTCGCATTCCAACAGCTCCAAGGATCAGGCAGGTAGAGAAATGAATGAAGCAGGTCTGGCCACAGATAGTGAGAACCTGCAGTGTGCAGTGTGTCTAAAAGAAGTAGCTCACTTCATCGCCCAGATCTTGTGATTTTCCCACAGAAGTTTAAAAAGGGGGAAGGAGGAGGACTTTTAAGCAATAGCAATTAATTCAAAAAAAATTTAAATACTATGTAAGCAGAATAGAACACAGGCCACTAGTTGTGACCCCTGCACTCCACCATCCACCCACGCCTTCACATGTCACCCACAAGCCTGCTCCTCACCACCTTCCTACTCATGGCTTCCAGGACCATCTAGCATCGCTATAGCAGCTGGAACGCTGCTCCAAGCCACTCTCGGCCTCTGGCTCATAGAGCAGCCACCATCTGAAGTGTTTCCCTCATCATGGCAGCGCAAGAAATATGAATGGTTCACTGGCTCTTGAATCTTTTCCCCAATAACACTCACATCCCTTCCACTTACATTTAGTTCCCAAAGCAGATGACATGGTCACATGTAATTTAAAAAAATAAAAATAAAAAAGGTGAAGGAATGCCATTTCATTATGTGCCTGGAAGTTGGAAAGATGGGAATAGTCAGAGAATGGCATTGAAGGACCTGAGTATAGTATTTCCACTTCTCAGGGAGGTTTTTATGGTCTAGCCAATGGTTCTGAATTCATTCATTTAATAGTCGTGACGGAGCAAAAGCCCTGAGGTGGTAAATCTGAGGCCAGGAATAAGAACTTGTGTCTGCCTTCAAACAACTACGGTTTGTTCTGAGACATTCTTATATCTGTGCCAATAGCTTAGAAACAAGGTACAATTCAAGAAGCACCACAGGCAAGCATAAACAAAGCCCTGAGCATAGAGAAGGCAGTACATGCGGAGACTGTGGTATCTGAGAAAATCCTTGGAATAGGGGAAAGTAGGCATGAGCAGGAAGGACTTACCATCCCCAAGCAGGATCCCTCCAGTCCCGTACCTGTGATCACATGGCAGGTCAAAATGTTAAACAGGCACAACTGCTAGAATAATTAGTTCTACATCCATGCACAGAGTGCAGGCAATGAGAAATGCATGTCACATCTATACCCCTCTCTAGGCTGCAAGCCTGGATTGAAGCCAGTTGCTTATATTCAAACTTCCACTCACTTGCTACATGACCTTGAACAAGTCATTGCACCACCTGGACCTGTTGCCTCGTCTGCAAATGGGGGGTGCTCATAGGACTGACCTCATAGAGTTGGTATGGGAAATGAATGTGTTAATCCAGGTAATATAACAAGTAAAAGGAGACTGTGGTCAACATGGCAGACATCATACCAGTGGCAGCAAGCATCTTTATCCTGCTCTTGCCATTGCCTCAATCTGGTTGTCTTGTTTCTTCTTCCTTCAACAACTTGGTGGCAAGACTGCTATTCCTAAAGGTGTGTTCTGAAGTGTTCCTTGGAAGGAGATTTTTCTCTACATAAAAACACAAGGCAGAAAGAAAGAGGCTCAAAACCCTCGAGGTAGGCTCCCCTGAGCTATTACCTGCATCCTATCTTTGCCTTGGCACCAATGAACTTCTCATAAATCTGTTTTCAGACACCTACCCCAAGTATTTTGTGAACTTCTAGCTAGAGTCACACTGTCCATAGAACATGCCCCAGAGCACAAATCCCACGAGAGACTCCAAGGGAAGAAAGGCTCCTGACATAGGCTACACATGCGAAACTCCCTCTTGGAAATGACCAAAGCCCAACCCAGAAACCTGGTTTATTTTTAACTTAACCCAGCATTTTCTGGGTTAAATTCTGACCATTAGAACTTTATTTTGCAGCTTACACACTTTGACAAATATTGTGCAAAGACAAGAACTATTTTTTGTTAACCCAATTATCCACAGAAATGTGGAAAATGCTTTGAGTATAATAGGCCTGAGAAAATGGTCGATACATTGAACTGAGTTTATGTAACCTTGGGAAAAAAATATTTCCTCCCTGGGCTTTAGTTCTCCCAATTTTAAAATGAGAGAATTGGACGAGAGAGCTGCTAAAATCCTTTCTGTTGCCCGTTATTAGCCAATCTCTTATCCGGTGTTTTTCTTGCCCTTGCCCTTTGCCTGCTCATTATTGAGGCTCGTTCTTTTATTCAAGATGAGAGCAAAACAGCCCACCCCCAGAAGCAGGAAGAAAACAGGAAATGATCAAAGCTGATCTTTACTGCACACCAGCCACTGTTCAGAGTGCCTTACGGGACTACTGCATCTAGTCCCAATAAGCCCAACAGATGTGAGCTGTTATGAAAATAATTACCCTTCTACTGAACATTAAGCCACAGAGAGGCTAAGCTGTTGCTTAAGTAATTCTACCCATTTGGCAGAGACAAGTTTTGAATCCAGATCATTTGATGCCAAACCGTGAAGCGACACTGCTTCTGGGGTGGCTGCAGATACAAGATCCCCAAGGATTCAGGGTCTAGTCCACTCTGTTTCTTGTTAAGAGAGGATAAAAGGCCTTAAAGATCTGTTTAATTGCTTCAGATTGATTGAACATGTTGGCTAATGTGATATTTGTCCATCCCTAGAGTCTGCCCTATTTTTGGCTTCAGCTTTCATGAAAGGATGAAGACAACAGCAATATTCCAGGACCTTATTCTTCTTTATCAGGTGCCATTATAATAATAATTAGCTATAGCAATTCCAGGAAGCACTTTCATATCCATTATTATCCATTATCAAATGTAATTTTTTTTTACACCTGCCTCCTAAGATACACAGAGAAAATATTACCATGTTGATTTCACAATCAAGGAAACTGGGACTCCAAGAAGTAAAGATATTTGACCCCACGCCAATAAATAGATTGTGGATCCTGAATTTGAAGCTGGTCTTTGGGACTCAGTGAGAAAATACTCAGGGGTTCATCATGATCCAGGACACTCGGCTACCTAAGTCAATCCCAGGTTGGGGGTGGACAGGGTTAGTGAAGATATAGGAGTGAACTCAAGAGAAATTGACATGGAGAGCCTGGAGTAGGAAGGAAACCCAGTATGACAACCAAGGGAGAAGAGTGCCTGGCTGCCTGCTTTGATGTTAAGGGCAGGTTTGGGGGGACACATTAGGGGTTTCAGTACTCCTCATGCACCTACTCTTATTCTTCTTTCTTCTCTCTAACCTTCTGCCTCTTCAAGTCACTATCCATCCACCATGTTAGCCACCTGCAAATCATGGAGCTGCGACAGTGTATGCATTCACCCACAAGCCTTCACTGAGTACCTACCATAAGTTGGGCTGCTGTTACTATGCACTGGGAACCTTAAGAAGAGAGATGTACAAATCATGGAACCCCATGGAAGCTGACTGGAAAGGCTTGCAGAAGTGCTGTATTTGCTCTGGGTCTTGTGGGTAGATAGGTGCTCCCTAGAAGAATGGTGTGGGATAGAATCAAGGTTGAGCAGAGACTATTCCAGGCAGAGACTTGAAATGTTTTCTGAGGGAAACACTGATAGAAAGGAAGTATCTAGAGTTGAGGCTCAAAAGGTAGGTAAAGCCAGATCTGGAAGGGCCTCAAAGTTCAGCGAAAGACATTGAACTTATCTTCCATGCAAGGAGAAAGCTTTGCGCTTTAGACACAGCTTCCCCCATGTGCTCAGGGCGATTTTGAGCCTACCTTTACTGAATACTCTTCTCATAGCAACTCCGTCCTCTCAAGGACCCAAAAACTAATTCAGAGATCATCATTGTAATTAGAAAAGAATGTGAAGATCAAAAAAGAGAGAGAATATGTATTATTCTCCTTGATCAAAAATGTAACCATAGCTTAAGGTGCACAAAGCCAGGAGATCAGGTGCCAAGAGAAGCAAGCAGAGATCTCAACATTTCCCCTCCCAGGAGGCTGGGAGAGGCAGGTCCTTAGCATAGACTGCATTCCCTCCCATCAATGTGACTGTGAAAGGAAACATGAGTGTTTGTCCTGAGATCATTGTTAATGAAATTAGTCTCTCCATCAGAAAACTAAGTGAATAGGGTACTGAGCATTGTGGGATATGTCTGACTCACTCCCTGAGCTCTCCACCCTCTGCAGTCTTGGGGAGTGGTTTTGCTGGTGCTATGCACAAATTTGGCACAAGGAGGCAGTGTGGGCCCACAGTCAACCTCAGCCCACACATCTTAGAACCAGAAACCTGGGACAAACAAACAAAGGAAACAGACCCAGATTTTTTTTAAAGTGCAAGGAAAGGGATGGGACTTTATTCAACAACTGTATTGAAATTTGCTCTTAAGAGGTGTTTCTCTAGGAAGAACATCTAATCTATGAATCCAGTCTTTTGAAACTTACAATAGACTCTGAAAAAACAGAAATCTTTTTTTAAAAAAATTCTCATTCCTCACTTCCTGGAATTGCAGTTTAATACCACTGCCAGCAGGTCTCAACCTGCTATACCAGTTTTCTTACCCAAGCTTTGCCGCAGGCAAGATGCTCAAGCCAATGTCTCTTCCCTGTCCAGGCCCTTGTCTCTGCCTGTGTCCACACTGCTCTCTGGAGCCACATTTTTCAAAATACCCTTTGTCCATTTCTGATCTAACGCAAATGTCAACCAACAACATGAAGCCTCTCCTGATTCCTAAAAGCCAGAAATCATCTCTTGTGATTTCATATTCTCTCTCTCTCTCTCCTTCTCTTTCTCTCTGTCCTCTGCTTCCCAGAATATTATCTGTCCCTCTCTCACCTACCACCATCTACCTTATATGATAGTCATTGATATATACAGGCAGAAACATTATCTAATGCTTCTGTAGAGCATCCTGAATGTGAGCCCTGCTCACAATAACTATTAGATATGTGTGGGGAAAAGGAGGTTAGGTTCTGTCTGAGAAATGGTCAGGGATGTTCCTTGTCAGGTGAGCTTTAGTTTCCTAATCTAGAGGAGCCTTACGATAAAAAGGTGGATCAATTGGGGACTGATTAATTAAGTTGTGATATATCTATACTACAGAAAACTACACAGCTTTTTAAATGAATGAGAATGTCTTTGTGCGCTGGTATGGAATGATGCCCAAGATCTATACCTTTAAAGATAAAAATAAAAGTCAAACTACAGAATAGTATAATGGTATGATGTCATTTATTTAGGAGGTGGGAAAACAACACAATTTTTTACACATACATACAATCCTTCAAATAGTCAGCATACAATAAAAAGTTACTACATGTGCAAAAAAATAGGAATATGTGAAACATAATCAAGAAAAAAAAGCAGTCAAGTCAAACAGACTGCAAGATGACCCAGGTGTTGAAATTAACAGATAAGCACTTTAAAACAACTTATAAGTTATGTTATAAAAACAGTTATAAATATGTCTAAGGACCCAAGGGAAAAGGTGGTCATAATGAGTGAAAACCTAGGGATTCACAGTGGAGAATGTGAATCTATTTAAATGGAAACAATTAAAAATAGAAATTCTTGGGCAGAAAAATTCAGCATAACACTTGAAATAGAAAACTAACTGGAACAGAGAAAAAGTATCTTGTTAAAATGTGCAGAATCCCAGAGACCCCTGGGATATTATTAAGTAGATAAATATACACATAATTGGAGTCCCAGAGGGGACAAGAGAATACATGAGGGGGGATGCTTGAAGACTTAATAACCAATATTTTCCTAAATTTGAGTTTTTTAAAAAATCAATTTATAAATGCAAGTAATTGAACAATCCCCAAACAGAATCGATACAGACAGAACCATGCCTACATATATCAAAGTCAAATTGCTAAAAATCAAAGGTAAAGAGAAAATTCTTAAAAGCAACAATAGGAAAAATAAGGAACATTATAAATATCACTTGGATGCTCATACTAAACAATAGAGGCAAGACAACAAGGGAACAATAACTTTAAAATATAGAAAGAAAGAAAAATATATGTCCAGTGAGACTATCCTTCAAAAATTAGAGTAAAGACAAATTAATTTTAGGTGAACATAATGTGAGAGAATTCATTGAGCAGACTTGAACTATAAGAAATGCTAAAGAATGTTCTTCAGACTAAGGAAAAATGACATCAGATGGAAAATTGGGTCTACCAATAAAACAATAGTAATAACATTTTAATGTCTGATAAATAACACATGTGTGCTTAATATATATGTGAATCATAAATGAAGTAGGTGAGGATTTCTACATTTTACATGAACTAATGTGACATTAATGCAAGGTAGACTAGATAAATTAAGACTATGTGAATTGCCTAAAGCAGTGCTTAAAAAAATACAAAGAGTTATAGCAAATAGGGAAATTATAATGGGCTACTAATTAATATTTGATTAACCCAAAGAAGGCATGAAAGAAGGGGGGAAATATACAAATGGGACAAATAGAAAACAAATACTGAGAAGGTAGAGTTAAAACCAATCATATTGCTCATAATTCTAAACCCTCCAATTAGACAGAAGGGAGGACTTCTGTTATCGATAAAATGAGGAAGTCAGGAAATTCTCTCCCCAAAAATTAACTATAAAAACAGAATTGTCAAAACAACTATTTCATAACACTGGAAATCAACCAAAGCCATATAATGAATACGTGAAAAACAACTAAACTCTGAGTAAGAACTGTGGGAGTTTGTGTTGTTCCTGTCTTTCATCCTCCCCCAACCCAAACCCAGTTTGGTCTGGAGACAATTGCAGCAAAATCAAGTTCTCTCTCTCTCTCTCTCTCTCTCTCTCTCTCTCTCTCTCTCTCTCTCTCTCTCTCTCTCTCTCTCTCGTCTTCCCCTCTTTGGGAGAATCCTTTTTGCCTCTTTCAAGTTTCTAGTGTTTGCCAACAATCTTATCATTTCTTCTGCAGCCACATCATTCCAATCACATGGTGTTCTCCCTATCTTGTCTTTGCATCAGCTTCTCTGTGTGCATGCCTCTGTCTCCAAATTTCCCTCTTTGTATGAGGTCACTGGATGAGGACACAATTTAATATGAGCTCATCTTAATTTGATTACATCTGCAAAAAAATCCTATTTCTAAATAAGGTCACATTCTGGGGTACTGGGTGGACATGAACAACCACTGTTGGGGGACACTATTTAACCCAGATAGCAACAAGCATTTCAACATACTGTCTGCGATCCCAAAGCAACAGCACAGTAACAGGCATCTGTACTGCAGCTTCACACAGTCTCATAGAGTAGGCCAGCCAAGAGGCAACTAGCCAAGTGTGTTCAGACAATTGATCACTTATACAGAAGCAAGGTGTCAGCTTCTTATGTCCCTAGTTTCACAGAAAACACCAAACCAGAGGGGCTAATGACAGGCTGCTCTGGCAGTGGATGGCTCTGCTATTGAGAAGCTTTCTCTAAATTATGGCTGGAAATTTTGTAGGTATACACAGAAACCTAGAGCTCTACCCTAAAGAGGGTCAAGGTTGAAAGCTGTGTAACTTGAATTGAATAAATGAAACAAGAGGATGGGTGAAGAACAATTTTGTGGATTTTTTTTTTTTTTGCAACTTAGGGAAATACATGATAAACTTCCCATGGCAGCTCCCTGTACGACTGCTTACCTCCCATTATTCCACTGGAAATAGCAGGCGCTTCACCAAGACTTGAGTCATACTACAGATAAATGTTCCCTCATGGCCTACGAGGACACGTGAAGGATATTAGAACACAGTAGCAGAACTGTTCCTCTTAATGTAGATATGATAGGAATCCCAGAAGGAAAGGAGAAAAATAAAGGAACAGAAAAAATATTTGAGGAACTTGTGGGCAAAACTCCCCAGTGAATGACAAGAAAATAAACACAAAGAAAAAATGCAAAGAAAATAAACACCTAGACATGTTGCAGTCAAACAACTGAAGGCCAAAGACAGAGAAAACCTTGAAAGCATCAAGAGGAGCAATTAAAGTCATCACATACATGGAACAATAATATGATTAATGAGGGGTTTCCCATCAAAAACAATGGAGGCCAAAAAGATTGAAAAGATATCCCCAATGTACTGAAAGAAAGATTAACTGTCAGCCAAGAATTCTATAACCAAGAAAACAGTCAATATTGGAGGTGAAATAAAGATATTTTTAGATAAATAAAGACTGAGGGAACTTATTGCTAGTAGATTTGTTTTATAAGAGATAGTAAAGGTAATCTTTTTGGCTGATAGCAGGAAATGATAGCAGGTGCTAACTAGAATCCACCAAATAATAATAATAAGTACTAAAAAATGTAAATATGTCGGAGAATATAAACGCATTATACTTTTTTATTTTCTAAACTTCTTTAAAAATAAGATTATGTAAAACAATAATTACAACACTGAATTGTTGGTTATAATATATATAGATGTCATATATGTGACAATAATAGCACAAAGGAAAGGTTCAAAAACTTGACAGACTTGTTAAACCATTTAGTAAGTCTAGACAATAGTATATATATGGCCAAGACACAGTCCCCTCTTCCAAGAATTCACAAATCTAGTTAAGGATAAGAACTGATACATAAGAATTAAAAAACAAAAAACAAAAACCTGTTAAGTAGTTTTTACAAAGATAATGTGAAAGTATGGGAAAGAAAGAGGCTCTAACAGGTATAGGGGCATAGACATCTGGGAAGGCTCCATGGATTAGGGAGGCTATAAATTCAAATTCTAAGGATAGATGAGACTTGAACAGGCATCATAGGTGCATGGACAGATTCTAGGCTGAGAGGGAAAACTTAAACTGAGGTTCTTTATAAGTGAGCCATGCTCAAAGAAGGTTGAGCAGACAAGTGTCATTAAGGATTAATGTATATTAGGGGAGGATGATGGGAAGGTAGAATAGAATTGGATTATGAGAGATTTTGAAGGCAGGCTGAGGTGATACGTTTTATCCTGTGGCTAGAGTGGATGGGGAGATATAGAAAACTTTAAAGCGAAAAAAGTGACTTGCTTAAAGATATGCATTAAGGTCACTCTGGCAACAGTGTTTGAAAAGTGGTGGTGATGGATGGCAGAGAGGGGATAAGGAGGAAGAAACAAAGTAGGAAGCCAGTCCAGAGATTATCGTAGAGTCGAGGTGAGGGGTAAGGTAAACCTGAAGGAAAGCATTAGGAATGAAAAGAGAGGACAGATGAGGCATTGTGGAGGCTTACAGATAGGGTTTGGCGATTGATTAGATGTGGGAAAAAGAAGTCCAAGATAACTCTGAGGTTGAGCTTGAGTGTCTGGGAGAATCATGGTGCCATGAACCAAGATAAGGGACCAGAAAGAGAAACAGGATAAAGGAGGTATGAGGAACTAGGGGAATGATGAGTTTTATTTTGACCATATTTAGTTAGATGTACCAATGCAACATCAGTTACCAGGTAGGAATGATCCATCAGTGCGTGGACACTTTGGTTCATTCTAACATTATAGTGAAAACTTGGAGATCACAATAGCTTACTGTACATCAGGAGATGAGTTAAATCCTTTGCATATTTATCTCATTTCCTCTCCATAATAACTTCTAGAGGAGCATACTTTTATTCCCATTTTACAAATGAGGAAGTTGAAAGTTCAGCCACTTGTTGAAAGTTACATACAAATTTAATGGTGAGGTCAAGATTTGCACTCATGCACCTAAATGTTGCCCTATGTGGTAAAACCATGGGCAAAGGGATTCTGGGTCTTACGGGTGCCTTCACTGACCCTGCTCAAATGTCTGAACTTCAGGATCAAATAGGCCTTAGAGATCATTGAGTCTCATGCGCCCAGTTCACAATTATTGGTGACTAAAGCCCAGAGGGAAAATCCGTTTACCCAAGGTCACAATGAAGTTCCAGCAGGTTTTTTCATTACACTGGGGATAAAAATCTAACTCCAACTTTTTGCATGCTCTGGCTTCCCCACCTCTCCAGCCTCATTATCTCACTCTCCCTCACAAGCCAAGCATACTCCCAACTCAGTGCCTCTGCTTTTGATGCTCCTTCCTCTAGATTGCTGTTCCTTATACATTATCTTGGCTCCATCCTTCTTATCAATAGGTACCACATCCAATGTCACCTCCTCACAAACACCTGCTCAGATCACCTGACCTATCATAACCACCTTCTATCTATTTCCTCTCATTGTGCACAGTTTTATTTTCTTCATGGCAGTTATGGCTACCTCTCAGCACCTTTTTTTAACTATTTGATTATTAATATTCACCTGCCAGGTATACAGTAACCTTTACTGTATCCCCAGAACTTGGACAAGAAGGTAGCAGAGCGAGTGCTGAAAGGTGAAGTGAGAAAGGCAAGGGCGGGTTTGCAGTGCCTATTCTAATGGAGGACCGGATCAGGCCTTTCATACTTCACAGACTCACTGAGAGAATCCTGGCATGGGGAAGGCTGTGAGCTCACTTCTAGAATGAGGAAGGTAAGATCATGCCAGACACCACAGCTAGCCCTGGCCATCTGGGACCAGAGCACCACTACCACATTGTCTCTCTCTGAGTCCATCTCCCTCCATCCCATTCTATTCCATCTCCTTGGTCTTCTCCTTTAATGCCCACGTCCCCATCCCCATGGGCCACCCTCACCCTTCAGCATATCTTCCTCCTCTCCACCTTCACCCGGGAGGGCTTCTCTCTTTTCATCTCCCCCATCCACTTATCTTTCCGTCACCCCCAGCCCATCCATCTGTGTTTTAGTTCAGCTCCCCAGCCCCGTCTCAGAGATGTCCCTCTCTCCATCACTGCCTCCTTATCGGCTCATCCCCTCACCCACATGCAATGTTATTTTTTGTCTTCTTGATAGAGGCCCACAGTAAACAACAGACACTCAGAGACTTGCATTCCAGGCTCTGATGGACAGACTGGGGGAGTGAGTGGCAGACCCTCAGAGTTGGGGGAGGGAATTTCTGGGAACACAACTCATAGCTTCACACTCAAACGAGGACAGGATGTAGGCTTTGGAATCCAGTAGGATTCCTACTTCCAGAACTTGACGCATTTTTCATCATGTACTGAGAGATGCTACACAAATAGCTTCAGCCTCCCTGAGCTGCATCTATAAAACAAGGCTTAAAATCCCTTCCTGCCGAAACCGGTTTGGCTCAGTGGATAGAGCGTCAGCCTGCAGATGGAAAGGTCTCAGATTCAATTCCAGTTAAGGGCATGTACCTTGGTTGCAGGCACATCCCCAGTAGGGAATGTGCAAGAGGCAGCTGATCGATGTTTCTCTCTCATCAATGTTTCTAACTCTCTATCCCTCTCCCTTCTCTGTGTAAAAAAAAAGAGAGAGACAGAGAGAGAGAGAGAGAGAGAATCCCTTCCTCCAATGATCAAGTGCAGTGCATGGCAAAGGGTGGCCACAGTCTGAAGGCTCTGTGCTTGCTCTTCCCCATCTGTAGGTGTGCGAAGGTACCTGTATCAACTCCTATAATTGCTTAACTCCTATACAGCTGTGTAACTCCTAGCAATCCTAGAGGCTGTTATTGTTGACTTTTATATTGCACAGATAATGGAACTGAGACCAGCGAGATTGATGGACTGGCCTGAGGTCACACAGTCTGCTGCCAGTTGACTTTCATGAGATCCCACCCATCCACACAGTGAAGCAATTCTCAGTACTATAGGAGGAACCCTTCAGCACCCCACGCCAGGCAATTGTCTGCCACAATCCTAAATTCCAAAGCCAAATGAAGCCCATGATGGTCTTCCACTCCCCAGTGGAACATCTGTTTGGTTCCCTGGACAAAAGGTGAAGGCAAGAACTGAGTTTCCTCTAAAGAAATGGGAGGGTCCAGCTTCTTCCACTAGGACCTTAGGAAATGACTTCAGCAGCCCCGCTTGGCCAGCATTCTGGTGTTAACTGTTTTCTCACACCCAAGAATGCCTCGTCCCCACCCCCTAAACCATAGCCACCTCATGAGCCCTATTCTTCCTGTCTATAATTAGGAATGTCACCTGGGTGTTGCTGTGGAAAGCAACACCAAGAGCCCTTCACACACCTGCCCTGGGAAGCAGTGGCAGCCCAGCCCTGAGCTGAGCACAGAACCAGCTGCTGCCAGCTTGCCAGGCAGGGACAACAGACCCCCAGAAGGTGTGGGTGTCATTGCACTGCATAATAAAGGCAGCCGGAGCTGGGGTCACACTTCCAAGGCCAATCTCCGGCTGCTAGAGAGAAACGGTCCTTAGGGACCACCTCCTGCAACCAGCCACCTTACTTTTTAGAAGAGAAATCTGAGGCCAAGAGAGGGGAAATGTCTGGTCCAGAATCACACAGGACCCACTAGCATGAGAACCCAGGCTGTCCGCCATCCCAGCCCATGTCCCCCACTCTTCAACTCCACACCAACATTTAGGATACTAATTTTTAACCAGCATCATTTTGCCACCCAAGGGGTACTTGGCAATGTCGGGAGACATTTTTGGTTGTCTCAACCGGAGAGGAAAGTGGGGTAGAAGGCAAGGATGCAGCTAAAGCTCCCACAGTGCAAAACTTACTTGATCCAAAATGTCCATAGTGCCCAGAATGAGAAATCCTGGTGTAGAAGCACTACCTCCAGGAAGCCATCCCTGCTTTCTCCTGCTGAGAATAATCTCTCCAGAGAAAATATTAACACCAGAAAACTGGCCAAGTCAGGCTGCTGAACCCCAGCAGAACTTTAGCAATTCCTCTGATACTGAGAAGAGCTCACTTTGTATTAGAGTTAGAAGGTCATATAATTCAGTCAAGTTTGTAGATTCTGGAGTCTAAAGCCCTGAGTTCAAATCCTGGCTACCCATTTCCTAGCTATGTGACTTTGGGCAAGTTACTTAAACAGTCAAAGCCTCAATTGCTTTATCTGTAAAATGGGAGTGAGGGTGATAATATTCCCGCTTCATAGAATTATTGTGAGCATATCATTAGTTAATCCATAGAATGCACTCAATATATAATTAATTCAATTATATATGAATTAATCTTGCCCCTAACTACACTATGGTCTCTGTCAAGTAATGGATCAATAGTCTCATTCCCCTGCCACATTACCTAACACATGACACTGCAAATTATAGGTGTTCATTTTTTTAAAAGAATGTAGGCAGATGAGAAATGTCAAGAGCAATGTTACTTAAGCACCCTAGATTATGGTCATACCCATAAAAGGTATGACCTCCTTCATGCATAGCCTTGCTCAGTGCCTTTAAGAAGCTACCTTCACACACACACACACACACACACACACACACACACACACACACACACCAAAGACACATTCTGGTGTAACTCCCTCCTTATGTGATCACTGGGACACAAACACTCTTAGGTAGAACCTATAGCAAGGTTTATCAATAACATCACTACTGACATTTTGGGCTAGTTAATTTCATGTTGTGGGGTGCTTTCCTGTGCATTCTAAGATGTTTAGCAGAATCCTTGGCCTCTACCTATTAAATTCCATTAGCATCCAAAATAAACCCCATTGGGACAACAAAAAATGTCTCCAAACATTGCAAAATGTCCCCTAAGAGGCAAAAATTCCCGCATTTAAGAGCTAGTGGTCTTGCTCAATCAGAATGGCTCAGTTTGTTGAGTATCATCCTGTGCACTGAAGGTTGCCAGTTCCATTCCCAATCAGGGCACATACCTGAGTTGTGGGTTCAATTCCCAGTGAGAAAGCATACAGAAGGCACCTGGTCAATGTTTCTCTCATATCTCTCTCTCTCTCTCTCTCTCTCTCTCTCTCTCTCTCTCTCTCTAAGCATGTGAGGATTTTTTTTTAAATCCTAATATATAAAAACCCTGGTCCCGTCACATCCACAACTGGACAACTAGAAGTCAGTCCTGCAGTCAGTGCTGAATTGCCATAGTGACACAACACTGACTGCTGAGGGGGCTGTAAATTAGGCCCAGAGAGAGGCCTGAAGAGAGAAGCAGAGTCTTCTAATCCATAAGCCTCTGTGGCAGCTGTTGATCATCCTTTACCTCTCTCTCCAGGCCTCCTCCAGGGCTGTTGATCAGCCCTGACTTTCTGATTAGACGCTGTTGATAGGCCCAGAGACACTGACTGGCATAGAAACCAACCAATCAGAACCAAATATGGGTGAAGTGTAAGGAGCCAACGGCTACCTAGGCGGTGGAGCCTTTGATGCTGACTGGCATAGAAACCAACCAATCAAGACCAAATTGGCCAGCAGAGGAAGGCAATTGACAGTGAGAACAGGCCTGCAGGGGAGAGCAGTTGGGGGCAAAGTCAGGCTGGCAGGGGAGGTCCATTGGGGGGGGGGGGCCCAAGCCAGCATAGGAGGGCAGTTGGGGATGATTGGGCCAGCAGAGGAGCAGTGAGGTGTTAATCAGGCCATCAGGAGAGCAGTTAAGGGGTGATCAGGCTGGCATGCAGAAGCGGTTAGGGACAATCAGGCAGGCAGGCAGGTGAGCAGTTAGGAGCCAGCAGTTCTGGATTGTGAGAGGGATGTACGACTGCCGGTTTACACAAGGATTGGACCCAAACCAGCAGTCAGACATCCCCAAGGGGTCCCAGATTGAAGAGGGTGCAGGCTGGGCTGAGAGATACACACCCCCTCCCTGTGCATGAATTTTGTGACCTGGGCCTCTAGTAAAATATGAAAGAACTTCTGGTCTTAGCTATAAATTCTCAGGTGAAATTATATCACCCTCAATGAGGCAAAAATTGGTTCTTAGGATACAAAAAAAAATCTTATCTTTTTATGTGTAAAGCTTAGATATACATATAATACACAAACAGATATGCAGTATACTGTGGTAATAAAATTTATAAATGGAGGCAATTAAGGAAGAAAATAAAACACTCTAAAAATGTTCCTGGAATAATAATGAAAAAAGAGTGAGAAGCACTGCGCTAGGCAATTCATCTTTTGTAGGGTGTTGTCAACTGAATAAAAGCATATGTTACTAAATACCTAGTAATAATAATATCTTCCAAGCTCTGTGCTAAGCCCTGTGCCCATTCCCTCAGGGAAGCCATTGCTTCTGTAACCAGTTTACAAGTGCAAGCTCTGAGGCCTTGACAGCCCTGAAAAGACAGAGCCAGGACTCCAAGGCAAGTCCATGTGACTACAAAGAGCTCCTGTGACCTACTTAGTCATGGAGCCCTTTCCACTTGCTCACTTATATCCAGGACTTTCCTTGAGGCACACTGTGGTTTTCAGGACTTTGAGATGATAACAATGGCTGATAATTATGGACTGACTTCTCTCAGCTAGGTACCATTGTTAACTCATGCCCTACTCCTAGCAGCCCTATAAGGTATATTCTGTGACTGTTGACTTTCTACAGATGAGGGAACTAAGACCCAGAGAGGCTTTGTCACTTGCTCAAGGTCACACCACCAACAGGCAGAGCTGGGCCTTGAATCCTGGCAGTGTGGGTCCAGAGCCCACAGCATGTCCTCCACCCTGCCATCCCCACAGCTTCTTTCTACGCAGGCACTCAAGGATCCAGGGGACTTTGAAATTTCTCAAAATAAGTCACCTCATTGTAGCTCCTGTCTACCCATGGTGGGGAGGGTCCATGCCCTGTCTGTCCATCCACACCCTGGTCAGGAAAGCAGGAAAGGCCAGAAAGTGGTAAGGAAATGTAGAAAGGCAGGTTGGACAGATGGGAGGAAAAACAAAGGAGACTAAATGGGGGGGGGGGGAATGAGAAGAAGGGAAGCCTGGAATGAATGAAAGAAAATACAAGAAAGGAAGCTGGGACTAGGAGCAGGAGCTCAGATACTGGGAAGAGAGAGGAGGATGGAGGAGGGAGCAGCAAAGCTGAGCTATTTTTAAGAACTTGAGTGTCACTGATTTGCATATTTAGCATCCCTTTGCATATTGAGGTCATAAGGTCCCAACTCCTCATGTGAGAAGGAATAGGAATTCATTAGTGCAGCTTTCTAAAAGACTCTTCAAGTACACTTGCTGGGCTCTTCCCTAATGAAGAAAAAGGGAGTAGAGGGAAATATCTGATCCATCATCCTGCAAAGGTGTCACATTGCCAAAGGTGGGATCATTGGATGCTTAGTGAATGCCAGCAGGACACCCACACTGCTCACACTCATGGCATCTCCCTTGGCAGGTGGTATGTCAGATTCCCCAACCACAACAGGAAGGGAGCTAGGCAGGGAGCTCCCAAAGAAGCCTGATGAGTTAGGTTAATTCATAGAAAGATCTCAAACCTCAAAAGAGGATGGAATCAGAGGAAGTTGAAGGAAAATGATTGACAAGGCATCTCAGATGTCGCACTTTTTGTCCTGAATCTTTGGGTGCAAAAAAGAAAAGAAAAAGGGAAAGAAGGGAGGGAGAGGAGACTGGAAGAGAGAGAAGGAAGGAGGAAGAAAGGTTGGCTTCCAAACTAACTTCCACGCTTGTCACTTGCATTATCCTCAAGATGCCCTATGAAGTAGATACACAGAGAATCCCAATTTGTAGATTGGAAAACAGGCTTGACTTGCCTGTTATTTGCTCACAGTATTAGGGCAGGCCTGTGATTTGAACCCAAAACTATGACAGTATAATGACCCAACAACCACACAAGGACAAGCAATCAAGGGGAGTTTGGGCACATGAGATAAGAACCAGAATAAGAGAAGTCTCTCGTGACTCAAATTGTCTCTCCCTCTCTCTCTTTCCATTTTCTCCCCCTATGCATGTTTTCTGTTTGCTCGGAGCAAACCAGTTTGGGGAGTCACTTAGGGCTCCTCTGTGCTCCCCAAACTTTTGGCTTACATGCCAATTTGCTTTGTCACAATAAGAACTCTGACCCCAACTCGGTATTTCAAGTCCCATCACAACTAACCTGTTTAGTTTCAGTGTCACTAAGTTCCAGTGCTCCACAGACAAGATGCAGTGCATATAAGCCCAGCCTCTGAACTGATCCCCTTGGAAGGTCCCTGAGATGTCAATGCCTGGTCCACTGAGATGTGACCTGGAGAAACAAGAGCAGGGAGTACAAACAGAAAAGTTAAATGTCAGGGCTTACCAGGATGAGTAGAAGGGATTGCAATGGGGAGCAATGATTGGCTTCTCCAGGGGGTCACTCTTAAAGATGGTGGCCTCTGCTCAGGGCATTTTTTGCTAAAAGGTGATTATAGTGTCCATACTCAAGCTGAGCTGAAAGAGAGAGTAGGCAGAAAGGACAAAAGAAGCTTGACAGGACTAAATGACTACCCACATGGGAAAACGGGAAGAATACTCTAGAGTCCTCACTGGAAAATATCTCCTCTGCCTGCCCACCTAGTGACTGAAGATCTGCCATTAAAGATTCCTGTAGAACCTGGGACAAGTCATGCAACCTCCTTCTGCAGGAAAAGCATAAAGGGCAGCCCTAGACACTTTGCTCTGATGAGTGGCTAGGAAGAGCTATTAGGTGATTGTGGGCATGCTCGTGAGTGTTGGCAGTAACTGCTGGTTGTCTCCCCAGTGTCCATTCTCTCCTTCTCTTATAAACAGATGTCTTATCTGGGCACATGGCCACCCAGCTAAAAACCAGCTTGCCCAATCTTTCTTGCAGCTGGCTGCAGAAGCAATAGTCAGGTCCTTAAAGGGAAAATGCAAACTTTGCCTTCTCTCCACTCCTGCTTACTGGATTCATGTAGGGGATAAGCTGAAGCAGCCATCTAAGCCTAAAGAATGGACATGCATTTTGAGAATGGCAGAGCAACAAGACAGAAAGTGCCAGGTCCCCAGGGCTGTAAGACCTTCCTATCAGAACTGATTGCTGGTGCTCGCATTGTTAAATGGATGAGATAAAAATTCCTTGCCAGCCAGTATTTTCTTTTTCTTCTGCAAAAAGCTTTATTGTTTCATTTGGTCCCAATGCATGGGAGAGGGCCCCAAAGTGGTTAAAAGAAGAGTAGTTTCAGGAAGAGGCTCAGGTAAAAGCCAGAGACACTAGGAGGATGCAGAAAGGGGGGGGTGCGCCTCTGAAAGGTTTCTGGGCTCCAAAGGCTCCTAGTCGTGCTTGAGGGTGAGCCTTTCGAAGAGATACTTGCCCAGCCCAGCCTGGGGGCCGCCAGCCTGCGGATGTTAGTCAGGTGTCGCCCATCTTCTTGATCAGTTTCACCTCCTCATCCAGGAAGTGGTTCTCCAGGAAGTCGCAGGCATGAGAGTCTGCATGGGTAGAAGCCAGGGCGTGCACCTCCAAAAGGGCCTGGTTCAGGCTCTTCTGGGCGGCTTTCATGGTGTTCTGAGTTTTGACCCACTCATCCTGGGAAGATTTCAACACGTCCTGGAAGAGAATGTGGCCACCTTGCTTGTTTTGTAACTCTGCCAACTAGTGGAAGAAGTGGCCCATGCCCTCCAGAGCCACATCGTCGAGGTCAAAATAGTAGCCCAGAGAGAAGAGGTGTAGGAGGCCCACAGATGCAGGTTGGCCAGGTGGTTGACCTCAGTCTCCACTTGGGTGGAATAATTCTAACAAATTTGGGAGCTCATTGGTTGTTAAGCAATAAGGAGTTAAGGTAGAAAAAAACCAGTGTGTTGGCTGGTCCCAGGGATGGTTCTGAAGGTGGTGACTGGATGAGATGCAGGAGAGTATCAGGAGGCTGGAAGAACAGGCGTCCCTGGTTCTGATCCATCCAAACACTGTTGAAGCAACAGACAGATCCGGGACCTCTGAGTGCGCTGCTTGCCAGCCAGTATTATTAGCAAGGAAAGACCTGGGCCAGGTGACAGCTCTGACCCAGCTCAGAGTCCCATGTTCAAAAGCACCTGCTGCCTCTGCTAGGGAGACTTTATTTTCTGATTCCCAAATATAGACCCATTGTTCAACCAAGAATTTGAAGGCTTCTTCGGGAAGCAAGAAGCATTCTAAAAGATACAGTCTGCATGATAAAATGACAGTATTTATGGAATGTTTCAAACAAGGACAAGAACACTGGGAATCTTAAATGCTGAGTTACACTCAAAAAACCAGGATGTGCAATATTTTATTTAGGAGATGCTCATAATCCCAGTCCTTCCCTTTGTCTTTCACCCCACCATCTAACACATTTAAGGTACTTATCTGGACCATGAGCTTATTAAAGTTTACAACCTCCAGTGTAAACGAATCAAAGTAGAAAGTCTCTCCCAAAGGAGAGACTAGGCTACAAGAACTCCAGCGTAGACTTGACCATGCATTGTCCAGGTCAGTCTATAATGACAGATTCTCCAACTATCTCCACACACACCCCTCAAAGACTAAATATTTAAAGCACCAAGGAAAGAGTGTCTCTTTGGCTGGGGTCAGACATATGCACACCCCTGGCTTTTCCTAAGAGCAGAGAATGGGTAACTGACCTCCTTAGTTTCCCTGGGAAAGAAGGTGAACCCTGAGAATCAATAGCCCATCAAAACCCACACACGGTAATGAAGGGGTTACTGTGCCATGAAGACTGGGGGCATGGTCTTGGGAAAAGCCACAGGTGGGCCAGGAAATTAAAATAAGCCCTCTATAGCCACCTCACCCCCTCAAGAAATAAAAGTGAAGTCAAATAAAACAAGAGACGAAAAATGAAACCCCGGAGAGAAGCCCTGGAGCCAACCAAATGCCTTTCCCACAGAGATATTATCACCAATGGCCTAATCTGATTTTCTAGCAATGCCTGTGAGTCAGTAAATGAGGAGGGGTTGGCATTGTTAGGGCACGGGTCACGGGAGAACATCCTCAGGGTATAACCTCTGGAGGAAAGCCTTGAAAGAGGGAGCTGTGTTAAATCCTCACATGTCAAAGCCAAGGCAGGAATGGTCTGTTAAGGGAACAGAACTGGGTACAGTGGTCTGTTTTAGCTATTTTCTCAAACTCTACACTCTCTGGCAAGATTCCACAGTGCCCCCTCTCCACCTGGACCTCGTAGGTTATGTCAAGAAGTGTAGTTTATCTTACTACACACCCGAATGCCACTCGATTGTTCCTGCAGACAGAAGGACCATGTTTCCTGTCAGTACCATCTGGCCACCTGCTATGCTTCTAAGTAATGCCTCCTAAAAATACCCTTCTCCAGTATCCCCTGTGAATTTAGCAAAATAAAAGAGAAAAAGCAGAGTTAATCTGCTCAGATTGGCTTTCCATCGAGGGAGACTTTTGTAATGTGAGATAGGGTGGGAAAGCAGAAGCTTTGGAGACAGACAGATTTGGATTAGAATAAAAATAAGTATTTTTATCATTATAGCTAAAGTGTATTATTAGCATGTGCTGGGCACTGTTATAGTTACTTTGTATGGACTATCTCATTTAATATTCTCAGTTACATTCTGACTTAAGGAACAGTATGATCTCCATTTTGCAGATAAGGAGACTGACACATGAGTAATTTCATCAAGAAAATGACAGATTTGCTCTGATTCCAGAATCAAACTTGCAACCATTCTGCAAAATAGCCTCTGAGTGAATGTTAGTGCCTTCCCCATCTCTCAAATTCTCAGTTCAGACAGACTGGAGTGTGAGGCAACTGGACAGGTGGGGAAGAAAAGGAAGGTAAAACTTGAGAGGACAAAGGGATGGGAAACCGACAACCTAGTTGTCCTAAGGACAGTCAGACAACATGCAGCATGTGGTCAGGGGGCAGTCTGGGCAACCACTGGGACTTGTGAAGACCCTATGAGGCCGCCGACACTTCTCCAAACCATGAAGTTCCCAAGCATCAGGGAGGCAAGATGTCAGGGAAATCAGGAAAGACTCCAACCCCAGAATACAAAGAAGGAGAGAAGGAAAAAAGGAAGGGAAGAAGGAGGAAAGGAAGGAAGGAAAGAAGGGGGAAGAAAGGAAGAAAATTAATAGGTGATAAATAGATATGCTAGATATTGATTGGTAGATAAATAATAACTAGATGGATAATTAATAAGTCATGATAGATAATAGGTTACAGATATATAGATACTAAATAAATGATAGCTAGATATATAATTAATTAATAAGAGATAGATGATAGATAGATAGATAGATAGATAGATAGATAATATGCATCAACATGCTATATTAGATGCTTAACCAGAGAGATACATCCATCATAAGGTATGAGTAGGTGGACACATGGATGATATGGGCTGATATAGCAGACTCCTGGCAGAGTGTGGGCTGAGGCTGTTAATAAGCCTGCCCTGGTCAGGGTGACTTCTGTAACCTGGTCTGGGCCTAGTCTCCTGGTAGATACATGGTGACTCCAGTCAAGGAGGGCTTAGCTAGTGTGAGAATCTACTTTCCCGTTCCTTATCACTTCTGTGCTCAGTGTGTGGCTCGGGTCACCTCTCTGGTCTTTCAGGTCATCATTGCTGTCATCATTCACTCTTACTGAGCATTCACTCTGTGCATGCTTTAAATGTCTCACCTCTATTTTTTCAATAAACTATCACAGTAGGCATATGCCCTTTTAGGTACTCGGGCTGCCTTGTTCCGCTGTCCATCTCTCTCCCTACCACAGCATCCTTGGAGGGCACATGGTTCAGAAAGGGAAGGCAAAAAAAAAAAAAAAGAAGAAGAAGAAGAAGAAGAAGAAATGGCCCAACCTCCTTCAGCCTTTAAAAAAAATGAAAAATTAACTTTCATTGTGTTGAGTCACTGCGGATTAAGAATTAATTTGATATGTCAGTTTTGCCTGACTAATACACTACTCATAGCCTCATAGGTTTGTTATGGGAAATGAATTTATGCATGTAAAGGATTTGTAATCTTTTTTTAGAAAATCTCACCGAATATTTTATGAATAAAAGTCAGTAAGTTGCTTATGGGTGGGTTTTGAAGATTAACGTGTGGGTTAAATGATTGTTGGCACCTGGCTGTCAGTAAGCTTTTAGTGAATGTGACTTTCTTTGCTATCAACTTGTACCCTGCCATTGCTACTACTATTACCATTCAGGAAGGCAGACACAGCACTTTCTACTCTTACAGCAATATTGCTGATTGGAAAGAAAAATCCATCTACCATGGAACCAACCTCCTGGAGCTGCTGAACTCTGAGAGTGAGCTAGCTGTGTGGGTCTTTGAGTGAATACAAATGTGAATGAACAAATGCAAAAATCAACAAAGGGTATGATTAAACACTTCCAGAAGCATAAGCAGAGTTAGAGAGGTATGACTTCAGTCTGTGGATCCCTGCCTTCTTGTTTCTCCTTTTCTTTCTTTTTTTTTTCTTTTTCTTAATATAGTTTTATTGATTTCAGAGAGGAAGGGAGAGGGAGAGAGAGAGAGATAGAAACATCAATGAGGAAAGAGAATCGTTGATTGGCTGCCTCCTGAATGCCCCATAATGGGGCTTGAGCCCGCAACCCCAGGCATGCACCCTTGATCGGAATCAAACCTGGAACCCTTTAGTCTACAGGCCAAACCAGGTAGGGCGTGTTTCTCCTTTCTTCATCATTCTGGGACCAAATGATCACTTGGATTTAAATCTGAATTTATTGCTCAGTGCATTGACTGAAAGACCCTCCTTCTATTCCTTCTATCCTATGAGTTGGATACCCTCTTCTTTTTTATTTTTATTTTTTTACTTAAGAACTATAGCAATGGACCAGTGTGACCAACATGCATGTTGAAATTTCCTTCCATAGTCTTACTAATTTAAGGGATATGTAATCTTGCCTGATGTGTAGCGAGCTATTGTTAAGATCATTCTTAGATGACAGAATACTGGCACTGATCTCCAGAGGATGTATCTTACAGGCGTTGACACTTAGTGCCCCAGCATAACATCCAGTCAGCTCCTGTTCATAACAGCACAGAGCTGGGGCTGGAAGTGCTCGCGTTTGCTAAGGGCTTTGTTGGTTTTTTTAAAAAAAAATTATACAATAACCTCCAGCTCTCAGAGTTGGAAAGGATCTTAAAGGTCATTTTATCTATCCCTCGCCTGAGGTTTAACTCGGTTTTTTTAATCTTTCTACTGTGGGGTCCTTTACCCTCATCTGAACCCCCAGAGGGCCCTACCAACAGCTCTCACTGCCAGGAAATTTTCCTTATGCTTGTCTGATTCTACATCCAGTAGCCCTGGCCCCGGCCAGTGCACCCACCCAGCCCATCCAAAGGCCCTATGACCATTCGTGCAACTCATTCAGCAAACAGTTATTGAGCCCTGCCATGAGCCTCTCTGAGCTTCAAAGCCTCTATAAAATCGGAGTAATGACATCACCTAATCTGCTGAGTTGTTGGGAGTATTGAATAAGTCAATATATACTGGGAGCATATCATAGAGTCTGGCATTTAGCAAATGGTCAACAGACATTAGTTTTAGTTGTCACTGTGTAGTTGCAACATATTAGGGGAAAATAGAAGTTGAGTCCCTGTTTGCAAAGTCTGATAAGCACTGTGAAATAGAAAGGATGGGGTGCCATGGAAACACTGAGTGGATTTGAATTGGGTTTCATTATTCCATAGGAAGAGAAATGCAGTGGGTTATCAGAGGACCCTGAGAAAGGCCTGGGAACCCAAGCTGAGAAGCCACAGTAGAGAACTTAGTGGGTCCCCCTTGAAAGGTGCCAAACACATACGGTGGGACAGCTGTTTTGGGGGTGGCAGCAGAATGGGTTTGGCGGCAGCACAACCAGGGGAGTGAGAGCAGCTCAGGATTCAGTGCAAAAGGTGACCCAGGTACAGGATGTGATGGTTTCTGGGACCTACTATGTGACACAGGGCAGTCCTAGCAGCTTAAAGGAACGAGGCAGTACAAGCAAAAGAGAAAACAGATGTGTCACCATAGAGCCCCCTGGCAAGGAAGTTCTCACAGTCGCCCAGCACAGGGCAATGCAGGAGATAGGAACCAGGCCCCATGGGTGTGTTGCACCACTTTTTATGAACCTATTTATGAACCACTGCTTCCCCTCATGCTAATGGAGGAGAAAGCTGGAGGAGGGGGCGTAGGGGACAGAAAGAGGGACTGGTGTCAGTCCCCTCACCACATGGCCCAGCCTCACTATGATGTCAGACCAGCCAAATGGAGCACACACTTTGTTGTTATTGTTGTTGCTGTTGCTGAAGTTATTGTTGTTGCTACTGCTATTGTTGTTGTTGCTGGTACTGCTGTTGTTGTCATTGTTGCTGTTGTTTTTGTTGTGGCTACTGTTGTGGCTGCTGTGGCTATTGCTATTCATTACTGTTGTTACTACTGCTGCTGTTGCTGTTGTTGCTGCTGGTGCTGTTGCTGCTGTTGTTGCTGCTGCTGCCCCTATTGTTGTTTGAATACATCTTCTCTCGCTGCATCTTTTTTTCTGAGCAGTGCTGAGGAGGAAGGCTCTGTCTCCTCCCTGTGCCTGCTGCTTGCCTGCTGTTTCCCTGATTGCCCTTCAAGTTTTCAAGCTGTAGCTGAGATGTGACCACAGAAGGCCAGCAGCCTTGCAGTGGGCGGAGGCAGCTCCTCCTCTGAGTCACAGAGGATATTCCCCACCCCCGCTTAATTGTCAATAAAACAGAAAACACAGGTCTCCCTGAGAGCCAGAGAAGAATCCTACTAGATCCTGTTTAAAGAAGTTTAGGGGGTGTGTGTTTGTGTGTGTGTGTGTGTGTGTGTGTGTGTGTGTGTGTGTGTGTGTGTTTCTGTTTGGGGTCTTTTTTTTATAACCAGGAGGAAGAGATTATTTTCCCCTTTAAGGAGCTGAATTGTTAAGTGGAGGCGCCCTGCACTGAAGAGGTCAGGAAGGCGGTAGCAGAGAGGGTGATGGAGGAAGTCTGCCCATTGGGTCACACTGACTGTACACCGACACCGCTTTACAGTTGACAGCTCTATTCAGCATTCAGGCTCAGGGCCAGGCCCCAGTGAGCCAACTACAGTAACAAACACTGACAGTCTCCATCAGGTGACCAGCGTGGCTCAGTGCCTCCACCAGCAGAGTAGGGTTATGAGGAAAGCCACAGCCTGAGTGTGATTCCTGACTCCATTCTGAATATTCTGGGTGACCTTTAGGGAGTCATGGCACCTCTCTGAGCCTCAGCTTTCTCATCTGCAAAGTGGAGCTAATATTAACCTGATAGGATTCCAGGGAAGATTAAATAAGATGAACCTACTTAAAGAGCTTAACATGTGCCGAGCCCATCATAAGCACTCCAAGCTAGCAGCTATTAAAATCTATAATTATCATGAGCATGAGGCTGGATGCACAAAGCTTGTGCCTTCAAAAGGTAACAAGGATTCAGCCAGTGTGGCTCAGTGGTTGGATGTCAACCTATAAACCAGGACTTCACGGTTAAACTCCCCATCAAGGCATATGCCCAGGTAGCAGGCTCAATCCCCAGTAGGGGACATGCAGGAGGCAACCACGTAATGATTCTTTCTCATCATTGATGTTTCTATCGCTCTCTCTGTCTCCCTCTCTGAAATCAATAAAAATTTAAAACACAAAAAACAAGGGCCTAGATATATATGTCACTCTCTGCCGTGTGCTTACTCAGCTCCTAGGATTCTAGAGACCACTTTTGGGGGAAATGGCAAAAGATTCAGCTTTGTCTTTCTTCATGTTATTGATTCCTTAGATTTAAAACTCCTTCCTCAGGTCACTTTTTATTCCCTTTATCACAGTATCAAAGGCTGGTAAAGATCCCAAATAGGTGATCTGGCAGATGCCCTTGCTTCCCAAGGGTGCAGAGAATGTGGGAGTAAAGCTTGCAGTGTGTGGGGGGAGCGGGGGAGGTAGGGAATGTCCCTGCAAATGTTCTTAAAGACCCAGTGGAGAGAGCACACAGCACCTCAGCTGACATTTGCAAACAGAGCTAAATTGAGAGCTGTCACCTTCTCCAGCAAGGTCAAAAGAGTCATGCCTGTTAACCTGGAGAGGTGGGAATCACGGGTGGCAAATAAAATCGCACTGCCACTTGAAAACCTGCCAACTGCTACATTCAGGGTAAAAATAATTGAAAAAGTAAGTCATGTGTGAATCAGATGCTCTGGCACGAGTGGAGGTTTGGAACGCTGGCATTGAGTTCTCCTCTTTCTGAGCTCCCTTCTGCCCCAGCTTCCATGGCATGGTTTCTGCCCAGTGCTCTTCTGCTGGCCAGCCAGCCCTGTCTCCTTCCCTGCTTCTCATTCCCATCCCATGCCCTAGGGCTTGGTCCTCTGACATTGCTTCTCCCCTCAAATACTGCATTTCCTAGAGCAGTGTTTCCCAAATTTTTGACATATGTGTACCCCTTCTATAACTTTCATAATGCTGAGTACCCCTCATCCAAAAAAAATTGATGTATTTTAATAACAATCAAAACATATTTATTTTTTTCTTTTTTGGTACATACACAAAATAATAATAAACAAAAAATAAAATTATTCATAATAAAATATAAATAAAAGTTATATTATAAATAACATTTATTTGCACACCGGACCATCTCACGCCTCACAAGACTGTCTTGACTTGACTCATGAGAACGTAGAATTAGGCGCAGCTAAGCACAGTGCAGTGCATATCCCCACCAAACTCCGGTGCAATGCGTATCCCCACCAAACTCTTCCCGTACCCCTGCGGGTATGAGTACCACACTTTGGGAAACACTGCCCTAGAGGGTTTATCCTTTATAGCACTCATCTCCCCCATCCCCAGTCTCACGGATGCTTCCCATCAAGCTAGAACCCCTAACCTAGAGCCCTCCCTACCCTGAGCTTCCCATGGCTCACAGGCCAACTTTTCTTGGGTACTCCTGAGTAAGCCACTCGTGCACTGGTTTATTCCATCAACAAATATTCTTTATCTGTTACATGCCAGGCACTGGACTCGATGATGGATCTGGAGAAGTAAAACACATCCTATTGGACATTCTATTGCAAATGTTTTTTTTTAAATTAAAGGAAATTTTAACAATTAAAAATTGTCAAAAATAGAATAAAGAATAAAACATGGCCCAACAAAGACAAAATCAAGGGTTGAGGGAAGAAAAAAATCTACTTTTTATAAAGAGCACTCTGAGCTAGTGACATTGATGCTAAAACTTGAAGGTGAGTGAGAGCCAGGTGTGCAAATGGGGAGAGATCATTCCAGGATGATTAGCTAGCATGAGAAAGGCTCTCCACAATTTCTTTACAAGATCATTTGATTTGTATGGAGCGCATAAAATGGGGGGGGGGGTCCAATTCACTGATTATCAAGCAGAAGTTAAAAGCAGACAGACTATGATTTTTTAATATATTTTATTGATTTTTTTTTTTAGAGAGAGGAAGGAAGAGGGATAGAGAGTTAGAAACATCGATGAGAGAGAAACATCAATCAGCTGCCTCTTGCATACACACCCCCCCTACTGGGGATGTGTCCGCAACCAGGGTACATGCCCTTGACAGGAATCGAGCCTGGGACCTTTCAGTCTGCAGGCCAGCGCTCTATCCACTGAGCCAAACTGGTTTCGGCAACTATGATTTTTTTTAATGCTTTAACAAGACATCCAAGTAATACCGAAATTGTCCCCATCCTGACATTTATCACCAGCCCTTCCCTGGGAGGTCTGTAAGTAGGAAAATAATGAGAAGAAAGTTATTTTGTAATTACCCAGCATGAATTATAACTCTGAGAGGCTATTTCCAGGGGTGCTTAGTGTAATTTAGTTGGTCATTATTGGAGTCTAATTTACTATGATATTTAGCAGTTCACAGAAGCTCAAAATAACAGATTTACATCCTGGCATTTCTCACCCTCTGACTGTGGATGCTAAACTTGACTGCCTTCTCTGTGGTATTGGAATAATAATTCTGCTTTACCCACTTCCCAAGAGAGCTGGAAGATTCAGATAAGGCAATGAATGTAGAAATGTTTTGCAAGCTGCAAAGCACTGTTCTCCTTAAGGTCTCATTCTTCATGACTCACTTGGAGGTTGGAGAACCACCTTTTGGTTGCAAGTGACCAAAAAAAAAAACCTTAACTCAAACTGATTTAAGAAAGGAAAATGTAGTGACCACAGTAACAAAAGAGTTAGGGTTTACTAGCTTTAGTTATGGTTTGATCCCATCTGTACCAAGATCTCTTTCCATCAGCTGTCTCTTCTCCTTTTAGGATTTCTTCTTAGGCTCTTCATAGTAGCTGACGATTGCTCTCAACCTATAACCTCCCATGTTCAAATCTAGCAGGAAAGAGCAAATGCCTCTCAGTGACTCAAGGAAAGTCCTGAACCTGATTCTCTCTGACCCTACTCAGGTTATGCGACCATCCCTGCACTGACCACTGTGTCCAGGGAGTAAAGAGCCTTGAGGAGCCTTGTCTGAGTCACATGCTCAACTCTCAAGCAAAAAGCACATGAACCAAAAATAGGGGACGGATAGATTCCTAGAGACACCAAGAAAAAGATGAAAGGAAGTTAGACAGCAAAACAGCAGATGTCCACTCTACCTCATTTCTTAAATCCTTTCACAGAAAATTCCCAGGTCAGTCTTCAGTGTCTCAGGGTTGTGGTAACTAAAGGCAGACTCGAGATAGGAACCTGATTTAAAATCAAGTCCTACAGAAACTCACGGTGCCGAGCTTTCTAAGTCCACATAGTCCAACTTGTTCTCCAGCATCTCATCTTTATGTTCCGATCTTGTCTGCTTCTTGCCATCCCAGGCTAGGTCCTTCTAAGGACCTGTATTGTGAGCTTTGTTCCTTTCTCCTTCAAGTTGTGATTCTATCCATTAAGAAGCATGTCTGTATTTTAGCCCTGGCTTCTCTCCTACTCTACAGCATTTGTTTGCTTGTTTGTTTGTTTGCTTGCTTATTTCAGGTAAAAGGGCATATAAAAGATCCAGTGGAGCAGCACCAAGACATGTTAACTGCTTGGGGGGATTTGGGAGATGACCGGAGGGGAGGAGGGGTGATAGAGAAAGCATCACAGAGGACAATTGAACTGAGTCTTAAGTAATGATTAAGAATTTGCTAGAATAAGATGAAAGAGGCTCATTCCAGGCATGAATCATTGCATCCAAAAGTATTTTGATCTCTTTACAAAAAAAAATGAAAAAGAAAACTCTTTTCTCAACCCAGAAGTTGTAAACCAGCAGCCTGCAGACAGATCAGGCTGACAGATGTGTTATATTTGGCCCACACTGCATTTTGTGAATCGAAATTAGTTGCCAACATTTAAAAATGGTGAGATTTTACATAAGGATCTGGATTCCCAGCTGCTCTAAGAAATCTCAGTAGTTCTGGGAGCCCTGGACCCGAGTCCCTTTTGGGGCAACAATTCACCGCGTTAAGTAGCAGCTACCCTCCTGAGACAGGGCAGGGTCCGCACAACCTGCTGACCTCCTTGTTCTCATTTGTCATCACCTGGCCCCATTAGAGACTGTGGCCCTGTCTCAACCCAAACAACTGTTTACTCTTCAGACCATTTCCATTATCTTCTATTACATCATGCTGTATCCTATCGTACCATATAATTTCCCATCAAACAATCTAATCCGTTTAGTCCCTTACTTAAAAGTCTCCAGGGATTCTCCAAATCAACTGAATAAAGTCTAAACACCCGATGCAGACTGAGTTAACCTTACCTGCCTCTCCATATTCACAAACTTTCCAGTCCTAGAACTCTGTGCTCTGAGTGTTCGTCATTTTCTAATTTCATCCGTTCCCATGATGGCATACTCTTTTGTTGTTTACCTTATTACAGATGCCACCCATTTCCTCCCTTTGCCCCCTCTACCCAGTCCCTACCCCCCCTCAAGTGTTCACCACATTATTATGTATGTCCTTGGGCTATGCATATATGTTCTCTGGTTAATCTCTTCCAGTGCCCCCCCACACACACACACACCCATCTCCTCTGAGATCAGTCTGTTCCATGTATCCATGCCTCTGGACCTATTTTGTTCCTCCATTTATTTTATTCATTAGATTCTACATATAAGTGAGATCATGTGATTTTTTTTTCTTCTGGATGCCTTATTTTGCTCAGCATAATAACCTCTGAGTCCATCTCTGCTGTCACAAAGGGTAAAAAGTTCTTTCTTTTTTACAGCTGCATAGTATTCCATCGTGTATATGTACCACAGCTTTTTATCCACTCACCCATTGATGGTCGCGGGCTGTTTCCAGATCTTAATTATTGTAAATAACATTGCAATGAACATAGTGAAGAGCACATATTCTTTCTGATTGATGTTTCAGGAATCTTAGGATATATTCCCACATGTGGGATCACTGGGCCAAAAGGCCATTCCATTTTTAATGTTTTGAGAAAACTCCATACTATTTTCTACAGTGGCTGCACCAGTATACTAGTAAACTCCCACCAGCAGTGTATGTGGGTTCTCTTTTCTCCAGTCCTCACCAGCATTTATTATTTGTTGACTTATTGATGTTAGCTATTCTGGCAGGTGCCTCTCTCAGTGATTCAAGGTGACACCTCATTTAGTTGTAATTTGCATCTTTCTGATGATTAGTGACATTGAGCATTTTTTCATATGCCTATTGGCCTTCTCTATGTCCTCTTTGGAGAATTATCTATTCCAGTCCTTTGTCCATTTTTTAAGTGGATTGTTTGTCTTCCTGGTGTTAAGTTGTATAAGTTCTTTATATATTTTGGTTTAACCCCTTATCAGCTGTATCACTGGCAAATATATTCTCTCATACAGTGGGTTCCCTTTTCATTTTGATGATGGTTTCTTTTGCCATACAGAAGCTTTTTACTTTGATATAGACCCAATGTGTTTGTTGTTTTTTATTTGTTTCCCTTGCCCTAGGAGATGTATTGGCAAGCATACTGCTACGTGAGATATGACTGCATACTATTAGTACATGCTGTCCCTCCCAGCTGCTCTCTACTGGTCAAACTTCCCTTGCTTGTCAATGACCAGAAGAGAGGTTACCTCCTCTAGACACACCACACTGACTCTTCTAGGTACAACCTTCCCGCTCCTCCTGGATCCCCCAGCAGCAATGTGTTCCTACCTTGGCTTCAGCACCTGCCATGTTTCTCTCTAATTGTCTGTTTACATGGCTGCCTCCTCCACACTCACTCAGACTGAGATCCTTGAAAGCAGAAACCGTAACTGATTCATCATTGTACATTCAGTGTTGTCTGCATTCCTTGGCAGATATCACATACTCAATAAATTCTTGTTGAATGAAAAAAGGAACAAACACAACGGGGAAGAAATTGGCATATGTTCATGGAATGTCACACCTCAGTAATTGTAATGAAAGAAGTCCTTTCCCTTGAAGAGTTTCTGTCTATTCTAATCACAAGGAAGCCTTCCCTTCTCTGGATCCCTGAAGAAGCAGTGGTTTACGATAGACCCTCAGTGAGGGAGATCCCAGAATGTTATTACTTTCTCACTCAACTCCAGACACATTTGGCCTCCTTATGCCTTGAAGACACTAGTGCCCTCTGGCCTCAGCTGCCCTGCACTTTTATTCTCTCTGCCTGGAATTCTCTTCTTGGTATTTACTGGGCCCACTCCTTTACTCTATTCAAATTAGAGATCACATTGAACCTTCTCAGAAAAGCCTCCTCTGGTCAACAACGTAAAACTTTAAAAGTGTCCCCATGCCCTGCCACTGCTTTACTCGGCTTTGAGGAAAAACCAGGAAGCAGGACATTAGGGACCAGAGAAAGCCAGGATTTATGTCACCAAAACTCTCTGCTCTCTCCTCTTCGTCATTCATATTTGTATGTTCTACTATGCTTCATCCTTTTCTTTCTCTACATGAAAGAGCAGTCATGAGTTACATCCTTCAAGCTTATCCCAGTAAGAATAATCTCAGAGAAATAATCTGTCTAGTTTGGGTCACATGCCAATAAGCCATGACCATAGCAAAAGGATGTGAGCTTCTCTCTCTCTCTCTCTCTCTCTCTCTCTTTCTCTCTCTCTCTCATTATTAATCCTCACTCAAGAATATTTTTCCATTGATTTTTTAGAAGACTGCAAGGGAGAGGGAAAGACAGAGAGAGAGAGAAACATCTATGTGAGGGAGACATACCAATTGGTTGCCTCCAGCACAAGCCCAACCAGGGCCAGGACCGAGCCTGCGACCGAGGTACATGTCCTTGACCCTGAATCGAACCCACAACTCTTGAGGCTGAAGGTCAACCCTCTAACCACTGAGCAAAACCGGCTAGGGCAGGATGTGTGTTCTTATTGATCAGCTCTGGATCTGCCCCCAAGTTTGGCTCTGATAAAGTCTTCATGCTTTTGTTCATCTCCCAACCTGTTGTTGTGACCAGAGGAAGAAATACTCACCTATCCAAACCTGGGCACATGCATACTTGGAGCTTAGGAGTAGAGCAAGCTCTATATGAACCATACAGTTAAGAACAGGGGAGTGTAAAATCATAGTGCAACTGCTCCCCAGATAGAAAAGACAATGGACACCGGGCAGACAGGTGTCAGACATGTGATTGTGGTATCACACAGTTCCCAAAGTACTTTCTCCCATCCTTTACTCCACGGAATCTTCATGCCAGTTCTATGCAATTGGCCAGGCATATTACCTTCAGGGTGACGTTGAAAATATTGAACAACCAGCATGGCATGGGCACTGGCCAAGCAGAATGGACCTGTTATTGTTTTGGTTGTTATAACAAGATACCATAGGCTAGGCAGCTTAGAAACAAAAGAAACTTATTTCTCACAGTTCTGGAGGCTGGAAGTCTGAGATCAACGTGCCAGCATGGTTGGGTTCTGGCTTGCAGACTGGCAACTTCTCATTGCATCCCCACATGGCAGGAAGAAAGCTAGCTAGCTCTTCTGGCCTCTTCTTATTAGGTTACTAACCCTGATCATGCTAGTTCTATCCTCCATGATTTAATGACCTCCCAAAGCCACACCTCTAAATGCCATCATAATGGGGGTTATAATTGCAACATATGAATCTAGGGAGGACACATACATACAGTCCATAACAGGACCCCAGCTATAAACAGTGAGAGAGACACCCTGCTGAACAGCAGTGAAACACTAACCTGATTCTCCTCATGTTACAAGTGAATATATTGAAGCCAAAAGAGGTGTGTTTTGGTTGTGTCCAGGCACATGAGAAGAACTCAATACCCCTGGCACCACCTCTAGTCCTCTTTTCACTGTCCTAAGCTCCTCCTTCTGTCCTCATCCATCAGGGATGTGAAGTACGGCAGAACTGAACGAACCAGGCAAGAGTTGCTATTGTTATCCCATTGGCTTGCAGGGATAAGAAGCCAGCATGCTATAGCACACAAGGAGGGTTGCTTAGTGGGTGCCACAAGAACCTGGAAAGCAATGCCAGCCAGACAGCAGAGTTAGGAAGGAGCCAATGGGATGAGAGTTTGCAGCCAGGATGGCAGATGCCAGGAGGACTGCAGCTATTCTGGGATGTAAGTGTGGCTGCTTCATTACCCTGGCCCTGCCGGTTTCCACTTGCCCAGGGTAGAGGAGAGGCCCTCACCCTCTCTCCAGCTCCTTATTGATGTAAAGTCTGAGACCTGAGACTTCAGAGCCAAGTAGTCAGGCCAAAGGAAATCAGCTTCTTACAGAAAAGAATGATTAACTGTACCTCACATCATGATAAATGCTTAGTCATTGTCCTTATTAGAACTCTACAGTCACCAACAATCTACTCAGAATTTATCTGGTCCAGATGTCCCATTTTCCTCGATAAAGAAACCGAGGCCCAAAGAGGGGATGCAACTTGCCTCAAGGTCCTACAGCAAATTTGATGGAGAGTTGAGCATTGCCTGACTGATTTCTCAGTTCAGGACTCCATCACCTGGGCTGCCTATGATCAGGAGCTTATTCGATTCTCATTCTTGGGATTATCAATCTTCCATTTCATGTGGCCAGTTGAGCTTACCTCTATGCGCCCCATCCTTCCAATAAGGGCCCTGCTATGGCTGCAGGTATGGATTCTTGTTACAGCCCCCTCTCCCGTTACTTCATGTGCTGTACTGAGGACTGCACAGTGCAGGCTTAGGTCCCACTCTGTCTTCTGGATTCAGAGCCGGAGCCAAACCCAAAGTATTCAGCCCCTTTTCACTTTCTGTGCCACAGGGTCCTTACAGGTAGAAATATCCTAGCCCCAGATGTCTCTCCTGCAAATAGAGAGAAACAAAAGAATGAGTAAGAAAGAAATTCCTTCTAAGAACTGCTCCTAACAAGACCCAACATTCTTTCCACTGGCCTCACCTTTCCGTCTGGGTGGACAACAAACAGCGTTTCATGCAGCCCCATCAGGCCCTCCACATTGAGCCATAGGCTCTGAATTTACTAGATATGCCAGAGGTCGGTATGGGACCTGGACACTTTACTACACCTGCCTGTTTGCTCATCTGTAAAAATGGGCGTATGATGGTGTCAACCTCAAAGAGTTGGGAGGTTTTAATGACATCAAGGATTTGGCTCTGTACCTGGGATAGAGTCAGCGCTCCGGACTTTTTTTTTTTTAATAAATCTTTATTGCTCAGATCCGGACTTTTTCGCGGTGGAATGATAGCAATGTCCCCACAACATGGGTGGAGGTGGAATGTCACTGCAGCCTCTACTACTTTCCCTGCTCCTCTCAGTCCATCTCAAGCCCTGCTGCCCAGAAGCTTTCTCTAATTGCTCTCATCCCTCCATCCATTTCCCTTCTCAGGACTTCCATTCCTCAGCCAGCGCTGAGTTAAATTCCATGTCTAATTATTCTGGATTGGTGGTAGTCTTGTTTCTTCATCTAAAGTGTTAAATTTCTATCATGGAAGACCAACGAGTTTTCTTCCCCACATCTGTCTTCCCCCACCACACACCAACACACACACACACACACACACACACACACACACACACACACCAGCAATGCAAAACCCAGGACCAGTCATGTTCTGGAAAATTCAGCCATTAGGTGAGTGAACAGATGACTGCTTGTTTTCATGGAAATAGAGTAAAGCAATCTATTTCTTTTATCCTTTGCTCCTCTGACCTGTAAAACTTGAACATCCCAGGGCACATTCATGAGATCTTGGAGCCAGACCTACAAATCAGTCAAGTAAGGCACCCCAGCCTCTCTTGTTTATTACCCAAAGGAGGGAAGATTAACATCATATGTATTGAGTGTTCAATAGTTTATGAAATGCCCTTAGCAATTCACTGAGCAAGGAAGCAGCTTTTTTCCATTTGCACAGAGGGATACCAAGACTCAGAGGGTTTGGGAGACTAACCCCTACTCAACACAGCTGACAAGGAGCATGCGGGGAATTGGGCCCCTGGTGCTGGCCCTAGGTCTTGTGCTTCACCCTCTCCACCAGAAACTACCTGCAGAGGCCACAGAATCACTCCTACCTGGCCACCGGTGGACTGGGCAATCCCTTCCCCTTAATCAAACTTCCAGTGGCTGCTATGTTCAGTGTATGTTTCTCTAATGCCAATTCGACTAGAATGTTCAAGGAAACCCAACCTCATTTGACAAGGCCATTCCTGTAACAGATGTCAGGGACACTGTGGCTGCCCAAGCTCTCCCTGTCTCTGTGTTCCCAGGCCTGAAGCAGACCTGGCTGAGGGAAAGTGTGCCTGAGAAGGCACATCCCTTCACAGCCACTCACCAGAATGACGAGCCACTCTGCAGAAACCACAGGCATGTTCTGCTTTAAGCTTGTTTGGCAACCAAGATAATTACTATCCCCATTTAACAGAGAGAGAAGACTGAGGTTCATAAAGACAGAGTTGGCTTGAGCTTTGGAAGGAGAATAACCAAGTTGAAGTTCTTCCTGCCATTTACAAGTTGTGGGAGTTTAGGCAAGTTACTTAACTTCTCTGCTCCTTAATTTTCCTATGTAAGAGATGGGGCTATCATACTTACATGTCAAATTATTTCAGGGTTTTTAAAAGATGTCATATATAAAGCACTAAACATAAAGTAAGCATTTAATGAGTGACGATCATAAGTTATTCTACCTACTGTGTTATCCTCATAGATTATTTAATTGTAATTTTTTTAAAGGAAAGAACTCTCCTCATGGGGATGCCATAAAAACTTGATAAAACAACCCACGTGGCACTGTGCTAGTTCCTGTACAAGGTAGATGCTCAATAAATGCTAGCTATGCATTGTCATCCCCAGAACAGAGCCAGAAAACAGCTTTGACCAAGTTCCTCTGGCTCTAATCCTGCAGCCCCTGAGCAAGGTTGGAAATTGTGAGCAAACAGAGAAATCATCAATGGTGGCCTTGCTGGCATGGGCAAGAATAAACCACTGCAGACACAAGGGGTATATGTTGCACCTTTATCCATGTGGACAGGTGAGACAGAGAGAGAAGGCATATGTCACAAAAATGGTCATGACCTCATTGCAACTTCAGGGTATTTCTGGGCAAAACCTCGCTTGGGGAGACTTATTGGACATCATCCTAAAAATAGGCCTTATAGGGTCTTGGGGAAAAGTCTGCAGCCTTTCCCAGTCCCTGCCTCACATCTCTTTTTCCTTAGACACTGATGCTCTCCTTTTCCAGGAAATTCAGGACAGGATCTGGGTTGCCTCCCACCATCTTCTTCCCAGAATTCTAAGAATGCCTGGGAGAAGGCGACTCCCCTGCATGTATCAGAGGGATGATTCAGAGTCTGATGCTGGTAATAAGCATTGCTCTGTGGTCTGGCTGTGGAGCCCAGGGCCCAGGAAGTGCATCTGGATAGCATCAGAATCACAAATGGAAGAGATGTTGGAAGGACTCAGCCCCAGCAGGCACCCACAAAGCAGGAATATGTAGGGAGCCAGACAGGAGGAGGGGGTGATGGTCTTCAAAGTTAATGAGTTTGTATTAACAACATTTTTTTACATTTCTCTATACAGCTAGAGAAAAGAGAGAGGTAGGATACCATGAAAGAGTCCAAGGGAATTTACAAGTAGAGCATGTTCTATAGGTAATGACCAGAACAGTACCATCAAGAGCTATATAAAATCAGTTGGAAACAACTGGATAATTTTATCAGTCGTTATTGCAGTGTGGTTTCTATAAGCCCATAACACACATCTTATTGCCCTCTCAATTCATATTCAGAGCACTCAGGAGAAATAATGTTTTTCTTATTGTTGCCTCTTGGTTCATTAAAATCTATATTTCATAGAATGAAGCTAGTTATATCACTGAGATAGACAGCACTTACAAAAAAACATCTGAATAAAATGACACCACAAAATGTAAAGAATAAATTGCTTGTAGAAGCATAAAAATATTATGGTGTGCATTGCATATAAAACACAGTTGTACCCTAGTTCCTAGCATAGGTTCTGGAATGTATATATAATATTTATTATATCAATTTATAAAAATTAGGTTTATAGCATTTCCTCTTCTTTTCATCACCATTTACCCCCTCTGTACCCTCTTCCACCTACACACACACACACCACAATCACCACACTGTCGTCCATATCCATGAGTTCTCTCTTTTTTCTTTCTTTTTTGCTCAATCCTTCCACCCTTCAAACACCCTACCATCACCAGAGCTGTCTTGCCTGCTCTCATTTCTTAATATATTTTGCATGAATTATTTCAAGTCACTTATGTCTAAAATCCATTTTTCCATTGAATTTATTTCCTTTCTCTCTAATTTTGTAATCATTTTTGCTCAATGGAACCTTGCTGTCTTTCAGTATTGTTTATTTGACAAAAACGATGTTAGTGCTAATGATATTCTCCATGTCCTCAACACGCAGAAAGGTATCTTCTCGCCACAGCTGGGGCAAATGTGCTGTTCTGTTCGTTTCCTGGTTTGAATTTTGTGATTGTTTGTTTCTCTGTTTAGTTCTTTGAACCATTTAGAATGTTTTCAATGTATAAAAATGAAGGATAGTCCTAAGGTCTCAATACATTTCTTATACTAAAATTACTTTCAACATTGTGGTTTTGTTTCCCATTTTTCATTTTCTCTATTCTGCTAGTGAGAATCACATGCTCAAATTCTAGTCTGTCCCAAAGGTCATTTTTCAAAGCACAAATGTTGAGTAATGCCATTGGTTAATTTTCAGTTTGCAATATATTTTTTAATCTTTTAGTTAGGGAACTCTACTGCCATTACTTTCAAGCATTTCCTTCATCATCATCTTATTAATATCATTTGTGCATCATCTCCATTTTCTCCCAGATGGCTTTCACTACCAGTTGACCACATTCTACTAAATACTTCATTAAATTATTATAATGTGGAAAGCAGAGTCATTATTTTATTTTTGAAGGTTTCCAGCAACTAGAGAGACCAGCTTTCCATTTATTCCTGTATCTTCATCCTACTAAGGTTTCATATTTTTCCCTGAACAAATTTCTTATGTAGTAGATTAAATTAATTCTCATGTATTATGTATTTAAACGTTTTTCTGTCATTATTACAACTAATTTACTATGTATGTCAAGAAATCATAATGGTGAAAATGATTTTTCAATTCATTTGTAGTCTCTAAATGTTAGACTAATTTCGCTGTATTTTCCCAGTAGAGTAATTCTTGACATTTATGACTGAATGATCACGGTTTCAATAACTTGCAAAAGACTCCAAAAGGCCATGATATGTTATTATTTAAGATTTTGCTGGAACTCGAAATTGAGTCACTCCCCCTGCAAGGTTACTGTGTAAGAGAAAGTCACATTGCTAAGGGGAATAGCCAGCCATCCAGCATAAGGGTAGTGCTGGATATTATACATCTTCCATCCTTCCTTGCAGAGTCTCCATAAATGAATTAAAGCCTTGAAAAGTCTTTCAAAAAATAAATTTGTTTCATTTTGCTTAACTCAATGTTTCTCAAACTCATTTGAGAATATTTTTCTCACAGCACACAGGATGCCATGAGATACGAGTTTGAGAAACAATCATTATGGAATGATTATGGATAAGAAGTTATCTAAAAGACTTCTGCCTCCACTTATACTCACTTTTACAGAAGACTTACATGCAATGATAATGTTCTGAGTTGGGGACCTTTGAAGTTTTTGAGACTTATCTTTCACAAGAATACATTCAAGTCATTTGCAGATATGACATTTTTCTTTCTTTAGTCCCCATTTTTGTGCAATTGTTTTCCCTGCTGCATAACTATTTCAATTTAATACTTTGCCATTTATTTTACTTGATTTATTCATTTAGCAAACACATCTGTAGTGCTCATTCTATATTATTTTAAGTGTTTTATTAATCATCTAAAAACAGTCTCATGTGCTCGATGCTGTTATTATTATTATCCCAATTTTACTGGTCAGAAAACTGTAGTTTCCAATGATAATGAAGTGTTCATTCCTGACTAGATCCTATTTTTTAAGAAAAATGCCACAATTTTCTAATTATAAATACAAACTGTATATTATGCAAAGGAAGAAAACCTCCATTCTTTTTTATTTGTTTCTTAAGTGTCTTCAGTTAACATTAAATATAGAAATATGCTATTACCTTTCTTAGCCTCTATTGAGACAATTATGTTTTCTACCATTTTTCACTTATTATTAAAAAGGTATCATACGAGCTTTGCTTTCCTTGATTATACTGGATTACTTGTTCTAATGTGTTGCTGTGTTTTCTGCCTAAAGATTAAGATTTTATTTCTAAGCTCATCAATGAGTTGAATAGCCATCATCCCCTTCTTTAAAGTGGGGGATGGTGGCAACCATATTTACCTCAACCAATGCAGTGTATAAATATTAATGCAGTAGTTCCCCTGTTATTGTGTGTTAGATTCTGTAGACCATGAAAGAGTCAATGAGCAGAATATGAGAGAGGACAATGGAAAGGGAAGCAGGCCTTCTGTGGCCATATAGAAAAAATGAGAACTCAGTGATCCTGAGAACTTTATATAAGCTCAGATCTGTACAACTGAACATTTACTTTCTGTTACTCCACTTTAGTTTTCCTCAAAGACCTAAAATGTTATTTAAATAGAAGAGCCCCAGATCAACTGAGGGGACATCTAGCTAAGCACCAGCCATACAGTAAGTGCTCAATAAATAATTATTTTTTAAAAGACATGCGCCAACTCTTTGACCAAACCAACTGGTCATGTTGGTTATCAAAATGCAGGTCAGCTAGAGACTTGTTCAATAATGGGTCATTAAGATGAGAAGTGCTGCAAAGACTTCACCCTCATCTGAAGTAAGCCTGGGTGGGAGGGACTGGAAGCTTGGAGAGACAGGAGCAGGTCAGCAGACAGTTCTGGGGGCCTGGTGAAGAAGAACAGGACCGCAAGGTGTTCTGGCAGCTCTGACTGCCCTACAGACAGATCTGAGTGTCTCTATAGCTCCAGGCACCTGTCCCTGGCAGTTGACCCTTTACATCCCCAAAGCCCTCAGAGCTTGTGGCATCAGGACTTAGTGACAATTAAGGAATCAAGAAAAGGTTTCACCTTCTATAGTTGTACCTGACAAGCCCTGAGCCAGTCTAGTTACCTGCTACCTGATGACCAAAATGTATTAAAACTCAGGGAAGCAAATGTTCTATGGGGACTGAATAGCAATACTCCATCAAGTGAGCCAACTTGTCCCATCCACTTTCCTTTTTTCTTTCCATCCTTATTCATGTCTTCATGGCCTCCCTGCATTTTCTCCACCTGCCCTCCACCACCCACTAAGTCCCATTCTCCTTTCCAAGCCCTCTTTACTGTCCCTTCTGAATCTGATGCCCTGAAACTCCCCCTCCTCTATCTCAGATTCCACTGGGTCCTTTGCCCTCTCTCCCTGCTCCTCCCCTCTGCCCCTGTCCTGTTCTGTCAATACCCCCCTTACCCCCACCCCCCACCCCCCGCCGCCAAGCCCCTTGTTCCCCTTGCCTAGGATCTGTGTGTGGCTGTGAATTCTACAACTGCTTCTTTCTGTCTCATCTTGGTGGGGTCCATAGACAGCGCTCCTGTTGCTCAGAGATGTGGAGGCAGTTGCTAAGAGACAGTGAAACGTCAGTACCTGGCCCTCGAGGAAAAAAGGGGAGTGAAAAAGGAAGAGAGGAGGGGGAGAGGGAGGGAAGGGAGGGAAAGACCTGACGGCAGCCACAAACCCCGGCAGCAGCCTCAGCACCAAGCTGAGTTTCTGGAAGAAGCATTAGGATTCTGTGAACTTTCTGCTCAGCATCCTCCCTCGGATTCCCTTTTCGGGTAAAAGAAGGAGACCGGCTTGGGGACCACAGGACAGGAAACCACTGAGGATGCAGCCCCGGGCGGCCAGGAGCCATGGAGGAGAAGCCGGGGGAGGAGACTAGCCGAGGAGGCAATCTGTTCTCCTGAAGCCGCAAGCAGGGATTCCAGCATGAGGGAGGGAGCCCCTGTCTGCTGCAGATTGATGGCTGCGTCCTTGGAACAGAGTAAGTGGGCTCCTGGGGGCGTGGGGGAGCGCAGGTGGAGACTTTGGGGTTCAGAAAAATGAGTCTGGATCAAGGGGAGCTGGGGTGACTTCCCGGTGGGTGGGATTGAGGCAGGAATCAGTGGGAAGAGAAGCAGTGTCAGAGGAGGGGGTGCGGGGAGGACAAGTGAGGACAGCAGGTGGGCACGGGAGAATCCAGGGGCTCGGAGGCTGGCTGGCTGCAGAGTGGATGGCAGGGTGAGCCACCCAGTGTGGCATCATGCTCTGTCTCTCTGCCTGGCCAAGTGTGGGTGTGGGCTCAAGCTGGGGGGCTAAAGGGAGAGTGGAGTGTTTGTGGGGAAAGATGCTGGGATTAGGGGTGTGCACTGGGGGGAAGTGAAAGATGGTGGGGACAGACTGGGAGGGGAAGAGTGCATGTACAGAAGGAAGCTGGAAAGAAAACTGGGGGGTGGGGCATGAGCACAGGGCAGGGCAAATGTGCTGGAGTCACAGGAGTGGAACAACGTGTGTGTTTGTGTGTGTGTGTGTGTGTGTGTGTGTGTGTGTGTGTGTGTGCCAGGGAGAGAGACCAAAAGACAGAAAAAGAGAAAGAGAGCTAAGAGCTCTGAAAGAGGTCTGCAATCCTCCAGAGTGTGCATGCCTTTTTTCTTTTTTCTTTAAGAGTTGTTCAAGGGTGGGGTAGTTGGTGCTAGTGGAGGTGGGGCTACGGAGAATGAGAAAATGCATCCAGCGCAGGACAAGACACTTGGGAGGACGCTCAAGGAAGGGGCTCGCAAGGTTAGTGAGTAACACCCCTGTGTGGTTGGGGTCTGAGCCCACCATGGCCACACCTGAGACACAGACAGTATACAGAGGACTCTGTAGCAGAGCGGGGAGGAGGGGGGACCAAGACTAGGAAGGGGGCCACGGGGAGAAGAGGTCACCGTTTCTCTGCCTGAGTGCTTTCCTTGTTGCCAGAAGGAATTCTGCCTCCACCCGCGGAACACAAAGCTGCCTAAGAGGAGCACCAACTTGGGAAGTTGCCAGAGCTCCTAGCAGCCCCCTCCTGCACCTTCAGGACACATGACTCTTTCCAGGCTCAGCAGTGCAAACAATGGGTGGCCCTTGGGGTCTTCCCCTCCTGGGGGATTACCATAGACACTGAGGCCGAGGGCTCGGTTTTCGGGAGGCCCATGGAGATCCACTTCACTCCGGGCTCCCTGCCCAAAACACCCACCCATGGACCCCCTTGGACTCGAGTCCACTGGGCCACCAATAGAATCCCCTCTGAGACCTTGAATGCTGGAGACCCCAACGCAGCTCTGGCATCCTGATCATCAATCCCAGACTTGGGGCGGGGCTGGGGACTTTTAGACATCCTTGGACCTTTAAAAGGCCCCTTTCGTGGCCTTAGCTTCCCCCCCACCCCCACCCCTCAGACACAGCACCAAGAGGAAGCTCCCAGCAGTCATGGGTGCGAGGGACACAAAAGATCTGCAGGGACCCTTCCACAACCTGCTGGCAGCTGGTCCAGCCCCACCCTCGCCTCCTTCCTTTCTCAAGTTTTGATCATCTTCGCAGACCCAGGGGGGACCTCAAACAGGTTGCTTGCCCCCCTAGACTTCAAAGGGGACTTCCTGTGGCTCTCACCTAGGGAGCCCTCTGGCACTCAGAGGCTCCCAGGAAAGGCTTGAGCCATGACACCCCTGCTCAGAAGCCCTACCCTCCAGGGCTCTAAGCCCCGATGTCGCTGCCTTCCTGTGCCACAGACTCTCGATTCTATGGACACAGCCCCAGCCCCTCCTGTGGGCTCCATTCAGCACTGCCGTTGCCAGCTGCCTAAGATGGGTGACACCTGGTCCCAGCTGCCCTGGCCTGGGCCCCCACAGCCAGCCGTGCTCCTGGTCTCCCTCCTCTTGGCAGCTGGGGTGATGCACTCGGACGCAGGCACCAGCTGCCCCGTCCTTTGCACATGCCATAACCAGGTGGTGGACTGCAGCAGCCAACGGCTATTCTCCGTGCCCCCAGACCTGCCAATGGACACGCGCAACCTCAGCCTGGCCCACAACCGCATCGCCACTGTGCCGCCGGGCTACCTCACGTGCTACATGGAGCTCCGGGTGCTGGATCTGCACAACAACTCCTTGATCGAGCTGCCCCCGGGCCTCTTCCTCCATGCCAAGCGCTTGGCACACCTGGATCTGAGCTACAACAACCTCAGCCACGTGCCGGCCGATATGTTCCAGGAAGCCCATGGCCTGGTGCACATCGACCTGAGCCACAACCCGTGGTTGCGCAGGGTGCACCCACAGGCCTTCCAGGGCCTGATGCAGCTCCGAGACCTGGACCTCAGCTACGGGGGCCTGGCCTTCCTCAGTCTCGAGGCCCTGGAAGGCCTGCCAGGGCTGGTGACCCTGCAGATCGGCGGCAACCCCTGGGTATGCGGCTGCACCATGGAGCCCTTGCTGAAGTGGCTACGAAACCGGATCCAGCGCTGTACCGCAGGTAAGGAAGGGGGGTCGGGACTAGGGGTCTGAGGGATGGAGGGTTCTGGCCTCACTGAAAGACACTCCTCCAAAGAAGAGTGGAGGACTTAGAGATCTTGAGACCCTACGGTGTGCCCTGATTTATGCTCCTGTCTCTTTACCCAGCTCTTTTGCTCCACAAGTGTTTGTAGAGTCCTTGCTTTGTGCACTAGGTGCTGGGGACCCCGTTCATTAATGTAACAGACACCGTCCTTGCCTCTATGGCACTTATGACCTAATGAGGCAGACAGACAATAAACAAGAAGAGCTCATAATAGACAATGTTTATTGAGCTCACACCAGGACCAAGAACTTGGCATTCATGGTCCCACTATTAGCACCCCCATTTTGTGGATGAAGAAACTGATATTTAAAACCATGAAAAGAGTAGCCCAGGATCAGTCACAAACTGGCAGAGCCATGGATAAAACTCAAGTGTATTGACTTCAAAGTCCTTTCTACTCTTCAAGACTGCTTCTTAAGTGTTCTGAGTGCTGGCAGTCTCCCAGAGACAGAAATGGCTAACATTATTTATTTTTGTACTTACTGCCCAGCTCTATTCTAAGCATGTTATATATTTTAGCTCATCTCATCCTCGCCTTAATGAGCCATCCCCACTCTACAGAAGGTGAAACTGAGGCACAGAGAGGTTCATTAACTTGCCTGAAGTTACAGCTCTGCTAAGTGTGGGAGTCAGAAATCAATCCTTGTAGTCTGGCTGCCTCTGGCTGTGCCCTGAAGAGTCCATTCTAGGCTGGCGGGAGTCTGGGCATGAGTTCTGGCCTAAGTTCTGGGCCAAAGGGTCTCAGCAGAGTTCCGCAAGATTTGAGCATGAGATGGAGAATTGAGAGGAGAAACTAGGATGTGACAATTTAACCAGACAATTCCAACCAGGGGTGGATTGGCAACTGAAGGAGCCTGAATAACAAATGTTTGATGGACCCTGGACTCACCCATCGGTATCCAAACCTAGCCTGGAGGCAGGCAATCTTCAGTGGTGGCCCCCATCACCAGCTCTCCTGCGTGGCAGCACTGAGCTTTGGCACAAGCCCCAGCAGTAGAATAACAGAAATAGCTGAGGGCACTATCCCAGGGGATGTCCCAGAGCCTGGGCTCAGAGTGTGTTCAGAAGTGGTGATGAATGAGGTAGGAGGGAGAGGAGGACTGAGTGGGGAGTCTGGGACCAAAATAGCTTGGGGGAGCTGTGGGACATGATTCCCATGTTTCCTCAGAGCTGTGGGAGGATGTTCTCTGGGACCAAAATAGCTGGGGACTGAGATAGGGTGATGGTAAGGGGTATGAGGGGGAGGCTGCGTGGAGTGATCCCTCCACCTGTTCAACCTTTGCGAGTTGCATCTGCTCCCCTCTCTCCTGTGCACTAGAAACAGAAGGGGCACACTAGGCACTAAGCTTCAACCACACTTGGGCCCCTTCTTTTCTGGAATCTCTGAGATCCCTGCTTCCCTTCAAAAACAAAACTCAAATTCCCAGCAAGTGAGAAAAGGATCCAAGATCCCATCACCAAGGCCTCATGTCAGTACAGATGAGGGACCCAAGCTCCAGAAGGGAAAGTGACTGCAAACTAAAAGTGAGAACACAAATATGCCACAGCTAGAAGCCCAGGTTCCCTGTTCCTCCACAGAACACACTTTGTACCACACCACACTCTAGGATACTTCCTCTTGGGGGTGAAGAACTTACCAGTGTAGGTAGGATTAGGCAATCCTCTGCCCTCTGTCTGTTTTGGCTTCTTCTCCCTTTTTCATGGGATTCCAAATACTATCTATAACTTTTAGACAAATCCCAACACAGAGAGACATAAGGGTGCCCTTGGGATATAATTTAACTTCAAGACTGGTCCTTTGACTTACCAGAGAGTTTTATCAGCCCCAGGCTTTCGTCCTGGAGTCCTGCAGGGTCCAGTCCTTGGAGCCTCCTCTGGTTGGTCCATACCAATTTACCCTCACTGTCTCCACACTCCCCAGCTTTGTATTGTCTCACCAAACCCAGAAACACAGTAGATTTGGGAACTCAGCATCTTCCAGTTCCAAAAGAAGAGCCTCTTGATGGTCAACTCCAGATACAATCTTTTCCTGGGAAGGGACTGGAGTACTTTGCATACCGCCTACAGGGACCCACCTCAACCTGAGGTTGAGGACAGATTGCATTCTTTTTCTGAATCTGGCTCTCCATTTCTAAGGAGAATGATGCTCATCCATTTCCCCAAAGGGTCAATCCAAATCCATTATTTTATTCTTTGGCCCCAAAATCTACAGAAAGAGTAAAAAGCCTTTTACACCATATAATTTAGAAAAGTCCTTCACATCTTCACATTGACTTTCCCAGAAAATAAGTTAGATTATCTCCTTTTTATGTAGCCACTTTCTTCATGAAAGCCAGAAAGGGAAAGAAAAAAAAAAAAACTTGTCCAAGGTGAAAACTTAATTAATTTGAACAAAGGAATGGCAGACTGCTACCTGCATGCCACTTTTACTCCCAAGGCAGAGTACAATGGAACCATTGACAGCCGTCAAGCATTTGTACATTTGCCCCTGGAAGGATGGGATGGGACCATCAATGGTGGAGAGAATGTAACCCACTGAAGGAGACGCCCCCTCTGGCCTGTCCAAAAAGACAAAAATAGAGTAATAATAAAAGCATACATTACACAATATTTATATTCTAAGAACATGTCATTTAAATGTTAACTCATAGACTCCTCATAATAGTCCTATGAGGTAGATCTACTATTCATCTGCTCATTTTACAGATGAATAAGCCAAGACACAGAGCGGCTAAATGGCTTATCCTCAATCATACAACTTGGGAGAAAAAGAGGGGGAATTTAAACCCAGGACAGTGGCTCCAGAGCCCACATTCTTAACCCTACACTTTGTATATCTGGAAAAGCTACATGGGGTAGTAGAAAGACTCAATGCTTTGGAGTTGGACAGAATCATTTATTCCCATATTCACTTAACAAAGATTCACTGAGCACTTTCATGGGCAGGACATGGTTCTGAGGTTAAGGATACTATGGGAAATGCTTATATTCAAGGTGGAGGAGATAGATAATAAACAAGCTGTCAGACAGTGGTAAACACTATGGAGAAAAATTGGGCAAAGTAGGTAAGACAGGAAATTCCTGGGAAAGATGACATAGGGGACACTCTTTAAAGAGTATCATAAGGGAAGTCCAATAAGGTGATATTTGAACAAAGTCTCAAAGGACATGAGGAACTGAGCTGTGCAGAGATGCAGAAGAGAAGCATCCAGAGACAAATGCACAGGCACTCCCTCCCTACCCAAGAGGGGACAAGCTCAGGTGGTGGAAGAATGACCAGGAAGTTTGAGTGGATAAAACAGAGTCAGAAAGGAACAGAGTGGAAGCAATGAGGAGAAGTCCTTGCAGCCCCTGGTGAGGACATTAGCTTTCAGTCTGTGTGAAGATAAGAAGCAGAGAGTGACATAACAGGACTTCAGGTTTGAATGGATCACTCAACCACTGTGCTGAGATGGGTTAAGGGCAGAAGCCCAGAGACAGGTTGGAAGGCTTATATAAGAGACAATGGTAGCCCACAAAAGCCCCAGTTCTATCATTAATGTTGGCTATTGGATTTCAGACAAGTTACTAAATTCTCCTAACAGTGATTGCCATGTCTATAAAAATGGGTATAAAAGTATTTGCTTTGAGGGCTGTTGAGGGGACTAAAGAAGGTAAGTAAAAATTTTGGCACAAAAGAAACTAAACTTTTCCTGTGTAGGGTGGGTCTTCTCCATTCCATTCTAACTCCCCAGGCCTTTCATCTTCCCTGGGTTCTGTGTTACAGATTCTCAGCTGGCTGAGTGCCGGGGCCCCCCTGAAGTTGAGGGTGCCCCACTCTTCTCCCTCACTGAGGAGAGCTTCAAGGCTTGTCACCTGACCTTGACCCTGGATGATTACCTCTTCATCGCATTCGTGGGCTTCGTGGTATCCATCGCATCTGTGGCCACCAACTTCCTCCTGGGCATCACGGCCAACTGCTGCCACCGTTGGAGCAAAGCCAATGAAGAGGAAGAGATATGATGTGTGTGGCTGGCATCCCCTTCATGCTGCTGACCACCACTGCCATTCATACCAGACACTCTCCCTGGCTGCCCACTCTAGCCCCATGGGGCCCTGGCCACCTCTGTCATAGCTCGTACAATGTCAGGAAACTAATTTTGAATAGCTTCTACTATGGGCCGGGCACTGTGCTAGGAACTGGCAGTGTTAGATGAAGCCACCTAGTTCTTGTCCTCAAGGCACTTCCCTCTGCTAGAGGAGAAAGAATCAGAAAATATTCCCTTTAAGACAATCTGTTGGCATTCTGAATACATAGCTATGGAAGCCCAGAGGAAGGGTTATCAACTGTGCTTCAAAAAGTTCAGGAGAAGAATAAGAGTAGAGGTGGCTCATGAGCTGGGTCATCAAAACTGTCTGCGTTGCCAAGTAGACCAAGAAGTGTACATACACAAATGATAGGCCAGAATATGTGTGGTACATTGAGAACCATGGTGGACAATCCCTGGGATCTCAGTGTACAGAAGGAAAGTTGCACAGGACCAAAACTTTCCCTCTGACATCCACCTGTCATTGCTCAGAGCTGCCTACCATTGCCTCCAGAGGGTGAAAATCCCCAATGCCAACCCCCTTGGCTGCCTCCTACCAGCAGTTAACAGGTGAGACCACCTCCCAGTGACTGCCCCCAACACTAGATCACCAGTTGTAGCCTGCTGGCAAGGTCCCAGGTAGCAAGCTGAGGACACCTTCAGTGCCCTTTCTCCCACCTCTGTCTTCTGCCTCTCACTCCGGCTTTGGCCTCAGAAGAAAGAAGCAGGAGGCCCAGGAATGGGCAGCATGAGTCCTGACACTCCGACTCCTAATCTCGTGACTATTCCTGCCACAGTGCTCATGCCAAGGAATGTCACCAGGAAAGTGCACTGTGGGGTGCATCCCTGTAGCATGATAGTACAGGACTGAAGGAGGATTTGCTCTTTCTTCTAAACAACTCACTCATTTAAGCATAAAGGTGAGAGAGCTATTAATTACCAAACGCTTGCCAGTGTCGGGCACTGTGATAAATGCTCTCCATAATTTTCTTTAACTCACACAACAATCTTCTGAGGTGGGCATAGTTCCCATTTTACATATGGGCAAGTAAGAACCAGAGAGGTCAAGATTACGTGATACTTATGAGCAAAATAAGTCTATGCTCTTTTAACTGTCCCAGTCAAGTAAGAAAACATCACAATTCCCCTCAAAAGTACATAAGTTTAAAGTCAAGTAGTGCTGATGAAACTCCTAATAAGAGCCAACACTCTTCTGGGAACTATTACATCTATTGATTCATTTATATTAGTTCTCACAGCAACATTGCCTGGTGGCTTTTATTATTCCCATTTTACAGATGAATTCATTGCTGAAAGCTGAGTATCTTACCCAAGGTTATCCAGATAAACTCTAGAAGGAATGTGTTAGGTGGCCCTAGTCAGGGAAACTGTATCTAATCAGGCTGTTAGAACTCAAATATCTTCAAGTATAAAGCACAATTATCATCATTGTCGTCATCTTCATTATCAGTGTCATCAGCTTCATCATCATTTTCTCTACATTTTTTCAGCACTGGACAGTTCCTGAAGTGCTTTGGCATCATTATTCCTAACTCTTCACAACCCTGTGTGGCAGGCAAACCGTCATTTCTCCTATTTTACAGATTTAAAAAAAAAAAATAGAGACTCAAGAGCGAGTGTGACTTGCCTAAATGGCAAGGTTGAGACTCAACTCCAACATGGCTCTCTTTCCAGTAGTACTGCTCCAGGTGCTTGGGAAGAGAATGCCTGGGAGGCTGGATAGTGGGGCTCTAGGACTCAGCAGCCATGAACATCCTAGTAGATCAGCTATATAAAGGACAGTAAAAGTAGCTGCTGTACAGATTTAGGTAGGGCAAATCACAGCCTCTGAAACTTAGAAGCAGCACCGGCAGCACCTGAATAAGAGTCACCTGCCTTGCAATGTGCAAATAGTGCATTAGAAATGGTAGCTATCTAAAAAATAAGAACTCTTGGAAACAGGAGAGAAAGGTGTGTTAACCCCTTCTATTTAATCCCTGCTGTGTTGTGTTGCAAGAGATACAAAGGGTGTCAGAAAGCTATGGGTAAGAACCTCTGCATGATAGGGGAAGACTTTAAGGCATGGTCTAACATGTTGCCAAGGCTGGTCAGTATATAGATTAAAACAGGGGCTTCCTACCTTGCCCCCAACTCCAGCTGACTTGCATCATCCCATCTTTCTGGCAGGTCTGAAGGAATGTAGGAGAAACATCATCTTCAAGAATTCTTACTCATGTTCCCTGAGCTAGTCAACCAAGAGAGTACCCAGAACTTGGCTAGACCTGGGGTACTTGAACCTTGTGTGCTGTGTTGCTTACAACATCTGGGCCAGAGCCCTGCTCTTTGACACCTGGAGCAGAATTGTGCCCCATCTCTTCTTCCACTATGTCCAGGACAGGTGGATTGGGGATGCCCTTCACTAGTCAATCTCATAGTCTAAGGTATTTGGAAAGGTTCTTGTAGAAATAATAGTCCTGATACAAATAGATAAGCCTCCCATAGAAGAACATCATATGCATCTATGATAATCTCCTAGACACTCTTGTTTGCTAAAATATAGTTAATATATTTTAAGATATGTACTTGTTTTTTGCATAGAACTAGAACCAAACAAGACACCAAATGACCCTTGAAATAAAATGTACTTTCTAATGAGATTACATAGTCCCTGTTAATGAATAGGATACATGGTTTTTAGAAGGTCCCCAGCTTCTAGAAGGTCCCCAGTTAACTAAAGCACAATGAGAAAAATTCCCTCACCTCCTATGACCAGTATTTTGTGCAGACTATCAGAAGCAAGCTTCTAGAGGGGATCTAGCAGTACTGATTGTAACAGTTCCCATAGTACTGCTGGCCAAGAACCCACGATGGTGATCCCACAAGGTCTCATTAATTTTTTCCAGATTAGATAACATGTAAGTGTTGGAGTATCTCTGAATCCATGTGTCTGTTCATGAGGTTTCATGTTCGTTAGATGTATTGATATGGAGGCAAACTCTCTGGAACTTGACTTCAGTTCTCCAATAGTCTATTCGGCCATCTGTTTATTGCATTGCTTAATACACTAATATGGAATCCCATTAGGGATTGAGTAGGGATAGATACCTGTTAGGATAATATAAAAAGAGAGATGTGATAGAGGCAGACTAATGAGAGCCTGACTACTTCTCTCTGTTCTCCTCTATCCCTCTGAGATTACCCTAATCAAAGAAGCTTCCTCATGGGCTTGAGGATATCAAAGTTTAGTTAACCAACAGTGCTGTGATAGTCAAGTTCTGGGCCATTGTTCTTTAAAAATGACCCCACATTTACACCACACCACTTTGGACCAGTTCTTTTTGATCACCCTCAGACTGCCTCCATTGTTTCTCCATTACTATAGAGATTCCCAGAGAGCCCTGCAAAAATTAATCCCAGAGTTGCTATAGAATCTGCTGGCTCCTTTTAAGGAGGTTGGGTGTATAGAATTTGATCATGGACCAAAACAAGTATTTCTCTTCCACCATCAGGACTTACAATCCCTAAAGATGTCTATATCAATATATATATATATATATATATATATATATATATATATATATATATATATTGATATAGCTCTGACATCCTTTCCAGCTCTATAAAGGAAATATCTTTGTCCATTCTTCCCAAAGCTAAGAAACTTGTCTGCTCTCCCCTCCCAAGAAGGAGGCAGAAGTGAAGTGAAGGAAGCAAGTTGCAAGGTCCTATGTACATTAGCATCATGTTTGTCAACAGGGCTGGGTGGAGAGATCTAGAGCCACAGAGCTCTCGGTTTTTCTGAGTGCTGTCCTGAGGAATGCTGATGTCTGGGGTGGGAGGGTTCGGGAGGGTTGGGGAAAGGGAAGATGCCAACCTTTGTATGGAGATGATTTTATAACCTTGCACTTTTGTAACTGTGAAGAATTTTTCATAAATGTGCATTAATAATAAAGAGTGTATAGTTTAACATATTTTCTAAAAGAGTTGTGAAGAGGAGGGAAAGAGAGGGAGGCAGATAAAGAGAGTGAAGAAGGAACTAGGCAGAATCAAGAGGATGTGTGCCAAAATATACACACAAAAGGTCTATGGGGAGGGAGTAGATGGGAATAATTAGGAGATGTGCCAGCCATGGAGGGGCATGTGTGGGAGTAAAAGGAACACCACAGAAGCATATTTCTACCAGGCGAAAAAGAATACGTGTGTGTCTGTATGCACACATCCCTATGTGTAGGCATATTTTGGTGGTTAAAATTATACAAAAAGAGCATATGTTTTATACATGTTGGTGTTTGCAGCTTGGGTCATCTATAAAACATGCCAAGGCAAGTAGGTGTGCCTGCCTAGTTAGCATCACTAAGGAATGTGTGCCAGGAAGATGGCCCATTTCAGTCATGTGGGCAAAAGGACACTAGCTCAGGCATACAGGTAAACCATTTAAATGGTTGGTGTGGGGGATAGATGAGGCCATGACTGGTATAGTTTCAATCTCTGTTCTCTCTCATAGGTTAAAAAATAAGGGAAGGGAATCCAAACCTCCTGAGTCTTGCAAGTGCAGCCTATATACCATTGGAAGTGAGATGGTTGGGCAGTGTGCCTTGGGAACAGAAACAGAAAAATGAGGAGCAAGTGTGCAGTGGCAGCCATTTTTTATTCCAGTACACTGAAGAGGAAGTAGCTCACCCTGGGTGGCTCAGTCAGTTGGAGCATCCTCACATGCATTGAAAGGTTGCAGGTTTGATTCTGGTCAGGGCACATATGTACCGGTATGTTTCGGGTTTGATACCCAGCCAGAGCACCTATGGGACACAACCAGTTGATGTTTCTCTCTCACATTTCTCTCTCTCTCTCTCTCTCTCTCTCTCTCTCTCTCTCTCTCTCTCTCTCTCTTTCTTTCCCCCCCCCCCGCCCCTACCACCCCTTACTCTCTCCCTAAAATCAAGGAAAAAATGTGTGCCCAAAGTTGCACAGCTAGTAAATCCAGGTTAAACACTCAATAATACTACTGACTTCAGGGGACAAGAACAATATGAGACAGTAAAGAACATTCATTCTCAATGAGAAGTAAACTTTAGCCACAGAAGTGTTCTTCGATTACTTGATGAAAAAAAAAATGGAAGGCAATAGGTAAAATGAACACATATCCTGTATGTTTCATTGCATAAAGCTTTGAATATTGCATTGGTCAAGGTGGGCTAATAATTCCAAAAATCTCAACAGAATAAAGGTTTGTTTACTGGACTATTTCAAATAATAAAGGCTTATTTCCTGCTCATGTCACATTTTAATGCATGTCAGGGTTATCAATTCAAGCCAGAATCCAGTCCTATCGCTCCTCTTAACTTTAAGGGAGTAGATTATATGTACCTAGAAGGCAAAGGAAACAGGGGTTGGTAAACCCCACTAGTCTCTAACATCATCTGCTGTTCTACTCACCAAATACCTTTTCAAATCTTCCTTCCATACTTATCTTAAATCGTAACCAACCACATTCAGTTAAAGCTCAAAATCACTGATGATTTTTCATCAGGTTTCCTCCCTGTGGTCCAGTGACCTATGAACTAAAAAATAAAGTTACCACCCATCCACTTACATATAAGCAGTATACAATGGTGACACAAAGACAGAGTAACAGATAATCAAAACCCCTATTCAGAAAGGAGGAAACAAAAACACACAGCAGTCATGATCCATAGCAATTCTGAAATCATGGCGAGAGAACATTATAAAGACTTCAGATCAACCTCCTTTATTAGACCCTGATTCTACTTTCTAGTAAGAACTCCTTTTTGATCATTCTCTGTCACCTCTGACTCTTCCCCATTGAAGGAGATCCCTTTTCCATTACCCACCATGACCATATCTAAAGTGGGTTTGGGGGAGCATGCACTCTTTGAGGGTTACCCATCTTCTTCAACCAGACTCTTGATGGTGCAAGTATGCTAGCCTGAAATATATTTTAGGTCTCAGTGGGCAAAAGCTTTTATATTCCAAATTCATGTTTTCATAGCAATTCATCTCCTTTAAAAACTTGGTAGACTTTTATTCGATTTGCTTCAACTACTAGTAAGTTCCATGTTTCAGTGCACACACAAAGTTGTCTACAATGTGTTTTTCAAGGCTACCTTGATTCCTTGCTTTCTCTTCCTTAGTTAATGCCTTCTCTCTTAACGGCAATCATAAAATTAGCTTAAACAATAGATAATAAGGCCACGTTCTTATTCTTATTTGTTTCCACTTGGCTAAGTTACTTTAACTGAAAAATTTTAGTGGGTCTTTTTGCTCAAAGCCTTTTTTCAATTTCATCTCTAATCAGGTAGGTCTAGAAACAGCTTTTCCAATTTTATCTCTTATCATTTAGGTCTAGAAATAATCATCACTTGCAATTTTTTTTACTGCAATTGAATTTTTACTTTCTCTCTCTTCCTTTTCATTTTTACTTTTAAACTGCTTTAAAACATCAGAAACCTGAGTTAGGTCAATTTGGGATAAGACCAAAATGTTTTAAGCACACAAACAATAATGCTACATGAACTTCATGAAGGAGCTGAACCTCTTCATTGGAAATGGTAAGGAAACTGAGGGTGGGGGAAGTGCTAGCTATGGCATTCAGAATTCAGAATGTTTATCATAAATCTCTACAACCATTGGAGAAATAAGAGGAATTAATGGGAAAGAGTTATTGCCCATGCAAAGTGGTTAAGAGGCTACCTGAGGAGAAAATGTTGGCTATTTTATATCACTGATCATTCCCCAGCTCACTCACTAGAGGACAGAGATCATAAGGCCACCATGACAGAGCTATGAAAAACATAATATAATCAAGTGGGTTCCCCATCACCCCCAGCTTCACACATAGCTCATGGAGTCATTCAGGAGCACACAGCATGAAATTCTAGAAAATGCATAATAACATGGCAGATTTTACAACTCTGAGGGTTCTCCTCCTACAGTTGAGCCACTATTCAAAAAAGATCTCTATGTACACAACTTAAAAGGTGGGGAAGTCCCATAAGCTGGGACACCATGGAGGCATCTCTGTATCGGCCCCATTGAAAGATGTTCTAAGGAGTACCATTAGAACGGTGGAGAGGAAACACACTGAGGCTATATTTTAGAGGCAGAGCCAGTGAGATTTGGATATGGGGAGATAGAACAAAAAAAGGACTCAAGGAAAATGCCTGATTTTTTTTAACTTTATCTATAGCTATGCTCAGCAAGACCCAAACAGCAGAAAGGCTGTCTTGAGGCTATGGGGGGAAAAAATACCATTAGACAGACAACAATCAGTAAATCACAAAATCCTGATGAGTAAGTTGGAAGCATGAGGGAGGAAGCAGATAAACAAACTGATTCATAATGACAGGAAACAGCCCAAACCTAAGCGCCCAGAGACAAGGGTAGAAAATTCTGAACAGACAGCATTGGTTTACATTCTCTGTATCCTGTTGAAGTTCCCAGTGGATTTTAAACTGAGCAATGAAGCTTCAGGAATGGGAGTTAAAGCCTAAAGAATCAGCAGCATTTCCAGAGCACAGATAGATTGGTCTCCACAGTGATGTATGTGCTAGACACAGAGCATCAACCTAAAGTGATTTCCTAGAAGGAAAATGAAAGACTCCCTCAGCTCTAGACAAAGATGAAAATACAGGAAACCAATTATATTTGAGGTGGGCCCAAATATGTTTGAAATAGGAATAGTACAAAGAATCAAATTTTTCAAAATGGGAATGAACAGCTTGTACTCATCTTAGCCAAGGAATGAAAGACTGGTGACATTAGTAGCCTTTGTCAGCAAACCAAGAGATTTTTACAAGAACAACCATCTCATTGATGTTGTCCTGGGAGATGGCTATGATTGAGAACTGCAAGCATAATGAAGAGTTGGGCTAGGGAGCATGGAACTTGTCTGGGTTCAAATTCCAGGACTGACACTTGACAGCCATGTGACCATGGGCTGTTGATGTCATCTCTTTGTATCTGAATTTCTCTGACATTGAATTTGAAAGGCCAAAGGTAGCCACTGCATAGGGTCTCTGAACAAATTAAATGAGTTCACGTATGCAAAGTGCTTAGGACGGTGCCTGGCACAGAATGATATTCAATTGGTGTTAGCAACTATCTCCCCTCTCTAAAGGGAAAGAACTAGAAGTTGAGAGATGACTAAGAAACTTACCTAACATCACACAGCTGAAATGTGGCACAGCAGGGTTTTAACTCACAACTGGTCCTCTAGACCCCGGATGCTGAATCCCTATCGTATACCAGTCCCACACAATCTAGACTGGCCCTGTGACTCAACTTAACCAAAGGAAGGCAGCATAAATGTGCCAGTTCCAGAACCATGAGGGCCTGGCAGTCTCTGTGTTTGTGCTTTTGGGAGCCCTGAGCACCCATGAATTATGTCTGATCCATGGAGACAAATGGAGAGTCCAGAAACCATGCAGAGAGAAGAGTCTCAGATGTTTGTGCCAGCTGAGCCCAGCTTTCCAGCCGTGCCCTCCAGGCACTAGACACATTAGTATATCTGTCTTGAACATTCCAGCCCAGCCACCCTCTAACCATAGCCCCACGGGAGATCCCAAGCAAGAGCAATAAAAGAACTGTCTAGCTTAGCTACAGTGCTGACAACTGTTAATTAATTAAACAGAGGCCATTAGACTGAGATGGCTTTGATGCCTTAGTAGCCCACATCAGCAAACCAAAGCCTAAGCTTGTAGTTACCTCACAGTTAAGAAATCAAAACCTAAGGAAAACCATCCACAAGTAGCCAACTAGTCTTTTCCAAATAAACCAACAGCTTAATCTATAGCCAATCAAATAATTTTCTTGGTTTGCTTCTGGGCCTTATCGCCAAACTCTTGCCCCTAGTTCCTATTGGAAGAGGGCTCCTAATCACTTCTGGTTTCACACTGCCTGATGTGAATCAATGTTTGCTCATATAAACTCTTAAATTTGAATATGCCTCAGTTTCTCACTTAACAAGTCTAATTTATTGTGTTAAACCTCTATGTAGGGTCTATTTGTTATGAAGTAATACACAACCAAAACACTCGTCTATGAGGAAAAGACTTTTAGGAGACAAATATGTGTCAGCAACATAAGGCTGGAGCCCAGAGTGACCATCCCATTCCAGGTGCAAGCTGGATAATGGGAGTACACCACTCAAGTCCAAGTCCTGCTGTTGCTGCTTATTAACTACATAAGTTATTCCGTATTTCCCTAATTTATTCCCTTCTCTGAATAATGGGGATACTACCTATCTCATAGTGTTTTACTAGTGACTTAATGGTGTATTAAGCTTCCAGAAATAATGCAGCAGCCAAAGGGAGCACAGAGGCGGACATGGAGCCTGGGACTTCCAGGGAGGTGAGCGTCTGCCCAGTCACTATTCTGATGAATAGATAACGAAGGACCAAAGGCTTCCTTAGAAATAAACGTGGCTTCTAAATCTTACTCTAGGCAAATAATAAATCAATAATAAATCCCCTATAAGGAGAACTAGACATTCCAATAGAGAACAGACCTCAGGGGACAAGAGCAAGATGGAACCTGAGGAAGACTTCCCAGCTGGACAGAACAGAATCATCTCAGCGGAGATGAGAAGTCTCAGTGGACCTTTGGGGAAGTGGATTCCTCATACATGAGCCTGTTACTCATCCTGTATTGCCTCATCAAAGATGTTTCAATTGGGAATTGTGTTTTGGTACAGACTTTCTCCTTTATCATAGTCATTGGTGATACTGTATATGGATTTCTGGATGGCATGAACCTTTTCTCACTTATTAGTCTTGAGATTCTGCTGCCCAGAGTTGGGAAAACCAAGGATACCACTCAATCTCTGAATTGCTCCTTAAAGAACTTATTTCTGTCTGAAAGTGCTATGTAATTGTGAAAGGCAGCCGTAGTGAAGTGGAAGAAACCTTGGGCTGGAATTCAAGAGACATATTCACTCAACAAACACTTGCCAAGGCCCTAGTGTGGACAAGGCAATGTAGGTGCATGATAGAATTACTAAGATCAAAGAGAACCAGGATCCCCACTTCAAATTCTACCCACTGAGCTCGGTACAAGCCTGGGTGTGCAGCCGCTTTTCAACAAATGTTTGTTAAACCAAGTCAATTCTACTAACTCACAAGTCAATTCCCTCTTCAGCGTTCAGATGCCACCTTAGTCAAACAAAAAACAGTGGGTTACAGCAGCAATTCTCAAACTTTAATGTGCATAATAGTTCCCTGGAGCTCTTGCCAAAGCTCAGATGCTATAAGCTTGGAAGGACCTAGCAGTTGCATTTCTAACAATCCTCCAGCATCATTGATGCTCAGACCATACTTTGAGTAGCTAGGAGTTAGCTGATCTCTCTGGGAGAGACTCTGAATACAACCGAGAGGTCCTCCAACCCTACATTGTTTAAGGGTGGAAAACACTACAGAGTCTAACTGTGGAAAAAGAGAAAAAGAAGTGAAGGTGCCTGGGGCGGATCCAAGAGATTAGCAGAGGTTTCTGGAGGCCAGCAGGAAAAGCCCACTCCTGTCACAACGCACAAACAAAGCTTTTGGTGACTGTAAAAGGAATCAGGAATAATTTTGCTGGCTCAGAAGACTCTGTGTCTTAATGATTCTTCCTGTTTTTCTCAGCCTGACCCAAGAGAATGAGAAAACAGCCCTGGTGAAGGTCAGCCGAGGTCAGAGAGGTCCCTGGAGAGGACTGCTTTCAGCTGCACTTAGTGGGGGAAATGGGGGAGGCAGACAGAGCCCCACCACCACCACCAGGCCTACCTAGTTCTAGCCCTACTCCTTGACTCATCCAGCTCAATACCAGAGTATCAGGGTGACAAGGGTCCCAGTATAGGGAGCTCTGCACCAAGTCAACGCATGCAATTCCACATGCATTATGACCACTGAGTGTGCCAATGTGCTCCACACCCACATGATGGCAGGACAAAACAGGGTCAGGGCCCACCAGAAGCTCACAGTCTAATATGGGAAGAATAGTATAGTCACAGGAAGACAGATTACAGTGAAGAATGCAATCAGAGCACACAAAAAGACCTGCAAATAATACAGAAATTTACAGAAGCGAGAAATCAAATTCCCTTTAAGGCATCAAGCAATGCACCTGGAGAAGGGCACATCTGAAATTCGAAGATGAGTATGAGGCCCTCAAGGAAAGATGGAGATGAGCTGTTCCAGGTAGGGGGAGGTAGGAGAGAAGGCATAAGGGAAGGAAGGTGTGTGTCCAGCATGGAGTTTGGTGTGGCTGAAAGAAGGACATATGTGGGAGAAGAGCCTATTGTGGAGAAGCTGGGACCTCAAGGGAGCATCTTTAGGGCCTTAGGTCTCTTCCCCATCATAGGGTCTGACAGAAGCTCAGACACACTTACCTGGCCCAGGTTTAAGACCACACCTGCAAAAATGGTATCCAGATTAAGTAGTTCCTTTGCTCAATGATTTTTATTGAACCCCTAATATGTGTGAAGCACCGTTTGAGGCGTTGGAAATACAGTGGAGGCCAGACATGTTCCCAAGAGCTAGACAAACAATGAGTAACAGAGTAAGACAGGAACTGAAATTGGACAAGTCTTGGGTGTGAATCCAAGCTGTGTGCTGTGAATGGAAGATTACACATCTCTGGGCTCAGTCTCTGCCTCCCTGCTGGGCATAAACATACCCATTGCACAGGATGGCTGTAGAACTTAACCTCTAGGGGGAGACCTCAGACTGTGCCAGGCACACCGCAGGCACTCACTGCCCATCCATTCTGTATTCAGTCACAAAGAGAGTGGAATAATCTTCAAGGTCCCTTTCAGCGTCCTAAGACACTGTGGCACCTGTAACTGTGCCCACTTGGGGGGCTGGCACATCCCAGAGAGGGAGCCTCTAGCCCTCCCTGAGGTAGAAGCCAGGGTGGCCAGAGAGAGGCCAGGGGATCAGGCAGCCATTCATCAGGCTGCCGCCCTCCCTAGCCCTGGCGCCGGCAGGCCAGGCAGCGCTCTGGCTGCTTAGCTGGCCCGATCGATTGGCTTCCTCACCACTCCACAGACCCGTTGCCATGGCAGTGAACCTCAAGGGACCTCTAGGAAAGGCCAGCACTGAAGAAGAAGGTTCTGTTCTTCCAAACTCATCTGACTCAATCTTGGTTGATTTCAGGGTCCTGGAAGGAGACATAACAACAACTGCAATTTACTGAGTGCTTTTCGATGCCAGACAACATGTTAAGTGCTTTTCATCATTTATCTCATTTCATATTTGCAATGACACCGTGAAATAGGTGTCTCCACCCCCGCTTAGAAAAACAGGAAACTGAGGTTCAGAGAGGCAAGTACCAATATTACTGAAGTCAGGACATGGTTGTGCCCCAAAACTTGTATGATTTTGAAGACTGTGCTTGTCCAGATGCCAGTCCTCCCAGCCACCTGAGCCCCCAGGGTGAACATTCCTGAGGGCTCAAGAAGACAGCTGTGGAGAATTGACACTCAGAGTCCCTCTGAGACCTTCAGGACAAAGCCAGGTCACACTGACAATGAACCACTCAGCCAGCTGCCCAAAAAAAAGTTCTTAAATTCCCTAACGCAATCCCAATCTCAAATATTCAGCCTGCTTTTGAGAGAGAGAGAGAGAGAGAGAGAGAGAGAGAGAGAGAGAGAGGGAGAGGGAGAGGGAGAGGGAGAGGGAGAGAGAGAGAGAGAGAGAGAGAGAGAGAGAGAGAGAGAGAGAAAGGAAAGAAAGAAAGAAAGAAAGAAAGAAAGAAAGAAAGAAAGAAAGAAAGAAAGAAAGAAAGAAAGAAAGAAAGAAAGTAAGTTGGCATCCATGCTAACACATCTCCCAATGATCTCTTACACTGGGATGCAGCAGGCTTTGACAGCATCTGTCAGATCCTGGCACAACATTCAATTCTAAAGAGCAAGGTCCCTGTATGTAGGCACACTGTGGTGCCTTGCAGGTTGTGGCTTTAGCACAAGGCTCTGCCCAACTGGAGGGGGCACATCCAAGGCACCCAAGGAAGTCAGCCCTCTCTGTAAACTCAGATCCTGGGAAATGCAGTGAAAGACAGCTAGGCTTTCCTTCCCTGCCACCCACCCCTACAGCATGACTGCTGAGCTGGGAACCCATGATGTGGGAAAATCCGGCTGGCTTCAGTGGCCCCAGACATCTGGATTCCCTAACCCCCAGGCAGCCAGCTGAGAGAGAGGCCAGCGGGCGCAAGGAGGCTTGGGAAAGCATTTGTAGGGACTTCTGCCAAGTTATGTCCCTCCTGAACAAACACATGTCCCACTATCTAGGGGTCACTGGAGCCATGTTTATGTATGCCTAGACCATCCAGCTGATTAATTAATTAACTCCCTGGGTGGCCTTTGGCCCCTAAAGCCTTCACCCCTTGGGGCCTCAGTGTCCATATCTATAAAATATTAGACTGAGTGGTTTCTAAGGCTCCTTCCTGCTCTGACTCTTTCTGATGCTGGGATTCTATTGTGAAGAACAGGATAAGCACAGGGTTGGGATCCAGCACTCTGCCAGTGTGGCCACGTCCCTCCCCATCTCCGAACCTGGGTTTCCTTCTGTGGTCAGGTGAGGAGTGGACTAGATGACCTTGCAGTCCTCCACAGCTCTGTCATTTCCGAAACCAGAAGACGTCGTTGACAGACTCACTCCCAGCCACCTGCATGCATTCTACCACACTTACAAAACTGACACTACCCGGCACCTTCACCATAGTTCAGGCAGCTAGTTCTGGCCGACCGATCTCCCACCCGGACCATTTGCAGTAACCTCCTAATTGACCCAGCAATGCCCACTCATTCTCCTCAAGGCATCAGATCTAACATATCAGCCTCTGCTGATATGAATTCCCGTTGCTTTTAGGATAAAGAATAAAAGCCTTCTTGCAGCCTGCAGGGCCGGGAGAGCTGATCAGCTAACCCTTCAGCATCTTGTGGTATTACCTTCCCTTCCCCTCAGCACACCAGCCACCTGGCCTTCTCTTACCACCTTAATGGACCAGGGTTCCTAGCCCCAGGCTCTTTGTTCTTGCAATTCCTTTGCCTAGAAAGCTGAGCTGTTCCTTCTCTATCCCACTCCATTCTTCAACTAGCAAGTTTCTTCTCTTCCTTTAGATTCTCACCCAAGTATCCCTGCTCAGGTGTCCTTCCAAGAACTTGCCAGGTAGCTCAGATGCCCTGCTTAGGCTTTCCCTGAGAGCGTACCCTTTCCTGCACAGGAGTGTGTGTGTGTGTGTGTGTGTGTGTGTGTGTGTGTGTGTCTATGTGTGTGTGTGGGGGTGTATGTATGTGTTTTCATTACTGTGTGGGCACATTGATGAGATTATCTGTTTTCCCTCTTCATCTTGCCCCTAGTCTACACTCAATGCATATTCCCAAGATGGGCAGATGGAGCAGGGGTGTGCAGCCCTTGAGAGATGGATGGCAGCTCTTTCAGCAAACCCTGGCAGAGACCAAGGCTACTTCGACTCTAAGACTTTCAGGCTCCTGAGGAGACATCCTGCTGACTGCTGGGAAACTCTGCCCCAGGCAAGCTTGTGACTTAAAGTCAACTGTGGGCTGAGCTTCAAGCTCATTCCAGCAGAAGGTGCTCACTAGTCCACCCTGGAGACTTCTGGTGCTGGCTGCCTTCCCAGCTGGGCAGACAGAGGGACGGCTCCAAAGCATCAGTCAGGCTGAGGGGAACAAGGGGTTGGGGAGCTAGAGATTATGCTGCAAAAGCAAGATGTTGTTCTTTCTACCAACTTCCTTGCACTGATCATTCAAGTGTAAGTGTAGCCTCCTCCTCCAGGGAGCCTTCCAGTACCTCCCCAACTGGACAGAGGGCCCCATGCTGTGCCTCAACACCCCCAGGCATCCCTTTAGCAATGTACTCAGTACATTATAATGAAAGCATATTTTCACATATGCCTCCCACCAGATTGAAGGCTGCCTGAGGGAAGTGGCCTAGCCTTTTTCATCTTTTATCTTCAGTACCCAGTGCCAAGAACACAGCTGTCACTAAGAAAAGTGTCCGTCATTGCATAGGTGAGAAAACTAAATCCCTGAAGGAAGAGTGTCACATCCCCGAGGTTGCACGGCATGTCACTCACTGTCAGAACCAGGCATATAACCCAGGTCTCCTAAATTGAGTTGACATCCTTCCCCATTGCCATCCTCCCTTCATAGGGATGAATCCTGTTTGTGATTCTAGGGACCAGGGCCTCTGAAGACTTGGGATAGTGAATCATCCCTTTATTAGGAGGATTGGTGAAGTGTTCCATGGAAAGAGCAGCTGTGGCTGTGTGTCCCCAGCTCCCCAGTTGGAGAGGCTGACCCCACTAAGGACTGAGATTAGTAGAGAACCCAACCTATTCCAGCATGTGGGGAGCACATTTTGGTGATCCCTCCTTCTCTGCACACATGAAATCCATTTTCCAGGACACAGAGACTTGTGATCCTTCCTCCATGCCCTACCACCAATCAGATGCTTTCTGAGAATCAGCCAGCATTCACCAAGCATGCTGTCTCATCCAGTCATGCACCCCAGACCATAAGCTTATTGAGGGCCAGAAGATTTATCTTAGGTTTGGATCATAGAATATATTAACTGAAAGGGCCTTTTTTATTTACCTGGTCCCATCTTTGTTTTATATACCTGGGACATAGGGTCCAAAGGGTAAAAGTGACTTTCCCAGTTCCTTCCATCCCATACAATGGTAAAGACCCCAGGAACTGGGACAGTATCTGTCCCCATCATCACTGCATCTTCAGAGACAAGCTCTGCCCCCAGCACACGGAAAGGTTTCGACAAAGATTGGTGTTTTGATTGGCAGGTTAAGACCCATTCCCCTTCTCTGGTCCTGCTCCTTGACTCAGTGGAACCACTGGAAGGGGAGGTCAAGTATGCACCTGAGTTCCAGCTGAGGCGGGGGGAATGGGGAACATGGGCGCACCCCACAGGGAAAGCGCTACCAATCTGTCCTACAGGAGTGTCCATCCAGGAAAGCTGCTATTCCGGTCTCGTATCATTCCAGGATGCATTCGGAGGAGGAAGTTTTCATGTCCCTCTGATCGGGGCTGCTACTTCCTGAGCCTCCTGAGGGCTAAGGGACCAGAGGGTAGACAGGCGGGCAGTGAGGCTGCCACATGCTCCCACCCCAGCTCAGATCCTGTGTCTACCTCTTCTGGCAGGATGTTATTGCACAGTCCCGGCTGTTATTGTCAGGAGATGGGCTTTCCTGAACTCATTAAAAGGCCTCTGTCCTTTCTCCAGGACCAGCCCCCCCTTTTCCTCTGTCCCCAATCAACACTGAGAGAAAGGAACCCTGGGGCAACTCCAGGTGGAGTTTTACAGCTTCCCTCCCTCTCTCTGTTTCTCTACTTGGCTGCCGATAACTATGAGTGTAGATGGCAATGGCCCCACTGGGATGCCTTTGTGTGTCAGGCAGTGCTAGACATTCATGGCCATTGTCTAATTTAGCCAGTCAATGGTCCAATGGCCATTGTCTAAGTTCATCTCACTTTTACAGTAGGACAATCTGAGGCTCAGAGAGGTTAAATGATGTGCCCAAGGTTACACAACAAGAAGGAAATAAGAGATTCAAACCCACATCTGCCTACTCTAGCACCCAATCCCTTGCATGATCCCCCTGCTGACAACCTAGCCCACGAGCTAGCTGTCATTCTGTGTAAATGGAGAACTCCAGTGAACAAAGTGGGAAAGGCCTTCCCAGGAGCCAGCATTTCCCCGCAGGGATCTAGAGGTCATGGGATCTCCCCTCCTCCCTGGGAAAGAGCTGGGGTAAGATAGACTAATGAGATAGATCCCGTCTTGTGTTTGTTCAGGCCTTTACCAAATCTAGGCACTTCCACTCCTGGAAGAGAGGGGCTCCTCATCACTCTTGGGCCAGGCTGACGAGAATGAGGATGCCTCAAAACTGGAGGCAAAAACAAACATAATTCTCTTGAGGGATCTCATGCTGGGAAAAGCAGAAAAGCGGCAGCCAACACAACATGGCTTCTTCTACATCTGATTCCTGCTAGCTGGGTAATCCTGGGCATCACACTTTCCAGGGGCCTTACTTTCCTGGTTTGGGAATTGGGATAACTACTCCACCACACAGGGCATGGCATAAGTACCCAACGGTTGCGTGGGCATCAACACTTATAGAGAGAAATACACAAAACTCTGATTTCATTAAGTGGACATTTTGTTCTTTCTTTTTAGGTTAAGAGAATGGTTTTGGGGCCTGAATCAGGAGTCAGTCAAAGCTCAGCTCTGTTCGTTACTAGCTATGTAATGGCAGGTGAGTGTTTTAATGACTCTAAGCTTCTGTTACTTGATATGAATAAAAAGAGAGAGAGGAGAGAACGAGAGAGTGAGAGCAGCACAGGAGATTTTGAACAAAGAGGCAGCCTGGGCCCACCACCTGTCAACAGGGAGCTGTCCTGACTCCTCACACCCAGCAGCTAGAGCCACACCTCCCCACCATAAAATAAAACAAACAGACAGACAGACTGGGAGTCAGTGAGAGAAGTACAGAAGAGTCTCGTGGAATAGACACATGATGAAAATCACAGACCTGCCTGGAGTGGCATTGTCCTTATCACCAGAGTGATGCCTGCAAAGTCCTTGCCCGACATCAGCTCATCCAACCACTACCACATCCCAAAGAGGTAGGTACAGCGACGATCCCCAGTTTACAAAGCAGGAAACTGACTTGTGGAGGTTGAGTGACTTGTCCATAGTCACACACTTAGGGGCATGATTGAAACCCCAGAAGGACTCCACAGCCCACTTTCTTTGACACTCAGCCCGGATCCAAAGGCCAGTGCCACCATTCGTTGGCTGAATGACCTTGGGAAAGAACTCACCTTTCATGGATTTCCATTGTCCTTACCTGTGACATAGGTACAGATAAAGGCCATCATGGTGGCCTTGGGACCCTTTGGCCACAGCCCCAGCACAGTGCCTGACCTAAAAGGTGAGTGACATTCTTTCGGTCTCAAGTGTACATCAATTTTTCCCAAAACTGCTTCACCATAAGAATTACTTAGCATGATTAACAAGAATACAGAGTCCTGAGGCCCGCCAGCTCAGATTCCTGACAGAACTTTCCTAAGAATTAATTTGTTTGTTTGTTTGTTTGTTTGTTTGTTTGTTTAAAGCTCCCCATGATCCTTATAGCAAAGTAAGTTTCGGGCTCAGTGGGCCAGTGCTGACTGCACATTCAAATCGCTTGGGGAACTTTTGAAAAATCCCAATGCTAAACCCCATCCTAGATCTACTGACTGGAAGTCTTGGGGGTGAGCCCCAGCCTAGTATCAGGCTTCTCATCAAACCTAAGTGATTCCAGCGGGCAGCCAGGGTGGAGAATCACTGCTTGGGCCGGTGTTATCCAAAAGGACATTTCTGCAGTAATTACCATGTCCTCTACCTGCACTGCCCAACCTAACAGGTTCCAGTCATGTGGCTGTTAAGAACTGAAATACGGCTAGTGGGACTAAAAGGCTGAAATGTTGCTATGGTTTCATTTTAAATCATGGAAATTTGACCAGCGACATAGAGCTAGCAGCTACCATACTGCACCCTGCAGCCCCAGACCTGGGATTGCACACTACCCCTCTGGGTGACAGGCAGAGGCTGAGGAATGAAAAGAAGGTCCTCCCTCCTTCATACAAGGGGTGAGGGGGGCTCTCTGAGACATTTCCTTGGAAATCAAAGCATTTTCATAAGACCCAAAACAATTGTTCTCGGTGGTCTGTTCCATTGGTAACTTTCCCAGCGGGCCCCTTGCTTGGCTCAACTGGAGAAGGAAAACAGCCACCTCCAGGCTTCCAATGAGAGCCTTGAAGTTACAGGAAGAGCCAGGGGGTGGGCCGAGGAGACAAGAGCTTCTATTTTAAAGACGTTTTCCTCTTTGGAATAAGCTCCATCCTCCAGTGGTGCCGACAGGGCAAAGGTTGTGACTGACATTGTGCTGCTGGACATTAAACAGCCTCCGAGGTCACCTGGCAGCTGGTGGGCACGTCCTGACAGACGGCCCTTAATCACTCGCCCTGCCCCTGGGAACCTTGAGGCCCAGTGGGAGGGGGCCAGGGAGGCCAGCTGGTGGTGATCCCCCTCCGTGCCACTGCCCCTCCACGTCACCCCGCCCCATGGCCTGTGGTGATGGATGTTTGTGAGTTAAGTGGACATGCACAGGCAGGGGGTGCAGGGACCAGACCACCAGGGCAACAGCACAGGAAGCTCTATGGAGTGTCCCCTCCCTGGTGTGAGCTCACTCCTGGATGACAAGCTGTGATTTCCAGCCAAATGTTTTCTTACCATCACCACACCTATTGGTTCTCTCTCCCCCGGGAGCAATTAGCAGGTCTTTCAAGGGGTCATTTTGCTCTAGTTCCATTAGGGCCTGGGACCTTAAGACCTCAGGCCAGGGTCAGAGAGGAAATATGGACCTTGGACTGGTGGAGGTGCTGACATGTCTGAGCAAGTCTCTTCGCCAGTAATATGGGGACAGTATTATCTGCTTCTCAAGGCGGCTGGGAAAACAAAGCCAGATGAGGGTTTGTAAATAAAAATGGCTGGTAGGCAGTAGGTACCCAAGTATTTTTTTTTTTAAATCTAAGCTTTCTTAACCTTCATTCCTTAGGATTTTTTAATCTTCACCTTGCTCTTTCCCTAAATTTCCTCTTAAGAACTTCAGTATCCTAGGCTTTGACTTCTGACCCTTACAGATTTGTTACCCTAAGAATATCTCCCAAATACCCCAACAGCAACACAAGCCCCAGTGGGCCCCACACTATTCCCCACCTGGACTCAATGAGCATCCCAGTGCTATTTTCTCCACCAACCTTTAGCTCAACTGGACAAACATTTGCTGTGTGCTTCTCAATGGGACAGCTGAGCACTTGTGCATGGAGTCGGGGTAGGAGGCCAGCAAATCAGTAAGCTCCTGTGCTCAGAGAATTCCAACGCAGACAAGGACACATCCTCAGGGCAGTTTCAAAACACCATCCTGACAACAGCTCTTGGGATCTTCAAAACAGCCTTGTGGAAGTTGTGACCATAATTCCTATCTATCAGATGAGGACACTAAGGTTTGGAGGATTGGAATGTCTTGCTCAAGTTCACAAGCATGCAGAGCCAAGCTCACACTCAGATGGATTTTTACTTCTAATGGTACTCTGCATGCAAAGCACTCATGATAGGAACTGAATTGTTGATTTGTGTGATTGTGATCCAAATTCTATACTCTTTCCAAAGGGAGGAAAAGAGCCTGTGTTTTAAAAACAAACAGACTGTGATTAAGCACAGACACAGTGTTCAGAGAAACCAGATATTAATACGCACATGCAAGACACAGCGATAGAGGCATGTTTGGAAGACCCTGGTAAAGAATGTGAGCTGGGCAACTTCAAAGAGAAGCTGGAACTTGAGTGTGGAAGAAGGAGTAGGCCTTAGTTCAAAAGGAGGAGGGAGGAAGAATTAGACCTTCAGAGGCATGGGGCCAAGCACTAGAGACGCAGAAATGAATGACCAGGCTGCTGCCCTGGAGGAACTTACAGTAGCAAGTCCAGCACTCCTTCTGTGGGAGGAAATGAAGGAAAATGGACAGCTCTAGTGTGTGGTGGTCCAGGGAATTTAGGGTTTATATCAAAGGCAATTGAGTGGGAATAGGGTCTCCCTCCAGTCCCTTTGTCCCAGCCTTTGTCTCACACACAGGTCCCAGGACATAGCTCCCAGTCCCTTTCAGCTTCCTCCACCAAGCCATGAGGCTCCATTGCCCTGCAATTAATTAGAAAAGCTACAGACTAAGGACAATAAATCCTCCTTAGTGACACTTCTGCTCCCCCTCCCTCACCTCTTGTCCCTCCCCTTGGGCTGAAGAGGAAGCCTCCCACCCTGTGGAGAGGCCAGGCTCTCCTCCTCCCTCTCCCTTCCTTTCACCCCCCTTCAAATCAGCTTTATGGTTTCCATGGGAACCAGAGAGACCTGGCAGCCAGGGGTCTCACAAATACATTGTTTGTGACACCATTTGGGATGGGGGAGACAGTGTGAAAGTGAGAAAGTAGCTTATAAATGCCTTCCCTGCCACGCAGCCATGAAATTGCTCTGGATTGGGAGAGACTGGGCTTTCTGATTTCCACTTCAAAGGGGCTTTGCTGAATTAAGTCCAAACACAGCCATAAAGGAACACACACACACACACACACACACACACACACACACACACATTCACGCTCATATACACACTCACACATACACAACACACTCACACTCATATACACACTCACACATACATATATTCACACATATGCACACATATACACTCAAATACTCACACACAAAAACACATTCATCACCTTTACCAGTACAGCTGGGCTCAGTCCACTGAGAAAACAAACCTCCCATAAGATGACCCCGCCCCTTACCTCCCCATTCCACACTCCACTCACAGGCACTTAGAACCCTCTACTCTCAGCAGGTAGTAACCCTCAGAGACCTCCCAGAGCTGCCACACCTTCAGCAGCCCCCAGCAGCTGGTCCCTCAAATCCTCTGCTCTTAAGCCTCACCAATTGGGAACTAGTTTCTCAGCCCCTTTAAAGCCTGTGACAGGAGAGTTACAGCTGCTACAGACTGGAAGCCCTGCCCCTCTGGAGGCTTGCCCAGTGGACCCCAGTAGAAGCCATCAATCCTGTTCAAAATGACAAAGGACCGTGGGCATGTGATAAATGAGAACAGGAGATAAATACTTTATCTCCCACTTTGATGGGGCTCAGCTTGGAATCCAGATTGCTGAGAGTGCACTTAGCTTGGAGAGGGGTCCCTAGTACCAGAACTATTATTTCTTTAAGTAGCCCAGGTGAGCCAGAGCATACAGCCTCTGTCTATGGAATGGATAACAAGAGCCTAGATGATTCTCATCAGCCATCACAAGGCAGTCCAGAATTCTGGAGGGCAGTTCTGTTGCTTCAGCTTGACATTTTGGTCAATGAGGGAATCTAGGGATTAGTTCACATTCAGCAGAGTCTGCTTGGGAGTCCATTCATTTCTGAGCACAAAGGGATCATTGGAGAATTAACATGCGGGCTATTGGTTCAAGCCCCTTGACTCTTGGCTTGTGAGTTTACTCTGTCCCTGTAGCTTGCATGCGAGTTTACTCCATCTCTGTAGCTTGCATTAGTTCTTCACTCTTCAAAGGAAAAACAAATAAGAGAGCCTTCCTTTCCTCTGCCTAGGTCTCACCCCAGCATGTTGAGTGGAATGTCAACCTGGTCCTCCCTCCATTTAAATGATTTATCCTACATCTGGAGGGTATAGTGGACTTAGGGTTCCAACACTTCGAGGTCCCTAACCTGACTTCCATTTATAGTGTTACCCTGAGAAAATTCATTTAACTCTAAATTTGATCTGTAAAATGGGCATAATAACATATCACCCTTCCCCAAGACAGTTGCAACGATTTGGGGATAAAATGCCTGGCACAAGTGTGTTCAACACATGTTACCTCTCTTCAGGGCACTGGATAGAGGTAAATGGGAAATAATATTAACTATGACCTCTCTTGCCATATTTTTCACCTCAAGGAGGCAATGGATCTTACATATGCACATTAATGCCTACTCTCTCTAAACCAGTCTCTCCATACCCATGATAATTAATTTTTAACTCTTCAATTTTGAGTGTCTAAAGGACAGTCTCAGCACCATGACCCAAGCAGAAGTGTAAATTGAAATTAAAATTACTGTGGCTTACATACAAATAATTGAGCAATACCAAGCCTTGTGTAAGACAGAGAATGAGTAAAACAGACATATCCTCTGTCCTGGATCTCATCCACCCAGGTTTCAATCCCAACTCTCCCCTGTTGGCTATCATTTCGTCTTTGGCCTTTTTTTTCTGAACCTCAATTTTCTTATCTGGAAAATGGGGTTTATCACCTACCAGGACTGAGTGAAGTAAAGCCCATGAAACACTCAAGCTCAGGGAGTGTCTAGTATAGGAAGTGCTTGATTAACTTTAGCTGATGCCGCTATGGCTGTTATTGTTTTTGTTATTTTTACCAACCCATCCCATTCTGGATTAATTCAGTTGCAAGAATGACACAGTAGAGCTGTGAGAGGTGGTGCAAAGTGTCTGAGTGACCCTGGGAACTCACTTCCCCTCCCTGGGCCTTTGCTACATAAAGCAAAACAGCAGAGAGATAAGACCCAGTGATCCTCTGTCACTCAATGGCACTCAGTGAACCTCTGTCATTCAATGGCTTCATGATATACTCAAGATCTAAAGAGCCATGAACAAAAACAAACAACAAAAAGCACCAAGGGGCGCCTTAAGGCTCACAGTTCAGCGGGTCCTCCTACTCATCTTGTATCCAGGACAGCCAATATTTTTTATTCCAGAAAACTGCTCTTTTTCCCATCGCTCCTCCCTGTGCCTTCCCCTCCTCCCTGCCACCTTCCTCCTCCCGGGGAAGCAGAAGTTCCTGAAGTCCAGAGAGAAGGTCAGAGGTCTCCACCGGCCTGGCCAGGAGCCACCTGGACTGCTTCCTGCCAGGAGTCTTCAGTGAGCTGCTGCCCACCCCAGGGAAACCCAAATAAAGTCACCTCCACACCCGAAAGCATTTTTCCCTTTAAGGAAAGGTTGTGCTTGGAGCCGAGAACATATTTATGTCTTGAAGGAGATTTCATCCAACCTTTTACGGACACAGTCTGCATCAAAGGGGCCCACCCAAACCCATTTGCTATTGCTCTCAGGGCCAGACCTGGCCTGGATCCGAATAAATTACAAAGTCACTGAATTTGGCTTGTGATAAACCCTTTCTTTGTTCTTTCCTCCCTTCTTCTACTTCCATGTCCCACCCAAGACTTCCTTTGCGATGGCCAACCAGGCTTACAATCTAATCAAATTCTGTCTTTTCAAAGATGAGACCGAGGGAAAATTATTCACAAGGACCATCTAATGTGGCTGATTACATTTCCACCCCAATTAAGTGTATGACTTAACTGATGGTACCAGGTTTGGGTCTGTCCATGATTGAGGTGGCAGGCAGGCCACCTTCACTCTAGGACATCTTCGATGACAGCAGCTTCTCCATCCAGAAAGGGAAATACACCTGACTTCCCAGAGATTTGGGGAATGTAGGAGATATTTAGATACTGGGTAAATTTCTGCCATTCCATGAGATAGTTAGGAAGATAGAGAGATGATAAACAGATGAGTATGGATATAGATATAAAGAGTGGTAGAAAGTTGTGTAGAGATCTGTGCGGTAGATATGGAGCTTTTATGTCAGTTAGAAATAACCCAATGGGACTCAGGAGTGCGGCCTGGTGACATCAACACTGATTTTATCAGGAGGCAATCCTTGCTTGGAATCCTGGCATGGTCATATACTGACTACATGACCTTGAACAATTTGTCTCACACTTCCAAGCTTTAGTTTTCCCTTCTGCAAAATAGAAGTGATAGTATCTGCTTTTACAGCGCTATTAAAGAGATTTGGAATTTTTTATGTGAAATATCTAACATTGATTGAGAGTGATAGATATTTAACAAATGGTATTATTATGCTTCTTATTTGAAATAGCAAGGACGTTTTAGTGTGATGAAAATGTTCTATATGTTGATTATAGTGGGTGTTAAACAGGTGTACTAGTATACATTTGTTAGAAAATGATTAAATTATATGCTTCAACTGGCGCATTTTATTGTATATAAATTATACCTCAATAAAGCTGATTTTAAAATTTAAAAAGAAGAAGGTCTCCAAGGCATCAACCATACATATCCCCAGGTTGAATGGGGGCCAAAAAATAGTCCAGCTCTTTCATCCTTATTTCACCAAACAGAGAGCTCCAAATTCAGGGCATTCCTAAATAAAAGAGATATTTTCACCAGCAAAGAGCAGCTGCTCTGGCCTTTTGGGAACAGTCCTCTGCCTTAAATCCCTTTCTCGACCACCCATGCTTAGAGACCCCCGGCGTGACTCACAGAGCCCTAAAGTCCCCATCCAGCTCTCTTCCAGTCAGTCCCCTTCCCACTCATACACCTCCAACCAGCTGTTCAGCCCACCAGCTCCCAAACACAGCCTCCATCGCTTTGATCCTGCTTTTCCACTGCCTGGAGAACCCTTTTATCACCAGGATCCCAGCCAGAACCTATCCAGCAAAATCAACCACCATCTTCTCGGCAGTCCCATCACACTTTATATTGAAGGGAGGAAATGACAGATGTGGGGGCTTCAGGGGAACTAAGCTTGCTGTGTCAGCCCCTGGCTGTTCTAAATATTATATACTACTTACTCCTTCAAACAACCACATGAGCTAAGTCTTATTAGCCCCACTTTGCAGAAGGGGAATCTAGTTCACAAGGCCTCAGATATAATCCCAGGATTGAAAGACCCCCAAGACCATTTCCTCTACTCCCGTACCCCACTGACATACAGTTAATCACAGATTCTCTGTCACCAACACTAAACTTACTCTTCTCAGAAGCTTCTGGCCCATGTGACCCAGGCTCAGGCCTCTGTGCCTACCACCTAGTAAAGCTTCAATAAATACTTGCCATGAATCCTTCCCCACATGTCCCCACATCTCCTTTCTGATCATTAGAGACTGGACAGAAGGTATTCTGATCACTGAAGAGTAGCATTGCCAAGTAGAATATCTCAACATTCTCCATGGACACAGATTTGCAGGCATGAGGGTTTGACCTTGATCACCACCCATTTGCAGGGCCTTGGAAAAACCACTTTCTATTTCTCTTTTAACTACATTCGTTTTAAAGGGAAGTCTAAATTATTAGCACAAAAAGTCTAACTCCCTGCAGTCTCTGAGCTGGTGATCACACTACGTGAAGATGGGCCATTGGACCTAAAAGGACAATGTACACCGAAGGGCATCTTTCCCAAATTCTAGGCATAAGGGCCCAAAGAAGTCTACAGCTTAGGGGGGAACCGTTGCCATGTCTGTAGAATTCACCTGTTTTGTTTTGTTTTTTGCATAGGCTCCCTATGTTTGGGGGTCTTCCCACAATCTGAACCCCACCTTCAATGTTAGAAGCTGGAATCCACTTTCCCTGGTCTCCTTCACTGCTAGTGCCAGCATATGGCCCGGGCTTCCCCAAGCATGCAAGTAGGAGAATCTACTTCAAAGGAGAACAAGCTGAGGACCCATGAGCTGTGTGGAATCTGTTTTGTGGCTTAGGTAGAGGAGAGGCAAAAATCACCAAGGTCAGCAGGGGTGGAAGAGCTGTGTCCAGTCCCAGCAGAACTTCATGGTGCAAGCAATGTGGTCCCCACAAGAACTGGATAACTCAAGGATGGCTTCTTCCTGAACCATAATTCTCCAAAGATGCTGTGAGCTACTTAGTATGCTTCACTAAATTTGGTTTCTGCATAAAAAGGTGGGGAAGGTTCTGTTGCTTGCATTTAAGATACCAGACACATGCAAGCTTCATGAACACCAGCTTTGCAAAACAAAACCTATTCAATCCAAACGTACCTCACAGCCATAGCTGACCCCCAAAGCTTGATGGGGATCTCATGGGCCTCGAACATGCTGAGTGCCAAGTACCTATGTGTTCAAATAAGGTGTAGAGAGGCCCCATTTCTAGGCTGTATCTCCGGCTCTCAGACCCAGGCTCTCCAGTGCGGTGGGCTGTCTTTGTGACTCAGAGCTGGGTCTGAAGATCATATCGCTGAAGAAGTTTCCAGAAATGGTTGGAACAATGGCAGCATCACTAGAAAGAAGTCTGTCGACTCCCACAGAAGCGACTTTGAGGGAAAACATGTGGGGTGTGGTGTTTTTTTTCAACGTGCAATCCTGAAGCATTTGCTAAAATGTCACTTCCATGATGGGTTGTGGCAGAAAACACCAAGTGTCAGAAGAGTTTTGTTTCAGTTCTGCTGCCGACCTCATATGGGCTTATTTCCCTTCTCTGGGCCTCAAGTTTCCCTGCCTGTAAAATCAGAGTGTTGATCTTTGCTCCCCGTGACCTCTTTCAGGATATTTCTCTTGCAAAAAGCTGACTTTTTTATGTCTGTGCCATTCAACTGGGACTACCATTGGCTCTACAGGTTGCCCAAGTTTAAGAAATACTGGTTTTGATGACACAAAGAAGAGTTGGCCTGTCTAATTGTGCTCTTAACAGAATGGACAGTATAAACTAACATCATAGTTTTGACTAAAACAAGCTAAATCATCACTAACACAAGTTTGGCATGTCAATACTACCTTTTATTTTCTGTCTACTCTAACAAATATCCCTTCCAAAACCATCTATAATATAGAAAAGAGATAACTTGGTGACATGAAAAGCAAGCAGGCCTGGGAATTAAGAGAGCCCCACCAACCAACTTAGCTACTGCCTATCAATGACATTTAAAAAGTCACTTACCCTCCCAAGGGTTTACTTCCTTCATTAGTAAAGTAGGAGGGTAAGAACATTCCTTGCCAACTCAATTAATGCTGTGTTTTTCATGCCAGCATGTTGGGCTGCTGGGATTTCCACAGTCAGAATAGAATCACTTCCTCCTCCAGCCTCAACATCTGTCTTTAGTCAACTCCTTTGGTAATTGCTGTTCTGCTTTTCCCAAACATCAAAATAGCTAATAATTAGCACAGCAAATAACCATCACCTTCCAGGGATCCTGATAGCCTAACAACCCCAATACAGAACTGGCAGCCAGCTGAATCCCAGGGATGCTCAATGGCTTCCGGGTCTCATCCCGGAAACCAACTAACCACTATATTGGTGCATCCTTTTTCCTAATGGTAAGGGTCACATCCATGCTCTTCAATCCTGGCACCTTGGGATGACAGCCCCCAAACTCTGGGTCACTATTATTCCTGCTGCCAAAATTTGTTCTCTGTCAAAGAGACCAAACCAGGCCCCCTAGAATGAAGAAGCTTTGGGTCTCTCTCTTATCACCAGAGGTCACTTCACCTCATCATACAGGAAAACCTCTTGAACTTATGGACATATTCCAGACCCAGAAGAAAGACTGCCAAATCTTCTTGGATGCCCTTAAACCTGGACCAGATTTTCTTAAGGTCCGGAAGAGAAGTTTTCCCTGGGTATTTTTATAGAAGGGGGAAGTCCAAGATTTTATTTTTTACTCAATTGGTACATCCCACCATCATGAACAGTTTCCCAGAAACTGACTCAGTGCCAGCTCCAGTTGGCTCACCGATAACTTCCACAGGAAGCCAACCAGCCTTGCACAACATCGTCCAGTCAGAGAGAGACCTGAAGGCAGAGTGTTCAGCATAAACACTGAACTCAGCATTGCAAAGCTATACTTTGAGAAACTCAACTTATAAGACTATCAGAAGTGGCCGAAACCGGTTTGGCTCAGTGGATAGAGTGTCAGCCTGTGGACTGAAGGGTCCCAGGTTCAATTCCGGTCAAGGGCATGTACATTGGTTGCGGGCACAACCCCAGTGGGGGTTGTGCAAGAGGCAACTAGTCGATGTTTCTCTCTCATCGATGTTTCTAGCTCTCTATCCCTCTCCCTTCCTCTCTGTAAAAAATCAATAAAATATATATTTTTAAAAAAAAAAAAAAGAATATCAGAAGTGCCCTACAGAACATGGCTTACCTAATTCCTGTGTTCTGGCTCTGTGCTTCCCAAACAGCAGCTCGAAGAGGACAAGGCTATCAGATGTAGTTGACTCGGTGGTTAGTAATCTTAGCTCTCACCAACCCCAGTGCATCACTGATCTTTACTTTATCTTTCTGGACTCTTTAAAAAGCAATCAATTTGTTTACTTCAAGCAAAAACTCGGTGTTTCTCACCTTTCCTCCTGAACTTTCTTTATCCAGCTGTTCAATCATTTAAGCAAACACCCTTTAAGCAACCTGCCCCATTCTAGGCACCAGGAGTACAAAGATGGGTAAACACAGCTCCTACACTAGAGGAGCTGCCCGTAGAGCAGAGGAGACAGACGAGCACACAGAGCCATTACACTGCAGCCAAAAAAGGGCTCTTCTAGAAATATGTTCCCACAGAAGTAGAAGACAAGAAGGGTGCTGACTGTGTGGAGTAGTTCAAGCAGATTTGGGGATCCACTTTCTCATTATCCTCTGTCCATATAGGAGGCATCCTTGAGTAGGCAAGAAATGTGTCACACGACTAAATAATAAAGTACAAAACAAGATGGGGTAAGATGCCCATTGAATACAATGTGTTTTTGTTTCATGTCCCCAGGTTTCCAGTCATTCAGGCCAGAAATGAGCTCTGGGATGCTTTGGAGGTGGAAGAGAACGCCACATTTGAACCCAGGTGGAGCTGCAGATGACCTATGCTTTCAGCCAGTGCATTGACCCAGCTGTGATCACTCATTGTTGCACAGCAGAAGATGGGTGGGTGCCTCCATGGCACACTGTGCTTCCTGCAATGATGCTGCTACACTTTACTACTCATTGTTAAACTGCCAGAGAGCAGGAATCACTTGTATTTTATTTATTGCTCTCTCCTTATCATCTAGCATGTGCCTGGTACGTGGAAATAAAAGCATATTTGTTTTAAAAAAGTACACAGAACAAAATACCGGACATGTACTTCTCAAAACTGTCAGGGCCAACAAAAACAATGTCAGAGAAACCGTCCTAGTGTGGAGGAGCCTAAGGAGACATAATGACTAAATGCAATGAGGTCTCTTGGATAACAACCTAAGACAGAAAAAGGACATACCAGTAGGTAAAAACTAAGGAAGGCTGAATAATGTATGGGCAGTTAGTAATGCTATAGGGTGTTCCAAAAAAATGTATACACACTTGGAATAATTATGCATTGCAACGGGTTAAATCTGAAGAGGAAGAAATGTCCATTGAACTATCAGCTTTTAGTGGTGTGTACATTTTGGGGGGACATCCTGTATATCAATGTTGGTTCATTAATTGTGACAAGTATGTCCTACTAATGTTAGATGTCAATAACAGAAACTGGGTGTAGACTATATGGAACTCTCTGTACTCAATGCTTCTTAAAACTACAACTCTTCTAAAATAAAAGGCATACTAACAAAACTATGGCTAACCATCTCTCAGAACCTTTGTGCCCTCCCACTCCCCAGCTAGTGATCCATCATTGCTGTGACCCTCTCCACTTGTTCTTCATGGCCTCCATAAAAGACCCTTCCTATTTTCTAAGCCTGCAAACATGGAACATGCTCTTGCCCAGCAGTGAGAAGCCTGAGTTCTAGTCCCACCTCTGCCATCTTTCCGCCATAGGACCTTGTATAGATCTTTCCTCCTCTGTGGGCCTTAGTTTATCCATCTACTCAGTGGGAAGGTAAGACTAGAAGGTTCTGTCTCCATGAAGACAGAGATCATGTCTGTTCCACCTCTGTATCCTCAGCTTCTAACAGTCCCAGATGCATCGTAGGGCTGTTGAATGAATACATCAATGAATATTGCTTGATGCTCTAACATTCAAACTACAAATTGAAACTTCTAGAATCAGCCCAGCATGTCCAAATCTCCTTTCTTGTATACTTAAGTTTAAGTTCTGAATCATGTCTTTGTGACTCTACCATCACTCATAGCAACTTTACAAGCATTTTGGGCAATAAGTGAAAAGAGTTGCACCCGATGAATCAGGCCTTGCTAGCTTCAAACACCCTGGCGTTCAGACTGAGTGGTACCGGCTGAGTCGGCAGGATAATCAGAGCAAGATCCTATTATGCTGGGTGTCGTTCCAGTTTCAGGGAGGTCTTCCCAAGGGATCCTTCTACCCCTTCTTAGCATCTTTTTTCCAACAAGCCCAGCGTGAGAGGGCCTCTTTTGGAGACCCTGACAGATATCTTAGAGGAAGATAGCTCAAGCCCAGTGGGGAGAGAAACTAGAAGCCACCAAAAAAAAAAAATCTCTGGCTCCCCTTCATTGTTTAGAGACCCAAATTTTAGCCCCAGCCTCAATCTGCTTGTCATCCACACCCTGGGACCTGGGCAAGCTTTTCCCCATGCCTCTGCCTGGCTCACCCCCCAGAGCTGAGGAGGGGTTGGGGTGAGAACTAGATGAGCTCTCTTTCCAGCTCTTCAGAGGGGCTGCATGCTCTCTTATCTGTGGGTATTAACTCTGTTCAGAACGGTTTCTCCATGTATCGCTCACCGTCACCCTGCGAGAGCAGCCCTCCTGGCATCCATCGTGTATCTAAAGTCTCCCCTGATACCCGCCCAGACTCGTTCCATCGTTTAGATAAGGCCCTCCACACACTTCTGCATTCCCTTTCTTCAAGCCACACTCCAGTATAATCACCCATTCAACTGTCTGTTTCCATCACCAGACTGGCAGCCACAGGGTCCTGTTCACTGTTTGATCCTGTGCCCAGCACGTCCCTTGGCACTTAAGTAATAAATAAGAACTTGTTGAAGGAACAGGTGAGTGAGTGAGTGAGTGAGTGAGTGAGTGAGTGAGTGAGTGAAGAAACGTGTGAACAAGTGAATTATTAAGTGCTCTATAATCTTACAATTTTTTGGGGGGGGTGAGTAGCTTACCTCAGATTTCCCTAGAGAATTGGTGAGGATTTTTCAGCATCTGTAACAAAATTGTGTGAATAGTTCGTTGTTGCAGTTATAAATTCCCACAGGGTTTCCCCTGGTATGTTTCACAAGACTGAAAACAAACACTGATACCCTGTCTTCCAACTCCTCCCTGCCTCCCAATTTCTGCTTTCCACCTACTTCCCCACACTCTGTCCTGTTTCTCTTTGTCTCTGTCTCTCCTTTCTGCTGTCTCTGTCTCTATCTCTTTCTTTTTCCCTTCCCTTCCCCTTCCTCTCTCTTTCTCCCTCTCTCTTATGCATCATCCACCCACCCAGTCCCATCTCCATCCTGCCCCATCCACCCACGCCTGGAGCACTCTCCACGTATGGTCCACCTGTGGCATGCACCTTACAAATGACACCTCACTTTCCATCCTACCCACCTGGAACAGCCTCGTTTGTGTTTTGGAGTGGTCAAGATCATGAGCTTTGGTGTTAGACTTAGCTGGTTCTAGGCCTGGCTTGCCCATGAACTGGCTGTGTAATCTTGGTCAAGGGACCTAACTACATTCTCTGATCCTCAGCGTCCTGATCAACAAAATGAGGTTAAAATGTCCCTGGCAGAGAATTGCAAGGATTAAGTGAGATAATGCTTGGAAAATGCTAGTGCTGTGGTAAATGTGAGTAAATGTGACCTCTCATGTTCCTGCCCATTCTACCACAGTGACCGTGTCTGTGTTATCTGAAAACATTCTTAGTAGCAGAGGTCTCTGTGGAAGATGGTGAACACATCTCCATTCCATCCCTGGCCTCTCCCAATTCTGTAACTGTCCAGAGCCTGGTTGCCTCTGCCTCTGACTCTCTAGTCTTTTTGTGCCCATGTTAATTTGGACAGAATCTATGTAGGTGGAAACATCTCCAAACGTGGCCTTCCCCCAAAATTATTTGAGGAGCTTTTAGTAATTATAAACATGTGGGGTAAATCCAGGAGATTTGGATTCACTGGTCTGGGTGACAAAAAGCATGAGTAATTACAAAAGCATCCATAGTGATTCTGATGGGAGAATAAGCATTGGAACTTCTCGTCTAACTGAATGGATGCTCACGTGATAATGAATGAATGAGTCAATAGGGGATGATAAATGAATAGATAAATTAATTCTATATAATAAAGGGCTAATATGCAAATTGCCCCTCGACCAGGAGTTCGACTGGAAGTTTGACCAGGAGGTGGGGTTGACCACCAACTGCCTGTAGTCCTTTCCCCCTGATAGCTCTCCCCCCCCCATTGGTCCCCTTCACCCCAATCAGGGGTGGGGCTGGCCCACCAACTCCCTGTAGCTCCTCCCCCACTGGGCCCTGATTGGGGTGGGCTGGCTGGACCCCACCTGTGTATGATTTCATGCATCAGGCCTCTAGTAAATAAATAATAGGTCTACCTTCACAGGAAGAAATTGTAATATTTTCCCTCAAATCTGTGCTCCAGACTCCAAAATGTGTGCCCATTTGTTCTAGGCTTTTCCAAACACAAAAACTTAGCTGCTCCCGATCCCTTTACTTCCTTTGCCTACCCCCTGATCTCATCCTGAAAGCTTTGCTTCCCTGGGGTCTATTTTCTTCATCTTCTTGAAGCTTCCCGTGTCCTTTTCAGTTTCCCACTTTAATCCTTTTAGCTTCCACTTCCCTTCTTATTCTCTCTCAGCTGGGCTCATGCCACCTCCCATTTTTAACATCTGTAAATTGGGCGGTCTTTTCAGCATCCCAAGACACTTGTGTGAGAAGGGTCTTTGAACACAATAGTTACACAAAACAGATTTATTTGATGAACCGCAGTGACCAACAGGGTCAGAAAATAGCAGACATTCCAAGAAGAGGCAGGTTGGGGACAGGGGAGGGACACTGCAGGCAGCCTCCTCCACTCTCTATCCAGGACCACTGAGGAGTTCCAGGTGGGAGGTCTCTGCAAGTCCCAGGAGGGGCACACCCTCTTCCCTTCTAGAAGCTTCTTTCACCCTTGACTGGATGCTTTGAGGACAGCCTGGGCTAAGAAAGTGGGTCTGTGGAAGATTCTGGCTTATGACAGGGAGACTACTAAGCTGAGTATCTCCATTCTCCTTCTCCTCCTCCCTCTACTCCCAGAGTTGGCTCCATCCCAGCAATGACCAAGACGTCCATTTACACCAAGCTGGGCTCTTCCTGCCTCCACGGCTGATGTCTTGTCCTTCACGTGTAGAATCCTCCAAAGACAAAAACCCGGAATATACACACCCTGCCCCCAGATCACAAAGGCCAGACCATCAATGTTGCCCTCTGGATGTGTGAACTCATGCTGTCAGCTCTGCACAGCTGCTCCAGGCACTGCTCTCAGTCCCCAACCAAGCAGGAGAAGCCAAGGGGTCCGATCCTGATAGTGGAGTGGAAAAAACCCACAGGGTTCTTCACCCTATGGCAAGCAGGTGCCCCCCACCCTTAGGAAGAGGGTCACAGACTCTGGAAAAAGGGAGGGTGCTAAAGGAAATACCCATAAACACAAAGCAAGGTGAGAAGGTGTGAGAACGGGGCCAAGGGAAGCTCTCCACCAACCTCCTGGTTCCCTCATGGAACTAGGAAAGGTATTGGGACCCAGCTCATAGGACCATAGTTCATCCCCGAGCCTCAGTGTTAGCAGCTCTGGGGGGAGAAGTCCCTGCAGGGAGCCAGGAACAAACACAAGCTTCTCTCCTCCTAAAGCACGGACCAGCCGTCAAAGCCCCCCAAATCCAGTGGGAGTGGGCTCCCTTTTATTCCATATTGCCTCAATATGTCCCTTCTTCTCTCAAACATACTGTGTGAAGAATAGAGATGGGGGGGGGGGGGTCATCCAAGTGACAAGTGGCACAGGCATACTGCTGTCATGCTATGTTCACCCAGGCTTACATATATACACATATACACACTCAAGGCAAGCATCGCCACCACATCCCAAGTTGACTCTTGGCACAGAGTAGCACCAGTGCCCAAGAAACGCATCCTGGGGTGCCGGGTGGGGTGGGATGGGGTGAGGGGGGTGGGGTAAGCTCAGCTCTGGAGGAGGTTGGAGGGGCAAGGTTGTGGGAGAGAAGCCAAGTCACATATAGACCAAACGCTGCCTCCCCTTTTTCTCCCTGTCCCTTCCCAACCCCCCACTCACAGGAGGAATCCAAGGAGCCCGTTGCTTGTGAACCCACTGCCCTCCAGTTCCCGCAGAGATCAGAGGATGGATGACAGCGTCCGTCCGTCCGTCCATCCGGGAAACTGCAGAGAACACTTGGCTTCACAGATGGGCTGCGGGAGGGGAGCCCCCAGAGGTGCCTGAAATCACAGCTCTCTGACCCGGTTTGGGGGAAAGTTTTGGAGCTCCCGCGGACTGGAGTGCTAGTGCTAACTTGTCCCTGACACCCCGCCCACCCCCGCCCCAGCCTGTTCCCTTGGCTTCCTCTGAGAACTGGATAAGGAGCTCGAACAGGAGCAGTGTTTGCAAGCTTCAGGATTCTTAACCCTTCGGAGCTCCTCACAACAAAGAGGAGAACAGAGGAAGAAGAACGGGTTGAGGGGAGGGATGAGCTATGGGAGAGGGGCAGGGACCAGAGCTAAGGATTCTGAGGGGGAAGAAAACTATACAGAAATAGAGGGGAAAACAAAGGGAGGGAGAGGGTAGAGAAATCTAAACAGAAAGGAAGGAGAAAAAAGGAGCTGGGATCCCAGAATAAAGGATGAGGGAAGGGGGGAAGGAGGGGTTGAGAAGACACCAACTTTTCGGAGCCAGCCACACCCATCATGTCAGTGCCCGTATGGCTTCCCCCATTATACATGCACCAATGGAGAAACTGAGGCTCGGAGAAGAGACTGCGAAGTCAGTCTCACAGCTGTCGAGTGGCCAAGCTCAGACCTGCAGGGCTCAGTCTCCTTCCATCACACCGCAACCTCTGACCCAACACTAAAGGAGAAAGGAGTGCAAGAGGAAGGCGGGAGGCGGGGAGCCAGGGTGGCGTCCCCGGTGCAAGAGCAAGAGTGCCCAGGTGCTACCTGACTTTCAGGGAACAAGGGCCCGGGGGCCGGGGCATGCAGAGGGCACCAGGCTCCTCTGGGGTCCCAGCCCTAGTCAACCAGCCCTAGTCAACCACCAGGGTCTCTTGGCTGTAGGGGATGGATTTCTCCTGGGTCTGCTCTCCGCCCTTGCCCGGGTTGGGGCCGAGCCCCTGGCTGTGCCCGGAGGAGTAGCTGGCCGACTTCTCCCCGCTGCTGCTGTGGGAGGCGGCCCCGCACCTGCCGCGGCCACAGCAGAGCACGGAGGTGCAGGCCTGGCGGAAGCGGGGGTCGAAGAAGGCGTAGAGGAAGGGGTTGAGGCAGCTGTTGACGTAGCTGATGCAGGTGCAGTAGGGGAAGACGTTCATGAGGAAGAGGTCGAAGGCGCAGGGCCAGCGCAGCAGGTTGCCCAGCGTGTAGAGCGTCTTCACCAGGTGGTAGGGCATCCAGCAGAGCGCGAAGGTCACCACCAGCACCACGATGATGCTCAGCAGCCGGCGCCGCTTGCGCAGGCCCTCGATGCGCTCCTTGCGGAAGTGGCCCGCGATGGTCTGCGCGATGAAGAAGTAGCAGGTGAGCATGACGGTGAAGGGCACCACGAAGCCCAGCGCCGTGGACGTGACCCCCAGGCCCAGCTCCCAGGCCCACTCCGAGCTGTCGGTGGCCACCATGGAGTAGTCCATGTAGCACTGCACCTTGGTGGCGTTGTCCGGGCTGGAGGCCACCTCGGCCGTGGCCCGCAGCACCATGGCCGGCGTGGCCAGGAGCGCGGCCAGCACCCACAGCGCCGCCGTGGCCGCCGCCCCGCTGACCCGCAGCCGCAGCCGGGCGTTGGCCACGGGCCTCACGATGGCCAGGTAGCGGTCGAAGCTGAGGCCAGTGAGGCAGAAGACGCTGGCGTACATGTTGACGAAGATGACGTAGCTGCTGAGCTTGCAGGCGAAGGTGCCGAAGGGCCAGTCGTACTCCCGGTACGTGTAGGTGGCCCACAGCGGCAGGGTGACCACGAAGGTCAAGTCGGCCACCGCCAGGCTGGAGATGAAGATGTCCGCGGAGCGCCTCTTCTCCCGGCTGCTCCGGAACACGGTCCAGAGCACCAGGCCGTTGCCCGTGGTGCCCAGGAGGAAGACCAGCATGTAGATGGCAGGGATGAGGGCCCCCGACGACTTCCAGTCCGTGTACTCGCACTCGGACAGGTTGTCCGCCCCGTAGTCGTTGTCGAACTCGCTACTTTCCTCCATGCTGCGGGGCAGAGAGCAGGCAGGCAGGCAGGCAGGCAAGGGGGTCCCCCGGGGGGAACCAGCTCTGTGGCTGTGTGTCCTGTGTCACCAGCTCAGCCAGCCAGCAAGCAAGCAAGCAAGTGGCCCGGAGCGTCTGGCTTGCGCCTTGGAACACAGGCAAGAGGAGCCGAAGGTGTCCAGAGCACGTCCCAACAGCGGGAAGAGGCTGCCTCTGGCCCGGACCCGGGAGGATGACTGCGCCCACAGACTTCCCCACCCTCTCCTGCCCGGCCCCGGCCCCAGCTAAGAGCTTCCTGCACCCTCCCGAGTCCCGTCTCCTCCTCTGCTCCTCACTCCCTCCTCCCACCTCCAAACCAACCCCTCACTTGAGAGTCTTAAGATCTTGAGGGTACAGCCCACTTTTTTTTTTTTCTTCTTCCCTTCTTGTCACTGGGCAAGTGAACCAAATTGACCCCTGCTGTGCTGGGCAGAATGTTATCTGTGGCTTGCAGCCCACACTCCTCCTGGTCCCGCCTCTATCCCTCTGGTTTCCTCTAGTCTTCGGAGCGCACCCACCCCACCCCCCTCATGCCTCACCACCCTCCTCCTCCTGTTCTCACCCCCTCCCATCTTCTCTCAATGGGGCAAATTATGCAGATTGAAATCTAGCCCTCGCTGGAGCCAGGGCGGGTTGGGGACAAGGAGGGTGTGAGATTTTGACCGGTTTGAGCATCTGGCAAGCCCTCCTGGCAGGCAGGTCTAGCCCTCTGGGTCTGTCCCACCCTCCCTCCACTCCTGCTCGCCCTGCCTTCTCCCAGACCAGACTTCCCAGTACTTTTCTCTCTCACTTCACTCTCCTTTACCCTTCCGCTTTGACCCTCTCTCTCTCTCTCTCTCTCTCTCTCTCTCTGGGAACTTCTATGTTTTACCAGACACAGGTACAGGGAGATTTCTTTATAATTCATAAACTGTCAGCATATAGCAGTTTGCAGATGGTGTTGTGGGGTCGAACCCTAGAGTCAAAATAAGACCTCTGGAGGCTGCTAATTGATTTTTTTTAAAAAGCAGGCAAGGCCAAAACCTGTTTGGCTCAGTGGATAGAGTGTCAGCCTATGGACTGAAAGGTCCTGGGTTCGATTCCAATCAAGGGCATGTACCTTGATTGAGGGCACATCCCCAGTAGGGGGTGTGCAAGAGGCAGCTGATCAATGTTTCTAACTCTCTATCCCTCTCTCTTCCTCTCTGTAAGAAATCAATAAAAATGTACTTGTAAAAAAAAGCAGGCAAGGATTTTTTTACTTTTTTTAATTTATTAAGGTATTATATGTGTACATAGCTTACCATTGCCCCCCTCCCTTCCATTCATGCCCTCCCTCCCCAGAGTTTTGTGTCCATTGGTTGTACTTATATGCATGCATACCAGTCCTTTGGTTGATCTCTTATCTCCCCCAGATCTCTCTACCCCCCCCCCACTGTCATTTGACAGTCTGCTTGTTTTACTGTCTCTATATCTACCTTTCTGTTCATTCATTTATAATGTTCTTTAATATCCATAAATGAGTGAAGCCATGTGGTATTTCTCTTTCATTGACTGGCTTATTTCACTCAGCATGATGCTCTCCAATTCCATCCAGGTTACTGCAAATGATGAGAATTCCTTCCTTTTATGGCAGCATAGTATTCCATTGTGTAGATGTACCATAGTTTTCTGATCCATTCATCAAAAAGCAGGCAAGGATTTATTGAACTGACCAGAATGGCCACAAGAGCACCACATGCATATGGAGTCCATACCCATGACCACGCCATTCCAGGTGCAGGCAGTCCTTTTAAAGGTCTAAACCACAAAATGTTTCCTTTGTTCTGAATTCTAAATTCTAAATGCTGGGAACAGCCCGCAGGGTGGCTCCCAGCCACATCTTGCTGGACATTGGAATGTGGCCCTATCTTGCAAAAGCAGATAGTACAGAAGCAGAGATGAGCGGTTAATCTCTAAAGGTTATCTACAGTTTCTACTCCTGAAGCTACTGAGTCAGTGGGAATCAATCTCCCGTGGACCTGGTCCACAGGCACAGGAAAATTGCCTTAGCCTCCAGGTCTCAATCTGGAAGCTGAGGTACTAACTATCCTATTGTTTAAGCAAGTAAGTGAGTACAGCAGCCAGAATAGCAGGGCTAAAATTCAAACAGCAGCTGAAACCGGTTTGGCTCAGTGGATAGAGCGTTGGCCTGCGGACTGAAAGGTCCCAGGTTCGATTCCAGTCAAGGGCATGTGCCGTGGCTGCGGGCACATCCCCAGTAGGAGGTGTGCAAGAGGCAGCCGATGGATGATTCTCTCTCATTGATGTTTCTAACTCTCTATCCCTCTCTCTTCCTCTCTGTAAAAAATCAATTAAAAAAAAAACATTTAAAAAAAATTCAAACAGCAGTTTTTACCTAAGTATGGTTGCTATCATACTTCAATGGCATCGGAAGTTTTAGAGTCAGGTCAGAGTCACAAGATGGAAGGAACCCCAGACAAAAGAATATCGAGTCAAGTTACTCAACCCGCGGGGAAACAGGCCTACCAAGGTAAATGTCTTTTGCCCAAGGTTACAGGGTGACTTCTGTTCTGGTTTTGCCGTTTGCTTTTCTTCTTCTCCAAGCGCCCAACACACGGTGCCTGGCATGTAGTAAGTGACCACTAAGTGGTTGGTGAGTGAATAAGTAAATGGATGAGTTAGAGAGAGAGTGGAAAAGGGAGTCCGTAGGAAGAGGAATGAGCGTGTGAGGTACTACGCAATGAGAACAGGGCTGTATTTCGTTCTTGGGTTCTTATGCCCTACATGGACAAGGGGGCTTCTATCAGGCCAGGGACAGGGTGTTACGGCTAGAGGGGGAGGCAGAGAAAGGAGCAGCCCAGAACAGACGCCAGGGACACAGTCCTATAGAAACTCATTCTGCCCTGCCCTCTTCTCCAGGACCTCTGGGCAGGCAGGAGGGAAGGTGCACAAGATAAGATAAAATAATACACACACACACACCCCAAGAGTGGAGGAGGCCGCCTAACGTTGGGCAGGGGTGAAATGATGCAAAACCAAGGCTTGCCCACCTCCAATGCAAAGGGTTTACAAAACTAGAATCCGTTGTCTTAAGGGAGGTTTGTTCAGAAAGCCCCCCAACTCAAGTACCCACGAGGATCAGGCGAAGAGCATCCCTGGGTAAACAGCTGGTGTGAGACAATGCAGGGCGATGGAGACTTCGGCGAACCAGAACCAGCGGCCTCCATCAGAAGGAGGCCTCCTCAAGCTCTGTCTCTGGTTGCCGGCATTTCCGTGCCTTCTGGTTTTTTCAACGTAACTCCAAATTCTGGATTTTATGAGAACTTTCCTAAATTGGGAAAATTAAAACCATTTTTTACAAAGACAGGGCAGGACAAGAAAACACGTCCCAGGAGCTTGCCAAGAATAGAAGGTGGGAGAAAAACAGGGAGCATAAACCAAAAGAAAGAAACATAAAATGCAAAGATATTAAAAAAAAAAAAAAGATGAAAATAAACACAGCCAGCGCCTTAGGGTGCAATGGGGAGATGCAGGAGAAGAGGCTGGAGAGGAGATGAGATCCTGAGGGTCTTGGATGGCCTTTACCTAAAGGCAATGTGCAAAAGAGAACACCTTGATGCTTCTCCTGAGGACTACACATTGAGTCCCTACTATGTGCTAGGACTCCTTCTAAACATTTTCTATTTTGTATATATTTGTTATCTCCTTTCATTGGCAAGACAACTTTAGGAAACAGGTACTTCATTTTGCAGGTGGGGAAACTGAGGCATGGGGAGGTCCAATAACCTGCCAAAGGTCACCCAGCTAGTAATTACCAGGATCAGAATTTGAACCAAAGCTGCCTCGAGTCCATAGACTAACCCACTATGATCCCCTAAGGAAAATCTCCCGCCCTCTTTAAGTTGAGGCGTTTGTCCTCCATTGAGCACTATGGAAATGTACAACGGTGCTAGGATACATGGAATTTACTTGTAGAAATACGAATTCTGAGGGGGGATTTAAAATAGATTGGCTAAAATATTTCAGAGAGACGCACCCCCCTCTCGGTTGATCAGGGTATATGAATCCTGCCAAGGAACAGTCTACACTAAACCCTCGGGATTGGCAACGTAGCTTGGTCCAGAAATAGTGCTGTGCCCAGCCATTCCCAAAGAGAATTCGATGCCAGCCGGGGCGGAGACATCTTAGCAGTCTGCAAAACAGTGCTTGGGACACTCAGTAGGGCCCAAGCTCGGGCTTCCCGGCCCTCACGGAACCCAGGGAACAAACTGCTTTCTCCTGCACGTCTGTCTAATAGAAGCCTGTGCGGATGGCAGGATGATTGACGGTCCTTACAACCCGACAGCAAGCTTGGGCAGCACCAATTAACCTTCATCCACCTTGACCTGTCAGAAGGGACACCAGCGCTGTGCAGCAACCGATTTGGCTCAACTCAGCTCACAACTGATGCTCCTGTTTCAATAAAAATGACTGCTCAGGACCTTCCAGGATAAAGGTCAAGTTCAAGACCCCCCCCCAATGAATCCAGATCTCTGCTTCTCCCAAAAGGTGCAGGCATACCCCTGTCCTTTGCAGCTGGGAGCGTAGAGGGAGGGGTGCAAGGGGCCCCAAAATCAGGCCCCTCCTCCCAGCTGTTCCCATTTGGATCCTGAGTCAGATAGAGAGCCCAGGCGGGAGAGGGTATGCATTCACGGCTTTAATCCCCTGGCCTCGGCTCTCTGCCTCATAGGGGGTAAGAAGCAATTAATCTCACCAGGGGAATCAGACTGGTTGAAATGAGAGGAAATGGGGAGGTGGGGGGGGGAAGGCTGGGAGGAGGCTGCTGATTGGGGCCAGAAGGGGTGGAGTGTTGATAAGACCTGGCTTCCAACGGAGAGCCAGCTGGAGCCAGATGGGCCCAGCAGTAGCAGAGATGACCAGAATGAGCCCACCTCCCTCCTCAGCCCACCTGACCCCCAAGGTCCCTGCCCATCCACTGAAGATGAGAGTTCAGTAAATAGGACCAGACCATGCACGCCCCCCAAGGCACAGAAGAGAGCCCTCCCCAGTGGGAGAGAGTACATGGCAGGACCTGCTTTTCCCTCCTGTGCCCCCTCAGTTTGGTGCCTGGTGGATTGTGGCTATAGGAGCACACTCAGGGAAAGGAGGGGACAGGCTGGTCTTCAGGCTGGTTCATGAGGGGAGCTGTTCTCCCTCATGAACAAGGGCGCCTCCTTTTGTTAAATTGACACCAAGTGATCTAGCCTGATCTGATCTAGCTGGCAAACCAGCAGCTCAGGTTGTGTCTCTGGGCTGGCCTGTCCTGGAGAGGCCGAATGGGTTTTCTGGGGGACTTCTGTCTCTCCTGGGGGGTTTCTTAGGATATTGTGACCAGACTAAGATGAAGAACTCAGACTTCTGGGGGACTTCTAGAGTCGTTGAATCAATAGCCCTCCTCCATCTCTCAATCCCCCGGATTCCTGGCCTAGAGAGCAGAGACTAGCTGGACCCTGTGCCCTGGCTGTGTGGCTGTGCAGGGCTGGTGTGTGTCGTGGAGTCCCCTGTGAGCGTATGGGATTGTGTGTGCACGGGGCACGTGTGTGCTTTGGGTGCGCTATTTACGTAGCAAGTGTGTGGTGGGCCCGGGATCTGGATAAACATCCTCCTTGGAAGACAGGAAAGGGTGGTTCATTGGATCCCTCTAAGGGCCTGGGATGAGGGGGGAACGCAGGAACCTCGCCAGGCCCTGCCGAATGCTCTGGGTGGAGGACTTCAAAGAGGAAGCCTGCCTTTCCCCGCCCCTCGCTGACTTCTCACCTCCTGCCTCCCTGCTCTCCGCTCCAGCCCCCTCCCTCCTCAGGTTTGCTTTGAACTCTGAAGCTTCGGGGGAACTCACCCAGGGCAACAGGGCCCTTTTCTCCCTCCCCAAGAGGCAGCTGTGTCCCTAACAGCTGGCCGGGCCATCCGAGGGGAAGGGGAGGGAGGGGCCTCGGGAACAGGGGCTGCCCAGCCCTCTCTGGGATTCCGCTTCCCGCCCCGGGCCCAGCCTCACACACTCACACACTCACAGGTCCTATTTTGGCAGCTTATCTGGCCAAAAACAAATGGCCAGCTGCCTTCTGACACTTAAAGCAGACCCCCCTCCGCTGCTCCTTCTCCCCTCCGACACCCTCCCCCTGCCCCCTGCCATTTGGTGTCCAAACTCCCAGGCCATCCATCCTCCCAACACTTAGACCTCCCTGAGCTTTGCAGACAGCAAATGCAGAGAAACCCGCTGGCCTGGGAGCCAGTTCCATCTTGGCTACTAATTCAATCAACGAGCAAATGTTTATTGAGCAGCTGCTCTGCGTCAGAGCCCTTTGGAGGCTCTGGGCACACGCAGAATGAATTGTGTGAACAATTCAGATCGTGGCCCTGATCTGCACATCCATTCCAGAAGGGGAGAAGAGGCAAAATAGTAAGAGCCTAAACCTCAGTGACAGAAAGTGAGACTGGATAAAGACGCGGACAATCAGAGGAAAAAGGGGTGCAGCAGACGGAGTAGACCACCCGAGCGGGGGCCTCTTGGGAGTCGCTGGCATCCTGGCTTTGCTGTGTCACCTACTCAGGTCCTTCTCTGAGCCTCAGTTTCCCTATCTGTACATGAGGGCATGGACAGCAGGGCTAGCTTTGTGTTAATCTGGGAACCGTGGCAGTGGCTCCCAGAAGTGGTTGGAGAAGTGGATTTCTTGCTAAAAAGGTCAAAAGAGGGAGGCAGCCCTAACCCATTTGGCCCGAGTGGATAGAGTGGACTGAAGGGCCCCAGGTTTGATTCCAGTCAAGGGCATGTACCTTGGTTGCAGACACATCTCCAGTGGGGGTGGGGGTGTGTGTACAGGAGGCAGCTGATTGATGTTTCTAACTCTCTATTCCTCTCCTTTCCTTTCTGTAAAAAATCAATAAAATATTTTTTAAGAAGAAGAGGGAGGCAAGTGAACTCTCGAAGGAGCATTTCGGTGATGGTAGGATCGGACCGGATCTGTTCTCTCCACACAGCCTCAGCCCCATCTAACCCGTTGTTTGTTGCACTGTGAACCATGGGAGTCTGGAATGTATCCCTCTCATGCCCTCACTCACCATTACCCACCCCACCCCCCGACCCTATGACTTAGCACAGCATCGTGTACATAATCCTGTATCATAAAAGGCTAATATACAAATAGACGGAACAGCAGAACAACCGAACAACTGGTCACTATGACATGTGCTGACCACCAGGGGGTGTGTGCAGAACATGGCAGGTGTTGGCCTCAGTGGAATGGTGGAGCAAGTGGCCAGAGGCGCCAGACCAAGGTGGGGTGCTGGTCGCTATCATCAAGACAAGCCTCTAGTGGGTACTGAAAATTCTTTGCTTCTGTGCACCACGGTCCCACCTGGCACTTGCACCTGCTGCCAGCACCAGCCCCCTCCTCGCACCTGCAGTGAATGCCAGAGCCACCGCTTGCACCTGCTGCCGGTGCCCAGCACCAGTCCCAATCGCTTGGCACCATCAGCAGGTGCAAGCAGCGGCTGCAGGCCCTGATCACCCCTGAGGGCTCCTCCACCTCCTGCTGCTCCTGAGGGGCAATAGGGGCAGCAACCACTGCTTGCATCCATTGACAGCCATCAGCAGGTGCAAGCAGCAAGATGGAAATGGGGCTGCCAGCAGACAGGGGATTGGGAGGGGGGCAGGTTCAGCTGGAGGGGCTGGGCAGGGGCACAGAGGATGAGCTAAGACCTGCCCCTCTGCCTACCTCAGCCTCTCAGCCCACAGTTCCATTCAAGGTGCACAAATCCGTGCATTGGGCCCCTAGAAGGCCTATAATAAATGTGTGAGACCACATGGCTGTAGGCAGCAGCACCAGATCTCTGTAACCTCAGAAGCAGGCAGAGCTTTCTTTAGGAACACCGGGATGGGGCTAGTTTCTATGACTTAGAACAGGAAAGATTCCTAAAGTTCACTGAGACATTGACTCTCACGCTGAGGTCGGAGAGCAAGGGGGGTGGGGGGAGCATGAGCCAGCATCAGCATGTCATAACACCTAATGAGCTCACGCTGTCTAAATGTCAAGTGCCCGCGTGGATCTCCAGCTTGATTTTTCCAGCTTGGATTCTCACACCTGGACGTGGAGACTCTGCTTACTCCATGCTGCTCTGGGTGCCTGTGATAAATCAAAACCGAGATGAGTTCATGATTATTTAATAGATGGAGTGGGCGAGACGAGCAGAGTCCTTGCAAAGCGACAACCCTTCGGCGGGGGGAGGACAGGAAAGCCAGCAGGGTGGCACTTGCATGCGTAAAGGTTGCAGCCACCCATCTGTCCCACAATTGGCTCTACTGGAAAGTGAGGCTGAAGGAGGGGAAGGGAATCCGTGCAGGTGCCCCCATCCGATCAAGCATTCCACGTCGCCCGCACCACGGTGTCTTCCCATCCCATCCCCAGAGGCCAGACCAGAGGAAGCCATTCTCTGTGGAGCTCTGGCCTTTGTTGGGCTGGGAGGAGCGGCTTCGGCAGGAGGCCGCCAGGACAGGAAACCGAGCAGAGGCCGGAAGGAGGTCAGGAAGAGGCAGACAGGATCCTGGCCCCACTCACACCCTGCCCTACCAGCCTTCAAGAGAGCAACATGGTGTTTCCAAAAATATTTACAGTGAGTCTTCAGAGTGAGCCTAAATTAATGAGGTACTGTATCAGTGCTGACAATGGGAGGATGTGAGTCTGGCCCTCCAGGGGAGAAGACCAACGCAATCCACACAGAAGCTGCCCGGGCCCCAGGAGCTTGGGGAAAGCCAGCCCTGCGCTGCTGAGGGAGGAAGCCAAGGCCTCCGCCTGGGGCCGGAGCAGGTCCTGGAGACACACTGCAGTGCAGGCTGCACAGAGCACACCCTCCCCTGGAATGGGACCACATCCTACCTAGATCCTCACAACGGCCAAGAGCATCGTCAGCCTGCCTCCTCACCCCAGCTCAGCACAGAAATCTCCTCTAGCACCCCCCAGCCTCGGGGTCCCCTGAGGGTCTCTTGAATAACTCTGTTGGCCAGGTGCTCACTCCTGAGCCTGGCAGCTCAAGCCCATTCCAACGGGGGTGGGAGGGGGAGCGTCACTCTCACTCAAAAGCATGACCTTCAACAGAACAGAGTGGTTCAGGGCGCAGGGGTACCACTCACAAATCACGTGGCCATGGCAATGAGCACAATCATTCCAAGCCTTCGTTTTCTCATCTGTATAATGGGAGTCATTATAGTATCTACCTTACAGGGTTCATGGGAGGATTCGACAAGACAGTAGAGGTAAAGTTGCCTTCCTGTATACTAACAGCAAAACTTAAGAAAAAGAAGTTGGGGGGGGATTTCTTTGCAATTGCAAAAAATATATATATAATAAAATACTTGGGAATAAACTTAACAAAGAGCATGAAAGACCTACCTATTGAAAATTACAAAGCACTACTAAAAGAAATTGGAGGGGGGGAAAAACACACACAACACAAATGGAAAAATATCCTGTATTCATGGATTGGAAGAAATCAACATAGTTAAAAATGGCCTCATTACCCAGAGCAATATACAGATTTAATGCAATCCACATCAAAATTCCAATGTCATTTAAAATAGAATAAGAAATCATCAGATTTGTATGGAACCACAAAAGATCCTGAATAGCCAAAGCGATCCTGAGGAAAAAGGAGCAAAGCTGGAGGTGTCATGCTACCTGACTTCAAATTGCATTACAGAGCTAATATAATCAAAACAGGTTGGTATTGGCAAAGAAACAGACACACAGGTGAACTGAACAGAAGAGAGAGCCCAGCTAGAAAGCCACATGTATATGAACAGATAATTTTCTATAAGGGAGCCAGAAACATGGGGTGGAGTAGAGACAGTCTCTTCAATGAATGGTGCTGGGGAAACTGGAAAGCCACGTGCAGATGGATGAAACTGGATCACAGTTTGTCCCCATGTACAAAGGTTAATTCAAAATCATCAAAGAGCCGAGACCGGTTTGGCTCAGTGGATAGAGCGTCGGCCTGCGGACTGGAAGGTCCCGGGTTCGATTCCGGTCAGGGGCATGTGCCTGGGTTGCGGGCACATCCCCAGTGGGGGGTGTGCAGGAGGCAGCTGATCGGTGTTGCTCTCTCATCGATGTTTCTAGCTCTCTATCCCTCTCTCTTCCTCTCTGTGAAAAATCAATAAAATATATTTTTTTTAAAACAAAAACAAAATCATCAAAGACCTAAACTTAAGAAACACTAAGTGACATAGAAGGAAATATAGGTACCAAACTTAGGGACCTTGGTTGTAGAGAACATTTTATTAACCTGACCCCAAAGGCAAGGGAAATAAAGGCAAAAATAAATGAATGGGACTCCATCAAACTAAAAAGCTTCTGCACAGCAAAAGAAACTGACAACAAAAACAAAGAGGCAGCCAACCAGATGGGAGGCGATATTTGCAAACAGTAGCTCCAACAAAGGTTTAATTTCCAAAAGTATATATAGAACTCGTAAAACTCAACACCAAATAAACAACCCAATCAAAAAGTGGGCAGAAGCCGAAACCGGTTTGGCTCAGTGGATAGAGCGTCGGCCTGCGGACTGAAAGGTCCCGGGTTCAATTCCAGTCAAGGGCATATACCTTGGTTGCAGGCACATCTCCAGTAGGGGTGTGCAAGAGGCAGCTGATTGATGATTCTCTCTCATCGATGTTTCTAACTCTCTATCCCTCTCTCTTCCTCTCTGTAAAAAATCAATAAAAAATATTTTTTTTAAAAAAAAAGTGGGCAGAGGACCTGAACAGACACCTCTCCCAAGGAGACATACAAACAGCCAATAGATATATGAAAAGATTAGGGAAATGCAAGTCAAGACTTCAATGAGGTGCCACCTCACACCTGTTAGAGTGGCCATTATCAGACGAGATCGGGCGCGGTCAGGGTGGTATGGCCGTAGACAGAGTGGCCATTATCAATAAGGCAACCAATAGCAAGTATTGGAGAGGTTGTAGGGAAAAAAAAATTAATGGCTGGTGGGAATGTGCATTGGAATAACCATTATGGAAATCAGTCTGCCGATTCCTCAAAATATTAAGAATAGAGTTTCCATAGGACCCAGCAATCCCTCTCCTGGGAATATACCTGAAAAACTCAAAATCATGTATTCACAAAAATACAGGTACCCCAATCTTCTCTGGGTTGCTTCTGCGAGCAAATGGAACCTGCTAGCACGTCAGAGAAGGGGGACGTCAGAGAAATCCCCCCGACACCCACACACGGGGAGCCTGTTCTCTCCTGCGCTACAGCGTTAACCCAACAATGAATGGTCTGTCCGCACCACAAGTTTGAATAAGGAACAAACTCGAGCTGTGGTCCGGGGTTCACAGGAATCACAGGGCTACACGATAGCTCAAAGATGATTTCCAAGACCAGCATGCCCTGCGATGATTGTAAGAATCAACCAACAGGAACATCAGGTTTCAGATCCTGGTTCTGCTACTGTCCCACTCCAAGCCTGGGTTTCATTGACTAGAAAATGGGGTAAAAACAAGCAGCCGTGGTCAGAATTAGAGGAAAAAGTCAGGTCTGTGCCTGGCACAGGGCAATTGCTCTGAAAACAATTGTCTCTTAAATAGCTCATTTAGTCCCACCACAACCCTATGCGGTGGAGTACAATAAATGGGAATAATTTTAAGTTTTCAGATGCAGAAACTGAGGCACAAAGGCATTAAGAAATGTGTCTTAAGTCCCTAATTTCTAAGTATTAGAAGTGGGATTCTAACCTAGGCTGGCTGGTTCCAGGCTCTGAATTTTTTTATTATTATTACTGATTTTTTAAATAGAGGAAGGGAGAGGGATAGAGAGCTAGAAACATCGATGAGAGAGAAACACCAATCAGCTGCCTCCTTCACACCACCTACTGAGGATGTGCCCGCAACCAAGGTACATGCCCTTGTCCGGAATCGAACCTGGGACACTTCAGTTCGCAGGCCGACGCCCTACTATCCACTGAGCCAAACCGGCTTCGGCAGGCTCTGAATCTTATACCACAGATGATGCTGAACAATTCGTGAAGCCTTTTCTTTTTCCTTTTTCTTCTTTTTTAATGACACTTTTTATCTTAGTTTCTTGTGGAGAGCAGCTACAGCCTTTGGCCAGGTTCAAGCCTCAAACTAATGAGAAGACACAGTCCTCTCGTGGCCACGTGGCAGAGCCCTCCCAGCACAATGACAGCCAACAGCTGTCGCTGTAATCTTGAATCTATGGTCCGAACACGTGGCCCCATGTGCCTGAGTGATAAAGGCTGCACGTAAACAAAGCTTGATCAGGTGCATGTCATTGAGTAGGATCGAAACCCAGGAGAATGTTGTAAACATCTTGATCAGGCCCTTACTTTGCCTCATGACATCTGCTACAAAATAAAGACACGGCTTGTAGTCCGTGTCGCTGTCTCTCCATCGGAGAGGCAGCGTCCCACCGAGACCCAGCTTTCATTCTCTTGTCTGTCTTTTCTCCATCCTTCACCGCCTCCTCTCAGGTTCACCCTTGGCCGTGTTGGCGCGGCATACGTGGTGCCGGATCAGGGCCTGAGTTCGGGGAACTGCAGTGGTGAGGTGAAAGGAGGCTCCAGTGAGGCGTGCGCAGAAAGCAAAAGTAGAAAAAGAAAAAGCAGAAAGCAAAAGTAAGGTGAGGAGCTGAGGTTTGGTAGTAGCTCGGTGTAAAACATGGGACAATGCTTTGTAGGAGCATTTTTAAACTTCTTTAGTTTCTTGAGGGATGAAAGGTGCCTGCTCTACCTGCCTAAGGCTTTGATAGCAGCCAGTGGGATAGTCACGTAGCTGCCTCCGTATGGGCACCTGCCATTGCCAGGAAACCATGAGGCACGTAACTGCTATGACTACTCAAGGCCTCGGGGTGCTTGGGGAGATAAAACTAAGCACTGGACCACCACCACCATCACTACCATCACCCCACCACCATCACCATCGCCCCCACTACCACCACCCACCACCATCACCACCACCACCACCACCTTCACCCACCCAGGTCCCTGCCAGACAGAAGCCCAGATCTGCCTCCTGAGCTACTATATCCTGGGCTCACTGGTGGCTGCTATGCTTCTGGCCGCTGGGCAATGCTGCCCTCTGGTGGAGACAATCTGGTATTCAGCCTTGACCTTCCTGAGCCCCATTCCCGGGGTTGGCCTTGGGGGCAGACACCCCACAAGCTGAGTCCCTGAGGGGACCCCAGTAAGTCATACTTCTTCATCCTCTAGGCTCCCTTGACATCTGGAATTTCCCATCCCGGAATCTTTCACCTGTGGGGCTGAGCTAAGAATCCTTAGCAAAGAGAGCTCACCCCAACAGCTGGGTCCCCAATCTCCTTCAATCAAGCGGAAGGCTGCTACACCCAGCTCGGTGTTTTGAGCTGTGTATTCACTCCTGAAATGTGGTTACATTGCACTGTAATCATAAAACACTATATTATGACACTGATACGGGAAATGTTCCTGTCATTTTTCTGTTTGGGTGGTACAGGAGGAAAAAATGAGACATTGGATCATCCTCAGTATTATTCACGACTCCTCCTCACACATGGCATACTGTAAAGACACACCTGAAAGGAAAAATGGAACTCTGTTTTATTAAAGGAAATTATGGACTAGAAGGAGACTAATGATTTTTTTTTTTTTTCAATGAACTGACAATTGGTAAGAAAAGGTTGACAGTCAAGACCCTGGAAACAATAATCTCATTGCTGAGCACTTAGCGCCCCCTTGTGGCTCCTCTCATAACAGCAACCCCAGCCTCCACTCGGCTTACCCTCATTCACCACCATTCAGGACTCACTGAGAATTCATCTGCACCTTGTATCTCAATGAACTTTGTAATGAAATCTCTCACACTACATTCCTCAATTTTACCATGAGAAAAAATGGTGGGCACACAGATGAATAGGCCCAAGAAATAAATGTGAATGTACACATATTCTTTATTCATAACTGTCCAAGATACTCTAACCTTAGCCCTGGGATCCTAAAGGCCACATAGAGATGTAACTAATTATGTCTTTTAAAATGTGTTGTGTGCTTCTTCTCTTTTTCTACATTCTCTCTCTGGTAAGATACCTTTCTATTTCTCAGACACCCGCTGCTCTGACTAGGTGGTTACACTTCTGCAGGAAGAGGTAGGGGACAGAGAACAAAACCAGGGCTGGGCTCTGGGCGCCTGGGACTCGCCCACTTACAGAACATTGGTTGCATTTCTCCTTTGTGGGGAACCCTGTGCTCAGTTCAAAGACGAATTAAAACACTACCTAGGCCTCTGCCTTCAGAAGAATGAGAGCCGTGAGAGTGCATTTCTAATGACATAAAAATGACATGTGCTAACTGCTGATATCAAAAGTAAAGCTGTGCCCTCACTGGTCTGACTCAGTGGATAGAGTGTCAGCCTGCAGACTGAAGGGTTCCAGGTTCAATTCCAGTCAAGGGCATGTACCTTTGTTGCGGGCACATCCCCAGTAGGGGGTGTGCAGGAGGCAGCTAACTGATGCTTCTAACTCTCTATCCCTCTCCCTTCCTCTCTATAAAAAATTAATTATATATAAATAATATATATAATTTTATAAATATATATATATATATATTTTTAAGTAAAGCTGCAACTGTAGAAAATATTACAAGGAGAGTTATATAATCAGCCAGAATTTCAGAATCTGATTCTTTTGGGCTCTAAGTAGTGAAAAGATTTCGACCCCCTCCATAATCAATTTAAAATAAACAGGATAGAAAAATAAGTAATAAAATCCCCCAAAAGTTCTCCCTTTCCCATCATGACTTTTTTGTTATTATTTTGAAAAATTAGGACTGACTCTGTTTCGATAATGCCTGACTAGTCTGCCTATCGGTGAATCCAGCTCTGGATACATACAGAATAAGGGTTTGTCCTTATCATACGTGTGTCCAGAAAATCAAGGAAACTTCCCTGAGAAAACGGTAACCCCTCCGAGAGCTTCAGGATGAGAAGGCGGGTGGGGGAGAGGATGACCACCAAGGAAAGCGAGCACTGTGCAGAGCATGTGCAAAGACCCCCAAGGTGATCTGGAGCTGGGGAAGGGGAGGCCGGAGGGAAGGCCGGAGAGAAGCGGGTACGGCTGGAACCGAGGACAGTGCGGACTGTGTTCCCATAGGAGGCTGGGGCTGGGCCCCACAGCGCTGCGGCCACCTGGAGGAGTTTGTCTTTCTCCTCCAGGCCATGGGAAGCCGGGGAAGGGTTTTAATGAACAGGGCACAGTGTTACAGAAAAGCCACCCCGGCTGTGTGTGGAGGACGGGTAGGAAGGAGGGCAAGCGTTCAATTAGGAGGAATTCGTCGCCGCGAGGAATGGTAGGAGCGCTGATGGAGAGGGTGGAGGTCAAGACAGAGGACAGGGAATCCATTTCGGAGGTTCTCTAGACTGGGTACAGGTGCCAGGGGAAAGGAGGTGTCGGGGTGTCTCTTGGGTTTCTCGCTGGCTGGAACGGGATGAACAGGGGTGTCATTCATGGGAACAGGGTGTGGCGGGAGGTTGTAAGTGAACCCCGGTATCTCCTTTCTGCTTCTCGCTTTAGGGATGGCATCAGAGTCCTCTCGGGGGCCACCTGAGATCCTCGCAGGCTCGTCCGCCTCTCGTTCCAGCCTGGCGAGGGCTCTGGTGGACCGAGCACGGAGTGTCTGACCTCTGACCCCGGCCAAACCTGTTCTCCTCCCTCGGGGGGGGGGGGGGGGGCCTTCCCTGTGGATACCACTGGGGCCTGTCTCCTTGCGTGAAAATACAGAAAAACCAGAGTTAGCACCCGTGGGGAAAACACTTTCGACCTGCATGCCCTCCCCAAGGGCTGGTCCGTGGGGAAAGCTCACACAGCATGGACTAGTCATGCTCTGGGTCGGGCGACTCGTGGCTGAATCCTCCCACCTGGCTCCCTGCTATCTACCTGGTGCCGGAGCCCACTTACTCTTCCTTTACGGAGAAAACTGCACTGAGGATGGTCGTCGATTCGTCATTCAGAAATACCACCGCCGCTCCCTGACATCCGCCTTGGCCCTGTGATTTGCTCAGGCCAAGGACGCGGGTCCCTTCCGGGCAGAAGTGGGGGTCCCAGCGCTCTGCCACGGGCTCCACTCCGACCCCCCTCTGCTCATGTAAGCTGGTAGCATCCTTCCAGACACAACTGCCCCGCCTCCTGCCGCTCACCAGCCCCTCACCCCACACCCTCCCCCCAGCACCCGCACCGATCCTTTTCTTACAAATTACTTGGCAGCCTCTCTCCTGTTGTGCTTTGAAGGCCTGTTTAAACCTCATTATTAAAACATTCATGCTTTGTTTTCTAATGTCCTTACGCAGATACATAGAGCAGCACATTGTTTAACACAGAGTAATTTAAGTCAAGCGGAGTGGCCTTTTTTTTTTTATCTCACGGCTTGCCCACATGTGACCACCTTTTATATATATATATATTTATATGTGTGTGTGTGTGTGTGTGTGTGTGTGTGTGTAAATATATTTTATTGATTTTTTTTTACAGAGAGGAAGGGAGAGGGGCAGAAAGCTAGAAACGTCCATGAGAGAGAAACATCGACCAGCCGCCTCCTGCACATCCCGCAACCAAGGTTCATGCCCTTGACCGGAATTGAACCTGGAACCCTTCGGTCCGCAGACCGACGCTCTATCCACTGAGCCAAATCGGTTTGGGCTCAACCACCTTTTGACCTGAAAGAAAAAGTGCCTGTGGCTGCATCTAACCGTTCGGTTATGAAAAGTGACCTTGAGGCCCCAGGCCTCTCCCTGGCTTGGGGTTTTAGAGGAGGACACCACAGACCCCGCTCGCTACCCCTTCTGCGCTGGTCCTAACCCAGGCCTCCTCGCCCCTGCGTCCCACACCCCTCAGGGGACGTGTGGGTAGGTTTTGAGGGAGAAAATCGTGTCTGGAACATCAGCTCCTTCCAACCTCCTGACCCAGTCCTTCCCTCTCATCCTGCGCTGCGAACATTTTCGAAGACTCAGTGGAAAACAGAAAGCAGCCAACACCGGTTTGGCTCAGTGGATGGAGCGTCGGCCTGCAGACTAAAAGGTCCCGGGTTCGATTCCGGTCAAGGGCACGTCCCCACTGGGGGGTGTGCAAGAGGCAGCTGATGGATGATTCTCTCTCATCGATGTTTCTAACTCTTTATCCACCTCTCTTTCTCTCTGTGAAAAATCAATAAAATTTAAAAAAAAAAAAAAAAAAAAGAAAGAAAAGCAGCGAGAAAGCAATCTTTCCTGAGGATCCGCAGCACCAGCCTTGGGCCCAGAGTAGCGCGCACACTCACGCGAGCCTCCAGAACAACCTGGCAGGTGAGTGCTCCCCGTTTCCCAGACAGGAGGCACCAGGAGAGCCCTCAGCAGCGATGGCCAGGTGTGCGGTCCCCTGGTGTGTGGCAGCTGGGGGCCCCGGTTCCACGGGAGAATCTGAGGGTTGCAAAGCCTCTGTCTCCTCCGAACCAGCCTGCTCTGCGGGTCTGGCCCCCGTCGTGGCCACACAGGGAGGATGGCGAGGCGGGCAGAGGGCTCCACGGGGCACGCCCCAGGCCTCCCGCCCAGGCTGGCCCACTTGGCACCGCCCGGCTGGCAGGGCGGCTGCATAATCAGAGCCTAAGCGTTAACCACTATCATTTTAAAGATTCTCATTCCCAGTTATTTCAGCTAATTAAGCCTTGAGCGCGGGCCAGCTCGGCGGCGGCGTGCTTGCGTCTCAGACTGGGAAGGCGGGCAGGCGCTCTCCTGCGGGGGAAGCTGGGCGCCCGGCTGGCAGTTGGTGAGGACTGGGACCCGGGGAGGGGGCCGAGGGGGCCGGGAGGGGCGCTCCACCTCCACAGCCACCTACCTCCAGGGGACACGGAGATCTGGGGAAACCCTCGGACCCCTGCCCCCTCTCGGGAATGGGCAGCTTCCTCCATAGCGCCAGCAGGGAGGAGCCAGGACCGGCTTGAAGCCTGGGGCGAGAGCCAGGAGCAGTGAGTTGGAGTCTAGGTGACTGGCTTAGTGGCCGTGAGGGTTAGAGACCCCCCCCTCCCACCTCGCCTCCGCCCCTGCCAGGTTTTCTCCAACCAGCCCGAGAGCCACACTCGGCTCCTTGGCCCCTTGAGTTTTTAGCAAAGGCCAGCTTAGGAGGACCCCTAATTAAGTTAATAACAATGTACCTACCTATATAGTTTAAGTTTAAAAAAAATGGGCTCTCAAAAGAAATTTCAGTCATTGTACTGATGATATTTGGCTCTGTTGACTAATGAGTTTGCCAACCGCTGGTCTAGCCTAATGCTGTGCCAGCCAATAGATTAGCCTTGAGCAGAAGATAGATGTCTAATTCAAATTTTAATTAATTAAATTTAAATTGGATTATAATGTTGGTGCCTCTGTCACACGGGCCACATTTCGAGTGCTCAGCCGGGCTGCGGTGGTGGGCAGGGTAGCTAGAAATCCCCCCCCACACACACACACACACACACACCAGCATGGACAATTGCACTGGCCAGCACTGCTCTGGGACAGGGTAGGAGCCCCCACCACCCACTCCGGGATGCAAACCCCACTCTGGGGTTTACTGCTCACCCTGGCCAAGTCACTTAACCTCTCTTCGCTCAGTTTTTCTCATCTGTAAAGTGGGAATTACAGGGCTCAGCGCACAGGCTTGTTGTAAAGGCTACGGGAGAACTCTGGGTCTCAGACACGAGCTGTGGCTTGCAGGTTGCAGAGTGAGTCTTCGGGGCCACGTATGCACACCGACACCAGGCTTGCGTGTCACAATTGCTACGTCACAGTTGCTATCTCCTCTGTGTTATAGGATCACTCCCTGGGGCGGGCAGGGCTTGGAGATCAGCTGAGCCATTTCATAGAAAAACAACCAACACCCAGAGGTCACGTGATTTCCCCGAGTGCCTGGGGGGAGTAGGATTTGAACTAAGTCAACAATCCAACGAACTGGTTGGGATTCATTCCTGCCCAATGTCTTGAAACGCCAAGAGATATCCGACTTCAGCCTTAGCCTAACCTCCTGAGGTCAGGAACCTTCCTCCACGTGAAGAGTGAGGCTGAGCCGAAACCGGTTTCGGCCTAGCTTCACTCTTAGACGAACTTTCTCCCTGTACTTTCTAGGAGAAAGCTCTAGGCCCATATCTTCCCAGCTGGGGGCCCAGGGGAAAGAGAAATCCTGTTCCCCAACCGTTCAAACTGAGATTTACAAACCAAATCCCATTGGATCACATCCCCACTCCTGAGCCAATCACAGAGCCTGGCTTTCCGCCGTCCAGATGCAGTGGACTGCTAGCCAGCGAGCCCAGACTCCAGCGCCCTGGGGTGGAGGCCCCCCTCCCGCCCCCTCCAGGCTCCTGTACCAGGGAGGACCCGCCCCACTGAGAGGCGCTTGGCCTCAATGCTGGTTTCCTGTCCCTGCCTTTCCTACCAAGACGTCATTGGCCTTGACTCCCTTCCTGACTTTTCTATTTTTTTCTAGCTCCTGGTAAGGAGGCTGAGGACCATGAAAGCCGTCTCCAATTACCCCAGCGTTTCAGGCCCTCTCTCCCTAATGGTTAGAGACTTCCTCACAATTCTATAGCATAACGCTTTTTTTTTTTTTAATGTTTTAGTCTGTGGATGGATGGATGGATGGATGGACGGACGATGGACAGACTGATGGACGGATGAAATGCCGGGTGGATGAATTAGCTCCAGGTTCCCTCAGAAAGCCCTATTCCTTGTCATCTCCCCTTTACCATCTTAGGCTCCAGATTCCTATGAAAATAGAAAGCACTTTTTTTTTCTTCTTGTCTGAAATCGGTTTCCAAGTCCTCCGCTATCATAACAGCGGCTGATACGTAACATGGCTAATCTCGATCAGGCGCCTGCCCTACTTTAGTCACTGAGCTAAGCCCTTGTTCAGTCTTCACAACAACTCCGAGGTCTGGGCGCTGCTCTTGTCTGCAATTTACAATTACGAAACCAAGGCTCGGTGAGGGCCGTGCTTCCGAGGGACACGGCCAGGCCAGTCAGCGGCAGGCCAGGACTCGGCGCTGTGACCGGCACCGCTAGGTCACCGGGCCCGTGAGCAAGGACCCTCTGGTCCAGCCACCCAGTTCTCTCCTTCTCCCGGTCCCGTGCCATCTCTGCCCTCTCTCATGCTGCTCCGCCGAGAAGAGGGCCTTTCTTCTCCCCCTCTTGTGTAGACTGCGAGCAGGACATATCTTTGTCCGGGCAACGCTAGGTTTCATTGCTTCACAGATGAACCCCCAGATCTCAGTGGCTGATCACAATGAAGACTCTTTTCTGGTTCATGAACAGCCAGAATCAAGTGCCTTCCTCCCTCTCGGGGGAAGGGGGGGGGGGGTGACCTCCCACAGGAGAGAGGGGAGGTGCAGTGCAGAAAGTGGATTCTTAACCGCCTCAACCTAGAAGGAGCCCCTGTCATTGTCGTGGGTCCAGACAATGAGTGCGTGGACATTCGGTAGGTGCATTCAGTCTCTGGAAAGGAGTAGCACCAGGTAAACACACAGCCGGTGCAGGGGGAGGGGAGGGGAAGGGGTGAAGGCAAAGGGACCCACATCCAGGCTGGTGGTTGGGAAGTGGGGAGGCGCGGCCAGGATTCCGTGATTAACCAAATATAGCAACTCCCCAACCCAGCCCTGGCGCTGGCGCCCCCGTTGCTATTGTCTTCAATGTTGCTCCGAACTGAGCCAACCCCGAACTTCTGGGCCAAGACTCGGAACTCTGGTTATCTAGGTGCGGGGCTGCTAATTACAGGATTTGACCTGAACGAAGCGAACAATGTAGTAAGAACAACAACAGTCCCTGACTTTCTCCAACGTCCCGAGTTTATACGAGTAAATCATTCCCACAGCCATAATCTCGGGCCCTCCACAATAACCCTGTGAGGTGGGTGTGTTTTATCTCCATTGTGTGCTGAGGAAACTTAGAGAAACATGACGTAATGGGCCAAAGTCCCACAGAACCCGGTGCACGCTGGAGTACGTCTCGGTGTCAGCTTCCTGCCGTCCACGCTCAGAGCTCTTTCTCCCACCCTCAGCTGCCTCCCCTGCAAGTCTCTATGGGAAATGATGATGGGAAAAGGAAGACCAGTATGGTTTGGATTCAAGAGCTCGATCCCTCGGGCATCGGGATGGAGGAATTTAAAAGTGCAGGTGTTGAAGACAGGCAGCCTGGGTCTGAATGCCAGCTCGGCCACCTGCTAGCTGGGTGACAGTTGGCAAGCTAATCTCTCTGAGCTCAATTTCTTCCCTTGGGACCCAGCGATGAACTGTGTCTAACCCATAAGGTTAGGGCGCGGATTCAATGAGATAAGGAACATAAAATGCTTAGCACAGTGCTTGGCTCAACATTAGAGTTTAATGAACATTCAAAGGTGCCGCTGACCTCCTTCTTGGAGACAAAACAGTGGCCCTGTTGCCGTGCCAGGTTTGGCTCAGTGCGTAGAGTGTCGAGCTATGGACCGAAGGGTCCTGGGTTCGAATCCGATCAAAGGCACATACCTCAGTTGCTGGCTCGATCCCCAGCCCTGGTCTGAGAGGTTATGGGAGGCAACTAGTCGATGTGTCACTCTCACATCGGTGTTTCTCTCTGTGTCTCACCCCCTCCCTTCCACTCTCTCTAAAAATCAGTGGAAAAATATCCTCGGGTGAGGAAGAACAACAAAAACGATGCCCGTCCCTCCCCAGGCCATGATGGTGTGGCACCACATTGTACCGTTGGCTTCAGCCGGAGAACACCTGACCCCCTCACCCGGCTTCACACACAGCTGCCTACAAGAAGGGGATGCTCTTTCTTTCTTTTTTAAAAACGACTTTATTGAGGGGTGATTGGTGTACAAAATGCTGTGTTTAATGTACACAACTCGATGAGTGTGGAGATAAATATATATATCTATGAGACCATCACCACAGCCTATACGATGCCATAATATATCCATCACCTCCAAAAGTTTCCCCTTGCCCTTGTTATGTGTGTGTGTGTGTGATGAGAACACAACACAAGGTCTACCCTCTCAGCAAAGTTTTGAATATACAGTACAGTTCTGTTCACTGTAGGCATTATCACTGCAGACCGCCAGGCATTAGCCTAACTTTGTGCCCCATGACCAAAACCTCTCCATTTCTCCCTCCCTCCAGCACCTGACAACTACCCGTCTCCTCTCTGCTTCATACGGTTGACTACTTAGATTCCACATATAAGCGAGACCACGAAGTATGCATTTGTCCTTCTGTGTCTGGTGTATTTCACTTTACATAATGTCCTCCAGATCCACCCGTGTTGTTGCATATAGCAGAACTTCCTTCTGTTTTTCTGGATAATAGTATTCCATTGTGTGCATAACCAAATTTTTTTTTTTTTTTTTTTTAAATATATTTTATTGATACTTTTACAGAGAGGAAGGGAGAGAGATAGAGAGCCAGAAACGTCGATGAGAGAGAAACATCGACCAGCTGCCTCTTGCACACCCCCTACTGGGGATGTGCCCGCAGCCAATGTACATGCCCTTGGCCGGAATCGAACCCGGGACCTTTCAGTCCGCAGACCGACGCTCTACCACTGAGCCAAACCGACCTCGGCCCAAATTTTCTTAATCAATTCATCTGTCGATGGACACTTAGGTTGCTGCCCCATCTTGGCTATTGCGAATAAGGCTGCAATGAAATGGGAGTGGAGATAGCTACTCATGACCCTGATTCTAATTTTTTCACGATAGTCCCATAAATGGGGCTGCTGAATCATAGAGTACTTCTATTTTATTTTTATTTTTTAATAAGTATTATTATTATTATTATTATTATTATTGATTTCAGAGAGGAAGGGAGAGGCAAAGAAAGATAGAAAATCAGTGATGAGAGAGAATTATTGATTGGCTGCCTCCTGCATGCCCCACACTGGGGAACAAGCCTACAACCTGGGCATGTGCCCTGATTGGAATCGAACCCTGACCTCCTGGTTCACAGGTCGATGCTCAACCACTGAGCCAACCCGCTGGGCTATTTTTGTTTTTTGTTTCCTTGTCTGGGGATCAGCACCACTGCCCTCCAGGGGCCACTTTGTGCCATGCCATGGTTACCCTCAAAGTGTCGCTGTGAGGAATGGTTCTCTGAAAGTGGGGGGTGGGGGCACTCCACTCCTGGGGCAGGTGAGGCGTGAGGGCTGTGAGTCCCACAGGTGACTGATATGTGACTCCATGCTATGGCACTCAACACCCACTGTCTTGGGCAAAACTCAAGAAAAGAAAAATGAGGGGAACCGGAGGTCCTGTCTGCTTCACCAGGAATGCACGTGAGCTGTTTCCCCGGGGGTCAGCTCTCCTCACAGATGAGCCAACGTTTTGTATCCGACACTGTTCTCCAGCCAATCAACACGGGAACAGGGAGGTTATGAAATGGCCTTTCTTAAAGATTCTTATAAACAAAATAAACTGATGAACAAAATAGATCCAGAGACTTAGAAGCATGGAACAGACTATGGATTCGAAGAGGGGAGGTGGGGGTGGGTGGGTGGGAAGAGATCAACCAAAGAACTTGTATGCATCCATGAATAACCCGTGGACACAGACAGTAGGGTGGTGAGGCCTGGGATGGGGGTGGGGGGCGGGCTGAGATAGGTCAATGGTGGGGAAAGGGGACATACGTAATACTTTTGACAATATAGTTTTTTGTTGTTGTTTTCTTAACAGTTTGGCTGAGTGAATAGAGCATCAGCCTACCGACTAAAGGGTCCCTGGTATGATCCCAGCCAAGGGCAAAGGCCCAGGTTGTGGTCTCCATCCCCCCCTAGTGGGGGGCTTGCAGGAAGCAGTTAATCAGTGATTTTCTCTCATCATTGATGTTTCTATCTCCCTTCCTCTCTGAAATCAATAAAAAATATATTTTTAAAAACTGAATAGCAAAAACAAAAATTCTTATTAACAAACCAGGATAAGGGGTTGTATCAAGAATATATAAAGCCCTCAACTCAATAATAAAAAGTCACATCAGAAAAGGGTCAGAGTAGGCACTTCTCCAAAGAAGATACACAAAGACCACCACACAAATGAAAGGAAAACTGAGGACACGCCACATCATACCCTTTTTGGTGGCTAGAATTAAAAAGTCAGGTGTTGCCCTAGCCAATTTGGTTCAGTAGATAGAGCATCAACCTGCAGACCAAAGGGTCGTGGGTTCAATTCCCATCAAATGCACATAGCTCTGTTGTGGGCTCAATTCCCAGCCCTGATCAGGTGGGGTGAGGGGGCATGAGTGTGGCAACCAATCAACGTGTCTCTCACATTGATGTTTCTCTGTGTGTGTGTCTCTCTCCTTCCCTTCCACTCTTTCTAAAAATCATGGAAAAATATCCTCTGCTGAGGACTAACAAGAACAACAAAAAGTCAGGAGTGGGGAGGCTGTGGAGAAGGCAGAACCCTCATGCACTGCTGGTGGGAGTGAAAAGTCGTGCAATTTCTTGGTAAAGAGCCCGGCAGTTTCTCAGAAGGTTAAACATGAAATTAACCTATGACCCAGCAATTCTGCTCCTCATTATATGCCCAACAGAAATGAAAATCTATGTCCACACAACACATATACACAAATGTTAAAAAAAAAATAGTATTCATAACAAAAAATGAAAGCAACCCAAGAGCTTACCAAGCATAATGTGGTATATACATTATTTGGCAATAAAATACAGTATTTGGCAATAAAAATATACACTACAGCCAAAACCGGTTTGGCTCAGTGGATAGAGCGTCTGCCTGCGGACTGAAGGGTCCCAGGTTCGATTCCGGTCAAGGGCATGTACCTTGGTTGCGGGCACATCCCCGGTAGCGGGTGTGCAGGAGGTAGCTGGTCGATGTTTCTCTCTCATCGATATTTCTAGCTCTCTATCCCTCTCCCTTCCTCTCTGTAAAAAAATCAATAAAATATATTTTATATATATACACTACAACATGGATGAACCTTGAAAACACGCTAAGTGAAAGAAGCCAGACACAAAGGACCATGTGTCATGTGATTACAATGATATGAAACATCTAGACTAGGCAGAGCTATAGAGACAGAAAGGTCAGTGGTTGCCTGGGGCTGAGGGTGGAAGGAGGGTGGAGTATTATGGCCAAGGCGTGCAGGATGTCTGGACGGTGATGAAAACATCCTAAAATTGACTGTGCTGAGAGTCGCACCACTCTGTGACTATTACTAACAGCCATTGAATTGCACACTTACATGGGTGATTTGCACAGTATATGAAACTCATCTCAATAAAGCTATTAAAATAAAAAAATAAATCAGAGTCTTCCTTGGGCACATGCTTGAGACAAGTTTCCAAGTCTCTGTATCCGATCTAGTTCACAGCAAAATAAAATAAAATAAAATAAAAAACACATAGAGCTTTCTGGAAGGCCTCTGCATTGCAACCCCAAGCCCAGAGCATTCTTGGGCTACTGCAGCGCTTTGAGGCTCTCTGAGGCCAGAGCAGCCGTGGGCAAACTATGGCCTGCGGGCCAGATCCAGCCCGTTCGGCTGTTCTATCCGGCCCAAGAAGCCAAAAGAGCAGAGGGTTCTCTTGCTCTCCCCTCCGCTCCTTCACCAGCAGCCCAAGAGGAGAGTGCCAGCATGGTCAGGTTGCTTTTGTTCCGGCCCTCCGGTCCAGTTTAAGAACCAACCCATTGCGGCCCTCTAGTCAAAAAGTTTGCCCACCCCTGGGCCAGAGGATGCTCTACGGAGGGCTGCCACAGTGCCTCATGGAAGCTAACGTGGGGGCCTGGGCAGGGCACGGAGCTCTGCGAGGTCATGCACGGGCTCCAGACCCACAGGCACCTGCTCTAGAGACAAAGAGACGGAGCGGAAGGAGCATGAGCTTTGGCAGCACACAGACCCAAATTGGCACCGCGTCCCTTCCGCCGATTAGCTCCATGACCTCAGCCCTTTCCTTCATCATCTGCAAAAAATTCAATAATAATGCCTCTCACATAAGCTCCCCTCCTCCCCGGTTCGGTTTGTTTTGTTTGGCTAGCATTTCTTGACGGCTTACTATGGACTAAGTAAATGCTGGCTATGTGTTATTATCATTTTTATTTTTTTGTCTTCACTGCAGCCCAGGACAAAGCCAGGACCATTTACTAGTATGCCCGCTTTACAGAGTTGGGGACCGAGGCTCAGAGAGGTCCTGCCCCTTCTCCGTTGTCACACGGCCGGTAAGTGGGAGAGCCACTTGGCTGGATCTGTCATTTTAGGTGTGTCCTATACACCCCGGCCATACAGGTGAAGGATGACATTTCACAGTCCGAGTGGGCCAGGAGCCGGGTCCTGGGGAAAGAGTGTTCCAAGAGCCGGTGCCCAGGTCCTGCTCCCTGCGTGGTGTCCCCACCCAGAGGTCACAGAGAGGACACCTGCGGCGACAGGGGGCTGATGACGCTCTCGGTGCACACGCTGCTTGAGCACCGAGTGCCCGGGGCTGTGCTGTGCGGTTTCCTGGCACCTGCTAGGGGCTGACTGAACTCTTCAAATATTCCTCGTGTCCCCTCCTCTGGGGCCTCCATGGGGAGGCACAATGTGGGGGAGAACCCACATGCTTTTGCTTTTGCGGGGGGCAAGGGGGAAGGGGCAGGCAGGGGCAGACATTAACTCACTGGCCTAAAACCAAAAAGAGCAGGTCGGAAGCAAGGAGCAGAGGATGAGGCGGAGGCAGGACTGTGAAGCAGCCCGTGGGCCCCCAAATGCACATATTCCCACCATGTCTCACCCAATGAGGAGGCTGACCTTGGCCCTCCTGAGGCCAGCCGCTTGCACCCTGCGTTCCAGAGATTACTGGGTTCCAGGGGTTACTGGGCTGGCAGGTCTCCCCCCAAAATTCAGCAGCTTAAAACAGCCACTTCCTCGTGGGCCTGCATTCTGGGGGGCGGGCCCTCGGGAAAGGGATGGCCAGGGATGACTTATCCCCGTCCCGTGGTGCCTGGGGCCTCCCCCGGGAAGACCTGAGGGCCCGGATGGCCTGACAGTGGGGGCTGGGGTCTCCTGGGGCCGGTTCGTTCCCACGTCGGGCGCCTGGGCCGCACGGGCTCAGAGTCAGGCTAAGGGCGGCCTCCCCACTCAGCGTGGCTTCCTCACATCACAGCACGCAGCAGCCTCGTGGCAGCAAGACCTCTCGCCTGGTGCCCGGGGCTCCAAGCCCCATGTCCCAGCAAACGGGGCCGAAGCTGCCCCCCTCTCCATGCCTCAGCCTGGCGCGCCCCACAGCGTCACTGCTCAGCCGCCCTGTGGCCAACGCAGACAGCAGCCACCCAGGTTCGAGGACAGGGGCGCCTTGACGGGCGGAGGGCTGTGTCGGGAAGAGGCAGGCTCAGGGCACGTGTGGAAGAGCGTCTCTCTCTCGGGGGGCCCGGGGTGGGGGCTCCCCCTTTCCTGCGGAACCCACTGGGAGGACCTCTCAGGCTTAACCACGAGCCAAGAAGCCAGACACCGCGGCGTGCTGGTTGCTTGACTGCATTCACCTGGCGGCCAAGGACGCCACACCAGCTAATGGATGGATGGTCTGCTCGGTGGCCACCTGGGGGCGGGGCGCAGAGGCGAGGGAGGCAGGGGACCCCCCCCACCCCCCCTTTGCCGGAGTGCTCCTCTGTTCTATATCTGGATCCCAGCGGCGGTTACACAAATGCATCACGCTCAGCACTCCATCGAGCGCTGCACTTAAAACCCATGGCCTGGACACGCTGGGTCAATAAAGACTTTTTAAAAGAATCACCAGCCGCGCCGCCCGCCCCCACCCTGCCCCCGCCCTGGAAAGGCAAACCCCGGCTCTCCCTCCCCATCCCGTGGGGTCTCGGTTCCCCTGCCTTTTCTGGCCCTTCCGCCCCCACTTCCTTCTCAGCTTCAGGATCCTGAGGCCAGGCCCTTAGCAACTTTATTCGGACGCCTGGCTTTCTGGGGGAGGAAGGCAGGAAGCAGAGTGGGGAGGGCCCCCCTGACCCCCGGGGCAGGCCGAGGGCACCACGGGGGGGGCCCCGGTTCCTCGGACACGCAGCGGGCAAAAGCCTTCCGGGCAGAAAGCGCTCCTTTGCCAGCGGGCGGCCAAGAGGGTCGCGCTTTAGTGCGGTCTTGTCGGGTCAGACCTGGCCAGACGGGAGTGTCTGCAAAGCAGGAAGGCTTCCTACTTGGAAAGTGTCTGCACCCCCAGCCGGGCGGGGCTCCCACAGAGCAGGGCGGAAGGCGCGGGGCAGGCCTGAGACCACAGCACTCCCAGGAGTCCCAGAACCTGGGCACAGGAGGCGATTTCTCTGTCCATCCCTACCACCACCCCGCCCCGCCCCCGGGCCAGAGCAGGTGCCAGAACCGGAGTCCTAACAGGTGCAGCCCCAGACCTTCCCTGATTCCTGCGACCCGCCCCACTGGCCCACCCACGCCCACGTCTCCCCTCTTCCACAGTCAACCCCCGTCATGGCTGAGCTGTGGCCCCCTCCAGCCCCCCAATTCCTAGGCTGAAGCCCTATCCCCACGACATCAGACTGCGCCTGTATTTATTTGGAGCAGGGTCTTCAGGAGGTGAGTGTGTTAAAGCGAGGTCTGTAGGGGGGCCCTCGTCCCATACGTACGCCCGGCGTCTTTATGAAGAAGAGGAGGGTGGAGGTTGGGCGCAGACTTACAGAGGCAGGCCCTCGGCTGACACAGGGGGAAGGCGGCCACGACCGGCCACAGAGAGAGGCCTCAGGGGAAACCCCACCCTGCTGACACCTCGACCTTGGACTGCCGCCTCCCAGAAAGGTGAAAAATTAAATCTGCTGTTCAAGCTCCCAGCCTGCGGGGCCTGATTGCTGTGGCAGCTGGAGCAACTCCCTTCCTCAGAACGTCACCCGTTCTCACCGAAACCGGTTTGGCTCAGTGGTTAGAGCGTCGGCCTGCGGACTGAAAGGTCCCGGGTTCGATTCCGGTCAAGGGCATGTACCTTGGTTGCGGGCACATCCCCAGGAGGGGGTGTGCAAGAGGCAGCTGGTCGATGTTTCTCTCTCATTGATGTTTCCTAACTCTCTATCCCTCTCTCTTCCTCTCTGTAAGAAACCAATAAAATATATTTAAAAAAAAAAAAAAAAAAAGAAAGAATGTTGCCCGTTCTCACACCTGGCCTTTGCCCAAGCTGACCCCTCGCCGCACCGGGGTGCCCGTCCCCCTCCCCTCCGCCCAGCCCCGCCTCCGGGCCCTGCCACCCGGCGGACATTTCCCTGGGAGAGCCCGAGTCAGCTGGTTGTGCAGCATTCGGACGCTGTGCCTGTGTGCTAATCTCTGTGTTGGCTTGTGTCCTGCAGGGGCCTCCCGCCCCGGACCCGGACCCGGACCCAGACCCAGCGGCGGCACCTGAGTCATCTCCACGTCCCTGCCTGAGTGACAGGCGGCCTGGTAAACCGGCTGCGCCCCTGAATTGCAGCGAGCAGTCTGCTGAGTGCCTCGGCCTGGCCCCGGCAGGGTCCCCGTCCCGCACACCCCCACCTTCTCCTCCCATGCTCTGTCCTGCTCCCTCCAGAAAGGCTAAGAAAGGCTTCAGGGCCCGAAGAACTAGCACTGCCTGAGAGACTGTGCATGCCAAACAGAAGCCCGGGGAAGGCGACACGTGAGCTGCAGATGTGGGCAGGAAGGGATGGCTGCCAGGGGCTGAAATGGCTCCTCCTCGGGTTGGTGAAAGCAGCCCTGACCTGTCAGTGAATCTGAGGGGGTGTGTGCACCTGCATTTGCATATGTGTGTATATGTGTACATGTGTGTGCACGTGTATGCATGAGAGTGAGTGTGAGTGCATGCATGTGTGTGCACGTGTGTGTGTGTGTGTGTGTGTGTGTGTGTGTGTTGGGACAGGGCATATGAGTGCATCTAGGGGAGGAAAAGACGCACACTCACCTGTGCAGGGCAGCGGGTGTGGAGGCACTGGCACCCCCAGGAGAGCACAGCGTGCGAAGCTCGGACAGACAGGGGCTTGAAGCGCAGCTCCTTTGCTGCCAGCGGGTCAACGAGCCAAACACGGAAGCGAGAGGCCCCGCATGGCTCCCGGCCTGCGGTGGGTGCCCGGGCCCACAGGTGCTGTCCTTGGCCCCACGTCGGCCTTGCCCAGCGCTGAGCCGGGAGCACGGGAGGGAAGGCAGCCTCTTTAGGGCCAGGCTGGCAGGGGTTAATGAGAGGGAGGCTGGTTGTTGCTGAAACACAGAGGACAGGATCGATAGCTCTCCGGAGCCAGCATTGATCAGCCAGGGCAAAGGCTCCGCGAGGAGCTGCCAGGCGTTTCTCTGAAACGCCCAGAACAGAGCAGTCCGGGAAGGCCGGGCCGGCGGAGAGGCCCTGGCACGTCCGTCCTGGGGGCAGCGCCCTCGGGCACGGGGCTCCCTGCCCCACCCCAGGACGCCCGAGGATCCAGCCCCAGTCTCGGGTGCGAGAGCTGGAAGGGACCTGGGCTCCCTCCTCTCGGTTCTTCGTTGAGCCCCGCGTTAAGCACTCGCCGGCCGTGAGCTTGGAGGGGGAATGTTCAGGAACCTGTGCCTGGAACTCAGCATGTCTTTCTTTCTTTCTTTCTTTCTTTCTTTCTTTCTTTCTTTCTTTCTTTCTTTTAATATATTTTATTGATATTTTACAGAGAGGAAGGGAGAGAGATAGAGAGCTAGAAACGTCGATGAGAGAGAAGCATCGACCAGCTGCCTCTTGCACACCCCCTACTGAGGATGTGCCCACAACCAATGTACATGCCCTTGACCGGAATCGAACCCGGGACCTTTCAGTCCGCAGACCGACGCTCTACCACTGAGCCAAACCAGTTTCGGCTCAGCATGTCTTTCTATCAGGAACATGAGAGTCACCCACGGGGGCATGAGGAGTCCCTAAGACCTTGGCACCAAGAATAATGGCCAGTACCTCCTCCCTCATTGCAGCATTCTCAAAATATCCGCATGCCTACCTCCAAACGTCGTGTGGTTAGGCCTGCCCCCACGCCCTGTTCACTGCATCATTAAGTGAACTCGCCGCAGACGTGGGGGGGGGGGGGGTTCTGTTTGATAAGCTATTCCTCCCATTTCATTCCACCAGCCTGCCCAAAGGGTCCAGGGTGCAAAAAGGGTTAAGCGCTCCGGTTCTGCTTCAGTACCCACGGCAGGTGGGGACACCACAGCCCAGAGCAGGCAGTGTCTTCCCCGGGGGGATGGGAACATGGAAAAGAGCATAGTAAGCCCGGCTGGCGTGTCTCAGTGGTTGAGCATCGAGCCATGAGCCAGGAGGTCACAGGTCAATTCCCCATCAGGGCACTTGGCCAGGCTGTGGGCTCGATACCACGATTAGGACATGCAGCCACTCATGTTTCTCTCTCCTTGATGTTTCTATCCCTCTTCCTAGCTCTCTAAAACCAGTAAAACTACATATTTTTTAAAATAGCATAGTACCCAAAACAGGTTTAGCTCAGCGGATAGAGCTGTTAGTCTGCACACTGAAAGGTTCCGGATTTGATTCCGGTCAAGGGCATGTACCTTGGTTGTGGGCACATCCCCAGTAGGGGGTGTGCAGGAGGCAGCTGGTCGATGTTTCTCTCTCATCGATGTTTCTAACTCTCTATCCCTCTCTCTTCCTCTCTTAAAAAAAAATCAATAAAATATATTTTAAAAAATAAATAAATAAAAAGTGGCGAGGTTAATGCCCAGATCCTGGCTCTTGGCAAGATCGATAGGTGCCAAGAATCAGCAAGCGCCCATGGGATTCTGCTTTTGTTTTCAGGGAGAAGGGGAAAGGCTGAAACTAGAAGCCAATCCATGGAGGTGCCGTCAGCGACTTCCTCCCAAAGAAGACGGTTCGGAAAGGGGGAAGAGGACCACGACAGACACCAGCTGACCCAGCTTACACGAAGTGCCAGAAGTCGTACTGATAGCGCGCGTACCTTTGATAAAAGAACAACATTTTACTTCTACTTCCTGAAAACCCCTGGCCCCTGTGTCTAATCACAAGAAAAACATCTGTCTCACATGGAAGGACTCTCTACAAAAATACCCGATCAGTCCTCCTCAAAACTGTCGAAGTCACCACGAACAAGGAAGGCCGGAGGAAATGCCACTCCGGAGGAGGCTCGGGAGGCCTGAGGACTGCCTGTGAGGTGGGATCCTGACTGCGATCCTAGAAGAGGGCTGCTGGGTGGAAAAGGTAAACGGAGTAAAAGGTGTGACTGGAGCGTGGACCGTGATGAGTATTTACGTGCTTGCCCGGCTGGGTGGCCCAGCTGTTGAGTGGAGACCTACTACCCTGTTTCTCCGAAAATAAGACCGTGTCTTATATTAATTTTTGCTCCCAAAGATGCACTAGGTCTTATTTTCAGGGGATGTCTTATTTTTCCATGAAGAAGAATACGGTACACATTTATTGTTAAATGAAAATAAAGGAAATTTATTACCTGTATATGGTACGGTAGTACGGTAGTTGTCAACCCAAACCAGACAAACTGGGAATCCTACAGTATCAAGAATTTACTCATTTATTCAGTGACAATCATGTCATCATCTTCTGGAACATCATCATAACAGTCCAATTCCTGAATTTCCTGGTGAATTTCTTGTGACTCCCTTTCTTTCAGAATCAGTGAACCAAATCTCTCATGTTTAGCAATAGCACTGTCTTTAAATGAGTACTTCTTGCCAAGGTAGCCTGCTCGCAGTGCATTTTCAATGCAACTGTCAGTGATTTTCTCCCATGAATTCTTCACCCAAGTCACAACTTCTTGCAGTTTAGGTTCCACAAAGTTTCCACACTGATTTCTCTCCATTCACACAGCAGTGACGTCAGGACTCCGCGTAACCTCACTGGTTGCTAGACGCCAATTGGGGAGGCCCTAGCGACCAGTTTATGGTAAATTAATTTTCATTCTGAGATGGAGCCTGGGGGCCTTATTTTCAGGGGATGCCTTATATTTCACTCAGAAGGAAACCTGTAAGTAGGTCTTATTTTCTGAGGATGTCTTATTTTCAGGGAAACGCGATAGTAACATTCATGGCTGTGGGCTTAGGGTAACGCTTCCAATGATTTTTACAACTTTTCTGCACATCTAAATCTCCTCTAAAATAGAATAAAAAGTACTTTTAAAAACTGTTAGAGTATACCTGAATAGTGACGTTACAAATTTTTTTCCTATAAGAGAACTTTTATTGGGTTAGAGGTAGACATGACTCCTAGAAGGGGCTCGGAAACAAGTTATGAGGCAAAGGAAGGGCCCTTGGAGCTTGGGAGTGGGGGAGCCGACGGCAGCCTGGTGGGGGCGTGGGGGTGGAGGGAAAGGCACAGGTCTGCTCCCTGGAGGGAGACTTGGCGGTTTCTTTTCTTTATTTTACCTCCCTGTGTTTTCTCAACGGTCTGTGATGAATATGTTTTGCTTTTGTCTCAGAAAAAAAAAAAATGTCCACAAACTTTGTTTTAAAAAAAGAAATGCATGAATGGGGTGTCTGGCCCTTCGGAGCCCGAGTGCTTATAAATAAAAAGCGTAACTGGCGTCGTTCCTCGGGCAGCGGTTAAAACCGACGTTATCGTCCTCCTCCCAGGAGGCGCCGCCGCCAGCCCTGGCGCTGGCCCAGGAGCGGGTGGTGTGCTCCAACCTGCCGGCGCTTTCCCCGCGGTGGTGGTGGTGGTGGTGGCGGCGTGGGGCCTCCTGGCTGGCAGGGCAGCTGCTGAGGGCCAAAGGGCTTGTCCCAGGTGAGGACACGCTGCTGACTCAGCGAGGCCCGGAGGCCAGTCGGCCCTGGAAAATCCTGTTCCCCAGCTCCCAGCCCGCTGCCCGCTTGGGCCAGAAAACCAAGCACAGTCCTCTGTTCCCACCACACCGGCCAGGGAAAGCCAGGGAAAGACCCGACCGGACCAGACTGGACCGGACCGGGCAGGGCCACTTGCTGGGTCCCAGGTGAAGGCCGTTCGCCATCATTTAGACCAGCCGTGGGCAAACTATGGCCTCCAAGCCGGATCCGGCCCGTTCGGGTATTCTATCCGGCCCGCGGAGCCGGAAGAGCGGAGGGTTCTCTTGCTCTCCCCTCCGCACCTTCACCAGCAGCCCAAGATGAGAGTGCCAGCATGGCCAGGTTGCTTTGGTTCCGGCCCTCCGGTCCAGTTTAAGAACCCATTGTGGCCAAAACCAGTTTGGCTCAGTGGTAGAGCGTTGGTCTACGGACTGAAAGGTCCCAGGTTCGATTCCGGTCAAGGGCATGTACCTTGGCTGTGGGCACATCCCCAGTGGGGGGTGTGCAGGAGGCAGCTGATCGATGTTTCTCTCTCATCAACGTTTCTAGATCTCTATCTCTCTCCCTTCTTCTCTGTGAAATATCAATAAAATATATTTTTTTAAAAAGAACCCATTGTGGCCCTCGAGCCAAAAAGTTTGCCCACTCCTGATTTAGACTCAAAGGGTTCATAAAGCAGATGGCGGTCCCCCCTCATCTGCAGTTCCCCTTTCCATGGCAACCAGTCTGAAAAGAACGGAAAATTCCACAAGTACACAATTGATAGATAAGCCTTCTGCGGCACGCCATTCTGAGCAGCGTGGTGAAACCTCGCTGCATCTCCGGTGCCGTGTGAACCTCCCGTTCGGACCGTGTCTCCTCCGGTCTGCGCTCCCCGCTCGTTCGTCACTGAGCCGCGTCCCCGTTGTCACGTGGACTGTCCCGGCGTCGAAGTGCTTGTGCTCAAGTCACCCCGATCTTACTTAATAAGGGACCCCGGGAGTGCAAGGGTGGTGATCTCACATTCAAGTGAGAGCACCCACCACCTGCACACACCTTGTATTGCAGTATACTGTCACACTTGTCTTATTTTGTTGTTGTTGTCCTTACTCTCTCTTTTTTTCTTTTTCTTTTTTTTTAAATATATTTTATTGACTTTTTTACAGAGAGGAAGGGAGAGGGATAGAGCCAGAAACATCCATGAGAGAGGAACATCGACCAGCTGCCTCCTGTACACCCCCCACTGGGCATGTGCCCGTAACCAATGTACATGCCCTTGGCCGGAATCGAACCTGGGACCTCTCAGTCCGCAGACCAACGCTCTATCCGCTGAGCCAAACCGGTTTCGGCTGTCCTTACTCTCTTACTGTGCCTCATTGGTGAACGAAACTTCTTCACAGGTATGTATAAGAAAAAAACCAGCACATATACACAGGGTTTGGTACTCCCTGTGGGCTCAGGCATTCACTGGCGTCTTGGAACGTATCCCCTGTGGATAAGTGGGGACTGCTGTATTCTGTGACCACACTCTTTGAAAGCTGGCGCCCGGAGAGGGTCCCTGAGGGTCCCTCCCACACCAGAGCCTGTCACTCACCCTCTGAGGGACGGGCTGAGACCCCGGCAGATGCTGGACCACCGCAGGGGCACAGGGTGCTGGAGAAAGTGCTAACGGTGGGCAGCAAACTGTCAGACTTCCCACAGCACCCCACCACTGCCACCCCAACACCAGGGGCCACGGGCAAGACTCAATCCACCCCAAACAGCAACACCAGGGGCCACGGGCAAGGCTCAACCCACCCCAAACACCAACGCCAGCTTGGGACCCCAGCTTGGGACCGCAGGGAACCTGGCTGGGGCTGTTCCCCGGGCTCCCTCCTTTATCTGGTACCCAATTCACACCTGGGCGGCCTCTTGGCGAGGGCATCGGAGGCAAGGAGCAGGGGAGAGACCGTGGAGCCATTTCTAATAGTAATGGGATTGAGCGTTAGTTACCAACAGAGACCCTGGAAAGGGACCCCCCAGCTTCCTAACACGCAGGAACGGTCTGGTTCCTTCACAAACAAGCCGAGTTGTCTTCCAAGTGGCCCGAGCACACATTCCAATCCCTCCTCCTGAGCTCATTTAACTCTGCAGAAACGCTCTCAAAGCCACCTTTGGCTAAAATTGATTCGTTTGCTAGACTGCCCCCTGTACCCCCCCATACAGGCATCCAAGGGGCTTTCCCGTTTCCAAATCCAAATTCAGGTCCAAAAAAAATCAAAACCTGCCCCCTCAGAGGTCACTGCCAAGAAGCCAGGCGGTCCAAGAAAGGGCCGCAAGATAAGAATCAGATGACTTTCCCCGTTTGCTGGTATCCACCTGCCTCTATGCGGCTCTCCTCTCTCCCTGCCTCCCGTGCCTCAGACAGAAGGAGAGTGGGACTCCCCACCCACTCACCAGATCTGGCTCTGCCTTCCCTGGACGTGGGCCCGTCTCCCCTCCCTCCTCCCTCCCGCCAGAGCCCCGGCGCTGGGACCAGCCCCGGCTCCATTGGCCCCACTAATGAGCCTTAAGTGTTTGGCTTGCACTCCTGCCAGTGCTACGCCTACAGGGGAGGGCGGTGGGAGAGAACAGAGCGAAGCCCGCGCCAGCTCGGCTCTGCTGGGCCCTGGGAAGGCTGGCACGAGGGCTGCATGGCAGACCCACCCAGAGGTGCACCCACCTTGAAGCCCCCTGCCTTTCTTTCTCCTCCACCTCAAAATACAGGTTCCCGGCTCACCTGCTGCATTGGAATTGTGGGGTGGGCCCAGGAGTGTGCATTTTAAATATATTTTTTTATCGATACTTTACAGAGAGGAATGGAGAGAGATAGAGAGCTAGAAACGTCGATGAGAGAGAAACATCGGCCAGCTGCCTCTTGCACACCCCCTACCTGGGAATGTGCCCACAACCAAGGTACATGCCCTTGACCGGAATCGAACCCGGGACCTTTCAGTGCGCAGACCGACGCTCTACCGCTGAGCCAAACCGGTTTCGGCAGGAGTGTGCATTTGAACAAGCACCCAGTACCGTGATGCACAGCGAAGGGGGAAGAACCCGGAATTACAGAGACCCAGGCTTAGGAGACAGTGGGATGCTGAGAGCCAGGCGCTCGGGTGGGGAAGGCCGGCATCGAAGAGACATCCTAGAATGCACGGGCCGAGAGGCTACAAGGACCCTGTGGAGAAACCAGCCCGCCGGTGAGAAGGGTGAATTGTCACCAACATCCAGTTGTCTTCCGCTCTTTCTGGCCGCAGAGCTAAACCACATTTCCCAGGCTCCCCTGCACTTAGCAGGGGTCATGAATTGGATTCTGGCCGGCGGAATGTGGGTCTCCTACGGCACGCTCTCTCCACTGGACGCTGTGCAGGGCTCTGAATGACTTCCGGGAAGTGCCCCCACCACCAACCTTCCTGGAATGAGCAGTTTATTGATGGAAAAGAAACCTTTGTGTATGGTAAGCTGCTGAGATTTGGGGGTTGTGTGAGTCAGCCACCAGCCTCTGAGAACCAATGCTCCCGTCTCGGGTACACCGCGCCCAGGAGGGCAACAGTAGCGACATGTCCAATGGCGGAGTGAGCCCCCGAGGGGTCCGGGCCAGAACCAGCATTTCCCACCCACAGCCCTGGATAGGGAGACGGGGCACCACGACCACACACCACACCCGGGCAGCACCAATTCCAAAAAAACTTTATTGTTTCAAGTGGCAAAATGTTATTGGTCTCTATGGGGCACCTGGCAGGGCAGAGGGAGACCTGGGGGCGGGGCTGAGTTCCATCCGTTACAAAATCAAAGGCTTTTATAAAAAATGTTTATAAATTGGTATCAAAACAAAACCCAAGGGGCGGCTGGAGGAGGAAGCAGACAGGGAGGGGGGTACGCGGAGAGAGGACCAGAGCCTCAGACCTCTAACGACGGAATCCAGGCCGAGAGGGAAGGTGTGGAGGGAGGTTGGAAAGGTGATACAAAGTGCATAAATGTGCCTCCCCAGATGTTCCTCAGACAGAGGCGGAGGGGGACAGAGGCTGCAGCCTGGGACACGGGGGGAGAAGGGGCTCCAGCCGTCTCCTCGCGGGGACCCCACAGGAACGGGCATTGCTTGGTGGAAGGACTGCCAGATGGAAGGACCTGCAGCGGAGGGAAGAGAAGAGCTCATGGAGCCGGCAGTGGTGGGGAGAGGAGACGCCTCGGCTTCCTTCCCTGCCCATCGAGCCCTCCCCACACAGCCTGGTTGTAAGGAGGGTCCCCGTGAGTGCCCTGGGGGCCCAGACCAGAAGGCTGGGGAGCTCACTGGCCACAGGGCCCGGGGCCATCTTGGCCCGGGGAGGAAAGCTGGGACAGAAGCCCTCCTCATCCATCAAAGGCCAGATGACAGCACTTTGTTCTATGGGCAAAACTGAGGGGAAGCCGAGGGACACCCCCCCCCCCCCGTCCCCCCCAAGTCTCTGGAACTCGGTCCCATCTGCCTGTTTGCAGCCTGGCAGAGAAAGGGGGGATGGAGAGCAAAGGGGAACATCCCGCATCCTCCGGGGCATTCGCTGCTCACCCCTGAACCCCATCCCCTCTCCCCAGCCAGGGACCTGCCCTCACCTCAGTGACTTCTCAGACCTTCTTCTTCTTCAGCTTCAGGGCTTGTAGCCAACTGGGCGATGATCCTTCTGACCTAGAAGGCAGAAGGCAAAGGTCACAAAATGACCCGAGGAAAGCTGAGCAGAACGAGGGGAGGCAGGAACAGAAACCCCACCACCCCGATCAGAAGAGGCAGCCGAGGGCCTGGCCACAGAGACGGGAACCCAGCCACCCACTCAGTACAGTTACTTTGGGGTGCGTCCACCTCCTCCCAGGCTCCGGTTTTCCTCTGGAAAGTGGGGCTTCACTCAACGCCCCGAGGTCAGGCCACCCACCCTGAGGATTTCTCTGGCTTCGGAGGTAAGGCGAGGGGCTTCCCCAGCCCGGGGACCTTGCAGGACTTGGAGCGCTGGAACGCGGACTCCTTCTGGCTCGACTTGCTGTCCGCCAGCTCCCCCTCCTCAGCCGAGCGGTTCCGGGGGCGCAGCTTGGCCTAGAGACAAGTCCGGTGCGGGCAGATGTCAGTGGGGGGAGCAGGGAGCGAGCTCTCCCCGGAGCAATTAGAGAAAGGCAGGCAGTGCCCACAGCCGGGCTCAAACCCCTCTGCGGTCCTTCTGCCCAGATGGGGGGAAGTCACTTAACGACAAACGTCTCTGAGCTGAGATACTGCTGAGGTCAGGCTAACGCCGCTGGACAAAGCCAGGGGTGACTTTGTCCAGCTTCTGCTCTTTGCGCCCTCTGCCCTCAAGGCCCCCCAACTCCTATGTACGCCTCAAAGCTAAAAGCAAATGCCACCGGAGGCCTTCCCAATCCACCCTCCTGCCCCACAGCACCCCACTGCTATATAACGTCCCTCTTCGAGCAGGCCCCGCCGTATCTGCACCTCCGTAACCCCTCAATTTCCCCATTCGCCAGAACTATGGACATGGCCGGGTCCCCCACTACCCCACGAGGTCCCTCCTTCCATTACACTTAAACTCAGCGGGCGTGGGGTCGGGCAGGGCCCTCCACGGAGAGCAGGATGAGAGGAGGCATGGGAAAGAGATGGGGGATGAATAGATGATGGGGAAAGAGAAAGGCAGGATGCAAGGGGCCAGCCAGCGGGATGTCCGCTGAGTCACTGAGCGGTACCTTCAGGGCGGACGGGCTCAGGCCAGGGAAGAGGTTGACCTTCAGCCCCTTGGTGCCCAAGGACATCCGCGTCCTGCGGTTCTGAGGCTCCTCCACCACCTCCTCGTCTGAAGACGGCACCCGAGAAGCTCGTGGCTCTGCAAGGGCCCAAGGAGAGGGCTCAGCAGAGAGCGACCCCGGGCCCCCGCCCCCCGGCTCCCCCCCACACGGACACCAGGCACTCACTGGCCCTACCCGTGGAGTCCTGGAACAGGCGCGCATCCGAGTCCGCCGCCTCCGACAGGCCCAGGGTTCCGCCGGGCCGGATGGCCGGGGCCCGGTGCCCGCGCTTGCGCCCCAGGCTGGCACGGCTTCGATACACGGCGCTGTCGAGGACCTCCGTGTCCTGCTTGGGACAACGGCAACTCCACTGCCACCGCCGCCCCGTGGTCCCTGCCCCATCCCACGTGGTCCCTGCCCCATCCCACGTGGTCCCTGCCCCATCCCACGTGAGCCCTTCAAAGGCAGCCGCTGTGAGCAGATCCCTGTTCATGACTCACCCCCCACTCTTCACCCACCACCCTCTCTCCCTCTCTGCTTCCTGGACTGGGACGGCTCAGGGCTCTGAGCCGCTGGAGGGGCCCCGGGGACCATCCCCACCCCCAACCCTCCCCAATAGCCCGCCCACTGCCCTGGGCTCGCCCCCCACTGACCTCGATGAAGGAGAAGTCCTGGCTGGGGGAGCCGGGCGGAGGGCCCTGGGAGGGCCGCCGAGGCGGGTGCGCCGGCCCCTGCTCGCCCGGCCCGGCCCCCGCGGGGCCCCGGCCGCCATCCGCCTCCTCGGCGCGGCTGGCTTCGCCGTCGGGCTGGGGCCTCCAGGAAGGCAGGCGGTCCCTGCCGGGGGGCTCCGGGGACTCCCCCCGATCGGCACCTGCCGCCAGGGTTCCCTCCTCTTCCAACGGGGTCCTCGGGCCCGACTCCCTCCGGGCCGCCGCCCTGGAGCTGCTGCCGGCCAGCATCTCCTCCAGCAGGCCCGGGGAGGCCGATGGGGGCGAGCGGGCCGGGCCGCCGCGGCCGTGGCTGCGAAGGAGCCGGACGGAGAGCGAGGTCACCGTGCGGCCACCTCGCCCTCCCCAAAGCCCCTTCCCGCGTTCTGTCTCCCGCTCCCCCCCGAAGGGCACGGTCAGGACCACACACACAGCACACGGCACAGAAGGGCCAGCCTGGCAGGTTCAGACCCGGGGTCCTCCACGTAAGGGACTTGGGGCGAGGCCCTTCGCCTACAAGCGCTTCTAACCTCATCGTGGTGTTGGGGGGATGAAATGAGAACCTGGGGCACGAGACCACCACCTGGCACTCAGCCTGTGCCCGGTGAACAGCGGCTACTGCTACCATGTGGCCGAAGCTGTCCGAGCGGCCCTCCCGGGGCACCTGCCTGGGCACACACTCGCCCTGGGATGAGCCGCGCAGCCTCCTCCGTGCCCCTGCCCCTGCCACCCCTCCCACCACAGGGAAAGCTCCCCCCACCGCCCCTCCACCCACTCTCCCTGCAGCTTAATTCCTCGCCACCACCGAAGCTGGCCTGCTCTCCTCCCCCCGCCCCTCCCCCCTCCTCGGCCCTGCAAGCCCAGGGTTCCCCCCCGGGCCAGCCCTGCCTCCGGGCCGAGGCTTTGTCCCCACTGCCAGGCCAGGCCAGAGATGTTGCCTTTGTCCCCCGCCTCGGGCCCAGGGCCTGGCCGGAGCAGAACTAAGCAAATGTTTGCCGAGTGCAGGGGCAGCGTGCAGCTCAGTGCAGCTTACGTGTCTTCTGCCTGCCGCTCCCTCAAAACACAGCACAGACACATATGCACAGCACACGTGCACTCTCCACCTCACACAGGAGCTCGTGTGCTGTCCAGCTGCCACCCCCCCACACACACACAGACACACACACACACACAGTCACCCCAACCCACTCGCAGCACACCTCAGGCAGGATGGTGTGCATGTTGTCTGCCACTCCTGCCAGCAGAGCCACGCCAACGTGCACACACACACACTACCACCATGCACAGGCACACACTACCACCATGCACATGCACACACACTATCACCGTGCACACGCACACACACTACCACCGTGCACAGGCACACACACTATCACCGTGCACACGCACACACACTACCACCATGCACAGGCGTGGCAAAGATGGCGGAGCCAGGCCTGGGGTTCCCCATGGACAGGAGGGGCGGAGAGCGAGGCAGGTGATTCAGGACCAAGACCAGAGCGGGAGGGCTGGATAGGACGTGTGTCAGTCTGTCCTTCCACAAGCTGCTGACAGATGGAAATTAAAGCGGTGTGGGGAGAGAGAGGCAGAGGAGGCCGCCGCCGAAGCGCAGCAGCCTGGACGGGGGCCACAGCCAGCTCACCTGCTGCTTCTAACCAGGAGGCTGGGTAGGAGGGGTGGCAACAGCACCCTCCCGGCCTGAGGAGGCCCTGCCCCAAGCCCTCGGGGTAAGGCAGAGAGCGGGCTGAGGAAGAGCTGGGGGGATGGGACACAGTGATGGTGGATGGGAAGACCCACAGGCAGCGCTGGCTGGTGTGGCTCAGTTGGTTGGGCGTCGTCCTGTGCACTGAAAGGTTGCTAGTTCAATTCCTGGGCAGGGCATGCGCCTGGGCTGCGGGCTCGATCCCCGGGAGGCAGCCGATAGATGTTTTGTTCTCACATTGAACTTTCTCTCCCTTTCCCTTCTTCTCTCTCTAAAATCCAATCATTTAAAAAAAATAAAGACCCTCACCCTCACCCTCACCTCCACCCCCACCCTCACACCGGTCTCAGTTTGCCAGATAGCATCCCAGCCAACTACCGCTGTGGGGGAACCTTTGTCCCACACAGGAATGGTGACAACAAATGTCCCCACGGCCTCACTTTACGGACACATCCATCCAAATCTGCAAAGCAGGTACAACTACAGGTAGCGAGCACTTTCCCGGTGCTTACCACGTGCCAGGCAGATCTGTCCCTTCCCGGCGTGAACGCCGACCCCCCGGGAGTCCTGGGAGCCAGTCACTCCCCCCGCACAGCGAGGAATCGGGGGCACAGCGAGGAATCGGGGCGCTGGGGAGGAACTCTCTCCCCCGGCCACGGAGATGGAGCAGGATCCACACCCACACCTGGCAGAGGGGCCAGGACCACGCTGGACCACCTTCCAGGGCTCCTCATCACCACGGGAACCTCCACTCTTTCCTTTAAGGAGTGACCTTCCAGAGCGTAGCATTTCTCTAAACCGGCTGCTCAGAGCCCACGAGGAGGCCCTTGGATACTAGTGAAGTTTGGGAAACACTGTGTCAGAACAGTGATGTTCAACCTTTTTCCCCTCATGGCACACATAAACTAATTACTAAAATTTGGCAGCACACTGGAAATGTACTTTTTGCCCAAAAAAAAAAAAGGAGTAGCCCTGGCCAGTGTTGCCCAGTGGTTAGAGAATTAGTCTGAGCACTAAAGGGTTTTGGTTTCAATTCCCATCAAGGGTGTGTACCTCCCTGGGTTGCAGGGCCAATCCCCAGGGCAGTTGGGGTGCATGGGGAAGGCAATCTATGTGTCTATCACACACAGATTTTCTCTCTCTCTCTCTCCTCCCCTCCCTCTCTTCTACTCTCTTAAAAAAAAAAGAAACAACAACAATGGAAAAAAAATATCCTTGGGTGAGGATTAAAAAAACACACACACACAAAATCGGTCTAATGTTGATTCCTTCACACTGGACGGCCATTGTGTTGGCTATTGTCACTGTTTATCTGGCAATCTAAAGGAAAGAGGTCAGAGCCCCTAAAAAGCCAGGCACTGCACGCTTTAAAAATTCCTGCGGCGAAAGCTGCCATTGGGGAAAGGTAAACATGTTTCCTGCTTCTGCGGCTCCAGGCTTCAGCGGTTGGTACTTGCTCACACACACACACTCCACTAACACACACACACATACTCATTCTCACACACACACACACACACACACACACACACACACACACACACACACTCCACGGCTCCGGGTGGCCACGGCGCGCCCAGCACTTCCCAAACTTGCAGCAGCCGCACATCGGGCGGAGACCAAAGCTCGGACAGCCGAGGGGGTCCCAGCTTCTCGGCCACTCACCTCCCGGTCCCCAGCCCAGGCCCCTCACCAGCTCCCCCAGGCCAGCTCTCCTCCATCCTATCCTAAACAAAGGGGACGATATTCCCTCTTTCCCTTCTAAAGAGCCACCCAATGGGAAGGGAAAGGTGGAGGGGATGGGGGGGGGGGCACTGCTTCATAGTCTTGAGTCCCGAACCCAGTGGCTGCTCCTGATGGCTTTAGAGACTCTGTGACCTTAACACCCCCTGTTCTCCCGCAAACCGAGGGGCAGTAATCCCTCCTGCTCCCCTGCAGCGGTGAGAACCAATGAGGTCAGGTGTGCCGCGGGGCCCTGGGGGGCTGCAGAGTCCTGAGTCCCCCAAAAAGCCATCAGAGCAACCACAGGCGCCCACACGCGGCCGGCACCAGCAATGCTGAGGCTTCCCGAGTCCCACGTCAGACAGAGGCTCGGGGATGTCCAGGACCCAGGAGGCCCATCCCTGCAGGCTTCACCTCCTGCCCCCCTCCTCCATCTCCCTCCATGGCCTCAGCCCCCTGGGCATCGGCCTGAGCCCACACTCTGTCCTTCCTCTCCCACGCCTCCTCCTCAGTCCCTAATGCCTTCCCAACCCCTCCAACCCCTCCCCACTCCTCCCTCTAGACCCCTCCTGGCCCCTCCTGCCCCCCTCCCACTACCACAGCCCCACGCCTCCCTTCCCTTCCCACCATGGCTGGCAAGAAGCTCCGGGGTTGGGAAAGGTCAAACACTCTACTCAGTGAAGACAATGAAACCAAATCTCGGTAGACGGAAATGTTACCAAAGAGGTGCCATGTATTGAGGTGGGGAGCTGGGGCTGGAGGGCTGGAGGGGGAGGTGGGAGACCTGGACAGAAGGTGCCCAGAGTAGCCACAGAACATACATGCACAGCCCCTGGGCACAGACACTAGAGTGGTGCAGGCCAAGGGAGGGGTGGCGGAGCTGGGAAAAGGTGGGGGGAGAGGGGCATCTGCAGCAGTGCCAATGGGACCATTAAAAAGGAGATGCGATGCCTTTTCGCACTCTTTCCAGATGGGGAATCACCTCAGATGGCTTCAGCACCTAAAAGTTCCCAAGACGGACTGTGGCTGGCTCACAAAACTACCAACGTGTTCCTGGACAAAGTTCCTTTTCAGCCACTCTGCAGGGAGGCCAAGGTCATGCGGCCCCGAGTCAGGTCCCAGTGTCCTTCGGGTTCTTAATTTATTGCTTCTTTCGGGCCTTACAACGGGGCAGGCAAGAAGCGCCACGTTCCTAACCTCCCGAGAGACAATGTGCCACTGTCCGCTCCACTCCCGATGTGGAGGGGCCGAGGCCAAGAAGACAAGAGTCTTTCCTGTGCCCACAAAGCACCGCGGTCCCTGGCCCAGGAGCACCATGGCTTTGGGGCCATGAGGCCCCGGGAACAGCCACTGTGCTCAGTGGGCGCCTCCGAGGCGGGACAGGTACCATCATCTCCCCCAGCGGCCACAACGTGACGCCACCGAAGCCTACATAAAACGTGGGCCACAAAAGCAGTAGCACCTCCGGCATCAGCCACCATTCAGACAGGCTGCACCCTTGCAGGCACCGGGCACGCCTCTCCTCACGCACCAGGCGCTGCTCCCTTACCTGGCTCTGAAGCCCGGGGCTTCTCCCACCTCCGCTCCGGGGTCTTCAGAGCAGGTCTCCAAGGACAGCGAGGAGTCATCTTCGCCCTGGGTGTCCGGTCCACTCATCTCGCCAACCCCCAGCTCCCTGGCCTCCATGGGGTCTGGGTCTCTGGCCTCCTGGCCAGGGCACAAGACGACCCCAGTGTCCCTGAGGCCTAGCTCTGGGCCCTGGCTAACTTCTCCCACCCCGTGCTCCCTGGCTTCGCTCGGAGTCCCGGAGGCCTCCACGTTCCGGAGCCCCAGGTCCCGGGTCCAGTCCATCTGGCCCACCCCGCATCCCCGCGGCTCCCGAGAACCTTCAGGCTCTAGGTCGCACGGCACCTCCAAGTTCCTCAGGCCCAGACTGTCACCCCAGTCCACCTGGCCCACCCCCAGCTCCCGGGAGCTGCTGTCCGGCCCCACGGCCATGTTCCTGAGCCCCAGGTCCGGCGTCCAGCTTGCCTGCCCCACTCCACGCTCCCGGGATTTAAGGAAGTCTCCGGCCTCCACGCCTGACCAGTTGGTCTGCCCCACGCCGCTCTCTCTGGCCTGGCTGTGGCCTTCCGCCTCCCCGGCCCCGGCCAAATCTCTGCCCCTCGCCCCGACGTCAGAAGTCCAGTCCTTCTCCCCGACGCCCATCTCCCTGGGCTCCTCAGCGCCCCCGGCCTCCAAATGGCCGGCCAGGTCCACCTCTCTCAGCCGCAGGCCGTCCGACCAGCCGGTCTGTCCGGCGGCATCCTCCCTGGCCTCGCTCGACACGTCCAAGTTCCGGAGGCCCAGCTGGTCGGTCCAGTCCACGGACCCGGCCGGGGTCTTCTCCGGAGACACAAAGTGGACGCCTCCCGCCTGGCCGGAAGGACTCGGGCCAGCGCTGCCCGCTCGGTCGTGGCCAATGATCCCAAAGTGGCGGCTCCTCTCGGGGGCCTCCAGGCGGAAGTCACCGCCCCAGTCTCGCCGGCCTGGGCTGAAGTCGCCGGCCCAGCCCCGCTGCCCCGCGTCCCCGTCTTCGGGGCCGGCATCGCCTGGGCCCTGGTCCCCCGCCTGCTGCTGTCTCCGGGGCAGCCCTCCGACCTCCTGGCTGGCCCCGCTGTCCTGCCAGCTCCTCTGGGCTCTCGGCCCCAGGGCTCCGTCCTGGGTCTGGGGGCCGCTGGGGCCGAACAAGCCCCCCACCTCTCTCTCCTCGGGCTGGCCGGCATCCCCGCTGGCCTGGCCCGGGCCGTCCCCTCCACTCAGGGCCTTCTCAAACTCCTCATCCTGCTGCTGGGCTTCCTGGGGGCCGAACGTGGTGCCCAGGGCCCTCCCCCCGAAGCCTCGGTCCCGGGGGCCGTAGTCCCGCAGCCAGGCGCTCTGCCCGAAGCCCCGGTCCGGCTGCTCGGCGCCCCGGCTGCCAAAGGCGCCCCGCGGCGGCCCGTCTCTCTTCCCGAACTCCTGGTCCTGCTCGTCGGCATCCCGGCTGCTGTACTCACCCGGTGGCTCCTTCTTCCTCGCCTCCTCCACTTCCTGGCCGGCGGCGTACGCCCCCAAAGAGCCTCTCCTCCCGAACTCCCAGTCCTCAAGGCCCGCGTCCTGGCTGCCGTAAGGGCCCGGCGTGTCTCTCTTCCCGAACTCCTGGTCCTGGAGCGCCACGGCCCGGCTGGAGTAGGTGCCCTGGGAGTCCCTCTTCCCGAACTCCCAGTCCTGAGCGTCCGGCTCCCGGCTCTGTGGGGCGCCGAGCGGGGCTGGCTTTCCGATCACCCGGTCCTGGGCTGGGAGCCCCCCGCGCCCCCGCGGGCTGCTGGCCTCCGCCTCCTCACGGGCCTCCGCCTCCTCCTCCTCCTCGCGCCCGACGACGCCACCGCACCTGCCGGCCCACTCCCTGGCGCTCCCTTCCCCTGCTCCTTGCCCGCTCTTGCCGGGCCAGCTCCTCTCTGCGAGGCCTGGGTCCCCTCTGGGGCTCGCACCCCCGAGGCCATAGTCCTGAGAAGCGTCTTGGGACCAGCTGGAAGGGCTGAAACTGCCGGGCTGCGCATCGGCGGCAATCCCAAATTCGCTCCGCAGGTCTTTCTGGGCCCAGCCGAGGAGTCCCTGGGAGTCAGAAAAGAGAAACAAAGGAACAATGCTGAGCGTCCGTCCATCCAGCATGGGAGTCGGCACCGTCCGGGGCCCGAGCGAGTGCGCCACCCTTGGGCAACAAAGAACCTGGGTCTGTGTCCCAGCTGTGTGACCTTGAGCGAATCACTCAACCTCTCTGGGCCTCACGGTCCTCGTCCTTAGACAAGGATAACTCCTACGGCATGGGTGGTTAGGGAGGAATAAACAAGAGCAGTTCAGCCAAGTCCTCAGCATAGCACTGGCTCGCAAAGGGCACTCGGCAATGGGTACTCAGCCCATGACCCTGAGGTCATGTTTACAGCCCTTGGGCAACCCTTGGCACCAGCCAGGAGAGGGGCACCTGGCCTGGCGTGGTCTCACAGGGAGGGGGGCCGCTTTCTTTACGGGAGGACACCACTCAAAGCCCCCTCACAGCCTCCTTTCCACCGCGAGCGATTCCACCACCACCCGGCCCGTCTGGTCCGAGACGTGCCCAGCCCTACCTCCCTCCCCAAGGAAAGCACCCACCGCCCACCCCTCCCCGGGAAGGAAGACCCCCCGGCCACCCCTCTCCCCCAGACAGGAGGGACAGCCTCGGACACAGGCTCCACACCCGACCTCCCTGACTCACTCCTGAGGGCGGGGGAGCCCTGGCCCCAGGGCTGTGCAGCCGGCCGGCCTCATCCCGCAGGGCGGCGTTGGCCAACAGCCTCTCCAAGACAGACATGCCGCGCTCCCCATCCCCGGGCTGGGCCATGGCCCCTGCCCCCAGCACCCACCCCGGGCGGCTGGGGCGGCTGGGTGGGCAGGGCTGGGCGGCTCCCCTTCGCCAGGACCTGTCCGCGGCGGGCCGGCGGCTCTGCCTCTGGGCTCACGCTGGCCCCGCTCCCTCTAAAGCAGCGGCGGCTCCGGGGGCCCCGCCCAGGAGCCGGTTGAGTCACCCACATCCCGGGACGGACACACCTACCGCAGGAACGAGCTGGGCCTTAACTCCTTCCTGCTCCTCCCCTTCCACCACCGCCCTCCCGAGGCCCCTGGCTCCTCCCTCCTTGCGGCCCTGCCCCTGGCAGCTCAGGCTGGGCCAGAAAAATACATTTCAGAAGCCACCTGGACCCCAGCCTGTAACAGGAGAGGAAGTGTGGAGGGAGAGAGGGCACTGGCTCGCCAGCCAGCGGTGGACCTCGGCTGCCAGTCTCCGAGGCGGGTCTTGAGCTCAGTGGCAATAAATGTGAGCCCAGCCGAGGGAACCCAGAGGAGAGAGAGGGAAACAAACTCCTGACGAGCTAAGTTAGTCTTTACAAGGACCCTGCGGGGTGGAGCTCACAACCGCCCTTCCCGTATTTCAGCTGCACACACTGAGGCGCAGGCAGGACAGTCACTCGCTCAAGGTCACACCCGGGCAAATAACAGCCGGAGACGAACCCAGGCCATCGGTTCCAGCACCCACGCCCGGCAGCCTTTCACAATACGAGTCCTGATAGAGGCCTGGGCACTCGGGACACGCCAAGCACGGAGCGTGCTGCACGTATCGCTTTACCTGCAGCACAGCCCTAACGTTATTATGAAAGGACGCTGACATTTAGAGGTTAGGGCACATTCCCAAAACCACTCGGCTAGTGGATGCTGGAACGGGTACAAGCTCCAGACGCCGAGCACCAGCCCCCGCCCCCGCCAACAGCTTCGCCAGGCTGCACGGCCGTGAGGGGCCACCTCCATCGGGTGCCTCGCTCAGAGCTGTACCCCAGGCTTCAGACAAATAAAAGTCCACTCTGGGGCTTCCATCCCGAGGTCCCCGGCTTCCCCGCGCCCGTCCTCACCTCCGAGCAGGCACTTGGGGTCTGTGTGTCCTCCAGCTCAGGCCCGGCTCCCCGCCGCGCCCCGCCGGCGCTGGGGGGCGGCGAAGCCAGTAGGTCATCCAGCCAGCGGGAGCTGCCGTCAGGGCCCGCAGGCTCGGGGGACGCCCTGCAGGCGTCCTGGGCCTCGGTCCTGGGTGGGGTGGTCTCGGCCCGGGCCAGGGTCACCGCCTCCTCCTCGGCGGGCAGTGCCCTCCCGGGGTCGGGGGCGTCGGCAAAGAGGACACAGGGCTGGCCGGAGGGCGCTGGCTGCCGCTGCCCCAGGGCCGGCTCCAGCACGGCCAGGGCGGCCTCCCTGGTGGCCGGAGGCAGCGGGGACTCCTGCCCGGCCAGGGGCTCCCGCTCCTCGTGCCTCTCCTCTGCCGGCAGCAGGGCGGGCTCAGGCGGGCCCCCCGCGGTCGGCAGCGGCTTGATGGGATCGGCCGGGGACGGAGGCTGACTCTCCCCGTCACCCTTTTGGCTTGGGGGGCTGCCCGGATCATCTGCCGGCGCCCAGGAACCAGGCCTTCCCGGTCCCGCGGGGGCCGACCAGACCCCTCGGCCCTCCCCGCCGGAGGCAGCCAGGCCGCCGGCCGCAGTGGCCCCGGCCTCCGCCGCCACGGCCTCGGCCTCCGCCGCCGCAGCCTCCGCGGCCGCAGCCTCGGCCTCGGCGGCCTCACTGGCCTCGGTGATGGGGGACGGGGGCGGGGAGTCGAGCCGCCACACGCCTAGGCCCGAAGGCCGCGTGGGGAAGGTCCACTCAAAGGACTGAGACAAGCTCCAGTTGGACTCCGTCCCGCACCCAAAGGGGCGATCCAGGGCCGACTGGCCGCCCTGGTTCTGGAGCAGGTCGGCCAGCGAGCCGCCCAGCTTCTGGTCCTGGTCCTGGTCCGGCAGCCGGAGCACGCCCTCGGAGAACCGGCGCTGGCCCATGCCCGCCGGGCGGAGCTCCGCGCCGCCCCTGGCCGCCTCCTCGCCAGAGGGCAACGTCCGATGATCATGGGGATCAGGCAGCTCGCCCCCCTCCATCGGGGGCCGGGGCGAGGCGGCTGGAAGCGGCTCTGGGCTGTGGCTCCCCGAGACCTTTTCCACGGGAGGGCTGCTGGGTCTGGAGGCATCTGGGGCCCCCAAAGCGGGGAGCCCGGGGCTAGGGGCGTGGCCGGCGCCCTCCTCTGGCAGGACCACCACCGGGGAGGCTGGGGTGGCAGGGAGGCAGGGAGGAGGCCCGGAGGAGGAGGAGGAGGAGGAGGAGGCGGCGGGACTCTGGGCCTCTGGAGGGGGAGGGTGGCGGGGTGAGTGAAGCTGGGGAGACCCGGGGGCTGGGCCTGAGCCTGGGCTGGCGAACCCTCCATTCTCTGCGGCGGAGCTTGGACTTGAGGGGACCCAGGGCTTGGAAACCTGCAAGAGAAAGGTTGAGAGCCCTCACTCACCTTCTGGCAGGTGGAGGAGAACCCTACTGCCGACCCCATGTGAACCACAGGTCCGCTGCTGCTTCACCTCTCACTCCAGACAGGGGCAGAAAACGGGGGCCTCTCAGCACAGCTGGGAAAGGCCCCACATATTAGGACTTCTTAAGGTTCTTAGCCTTTACACCTTCTCTCTCCCCAGAAAACACACAGAGCCCTACTCACATAGTATGAGCCACACTTCCAGTGGTTCAAGCACTCCCACCCACCTATCCCAAAGCTCATCGAAAGGCCTCCTGAGTCCACGGCTCACGGTCAAGAACTCCGGCTCCATAGAGGGAAAAGGAAATTGGGAAATCTGACCCTGAGCCCAGCGCGCTCCCAGGAGCAGCTCGGGGGTGTGAAGCTGCCCTCGCTGCTCGGCGCCCCCCCAGGTCCCAGCGCTGCCCAGGAAGCAGGCAGGCCTCGGGCTTCAGACATGAGTCACCCGCACCGCCTCCTAAGCTACAGGCCCTTCATATGGCAGTCACTTGACTTCTCTGAGCCTCTGCCTCCCCTTCTTTTTTTAAAAAAAATATATTTTATTGATTTTTTTACAGAGATGAAGAGAGTTAGAAACATCGATGAGAGAGAATCATCGATCAGCTGCCTCTTGCACACCCCCTACTGGGAATGTGCCCGCAACCCAGGTACATGCCCTTGACCGGAATCGAACCCGGGACCTTTCAGTCCACAGGCCGACACTCTATCCACAGAGCCAAACCGGTTTCGGCAGCCTCCCCTTCTGTCCATGAGGGCTGGTGGCCACAGTGTGCCCCTCTCAGACTTAGGAGAGGAGTAAGTAAGATTCGTGCACGTGGCCTTTCGGGACAGGCCTTCTAAAGAATGGATGCTGCCAAAACCGGTTTGGCTCAGTGGTAGAGCGTCAGCCTTCGGACTGAAGGATCCCGGGTTCGATTCTGGTCAAGGGCATGTACCTTGGTTGCGGGCACATCCCCGGTGGGGGGTGTGCAGGAGGCAGCTGACCGATGATTCTCTCTCATCAATGTTTCTAACTCTCTATCCCTCTCCTTTCCTCTCTGTAAAGAATCAACAAAATATATTAAAAATAAAAAAATAGAATGGATGCTGTGGGATGGCGGGGGCAATGCTTTCAAACTTCAGGCATCTGCTCCCATCCTCTCGCAGCTGCCGACATGGCTTCCCTGAGAACACAGAGGCCGCGGCGTAGCACGCCCACGCCCTGCTACCTGCCGGGATCCCAGAGAGGGAGCTGTCCTAGCTCGGGGCTAAAGCCAACCCCTCCCCTCTCCCCTGAGTCACTGATTCTTCCTCCTCTCCCGGATCATCTCCACCTGCACAAACTGCTCTCACTGCTTCCACCCTAAAAGAAAAGGAAAAGCACTCCAGCCCTCATCTCTCTAGCTACCGCTCACTTTCCTGAACACCTTGTCTATATTTCACTGTAGCCCCAAACAGGCTGCTCCCTGCACCTGCCACCTGACTGCTCCGGTCAAGGTCACAATGTTTCCTTGTAGCCAAGTCCCATGCTCAGTGCACTTTCCTTGACCTGCGAGCAGCATTTGCAGGCTGACCCACCCTCCTCCCTCCTCCCTTTCTCTCCTCCCTCCTCCTGCCTTCCTCCTCCCACCACGAAAGCTGGCTTCCTACTGCCTCCAGGACTCCACTCCCGCCAGCTTTCCTCCCACCTGTCTGCTGCTCCATCCTCTCCTCAGCTGGGCGGGGCTGGGCTGGGCCTCAGTCCTCTTCCCTCCAGTGGCTCACCCACCCCCTGGTGATCTCAGCCCGTCTTAACTAACTACGGGTCCCTGGAGCTCCAGACTCAGATAGCCCACTGCCCACTCCACATTTCCACGTGGATGTCTAAAAGACGCCTCAAACTCAACTAGTCCAGAAGCAAACTCCTGCCATCTCCTCTCACCCCGCTTCTAGTCCCCTCTCACGAAAGGGTAACCCGGTCCTTCCGGTTGCTCAGGCCAAGAGCCCTGGCGCCATCCCTGACTCTGTGTGCACGCTCCCTCTATCTGCCTTCAGTCTGCCTGCAAACCCTGGGCCCAAACTGACCTTCAGATTCCACCCCACGTGACCACTTCTCCCCGTGGCACCATCACCTCACCCTGGATTACTCAAACAGCCCCCGGCTGGCCCCGCTGCTGCCTTCGCTCCCTGCAGCCCCGAGCGCACACGGTGACGCTTTACAACTCTCCCCCAAGCCCCTCACCCAAGCCAAGGTCCTCCCAGCCCAGCGGCCTGCGAGGTTCATCACCACGCCATCAGTCATCACCTCGCAGTCCTCACCACACCCGCTGCTCCCCCTCCCTGTGATCGGACAGCCTGGCCTCCTTGCCAGGAAGGTAGAGTCCTCCCAGGAGAGCTTTCGAGTCGGACAGTTCAGAGCCTGCCCCTGGGTGAGTGACCTCACCTCCGTGAGCCTCTCGTGTGTGACTAACAGGGCGCACTAGCTACAGTGATCCCGAGGATTAAGCCAGTCAGCGTCCCTGGCACATGCCCAGCACACAGTAGGTGCGTGACGGATGGCGGTTACGATGGATAATTATTCCTTATCACGAGCAGCCTCCTGGCCTGAACCACGCTTGATCGAGAGCGCTGGCCTGGGAGTCAAGAAATCCGAGTCCCGGGGCCAGCCCCTGGGCAGATCGATCCCCTCCTCCATGACCCTCAGTACCCCCATCAGAACCGGAAAGAGAGAGAGCAGATGATCTCAGGTGGCCCTTCCAGCATTAAAATGCTGAGTCCAAGTCACAATCGAGGATAACTCACGTGGGCGGGCGGCTCAGAGCTGGCCGGTGGAGCCAGGTCCCCATTGAAGGCGCGGTCCAGAGCGGGGCTCCTGGGAGGGGGAAAGACAGGAAGTGAGGCACGGAATTGAGAAGCCCGTGACAGATGGATGCGGGGACAGAGCTACAGCAGCCCCCAAAGCTCACCGCCCCAGGCATTTCCTCCTGGGACGCCTGGGGACAGAGAAGCCACCCAGTTTCCATGGAGAAAACGGCCCAGAGGATAGTGCCCATTCCCTCCTCTCTACCCAGGGTTACTTCCCCTGGTCCCTTCAGGAAACCCATCCTGGAAGCCTGCTCCCCAGTGATTCCCTGGAAGGTCGCCTCCTCCTCCCGCATCTACGGGGTTAATGTTCTCCCCCAGCCGGGAGAGCACAGCTGGCCTGGCGGCCCTGCCAATACTTCCTGAAGGAGCCAGGGGGGGGGGAGCGGGGGCAGAGAGATTTTCCAAGGCTGAAGTAGTTCCTCTGAAGCTCTGTGCGGAGCCAGGGAGTGAAGGGAAGGGGAAGGGAGGAGAGGGGAGGGGAGGGGAGGGGGCCAAGCCCAGCCCCGGGGCCTGGGACAAAGAAGGGTTAATCCAGAGCCCGGCCCTCCAGGTACTTTCACGTGAGAAAAGGGCAGGGCTGGAGGGCAGGGTAGGGCTGAGGCCTTGGGCATTGGGCTCAGCCGGAACCACCGCAGCCCTGCCCTCCACAGCAGCGGGAAGGGGGGGAGCCTCTGGGCCCAGGGGGCCAAGGGCGCCTCAAGCAGGCTCTCCCCGTCCTTGAGATCCCTCGGCCTTTCTCCAGGCCTTTCTCCAAGCGGCACCTCCTGGCCAGCCCTCTCTACACCGGGGAAACTCCAGAGAGGTGTGTTACCGGCAACAGTCTCCAGCCAGGCTGTAATCTCTGCTCAGTGACACTAGCTGGCCTGGCATCAAGGTGTGTTCTCATCTTATCTCTCCCATCAGGCTCCCGCGGGCAGACCGTGCCCGGCTCCTCGCACACCCGCACGCCGGCTCCCGGCTCCCGGCTCCCAGCTCCGCACACGGTAGGGGCCGGCGGGGAAGAGCCCGTGCTTTGGAAACAGACGTGAATGCAAACCCCAGCTCCGTCTCAGTTGCTGAGGAGCTATGGGAAGTCCCTTCTGAACCCGTTTCCTCATCTCTAACATTAATATTCCCTTCACGGAACAGAATGACTGTGGATTACACGAGGAGAAGCTCAGCTCTTGGCATTAAAAAGAAAGTGCATCTGAACTCTCCATAAATGCCCATCAACTCCGTAAAGAAAATTATAACTGTGAAGGGAATCTAGTCATAACACCGTCTGCCGGGAAAGCTCTGTAACTGAGACGGGGCCTGCCTGCACTCAGCGAAGGTCAGAGCCCGGGACGGGGCCACCTACTGCGTCCTCCACAACCGCCGCCCGCCCGCCCGCCCGCCCCTCACCTCTGCTCGGGGGTCTGGCTGTGCTCATCCGGGCACTCCGTGGGAGACTCGGTGGGAGACTTCGGGGTCCCCTCCTGGGTCCATCCCCTGGAGGGGGCCCCACCGTCCTCCTCCACGGGAGCAGCAGCCACGCCGTAGGTCCGGGGCCCGTACTTGGAGCTGCCGTCGTGGTTAAAGGTGAGGCGGGAGCCCCAGAGGCGGTCCGAGCTGGCGGGCGCCTCCTTCCGCGGCTGCTCCATCTTGGCCAGGATCTCTTCCACCGTGGTGGGCGCGAAGCGCTCGGAGGCCGGCCGGAAGGGGGCGGGGGCCCTCCGCACACCCCCCGGGGCAGCACACCGGGCCGGGGGCGTCAGCGGAGGCGCCTCCTCTTTCCCAGCCTCCTCCTTCCCGGCCTCCTGGGCGGCTTCTCCGGCGGGGGGCGTCTCGGCCGGGGGCCTCGGGGCAAAGGGAAGGGGGCGCCTGCTGCCGCCGTAGGGCTGGGGTCCGGCCAGCATGTTCATCTTCCGGGCGGAGGGCAGCTCGGCCAGAGGACCCCGGGGCGGCCGCGGCCCCACGGACACCAGCAGGCTGGGCTTGGCAGGCAGGGCGGGCTTGGCCGGCAGGGCCCGGGGTTTGGGCTTGACGGGAGGTTTGGCCCGCGGGTCACCTGCCAAAAGGGAAAGCTTGGTTGGGGAGGCTGTCCGATGAGCCGGGAAGTAGGCTTCTTCTTCATCTCCCACCCTACGAAACTCAAAATGCTGACAACCGTCAAGGCACAAGCCGGATGGCACCTCTCCCAGGAAGCCTTCCTTGATTTACCATACCATATCCCAGGAGCACCTTTTGTCTCCAAATTCTCAAAATGTTTATTCAATCCCCCCTGTAAGCTAAAAGCTATTTATTTAACGGTCCAGCTGACACCTTGGTTCTCCCTGTACCCTGCTCTACATCTAACACATTCTTATTGGATGAATGAATGAATGAATGAATGAGCAAATGGTCCAATAAATGAATGCTACCTACCCATAGGGAGCACTCAGCCCAACCTCTCTCCCATCTGGCCCTGTCCTCTTCCGTGACACCCTAACACAGTGGATTCACAGCAAACCTTTTTTCATCCGAGCAGAGCCTCCTCCCTACCCTGCCTCCTGGCTGTTCCTCCCCCAGGACACACCCAAGCCACCTCCCCAGGTGTGTGGCGAGGAATGCAAACTTACTATTGACCTAACCCACACACGAGTAAATCTGCTACAGGGGAGAGAAAAAAAAAAAAAACAAGACCAGGAAGCTACTTTCTATATAAGGCATTCCAGAGCCAAATAAAAGACCTCGGATTACTCACGGCCCAGGCCCTCACCCACTCCTTCGGGCCCGGCCTAAGAAAGGCGTCTAGACCGGAGCCAGGAGGCCTGGGTTCAAATCCCTGCAGGTACACGTCATTTCTCATCTCGACCCCAGCCTCCTCCTCTCAAAGCACTCGCTATGCCAACATCGTTTTGAAGGTTAGCGTGTTCTTATCTGCTGCAGGTCCAAGACCCCTAAACTGTCCTAAAGGGTCTCGCCGGGAACTGAGGACCTTTCAAACTCATCCTGCACTCCCCCCTCCCACCTCGACAGAACCATCACTCCCCAACCCCTTCCAAGACGGAATGGGAGGCAGTTCAGCCTCCACCCCTCTGTCCTCCCAGCCACCCGGCTCCACCCTGCACCCGCAGGCACCTACCTGGCTCCGAGCCAGCAGATACCAGCTCCTCCTCCACCTCCCGGGGTGGTGGGGAAGCCATGGCCGTGCCTTCCCTGAGAACAGACACTTCCATCACATTCGGCAGAACCTGCGCGAGAATTGAGAAGTGGAGGGTGTGAGCCGGGGGCAGCCAAAGGCCCGGGAAGCCAGAGCGCGGGGGAGAGGGGTGGGTGCTGGCGGTAGGCTTGGCCGAGGGAAGCCTGCTACTCCCAGCGGAGGCGGAGTGTGGGACCGGAAGAGGGAACTTCAGAGCGGGGTGGGAGGTCAAGGGAGGTCCCCAGCAGTGTGTCCTCAACTCTTCCCGGATCACTCTCTAACTCTGGTCTCCTGGCCCCAAAGTCCTGGAGCTTCAGGGAGCTAGCTACTCTTCCCTCCCCTGCTGAGCTCTCCAAGACACCCCACTTGAGAGACACCCCACTTACTGTTCCCAGGGCCCCCCCTTGGGGGCAGCAGCCTGCTCGAGGGCAGAGCAAGAGGGCAGACTGGAGTCTGAAGCCTCTCCGTGAATCACTTCACGGGAGACGGGAAAAACCCGCTCCACCCCACAGCCTGCCTTCCCTTTCCCGCTCACCCTTCCCTCTCTCCCTCCCTCCCTCCCTCGCTCCCTCCCTCCCTCCGGCAGCTGGGAGTGGCTCCCTCTCCCCCCCCCCCTTCCTCCTCCTCCTTCCACATCCCAGCCCCACTCCCGCCTCCCTCGGAGCAGCAGTCTCATCCAAACACGGAAAAATAAGGAATAAGAAGTAAACATCTGGAATACATTTTTTTCTTTAATTCCTCAATTGCTTTGGCTTCGGTACGGAATTTGATGAGGTAAAAGCCAGGGCCTAGTCCCGTTGCCATAGCAATGGCCTCCCACTGGATTTCCAGAGCCGCGCCAAGAGGAAGGAGGAGCCGGCCCGGCCCGGGCTGGGCTGGGAGGACGGGATGGGGCTTGAGAACATCCGGTGGTGGGGTGGCCTGGGGGAAAAGACTCCCCGGGGTTTCCCCTTCTGGGACGGTCAGGGCTGGACGGCCGCAGCCTAAGCACTGGTGACACTTGGGTGGCCCTCGCTGGCCGACCATTGGCCTGAGGGGTCTTGAGGGACAGAAGAAAATTTTAAACCAAGTGACACAGCCCTAGAGGAGTCCTCGGGTGTCCCCCCTCTAAGCCTGTACCGGGAGGGAGACCGGGGTCTGACTCAATGCTGGGAGAATCTACCACTTTCTAGCTGCGTGCCCTCGGGCACAGTGCTTACAGCTCCGTGCCTCGGTTTCCCTCGCTGAAAAGTGGAGTTGGTGGGACTGTTGGGAGACTTAGGGGAAAAGATGCCTGCAGACTGCAGAGCACGCCTCGCACATAGTAAGCGCCCAGTAAACGCTGGCCGTTATGAATACAATGCCATTCCGTGTCACCGGTGAGCTGCCACCCTTGGGTAACCACCTCCTCCTCTCCCAGACCCCTCCTTCACTCCCCCAGGGCCCGGTCCTGTCACCTGTGCTTCAGGCACACCGCCACCTCCTCCTCAGTTCTCATCCGGGCTCCCGAAGCACCCTCCCACCCACAACACCCCCACCCCCAACTGCTCCTCCCTCTAGCTCCCAACCCTCGGTATGTATGCAGGGAGCCCCGGAGGAAAATCTGACCCCCTCCGCCCCCAAACTGCAATGGGCACAGCCCTCCTCAGAGTCACCCACTCCCAGTCAGGGAACACGGCGCCAAATCCAAAGAAGGACATGTGCAAAACCCACCCACCCCTCACCTCTGACCCCGCCTCAGTTTGTTTCAAGGATGGGAGGGAGTGGAGAGGGGAGGGTGGAGAGAAACCCACGACCGTCAACTCCCCCGGTCGGCCAACTCGCGCGGCGCACACCCACCGCTCACTACACCGGTGGGTGAGTGGCCGCGCAGAGCCAGGCCAAGTGTGCACGGGGGAGGGGCGCGTGATAGGAAAAATAAAATTAAAACACACGATTGTTTCCTTGTCCTTGAACGTCGTCACCAGGAACACGGTGTGGGTGATTAGACATGGAGACAAACAGGGCCCAGAACCCAAAAAAACACTCTTTCGCCCGGGGGGCCTGACGGGCACCTCCGTCTGCAGGGTGAGCGCGCGGCAATGAAGGGGGGCTCGCTCGGCTCCCCCAGCGGAGCAGATCCCCCCGCAGCTCCAGGGCCCCGGGCAGGGAGGGAACCCGGTGCCAAAGCCCTGGCTGCAGGATCACAGCGGCTCTGAGCACTGCCCGCCCCAGGAATCGGGGCTGCCAGCAAGGCCTGTGGGGAGAGAGGCCCGGTCGTCCTGGGACAGGGGTCCAGAGAGACCTGGGCAGGCGGCGCAGGCGGGGTGGCCCCTGCGGACACCCTAGGATCCCGGCCCGGACCCGGACCCGGACCCGGACAGGCCGGCGGGGATCGCGCAGAAACCGCCCGGGGAGGGAGGGCCAGCGGAAGACGGAACAGCCGGGGCGAGGGGCGGTCTGGAGAGGCCCAGAGGGAAAGCTGGGGACAGAGGGGACGGCGGCAGCCGACGGGGGGGGGAGGAGGGGGAGGAGGAGGAGGAGGGGGAGGGGGAGGAGGAGGAGGGGAGGGGGGCGGCGGGGGCGGGGGCGGCCGGAGCGGAAGGCCGGCGCGCGGGACGCGGGGCAGCCGGCGACACGACGACGACGGCCGGAGGGCGCGGGCTGGGTGGACGCGGGCTGGGTGGGGGCGTGCCGAGGGATCGGGGGGAGGGGGCTGGCGCGGACCTGGGGGAAGGGGGAGGGAGGGGTCCCTCCAGCAGCTCCGCCTACCACCACCACCCCGGCCCCGCCTCCAAGTCCTCGCCCCTTCCCCCCTTTCTTCTGGCTCAGCCCGCACGAGCTCCGGGCCGTGCACCCTCCGCCGCCCCCGCGCGCCCCGGCCCGCTCTCACGTTCACGTGCCCGGCGCTCCCTCCGCGGCCGCGGCCCCTGCAAACTTTCCTGCTCGCCTTCTCCGTCCCCCCACCACCCCCCGCCACCCCCCAACTCCACCTCCGCCTAAGATCCTAGCTGGAGAGCGCCCACTCCTCCCCGGCCTCGCCCCCGCCCCCCGCCCCGGACCCCGCCCCCTCCCTCCCGCGCCCTCCCGCCGGCCCCCGCGCACTCACGCGCTCCCCCGGGACCCGGCTCCGCTCGGCCCGGGCTGGGCGCCCCGACGCCACTCTCCGCCGCCGCCGCTGCAGCCGCCGTCACCGCCAACCAAGCCAGAACCAGCCGCCGGGGGAGGCCCCGCCCCCGGCCACGCCCCGGGCCCCGCCCCCGCGGCGCCTCATGAATATCCATGAGCCAATGGAAACCCCGAGCCGGACTCGGCCTGGCCGTATGCAAACAAGCCACTCAATTATTCATGAGCCTCGCCAAGGAGGGCCCCGCCCCTGGACCCGACCCGGGTGAAACTGACGCAACTCAGCCGCTAATAGCGTGTTTTGGGCAAAATGGCCACCGAGACGGCAGCCTAGAGAGGAAACTCCGGGGGGGGGGGAGGGGGGGGAGGAGGGGGACGGCGCCGAGCCCGGGGCCCCCCGCGGCCCGAACGGATGGCGGCACCATAGAGTCGCGGCGGCGAGGAAGAAGGTAGCAACCACGGGCCGACCCGGAGGCTCCCGCGGTAACACCTGGGAGCCTTGTGCCACGTGGCCGTCCCACGTGGTGTGTGCAAGTTCAGATTGAGAGCCACCGAGAGGAAGGCTGGAAGCTCCGTTTCCCTCACTGATCTCCGGTTACACCCGCTCCCTGGGTACAGATTCTTCCGACCTCATCATTTGGTGCACCCCTTCTCCTCCCGAGCACCCCACCAGACCGTAACCCCCCCTTCCCCACCCCGCCTATCCCAACGGTCCAGGCTCAGGTTTCCACTCCCCTGGTGGCAGAGGCCAGTCAATCCTGATTCCATTAACTCAGGCTTGGAAGACCCTTGCCTCCTGGGTGATTAAGGATGGAGCCAGCGGCCGCCTCCCCTCGGCGTGGCTAATGGAGTGGAACTGTGAGAGAGGCTTCCTAATCAGATCAGCTCTCATTTCTAGACTCTCGGGTGGCCCATCCGGGCAGAAGAGGGTGAAAACCAATGCGTGTCCAGCCGGGAACAGAACAGGATGTACCTGAAGACCTGATTCCCGGCTGGCCAGCAGGGCCCTGCCCCGTCAGAGCGGTGTGGTAAACAACAGTGAGAGCAATACAACAGGGCTACAGAGAAGGCATAAAGACAAGGTTTCCAAAGTCAGTTCCCTTTATTAAATGATTTTTTTTCACAGACCAGAAATACAAAATAAAAGTAGAAATATGCCCGTTAGGAGCTACAGGCCTGACCTCACATGACCCTGTGGCAGCAACTTGAACAGGACAAGCAGCTATATCCCTAAGGTCGGGAAAGGAGGACAAGGGTTCGAACCCGGCACTGCCCTGCCTCCCACCCAATCTCTCCCCAAACTATGAAGAGCCATCCTTGAGAAGCAACAGGGGAGTAAGACACCTCCGCTGTCCCAGGGAAGTGCAGTCCCCCTAGGAGTGCTTGTTCCGATGGCACGGCTACATTTCGTATGAGAAACTGGTACAAAAACGTGGGCTGGAGGCTGGGGCGGTGACAGGACAAGCCCAAGGAGAGAGAATTTTCCTCCTCTCTACTCATCAGATCCGGACGCAGAGTCTTCTGAGCTGGGGGGAGTGCTGGCTAGTTCCTCTTCTTCGGAGTCCTGGAAAACCAAATGTCTCTTAAGGGGAAAGGTAGGAGCCCAGTAGCCCTCCTAGCAATTGTCAGTGGTGAAGGGCCCCCATCCCTATCCCCATGCCTAAACCCAAACACCAGCCTTCAGAACACCAGAACTCCTCCTATGGACCAGCCACGAACATCAGCCCAGAAACATCTGCCACCTCCCACCCCGAACCCAGATGCCCATCACTCTGCCAGGCCCCCCCGACCCCAAACTCCCTCCGCACCTCACTCCGCCTTCTCTTCTTTTTGCTCTTGTTCTCTCCTGAAGAGCTCTCATCACTGGACACAAACTCTTTGCTCTTGAAGCTCTCGCTGAGCTGCCTTGATGATGACTTGGATGATGAGCCCCTAGAGGGTGTTGACTTCTTTTCCATCTTTACCTTTACTTTCTTCTTCTTCTTTGACTTGTCCCTACATTAGCAAGAGGGAAGGGGGCTAGGCCTTCGGGCTCATTAAGGCCAAGCCTGAGCCCAGCTTTAACAGGGCCTCTCTAGGTCCCAGCCACACTGCACTGTCATCGTCAACAGCCAGCCCCGCGAGCCCCGAGTGCCCGAGGAAAAGCAGAAGACTTGGGGGTCATATCCTGGATGCAGGCAAAACTTGTTTATACTGATTTGACAGCTCTTGCTTTACCTTTAAAAATGAATTCACATGAATGATATCTATAATAACATGTATTTAAATATCCCATACCTTCATAGAAAACTGACCCTCTAGGAAAATGGGCCGTACTCATCCGGTGATGAGGAATTCCCTAGCACATCACCCATACTTGGGCAACTGCCCACCCAGATTTGAGAAGCACTGCCATACTGCAGTCAGAGGCATCTCTGTTACCTTTAACGCCCTAATTCTCAACTCAGACCTGCAAAAATATTTGCCAAAAAAAGCAGTTACCGGGCCGTTCTGTTCCCAACACTCACCTCTTGGAAGACTCACCCCTGCCCCCTTCATATTCTTTCATGGCTTTTTCATATTCCCTCCTGGCGTCCTCAGCTTTGCGATCCCACTCCTGACACAAACACACACACACACACACACACACACACACACACACACACACACAGTAGAAGGGGGGGGTAGAGAGAGAACAGAGAATGAGATTCTTTCCCTGATGCAGGCAAAACCCTCACAGAAAAGTTCTGCCAATGGCCCCTACCCCCTCTCTCAATTACAAGATTCCCCAGCCCTCACCTCTGCGGCTACTCACCTCTTTCTTCTCTTTGGACATTGCCTTCCAGATCTCGCCCGCCTTCTTGGAAAGATCGGTAATACTGATGCCGGGATGGTCTGACTTGATCTTCTCGCGGCTGGCGTTGAGCCACAGCATGTAGGCAGACATGGGCCTCTTGGGGGCATTGGGGTCTTTGCCCTTCTTCACCTGCATAACCACCCAATGCCTTCAGCCACCTACACCCTACAGACCCCCACATTCTCCCCAAAATGTTACTTGGGTCACCCACCTGGGGACAAAAGGGAGACAGGACTAAACCGCATCAAACTACACTGAGAGCTCCCTGAGGACGGGCCCGTGTCTTCCTCCCCCTGCACCCCGTGCCCCGCTCATGAGGGGCCCCGTCCTTTGGTCTCCTGGAACACGTAAAGCCCGTTTCCTAGTCAGATGTCCCAGAAGCCAATTATGTTAAGGACCAGAGAGGAGCATTTCCAAGATTCTCCTCGAGGCCAAAATCCCGGGCTACAAAAAGCAGCCCCCGGAGAGCTAATGGGGAGGCCCCCTCTGGTGACAGAAGCCGGGGAACGGCCACCCAGCCCCTCCCATCAGGAGGGGCCGCACGGACCTCCATGGGCTTCTTGCGGCTCTTGCGATCCTTGGCCATCTTGGCCTTTTTAAGCTGCTTCCGCTTCTTCTCCTCCCGGTCACTGTCGCCGTCATTGCTGGAGGAGCTGGCAGAGGCGTTGCTGTCAAACCTGCCGAGGAGAGGGGGGCTGGGACTCAGGGAGGGAGGACGGACCCCCGTGGCCCCAGGTCAGGAAGAACCTAAGTCCAAAGACGCCTGCTGAGGAAGGGGGATGGGAGGACCACACAGCCTCCACCACCACCTCCAACCCTGCTCCCTCCCCTTCGCCGAGGTGGCCTCCACCACCCCCCCTCCAGGCCCCGCCACCGCGACGGGCTACCTATCCGGAGACTCAATCAAAGGAGAGCACATGGGCTTCGGCTGCTCTCCTGGGTCACAGCCTAACCCAAGTCCCACTCCTTCCCCAGGCTCCTGAGCACAGGAATTCTCTCATCTACATGCCCTCAGTCCACTCTACCACTTCCTTTGAGGTACTCATCTTAACCGACCCTGTAGTCTTTCTGGTAAAGAGAGAATTACTAGAAAACGTGGGGAAAACCAGCTCCGGCCTAACCCTGTGCATACCCTTGTAATGAACAGTCGTATCCGACACACACAAAATGCTGCAGAAGAGAACCACCTATACGTGCATGGGCTGAAGTCTTCAAGGCGTTTTCCTGAGCCTTTGCTCAGTGACTCATATGAACAAGCACGTGGCAAGCATGGGTAGTGGGCTCTGCTCCTATAGACTTTCTTTTCCATTTCTCCCCAATAGGCATTCCAGTTTCTCTGGATTAAGAGTCCCCATTTTCTGCTGGGAACCACCGCTGTGCTGACATTCAGGACAGGCTCACCCAGCCGCAGGCTCTGAGGGTGGGTGCAGGCCTCGTTCTGCCCGTCAGAGCGTGTGCTCAGAGCTCAGCTCCCTGCTGCCTCAGAGCAGCGGTGCTCCAGGTGTTAAAGCAGTCGGACTAAGCCTGCCCAGAGCTTCTGAGGGTCACTTGGCACTGCTGGGGGCAAACAAACCTATCTAAAATAAGAAAATCAGCCCTAGCTGGTTTGGCTCACTGGATACAGCACTGGCCTGCAGACTGAAGGGTCACAGGTTCGATTCTGGTCAAGGGCACATGCCTGGGTTGTGGGCTCGATCCCCAGTAAAGGGTGTGCAGGAGGCAGCAGCTCATCAATGATTCTTTCTCATCATTGGTGTTACTATCTCTCCCTCTCCCTTCCTCTCTGAAACCAATAAAAAATATGGAAATCAGAAGGAACAGAAACACATTTCCCACGGCTTCTGAACAACCTGGTCCAGGTGCGTGAAGCCAATCTTCTCCCTCGGCCTCTCCATTTACAAGAACTCAAAAAAAAAAATCCCCTTTCGTGCTACAGTCGGTTTGTTAACGTATTTCTGACACTGGCTATCAAAAGTTGTGATCGATGTGAGGGCATCACTGCCATTTCACAGGTGGAAAAGCTGAGATTCAGTGACCTAGGGACTCCTGGCTGGTAAGTGGGAGCACTGACTGTGGGAGCACTGACTGAGCCTCCGCACAGCCTCTCCCACCACACTGGCTTCACAAAGTGCCTTGCATTTCCACTTGACAATTTTCTTTTCTTCATATGTGTGTGTGTGTGTGTGTTTTATTTCAGAGAGTAAGAGGGAGAGAAACATCAATGAAAAGAGAGAATCATTGATCAGCTAGCTGCCTTCTGCACACCCCCTACTGGGAATTGAGCCCACAACCCAGGCATATGCCCTTGACCGAAATTGAACCCGGGACCTTTCAGTCCGCAGGCCAACACTCTACCCACTGAGCAAAACCAGCTAGGGCTACACTTGACCATTTTTCAAAGCATCATCTCCACCTATCACCTCACTGAAGGTCATTTCCTACCCTGGATCAATAGCTTATGCTGGGGACGAAAGAAACAGCTAGAAACCTCTGGTCCCTTTAAGCTCACAAGCCACCCCCATGAGGTGGACCCATAACTCACTCCTCTGCCACGTCCTCCTCCTCTTCACCTGGGTTGAAAGACTCATCTGAAAAGGAACACAGGGTCCATCAGCTCTGCCCCATGGAGGTCCCCGCCCCTGACCAGACCCCGCTCGGGCTGGAAGAGTCCGGCAGCCCGCGCCCCGCACTGCCCAGGCTAGCCCACCGGTTTCTTCTCCCGAGTCGTCGCTGCTGTCGTTGGCGTTCTCTTCCCGGATCTTGCCCTCCTCCTTCATCCGCTCCAAGTAGGCATCGTGCTGATCTTCGTCAGAGTCGGCATAGTCATCGTAGCTTGGGTTCATGCCCTAGGCAGGGAAGAGAGGGGAGTAAGGGCCACTCGCCCGGGTACCGAAAGCCCCGCACACTCAGAGCACACCCCATGCCTGTGAGGTCAGAGCAACAGCCCCGGCGGGCCGAACTGTCCACACACAGCCAGCGTGCGGGGCCAACGCCCCGAAAGCTTCCTGCCAACGGGGTTAGTCCAAGCTCCCCCCTCTCCCAGCCCCGCCGGGGGCTCCTGGGGGCGGCAGAAACCCATCTCAGGTCATGCGAGGAAACCTGCATCAGGAGGGGGAAGGGTCACACGCACCTCTTTCTTCTACAAGGGCGAGAAGAGAAGGGAGAGTGAAAAAAAGCTGGAAGAATCCCTGCCCCTCTCCCCGCCACAGAAAGGACGGGGTTTGCACACACAGCTCAGCCTTTCCCCACGCGGCGGTACCTCTTTCAGTCCTCGGTTTTTGATGTTGAGTTTCTTGGCATTGACAAAATCGAACAGCTTCCCATACTCCTCCCTGTGGGGGGAGACGCACAGTTACCAGCCAGGCGGGGCGGTTCGGACACCAGGGGCCGGGGCAGACCACGTTAGCCAACCCAACAGCTCAGAGACCCTCGGGGGACAGCAGCAAAGAGTCTGGCACTAGTCTTGAAAGAGGAACTGTACAGCTCTCAATAGTTCTGAGAAAGAAAAGGTGGGAGGGGTGCACCGGGTAGGGGGGCGGATGCCAGGGGAGGGCTGTCATCTTCTGGCCGGTCTATATTTCCTACTTCACCGCTGTCATGAGGATGAAGTGTGAAACAGCAAGCATTCGATAAACATTAGCTGCTGTGTTCTCGGGCACCGAGCTCATTCCAGGAAAGGGAAAGCTAGCATTTCCATCATTCGGGCAGTGGAGGAGGAGAGGGCTAGTACTGAATAAGAGCTTTCGTAATAATATGGGAAACAATACTGTTAAGAACAGAAATGAAAAGAAAAAAAAAAAAAAAAAACAGTGCAGAGGCTTCCAAAGGCTGAGCACTTCAAGGAGAAGAACCAAATCCCAAGGAAGCAAAAGAAAAGGCATGAAGTCAGGGACGGTCACAGGCCAATGGGGGGGTGGGGGATGGGGTCCCAGGCCTCCCAGTCAAGGCTGGGGAAGGACCAGGACGCCCGGGAAATGACGGGCAGGGGCTCTCACCTCTCAATGCTGCTGAAGGTATACTGAGTACCCTGCTTGGTCTCAATTTCAAAGTCAAAGGAGCGTGTGGTGGTGGTGCCGCGGGCAAAGTTGACGAAGGAGATCTCATCAAAGCGGATGTGCACCGGAGGCTTGTGCACGTAGATGAAGCCCCGCTCCAGCGGGTACAGCAGCCCTGAGCTCGCCTTGTAGGAGCAGGTGATGCACTGGGCCCCCGAGTGCCTGCGGAGGGCCGGGCGCCCCGTCAGAGCCTGAGGCAGCAGGCTTCGCAGAGCCAGAGGACATCTCTCGGGAGGGAGTGCGTCTGCTCAGGCCCTCACGTGAGTGAACCTCACGAAGCTGCCCTAACGGAGGTGACTGACACCATCAGGATGCGGCCCCTGAGGAGCCGAGCTCCCATCCCAGGCGGGGCTTAGCCAGCAGACGGGGCCCAGCCCTCCCGCAGTCCAGGCCCCGGGCCCGCATGCTCACCCTTGGAAGTTGCCCGGAACTGTGATCTTGCGGTTCACCAGCGCCTTCATGACCCGGCTGACCATCTCGTAGAGGGACCCCGACATGTTCTTGGTGAGCCGCCCCTCGAAGCGCTTCTCTACCTCCTCCCTACGAGCAGAGCAAGGTGAGATCGCGAGCACAGCTGCCTGCGGATGCGCGCCCATCTCCTGCAGACGCGGGCGGGCAGGCAGGAGCACTCACTCATTCATGTTGAGAGTCAAGGAGATGTCCTCGTCCTTGGAGAAGAGGAGGATCAGGAAGTGGTAACGGGTCTGGCCTTGCTTGATGGGGGGGTCCAGGCTGATCTGGGGAGGAAGAGCCAGCACGGCTCAGCACCGGTCGAAGCCCCGCGAGAACTTGCTGGTGAACTAAACCCCAGTGAAATCCACGTGCCAGACGCGGGCACAAACCGGGCCAATCCACTCCCCGGGATGTCTGCTCACCACAAAGAACATCTGGCGCTGGTCCTTGTGGGGCAGCAAAAAGAGGCGCAGCACCGTGGTGTAGGGGATCTTGTAGTCGAAGGTCTTGCCGTGCAGGTGCAGAAAGGTGGGGTAGATCCTAATGTCGTACCGTCCTCGGGGCGTCAGACACTGCAGCTCCCGGAAGATACAGATGGCGTCTCCCGTGGCCTGGATCACGTCCGCCTTGGACAGCACGTTCTGGGCAAAGGCCTGGCGGACACACACGGGGGATGGAGCAGCAGGCTCATTCCCAGGCCGGCCGGGCCTGCTCGGCACCAGCTGCCCCCACGGGGACCGGGGGAGGCCTCACCTCAACGGGGTCCACGCCGTCCTCTTGGGTGGGGGGCACGTAGAAGCGCACCTCCATGAGCGAGACCTCGGCATCGTCGTTCTGGTGGAACTCCAGCGTCACCTCGTTCTTGCCTGTGGTGCACTGGGACACGTTGCTGAGGGGGATCTCGAAGACCGGCTGGTCGCCAATGTCAAAGGAGAGCAGCTGCCCTGTGGGGGGAGGGCTGTCAAGCCACCGCTCCTCCCCTCGAGTCTGCGCACACCACGTTCCCACCAGGTACACGTCACCAGACACAGGCTACTCTGCTCCCACGGTGCCCACAAGACCAGGCACAGGGGTCCATGATAAAAAATACCCGATGAATTAAAAAACTGAGAGGAAACCAGAGACAGTGGCAGAACGAGTGAAACGAGCTAAAGGCCGCCCCCCTTCACTCTGCCTTCCCCCCAATCCTCAGCCTGGCCCCGGACTCACCCCCAAACTTCACCGTCCCCCAGTTCCAGCCCTTCACGCACAGGTCCTTCTCCATTAGCTCGAGGCGAAAGTGAGTTTTGAAGAAATCGGAGAGTTTCTCAAACTCCTGCGGGTGGAGCGGAGAGAACAACCCCAGTGACGCTGATGGTTTTTTTTTAACCCGAGCGTGAACATTTCTGGAATTATCTATTTCTGAGAAATTGCCCCAATATACCTTTTATCAGAAATCCATGCTGCCTTAGAATCTCAGCTATAAAACACTGTAAGAGGTTGTTTCTGGGGGCTGGATCTCTGGGAGGGGAAGAGGAGAGTAAGGAACTGACAGCTCGTGGTCATGGGCCTCACAGTGCTACCTCTGGGCAGATACCGCTTTAATGAAAGTGAACATGAAAATGAAGTCAAGTCTTCAACTCGGGCAGTTCGGAATGGAAAAGCAGAACTCGCACTAACGCATCAAACTAAGACTCTGCAGCTGGATAAAAGCAATACATAGAAACCCAAAATAAAAATTAAAAAAAAAATGGCAGAAAACCTTCTGGAAGTCAAGGCACAGAGACACTCCATATGGACACCCAAAGCTGAACACTAATTGCGTGGTGGCCTCAATGGCCCTGCTCTACGGAGCTCAAACCAGCGACTGCGTGGCTACCCCAGGAAGGAGACCCAACTCTCTCTAGAAGATTAAAAATGAGACAAGATGGCACCATAGGAGGGGGGTTTTCCGGCAAGAGGACACCTCACCGATTCTCGGAAGCCGTCATACTTGTAGACATGGCCGTTCTTGGTGAGCAGCTTAAGCCCGTGGCCCAGAGCCACGCGGCGCCAGATGCCTTCCGTCAGCTCCCCGGCCTGGATGTTGTCCACTTTGCCCGTCTTACTGTTCTTGAAGATGATGCCCTGGCGGCTAAACCTCAGCCGGCCATCATTCTGTTGGGAAAAAAGGGGGTTCCAAATGCATCATCATTCTAGGCCGGCCAGTTATCCATCCAGAAGCAACAGCTGAGGTGATGGGGGCCGGCACGAAAGGGACGAGGAGCCAGGAGGCCCGGATTCCCATCCTGGCTCCGGCGTCCAGAGCCCTCCTTGCAGGTCCTCAGTTTCAGGATTCTGGACTGAACAGCAGGCATGGTCCCTTCAAACTCTGAGACTCATGAACTTTTCTCACTGTCAGCTTTATGGGGGCAACACCAAGTACATGACACCCTGACTACTTTTTTTTTTTTACTTTTGCAAAGTAGCAACACAATCCAAGCAAGCTCTGGCGAAGGGGCAGAAAGTCTGCTTCCGCTCCCGCTTCCGTTTCCGCTCCTGTTTCCGCTTCCGCTTCCCCACCTCTATCAAAAGCGCCAGCCCTTCTTACCATGGAGCCTTTCACCTCCTGATAGATGTCGTTGAACTCCAGTGTCTCCGCCATGCTGGCTGCCCCTTTTGGCCTCACCCGGGAGCTGGGCCCCAAATCCTGGGTCGGAGGGGGTGCAAGATCCTCACTCAGCAGGCTGGGAGTCTGGATTCAAGAGGGAGTGTACACCTGAGCGTGAAAGACAGCACCTCGCTCTGCCCACGGACGGGGCCAGGCGGCCACCCCCCATGGCTGTGCCTGCGAGGCCGAGGACCTCCTCCGCCTGGGAGCCCTTCCGGTGGGCTCCGCAGACCTCGAGGGGCCGGGCCCGATCGGAGGAGACCTGGCCCCGGCCGGAGCAGCACTTACACCCCAACCCGACACAGGCTCCGGGCGCTCCGCCGGGCGCCATGGCAACGGGCAGCGTCGGTACCCCCCGGGCCAGCCGGAGCCCGCACTCCGCCCGCGCCCAAACCCAGCCCAGGGTGCAGGGTTCCCCTCCCTCCCAGCGGCCCCAGACCCGGGTTCTTTCCCCCCCCCCCCACCACCTCCCCCCAAAGTGGATCCGCCCGCCGCCCGCGGATTCGAACGCGGAACGGCCCATCTGGAGAGTTCCGCGGGGGGGGGAGGGGGGAGAGCAGGACCCGACCCTCCTGGGGCTCGGGGACGGCGGCCACCCACCTCCTCCTCGGGCTGCAGGCCTCGCGACGGGCCCCGGGGCGGGCGGCGGGCGCGCTGCGGGACGCGGGGGGCGGGGGCGGGGGCTCGGGGCGGCGGGGGGTGCGCCGGGGGAGCCTTTTCCCGCGTGCGCCGCCCAGCGTCCCGCCACCGGAAGCCGGCCCCGGACCATAGAGAGGACGGGCTGGCTAGAGGGGCGGGGAGCGTCGGCGGATCTGGAGGACCTGCGCGCGTCCCGGCGGCCGCGGCGGCGGCGGCGGCGGGGAAGTCCCGTCCGCGTGGCGCGTCGGGGCGAGGAAAGGGGGGCGGCGTAGGGCGCTTTGCACAGGACAGGCACCGCTTCCGGGAAGGGCTGGGTTCCAGAGGGAAAATGTGTGTAGGTTTCCTTTTAGCGGACTTTCCCGCCGATGCGTGTGTGAGATGCATGCGGGCGCCTCTCTTTTCTGCACAGCAGTGGTTTCTGCACGGGGTGGGAAGAAGGCGGTGGGACCCGGAGAGGACGGACTGCTGTGGGCTGTGGAGAGCAAGGGCCCCTCCCGCTGGCTGCGAGGGGGATGGGGTGGCGGCGGGCGGCGGGCGTGGACTGCCCTGCTCCCCCCTGGATCTCATGGGATTTGGATCCCTTTTGGAGATGAGTTCACCGCCTGCGCCCAAAAAAAAGCAAACCTCACATCGCTAACCACAATGTGTATGGATCGCCCGGAAGAGGCTGGTGTCAAGTTCAAGCGCTGGCGTCAGAGGCACCTTGCAGCCAAAAGGAATCTGAAACCGCATCAGCCTGAGAGTGCGGAAACCATAAGCCCTATAGGATGATGCATCTTGAAGCTCCGAGGGGGTAGACACGTTTTTGAGTTTGTCTGCTCCAGCCTCCTTTTGCAAGTGGGAGAGACGGGAGGCCCAAAGAGGCCTGGGCCAGGGTCTCAGTGAGTTGGGAGTAAAGCCAGAGACGAGACCCCCCCCCCCAAAAAAAAAAAACCCAGTCCAGTTCTCTCCTGTCGTAAGCACATGACTACATCCAGAATGGTTGGTAATGTGTCCGCGTGAAGACGGGGAACAGAATATTCAGACTCAAGGTTTCTCTAACAATCTCAGCTTGTTGGCTCGTTCCCAGGGTGCGAGTCCGAGGTTAGGCGCCCTTGCTCCCTGAACTCGTCGCTTTGCCTTCTGGGTAATGGCCTTGGCAGCACTAGCAGCATTGTTCACCTGGATTCAATAAATACTTACTGAGCTCCAGCTGGTTTGGCTCAGTGGCTAAAGTCCACTGAAAGGTCCCAGGTTGGATTCCAGTCCAAGGCCACATGCCCGGATTGCAGGCTCTATCTCCAGTAGGGGACGTGCAGGAGACAGCCAATCGATGATTCTCATCATTGATGTTTCTCTCTCTCCCTCCCTCTCCCTCTCTAAAACCAATAAAAAATATGTATTTTTAAATCTCATCATTTATATTTCTGTCTCTACCCTCTCCCTTCCTCTCTGAGGTCAATAAGATGTATTTATCAATCAATAAATCAATCAATACATACTGAGTGCCAACAGAGTTCTAGGATTTAAGGAAACCAGTGAACAAGATGGAAACAGCACCAGCCTTCCAGGAGCATACCATCTAACAAACGATTCAGATAAGTAAACTGACAGTGAAACAAAAAACATAAAAGCAATAACAACAACAACAACAAAAAACCCACTTGATAATGCTATTCTACAGGTAGAGCTTCAGCCACTGCCAACTTGAGTTAGAAATGGAACTGAGATTTCTTACTCCCTCCCAGGAGAGCAAGAGAGCTGTTTGAGACCCCTCCCCTGACCCATTCTATTAGAGGCAGCTATGGAAGGGGGAGGGGGGGCGGGCTGGCTGCAGAACTGAGTGGCTTAGGAAGACTGGAGTGAAGGGGGTACTCATACGGGGAAGCTATTAGGTGGCTGGGGGGGTGGGGCATCGTGAGGGGCTTTCAGGAGAGCATAAAGCAGCTGGTGAGCTGGGCCGAGGATGCAGCAGAGAGAACGGAACAGCAACGGTAGCCAGAGTGCAGATAAAGCATGAGTCCCAGCGGGCCCTCGCCAGCTGGATCTCAGGCAATCAGGAGCCGGGGATTGGAGACCCCACCCCTGCTGTGACATCACAGGGGAGTGGAGTGGAGATGAACAAAAAGGGGTCCCCCCCGCCCCGGCCTTAGACACTTGGCAGCCCAGAGTGCCAAGAGCAGAGAGAGCCTGGGCTAGGGTTGCCTGGCTTAAAGGAGCAGGCTCCCCGTTCCGAAAGCCCCTCTCAACTGCCCCCTCCGGGCCTCCTCCATCCCTGTCCCCCCGTCTGAGGACCTCTGCCTCCCGAAGCCACCCCTAGGCCCCTCCAGGTGGCCCGTGAGCGCTCTCTCAGGATGAACTGCATGTCAGATTTCTTCACCTACGAGACCACCAAGTCTGTGGTTGTGAAGAGCTGGACCATCGGGATCATCAACCGGGCAGTCCAGCTTCTCATCATCTCCTACTTTGTGGGGTGAGTTTGAGGCCCTTCAGGTGCCAGGAGGGGCGGGGTGGGGGGGGCTGCCTGGTGTCCTGGCCACCTCCGCCCCTCCGTGGTGCTGTCCGGCTTCCTCCGCGTCTCCTCTCTGGGGGAAACAGCCTGGGGGAGGTGTGTCTCAGGGACCCGCCTCTGCCGCCCTCGCTGGGGACCTGGTCCCACGATGAGTTTTCCGCCCCCCAGTAAACCCCCCCAGGTGGAGAGTGGTCTGTGGGCACGCACCCCGAGGGGAGTCCTTGCCCTGGCACCCCCCTCCACCAGGAGAGGTCCCCGGGGACCATCTCCTCTCTCCCTTCTCTCATCCCCACCCTCAACCGGAGAACAGGCAGACCAGACCCCCTGACACATCTCCCCACTGACCTCAGGCAACTCACGGGGGCCCCATGAAGAACAGGGGGACGGAAGACATCGAAAGAAGGGAGGTGGTGACGGCGTGGTTTCGGGGTGGGAAGGAGAGGACTGCGTTCACTTTAGAGTGGGGGCTCCCCTCCTGGCGTGGGAAGGGGAGGAGGGGGAGGGGGTAGAAAAGGGGGAAGCCCTTGTCCTTGGGGGGTCAAACTAAGCAGCGGGATCTTTCCCTCGGGAGAGGGGGGAACACAGGCACCAGTAACATTCCAGGGGAGAGTTTTTTAGGAGAAAAGTGACTTTTCTGATTATGGTGTAGTCTCCCTCTTCACGAAGCCAGAAATACTCCACTTTGCCAGAAACCGTAAACTCCCTACTTCTACCTGACTTTGTACTGTATAACCCATCCTGGGAGATGCTTTAGAGCCAACGAGGTCTAAACCCCCTGCTCAGCTCCCACTTCTTTGAGGCACACCCCCAGTCACACACACCCAAACATACACACTCACACACAGAGAGACAGACACACATACACACTCATACACACAGAGAGACATGCATGCTCACACACTCAGCCATACACACTCACACAGACACACAGAGTCACACTCACACAAAGACATGCACACCCACACACATGCACACACAAACACACACACACACACACACACACACACACACAAAAGGCCAAGGAGCACAGGATGGCCAGAGGAAGAAACATGTCTCATGGTCCTTCACACATGCCGGTGGGCCCCGGGAAATACAGGTCGAAACTCTGAGGGTTTACTTTCCTGGTGTGCCGGTCGCTAGCTCACGCTGTTCTTGGAGACAATGGGTCTGTGTGTGAGAGACGGCCAGCCACTGGCGGCTGCCCTGTGTCCGTTCAAGGAGACGTCCTGGGGGCATGGGGCTGGAGCTGCGGGTGAGGACCTCCTTGCTGAAGGTCACAGCCGTGGGAGGGTGTGCGTGGGAGGGTGTGCGCGGACCGGTGGGAAGCCCGGGACTAAGGGACTCGGGCTCCGTGGGCTTGGGGAGAGCCGGGAAGCTCCGGTCGTGCGGAGGTTGTAGGCTGGCTGCTTGCAGGGACACTAGGGAAGGGACTCAAGCTCTGGGGTCGGGTGGAGGGACCTTGACCTTGACGCTCCCTCCCAAGTCTGAGGCTTCGTGAGAAGTTTGCAAAGGTCTCACGCTGGCATCTCCGGAGCCCGGCTCAGAGTTGGCTACTAAAGGTCCGCGGTCACGTGCGCGTGCGATGCTGTGCCTGTTTACACGCAGCCACACGACGGTATGTGGGTGCAGGCGGGCGCCCAGAGCTGCCTCGGCACATTCCCCGCCCGGCCCGCTCTGCTGGCTCCAGGCGGGAGGCGGTGGGGAGAGGCAGCCAGCCCCTGGACCTGCCTGCTCAGCACCCCACTGCCCCCCGGCTGTCCCTCATCGTGGCTCGGTCTGATGCTCCGACCACCCCCTGGGGCTGGAGCCTGGCCTGTGGGTGCCAGCACGAGATGGCGCCTCGGTATCCAAACCCCATTCATCTCCCGGCCTGACAGCTGCCCCCAGGGCTGCTCTTCCGTTTGCATCGTCGGGTGCACGGTGCACTCTGCAGCCCGGCTCTCCCCTCACCAGCCCCCCACCCCACCCCCCAATCCCCGCCCGAGCCCCATCTCTGTGCACAGGAGCCGGTGCAGCATTAGGACTTCCTGATTCCATTCATTTAGCACAGAGTGGAGGAGGCTGGAACAGCCGGTCCTCACAGACCCGGTCCTCACCCTCGTGGAGCCTACAGTGCCAGAGACGGGCACTAATCAAATAGTCTCTGCACACAAGTATAACATGTCAGCTGGGCTCCAGGGTTCAAAGAAGAGGCCCAGAGTGCCGGGACAGCGGCTGGTATGCAGGCATTGGCCTCGGTCAGGGAGGGAAGGAAGGTTTTCTGCAGATGCGGCATCCAAGCCAGACCTGAAGGACCCGCCGGAGCATCCGGGGCAGGGGGAGAGTTCAAGGCGGAGAAGCCCAGCTCCGCCAAGGGAGCGGGGAGAAGAAAAGGTCTCCATGGCCGGAGCGGGAGGAGCAAGGGGAGGGGAGTGTGAGGCGGGGGTCCCAGGTGGACCCCAGACCTCAGACCCCTCCGGTCTTTCCTTCTTACAGAAGAGGAATGGAAGGGAAGCTACTGAAACACTCTGGTGTGTGTGTGTGTGTGTGTGTGTGTGTGTGTGTGTGTGTGTGTGTCTGATTGAGAGAGATTGAGAGCAGCAGACAGACGTGATGAAATATGCATTGAGAAGACCACTCTGGCGGCTGCTGTGAGGGATTGGAGCGGACGCCGCCGGAAAAATGTGTTAACAGGTGGGCAGTGGAGGGAGATGACTGTGACTTGGGCTCAGTAGGATCTGGAAGGATGTGTAAGGCTGTGGTGTTCATGCCCAATGCTCGCTTCTTCCCTGTGTGCCCGTCGGGGGTAGACCAGATGCACAACCTTACGGGGGACATGTGTGCCAGGAGCCAACCATTTCTCTTAAGCACCCACAGCCACACCCCTCCTGGTCGTCTCCACACGTGCTCCCACCCCCCCACTCCACCCCCCGGCCTCCGTCTGTGATTGACACCACTTCACCCCGGCTTTCTTTACCCACCCCGGGGGCACAGAGAGGCCAGGACCTGCCCGGTGCTTCTCAGGCGGTCCTTCCCGGGCCCAGGGGGTAACCCAGTCTCCTCTAGGGGATGGGACTTCCTAGGAGCCAATCTCTTTTCTGGGTCCCAGGAAGACCTGAGGAGGGAACAGGAGATGCCTGGGGCCTGAGTTCCCATAGACACCGGCCAGTGTCTGGCCTAAGGTTGGTCTTTGCAAACGAGCGGTGAGGGGTGGGGATCCCAGCCCTTCCATGCTCCCGCCATGGCCATCGGAGGGACCTCTGGCCCCATGGCAGGCCTGTTCTCCCCCGCCTGTTCCTCTTCCCCCCACTTCCCCCCCATCCTGCACCCCCACAAGGCCTGATCCAAAAGATCACTATTTGCACAGCCACCTTCTCTGCTTCATTCCACATGAAGAGTCTGCCTCGGTTCAGATCTTCTGTAGAAGCACAGCACACAAGGCTGTTCACATGGGGAGGTGCTCTCGTTCAGAAAAGGGCTGGAATTTCGCCCCCGCGGCCCCCACGCCATCCCCTCGCCCAAGGAAGCACCCTGAGGCACCTCGCTAAGGCACTAGGGTGACCATATGGCAGGAAGACCCGCTGGGACCCCCTCTTTTTAAAAATATACTTTATTGATTTCTTACAGAGAGGGAGGGAGAGGGATAGAGAGTTAGAAACATCGACCAGCTGCCTCCTGCACACACCCCCCACTGGGGATGTGCCTGCAGCCAAGGTACCTGCCCTTGACCGGAACCGAACCTGGGACCCTTCAGTCCGCAGGCCGGCGCTCTGTCCACTGAGCCAAACCGGTTAGGCCTGGAACCCCCTCTCACAGGTTTAGAGGGAGCAGCGGTTTCATGTGTCCCCTCTCCCCTCACGGCAGCCCTGTGGTGGGGAGACTGGGGGACGTGGAACGCCTGCTCAGAAGCCTCCGTCTGACACGGGAGCTGGGGTCCCGGCAGGCCACCTCACGCCTCCACGTCTCAGCCGCTGAGTCTGGAAAATGGGTTTAGGAATGCCTCTCCCGGGGAGTGGGGGCTCATGGCCCGAGTCGGGTGACTCCGTTATAGGCGGTAACTGTCATCACCGCAGAGACCACCCCATCACGCCTCCCCCTTTCTTTCTTTCCTTCTTAAATATATTTTATTGATTTTACACAGAGATGAATTGAGAGGGATAGATAGTTAGAAACATCGATGAGAGAGAAACATCGACCAGCTGCCTCCTGCACACTCCCCACTGGGGATGTGCCAGCAACCAAGGTCCATGCCCTTGACTGGAATCGAACCCGGGACCTTTCAGACTACAGGCAAATGCTCTATCCACTGAGCCAAACCGGTTTTGGCACGCCTCCCCCTTTCCCTCGGCCCAGCTCACGCCTCCCGGAGAGACCCCCATCCTCCCGTGCGCGAGCGCGCACACACACACACACACACACACACACACACACACACACATACACACACAGGCACACACACGCGCGCACACGCACACAGCACACCCTCCTCACACCCACTCCCCGGCCTCCTCCCGGCACACCCCACCTTGCCAAGGAGCTGCCGCCCACCTTCCGCTCTATAAATAATAAACCAGGAACACCAGAAAAAATAAGTCAGCGCCTCGGAGTCAATGCCAGGAACGAAAGGCCCGGTCCTGCCCCATCGCCCGCGCCCGGCCCCCAGAGACCCACGCGGCCCTCCGTTCTGGAAATGGAGCGCCCGCATCCCCAGCGGCCCGCCGAGCGCAGCCCCACGGGGCCGCTGAGAGTCTTCTGCCCGTTATTTAACTCGCACAGAGAGATCTGCTCCTCCCCACTGCGCCCCAGAAGGCGCTGGGGAAGGAGGGGCGGGGGGGAGGAGAGAGGTTGGTTAATGGCTTCTCCCGGCCCCTGGAGATGCGTCCACGCTGGGGGACCCTTTCCTCGGACGGATGAGGACCAGGACCCAGTTCCAGCTCGCTGAGGCCAGGTCCTGACCCGGGACACAGCTGGGACCCCGTGGCGAGGACACTGCGGGCAGTGCGCGGGTTTGGAACCCTCACACAGGCTTCCCTCGTTGTGGCGTGACGGTAACAACGAAGCCGAGTCTCGGCTGGTGGTAAGGACTCCGTGAGTCCTCCACGTGGACGGCACTCAGCGTGCTGGGCTGATTTCTCCGAGCGGCCAGATCGTGATGATCTCTGAGCATGTAATGATCCGGCCACTCGGTGTACTCACATATAAGGGAAAGCTTGGCAGATCTTGTTGTGTCAAGGGACCAGGAGATAGTGGCCCCCAGCCTCTGGCTAGTGCAGGGGTGGGCAAACTTTTTGACTCGAGGGCCACAATGGGTTCTTATGCTGGACCGGAGGGCCAGGACAAAAGCAGCCTGACCATGCTGGCACTCTCATCTTGGTCTGCTGGTGGAGGAGCGGAGGGGAGAGCAAGAGAACCCTCCGCTCTTTCGGCTCCGCGGGCCGGAGAGAACAGCCAAACGGGCCGGATCCGGCCCGCGGGCCGTAGTTTGCCCATGGCTGGTGCTAGTAAGTCCTCTGCTTCTTTCCAACTACTCACAATGCAGTTCTTATACATGGAAAAGCCTTGTTTGAAAATCCCAACTCTGCGGTCAGGCTACCCTGAGTGGCCGGATTATCATGCGTCCAGAGATCACCGTAACCTGGCCGCTCCGTGTGTGTGTGTGTGTGTGTGTGTGTGTGTGTGTGTGTGTGTGGTATTGACCATCTGAACTCTGCTTCTCGTCGGCAAATGTTCCCAAACGTTAAGAATGGGGATGGAAAGTGAGGTGTGTGTCAGGAAACCACTTCACTAGGCCAGTGGTCGGCAAACTGCGGCTCTCGAGCCACATGCGGCTCTTTGGCCCCTTCAGTGTGGCTCTTCCACACAATACCACCACGGCCAGGGCGAGTCTATGTTGAAGAAGTGGCGTTAGAAGTTTAAATTTAAAAAAGTTGGCTCTCCCTGTGCCCCAGGGGGCCGTGTGCCCCAGGGGAGCCGTGTGCTCAAGGGGGTGGTAGGACCCAGGGGAAGGGGCGCGGATTCTATTCGTGTGATCCTGAGACATTTGGACAGTCTGCAGCCATTAGCTACAGAACACTCTGTTGTATTTCCCTACAAAAACAAATGGGAGAGAGTGTCCCACTTGAAATTCATATACGGAAAAAAGGAAAAGAGAAGGGAAAAAAATCTGAGGAACAGAATAAAGTGGTGAATATAGTAGAATCAGGGGCAAAGAAGGGGAGTGGACTGGTAATTATCAGGAGGAGAAGGGGGTGGGGAAGCAGTGAGAAACTGGATTGAAGTCGTATAACCAATGGATGAAGACAATTGGGGGGAGAGGGGGGAAGGGCAGAGGGTGGGAAGGAACTGGGTGGTAGGGAGCTTTGGGGGAGAAAAAGGAGAAACAATTATAATAATCTGAGTAATAAAGATTTATTTAAAAAATAAAAGTAAAATAAAAAATTAAAAAGTTGGCTCTCAAAAGAGATGTCAATCTTCGTCGTTCTGCTGATATTCGGCTCTGTTGGCGAACGAGTTTGCCGACCACGGTTCTAGACCAGCGCTCAGCGACGTCTCCATCCGGTGGCCACGCACTGAGGCCCCGGAGGGCGAGCGCACAGCAGTCCATCGCTGTGGGCTGGGAGCAGAGAGCTGGGCCGCGGATCCCTCCCCCCTCCGCTCCGCAGCGCCCCCAGCCCCGAGCAAGGATGCTCATTCTGGACAGGTTTCTGGAAGGTCCTCCCTCCCCTCTGACTTCTCCGTGAGCCGCGCTCCCTTGTGAGATCTTGACCAACACCCACTTCCCTCCAGGGGGAAAAAGATGAAAGCGCCAAGGAACCTCAGCCCCCGGCTCCCTAGACTTCCACAGGGCGCGGTGCTCGCAGGCTAGCGGACTGTGCTTCATCCGGATGCGGCCGCTATAAGGCCGTGGCCATGAGGCAGGTGGCAGGTTGGGGGCCCCCCCGCCTTCCTCTCCCACTCAAGAGGGCGCACGGGACTCAGGCCCATGACAGAGGCCTGGCAGGGGGGGCTCCCCTGAACCCTCTCCCCAAAACCTGAGCAAGCAGCCACTTGCAAACGGCAGCCCGTGTTCAAACAGGCATGATGGGCAGGTGCCCATCCCGCCAGTGACCGACCCCCAGCATGGCCCGGGAGCTGCGCCCCCTGGCTGGCGTCTTCCAGCATGGGGCATTCCAGTGGCCACCAAGCCAACCCCACCCCGGGGGGTGGGCATCCGGCGTCCCGGTGAGACTTCCTGAGCCTGTGGCGCTCACCGCCTCCCACTGCAGCCCCCAGCCCACTCTTGGGGTGAGAAAGCTCCTGGGCTAGACGTCCTAACCCAGCCATGGCAAACTATGGCCCGAGGAGCCAAAAGAGCGGAGGGTTCTCTCTCTCTTTTTTAAAGAAATATATTTTATTGATATTTTACAGAGAGGAAGGGAGAGAGATAGAGAACTAGCAACGTCGATGAGAGAGAAACATTGACCAGCTGCCTCCTGCACACCTCTCACCGGGGATGTGCCCGCAACCAATGTACATGCCCCCAACCAGAATTGAACCCAGGGCCCCTCAGTCCGCAGACCGACGCTCTACCACTGAGCCAAACCGGTTTCGGCAAGCGGAGGGTTCTCTTTCTCTCCCCTCCGCTCCTTCACCAGCAGCCCAAGATGAGAGTGCCAGCATGGTCAGGTTGCTTTTGTTCCGGCCCTCCAGTCCAGTTTAAGAACCCATTGTGGCCCTCCAGTCAAAAAGTTTGCCCACCCCTGTTCGTTGTAAAGTCCCGGGGTCATCCCCACGCGCCGCCCTGGGCAGCCTCCCAGCCCCCAGGTTTGTCTTTTCTGCCTTACACCGCCTCCCGCTCCTCTCGTGCCCCCTGGTGAGCCGGGGGAAGGGGGGGATCCTAATCCAGCGCTCCCCAAAGCATGCCCCTGGGTTCCAGAAGACCTCCCCCACGCTTCTCCCAAACTGAGCGTGTGCGGCGTTTCCCAGGCACATTGGACGAGGAGTCCTCGCCTGTGCCCTGGGCCGGGTGCCAGCAGCCTCTGCCTCGCAGTGTGCCCTCAGGACAAGGTGGCACTGCGCCTCCTGCCGGCAGCGTGGTCCGTGAGGCCGGGGGCTTGAGCCTTGAGGGCAGCGGTGGGTGGTTTCTAAGGAAGGGCAGGTGGAAGCCTTGTCTGCAGGCCCTGCCGCAAGAAGGGTTGCTGAGAGTCCGAGGAGACAGGTGCAGCAGGAAGAAGCCAACGTAGGTACATGTCCACTAGGTGGCAGCACAGCCCCAAGGAATGCGACCACAGGCTCCTCCCTCCCAGCCCAGCTCCATCCACCTGCCCGAGGCTCCGCCGCGGACCCGCCCTCCTCCCCACCTGAGGCTTGGCAGATGGAGACGCTGCCAGGTGCCCAGGTCCCAAGCATCTTCCCCGGCCTGCTCGTTGACCCGGCTGAGTGTGGGCGCTTGGGACCCAGCCGCGCACAAAGCCTCGCTGCAGGCTCGGAGGCAAGGAGCCCTAGGCCCTCTGCCCCCGGATCCCTGCCGGGAGGAGGCCTCTGTCACCCGCAGGAACATTCGCCTACACTGGCTTCTTCCTGCTGCACCTGTGTGCTCTCGGCGGGGGGGTGTCACCCTCATGGGTTCGGAATTGGTGTCTGAAGAATTTTTTTTAAAATGTCTCTTTTTTATGTGTAAAGTGCAAATGTGCATATAGTACGTAAATTGCTACGAATGGTATTAAGATTTCGTGGAGGGAGGACAATTCGGGGGGAAAGTCTAAACATGCTCCTTCCACAGGAAATGGGGGAAGGATGGAGAACATTGATCAGTGTTTCCAAAACTTTTGACATATGTGCACCCCTTCTATAATTTTCATAACGCTGAGTACTCCTGGTCAAAAAAACAACAATCAAAATATGGGTTTTTTTGGGTACATACACAAAATAATAATACACGAAACATAAAAATTATTCATAATAAAATATAAATAAAAGTTATATTATAAATAACATTTATTTGCACACCGGACCATCTCACGCCTCACAAGACTGTCTTGACTTGACTCATGAGAACGTAGAATCAGGCGCAGCTAAGCACGGTGCAGTGCATGTCCCCACCAAACTCCGGTGCAAGGCGTACCCCCACCAAACTCTTCCCGTACCCCTGGGGGTACGTGTACCACACTTTGGGAAAGACTGGGGTTGGGGCTCACTGTGGAAACCTCCCTGCTTCCCCCCCCACACACACACACACGCACACACACACAGCCTCCCCTGCCAGGCCCCTGTGGTCCGTGCCGGCAGGAAGGCGACCCCTCGGACCCCTGTCTGATGGGCCCTTCCCTTTCGCTCTCCACCCCGCTCCCTGCCAGGTGGGTTTTCCTGCACGAGAAGGCGTACCAGGTGCGGGACACGTCCATTGAGTCCTCGGTGGTGACCAAGGTGAAGGGCTTCGGACGCTACGCCAACAGAGTCATGGACGTGTCTGACTACGTGACGCCACCCCAGGTACGCCCCCCTGCGGCAGGCGGCTGTGTCAACCGGGCGGGGTGGCGGGGAGAATCCGTGCGTCAGGGCCCAGAGCAGCGGCTGGGGGAGGATGGGGGGGGGAGTACCCTCCTGAGCCAGCACTGGGCATCCTCTTCTTCTGCCACAACCCGTCCTGTGATCGGGACCGCACACAGAGGGAGCGTGAGGGGCCAGGAGGGGGCGGTCGGAAGAGCCTGGTGTGTCTGCCCGGATCAGCCTGTGACCGTGGCCCAGTCTCCCAGCGAGACGGCACTGCTGCCCTTCCCTCCCCATCCTTCTCCCAGGGCACCTCTGTCTTCGTCATCATCACCAAGATGATCGTCACAGAAAACCAGATGCAAGGGTTCTGCCCCGAGGTGAGGCGGGGGGTGGGGGGAGGTTGGGTGAAGCTGGTCAGGGAAGGAGATGAGGTGGCCGGGAGGGGCGCGGGTGTACGCAGAGGTCCCGGGTCCTGCCTTGGAGCCTCGTCCTGGGACCGACCTCCACCCCCTGGAGGAGGCCCCCGGCGGGGGGGAGGCGGCGGGTGCCCAGGGGCTCACCCAGGCTGGCCCCGGGCCCCTCACCCACCGCGGACCTGCCTCCCCACAGAGCGAGGACAAGTACCGCTGCGTGTCAGACAGCCAGTGCGGGCCTGAGCGCTTCCCGAGTGGGGGTGAGTGGAGCCCCTCCCCACCCCCTCACGACCCCGGTGAGGGTAGTGGGACCCGGGGGGGCAGTGGGTCCCAGGCCAGGGATGGGGGTGACAGCGTGCCATGAGGTGGTGAGTGAGGTCAAGGAGGAGCCAGGGGAAGGAGAGCAATGGGTGCCGCTTGAGATGGCCCTGTGGGACGGAAGGGCTTGGCGGGACGGAGGGGCGTGGAAGGGGGCATTCCAGGCAGAAGGAACAGCGGGCAAAGCCTCGGAGGCCAGGAGGAGCTTTTGCCCTGCCTGTCCTTTCTGCCCGCCTGCAGGGCCCCTGCATGTGTGTATATTGGGGGGGGAGGGGGCGTCTCCGATGAGGAGGGGTGGGGTGGGGTGGGGTGGGGTGAGTGGGGGAAGGGTGTGGCAAAGGGCCAGACGAGCACCCGGCACCGTGCCCTCCCCTCAGGGATCCTCACCGGCCGCTGCGTGAACTACAGCTCCGAGCTCCGCACCTGTGAGATCCAGGGCTGGTGCCCTGCCGAGGTGGACACGGTGGAAAGGTGAGGGTGGCATGGGAAGAGGGCCCCCACCCAGGCTCCCCTGGGCCCCTGGGGGGGGCCCCCCGCACCCCTGAGCTGGCAGAGGGTCTGGTGGGCACCCCCCACCTTCCCCTGTAGTGTCCAGCTTCCTCCCAGCTCGGCTCACCTGCCTCCCTCCGGTCCTCCGGCCCTCGGGCCCGGAGAGGCCCCGGCCACATGCCCCTCGGGTGACGTCCAGCGGGTGAGGCTCCCGGCTCCCCCGCCCCCTCCTTCCGTGCCCACACAGGCCCGTCATGATGGAAGCCGAGAACTTCACCATCTTCATCAAGAACAGCATCCGCTTTCCCCTCTTCAACTTTGAGAAGTGAGTCCATGTTCCTCCCCGAAGCCCCTCGCTCTTGGAGGGGGGGGGAGATGCCGGTCAGCACGGGGTTCTCCCCACTTTCTCCCCGTCTCCCGGGGGCCCCTGGTCCCCAGCTCCCAGCCAGGTCTCCCCGCCGGCCCTGGCCACGGAGTGTCAGGCGGACTCGGGCCAGTGTCTCTGCCAGCCACCCCCCCACACCCACACCCATCTGAAGGGGGGACATTAGACCTGAGGCCTCACGCCCCTGGGATGGGGCAGAGGGGGGCAGGAGGAGGATGCAGGGGCAGAGGCGAGGTCCCCTGCCTGGGCGTGAGGCCCGGGAAGGCTGGAGAGAACCTCGTGGGGTGGGGTGGGGGGAAGGCCTGTCTCCACCTTGACCCCGGGCCTGGCCCCTCTCCTCTCCCCCTCCCTTCCCAGGGGGAACCTCCTTCCCAACCTGACTGCAGCCGACATGAAGACCTGCCGCTTCCACCCGGACAGGGCCCCCTTCTGCCCCATCCTGCGCGTGGGGGATGTGGTCAAGTTTGCGGGGCAGGACTTTGCCAAACTGGCCAGCACGGTGAGTGAGGACTGGCCCACCCTATGCCGCCGATTTGGGGACCCTTTTTTTAAAAAAATATATTTTATTGATATTTTACGGAGAGGAAGGGAGAGAGATAGAGAGCTAGAAACGTTGATGAGAGAGAAACACCGACCAGCTGCCTCTTGCACACCCCCCACCGGGGATGTGCCCGCAACCAATGTACATGCCCTTGACTGGAATCAAACCCGGGACTTTTCAGTCCGCAGACCGACACTCTACCACTGAGCCAAACCGGTTTCGGCGATTTGGGGGACCCTTTGTGGGGCGGGGAGGTGGGGAAGCGGAGCAGCAGCGAGGCAGCGCCACCTGGTGGAGGCATCCCAGTCCTGCCGCCACCTGTCCCGCCTGGTCCTGCCTCCTCACCCATCCTGCCAAGCCCCGCTGTTTCCCATTGTGGTCCTCACGCCTCACCTGCACACGGACAGGAGGCCCTGGGGCTCTGCACATTGGACCTGTGCCATTTCCTCCCGTGCTCTTGTAGGTGAGGGGCTGGCGGCACCAAAAGCAGGGTGTAGCTAGCGCCTCGGGGGGCTCACCCTGAGCGACATACTTCCCTACCGAGCCGCACGGGGGGGACACATCCCTCTGCTTTCTCCCCACCCGCGCCCTCTGCCGAAGACGGCAAGGCACTTGCGTGCCTGTGGGTGGTGGCGCTCCCCGCTGTCACCCGGACGGGGCGGGCACCGGCGGGCTGCGGGGAGCTCACACCCGGCCCCTTTCCACAGGGCGGCGTCCTGGGCATTAAGATCGGCTGGGTGTGCGACCTGGACAAGGCCTGGGAGCAGTGCATCCCCAAGTACTCCTTCACCCGGCTCGACAGCGTGTCCGAGAAGAGCAGTGTCTCCCCGGGATACAACTTCAGGTAACGCCGGGGGTGCCCGGGCAGAGAGGCCAGGGCTGGTGCTAAACGCCGCATCTGAAGAAGCAAACGTGTGGGTGCCGGGAAGAAACGGTCCCGTGTGGCCAGGCTTCTGTTCAAAACTAGGCAGGCCTCCCCAACAGGCAGGCCAGCCTGTGAGACCGTGGCTCCAGGGGGGACCGCACCAAGGGTTCGTGCCGGGTGGGTGGCGGGCGGCGGGGAGACCAGATGGCCGAGGTCTCCTGGAGGGTTGGGCGCTGTGATTCTGAGTTCGTTTTTCCGTTTTTCCCCCTGCTCTGGCTCTGAGGCCGGGAGGTGCCTAGGCCTCGCCCAGGCAGCCCCATCCCTTCTTCTGTGCCCGTGTTCCCCGAGGGTTCTCGCTCCGCAGAGCTAGGGCAACAGCTGGCATCAGCTTCCGAGATGGAAATTTGGTATTTCCGCCCAGACCCAGGAAGGGTCGCCGGAGGCACACGTGGCAGCTACAGGGGTCATTCGTTCTTCGGTGCCTTTCGAACCAGAACTGAAGCCAGTCTCGAGGCCTTTGGGAGCACCAGTTAGATGCTGGTAGAGTCTAGCACAGCCGTGGGCAAACTATGGCCCGCGGGCCGGATCCAGCCCGTTCAGCTGTTCTATCCGGCCCGCGGAGCTGAAGGAGCGGAGGGTTCTCTGGCTCTCCCCTCCGCTCCTTCACCAGCAGCCCAAGATGAGAGTGCCAGCATGGTCAGGTTGCTTTTGTTCCAGCCCTCCGGTCCAGTGTAAGAACCCATTGTGGCCCTCGAGTCAAAAAGTTTGCCCAGCCAAAACCGGTTTGGCTCAGTGGATAGAGCGTCGGTCTGCGGACTGAAAGGTCCCGGGTTCGATTCCGGTCAAGGGCATGTACATTGGTTGCAGGTACATCCCCGGTAGGGGGTGTGCAGGAGGCGGCTGGTCGATGTTTCTCTCTCATCGACGTTTCTAGCTCTCTATCTCTCTCCCTTCCTCTCTGTAAAATATCAATTATATATATATATATATATATTTAAAGTTTGCCCACCCCTGCAGCATCTCACTGATATTCCCAAAGGCCTTGAGACACCAGCGACCCCCCTCTCCCCGCCCGCTTTGCACACGGGGAAAGAGGTGAACCCAGGAGAAGCTGCTTGGAAGCAGCCCAAAGCCCCTGAGCAAGCCCCTGACCTCCCCCCATCCCCCCGCTCTCCCATCCGGGAAAGGGCAGCGGCGTGGTTATCGCCAGGATCCCAGCAGCCAGTGTCTGAACAGCGTCAGCTCTCTGTGCTGTTTTTTCCCTTCATTTTTGAAGATCCTGACGTTTCTGGCAGGGCCCTCAGGACGCTGTGTTATACACCAAGCAGGCTAATTAGCGAAACAGGCAGTGATCAGTAAAAAAAAAATCCCTGTAAGGACATACTACATCTATACGTTCAAAGAATTGTTACCCAGGTTTCCTTTGTTGTCGTGGTATCTCTCGATATAGTGAGATACATAAGCCAAAAAAAAAAAGAATCATTTCGCCTTTTGGTTTTTATTACTCTTATCGGGAGCTCGAAAAAGGTCATTATCCATTCCATTAAGCTTTATCTTTCATCGCTTAACATATGCATGTGTAATCTCTGGAAAGAAGAATTTTTTTAAAAAAAAATTGAAAATGCTTTCATAATCAACTCCCGACTTTAAAAAATCATAGGAAACAACACGTATTTTAAAGTAGTTTAAAAATACTGTTTGGCTCCCTCGCAGAAATTGGCATATTTATTCAGTCGGGTACATCGCGCTGAAATCAATACAAAGGATTTCATACGATAGCTTAAAATAGAAGCATATTAATAAAATCCTCATGATCTAAACTGCAAGTTTTCATCTTCACAACTTCCCTCCGGCCACGGGGGACTCTTCAGGCCTCCGAATAACTCACTTGGCAGGAAAGCTGATGAAGAGTGTAGCTATCGGGAAGACCCCGCTAGTGGGGTCATACAGTTTTAGAGCAATGTCTTCCATCTAAAGAACTGGTTTGGAGTTCTTTGTCTCCAGTGCAGCATACCGTGGTACACACACACACACACACACACACACACACACACACAGACACACACACTCACACTCACACACACTCACACTCACACTCACTCACACTCACACACACTCACACACACACTCACACACACTCTCACACACACTCACACACACACACACTCACACTCACACACACACACACACACACACACACACACACACACGAATGCATGCACACCTCGCCTAGGCACAGCAGGACAGGATGTGAGGCAGACTGGTCCTAGGTAAGCTTGTCTTTGGAGAGGCAGGTCAGAGATCTCTGAGGATCCCCCGAGCATCCATCCGGGGGGGCCTTATTGGGGAACCATCTGAGAGGTGTGGCCTCCACACCCGAGACCTCCGGCCAGAACAGGAGGGGGTGAAGCTGCCCAGTCGGATCCTCGGGGTTTCAAAGCCTCCCCAGAGGAATAGCACCGGTGTGGGAGTATCTGACGGCCTCGGCCAGCAGAGGGCTCCGCCCGAGCTCCCTGAAGCCACTCCCTCGGGTGTCTCCCCCACTCGCCTTCATGCTATACCTTCGAGCTGCTGGCGCCACATGGACACACGCCCAAGGCTACGCTAGGATGTCCCCCCACACGGTGTGAGGTGGGAGGCCAAGGGCCACGGCCTGGGTCAGCGAGGGCGCAGGGCAGTCCCTGGGATGGGTGCAAAGTATGCTGCTCCTGAGACTCCCACCAGCTCCCTCTGGCGGGCACAATACTGTGCACTTTGGGTCATTGTTCCCCACCCCACGCCCCGCAGGGAGGCGCTACAATCCCCCCCCAACTGCACAGGAGAGAAGAGGGAGGCGTGCAGACTCAAATGTGTTTCCCAATGTCACTGAGCCAGTAAGCGTGGGAGCATGCCTGCAGACATATTTTCTTGAATGACGTCCACCCCAACCAGGAAGGCTAGGGGCACGGGCACGTGTTAATCCTCAGAAAGGCACGCCTACTTGTGTGCGGGTGAACGGCTAGCTTGGGGGGTGGGGGGGAGGGCCACAGGACATAGCCTGGCCTTTTGTCTCCCAAACAAACCCATCTGCCTTTCCAACAGCGGCAAGGTTTTTTTTTCCCCCCCACGTCCGTCCGACCATCCTGTCCTTCCTACCGCTTGCTGCCTTTTGCTCTGGAGGGAAGGGACTCCTTCAGCCAAGGCTCAGCCTTGCTTAATATGCAAACTCAGACATCCAGAGGCAGCTAGAGACTCGCATTTCCATCACTAATTACTTCTGCAGCTCCTTTCCAAGCCCCACCCCCATTTTTTTTGGAGGCTCTCCGCCTGCAGAATCCGAGATTTAGAGAAGCTCTCGCTGCCGAGAGCCCCTTGGAGACACCCAGTCATTCTCCAGAGGAGGAAGTGGGAACTTCAGAGGGGGGAGTGATGTGCCCAAGGTCACGGGTGCGTCGGAGAGGTCATGTGCTCCCACGCCTACACCCACCTCTCTGCAAAGCCGCCCTGGACAAGGGGCCACTTCGCAAGAGGGCCTGCCGGTCCTCGGTGGCCTCCCGTGGCTGTGTTGAGCCAGAATGTGTGTGTGTCCCCCCAAAGTCCCCGGTGCCGGCCACCTCAACGGGTCTTTGTTTATGTGATCTGACGGTTTCCGTCTGTCCCTACCTCCCCACAATTTGCTGGGAGGGCTCTATTTCACTCCCACGTCTGTGGATGCTGCAGGCTGAGGACTCCGGGGGCTGCTGTCGCTCGTCGGTGGGCTGTTGTTTTTGAGCTCGGCATTTTTAAAGACGCCTCTTTCCGGGTACCTTGGGAGTGTGCCGTTCGTCCGTGCGTTCGTCCGGCTTGGTCGTGGGCAAAGGGCAGCATTTCTGAGAGTGAGAACGGGCCACCAGCTCCGCGGTGCGAGGCTGACGGGCACCCCCGTGTTGGGGTTCCCGCAGGGGTAGCTCCTGCAACCCAGGGGGGCCCCAGTTCCCCAGAGAAGGGGGTTGGCCAGAGCACCCCACACTCTCCGGAGCTGGGGGAGCCGGCACGGGCGTGTGTGAGCGTGGCGCATGAGTGTGCGAGTGAGGGAGAGTGTCTGTGGGTGAGTGTGAGTATGATGAGTGTGGGCATGTGTCTGCGAGTGACTGGGTGTGTGCGTGTGTGTGCGTGTGTCAGGGAATAGATGTGTGTGGGTGTGAGTGTATAAGGCAGAGATGGTACAAAGACAAATTAAAAATACTGTATCAGTCAGGGTCCCAGCAGGAAACAGATGGCACATGCAAATTGGGTAATTTGAGGAGAGTTTAATGCCGGGAGTGTTGCTGAAGTGTGGGCAGGGTGCAGGGATACCACCGCGGATCCTGCCGTGCTGGGGCCGGGGTCTGAGGGGGCGAGGGCAGGAGGCCGTTCCTGGAACCCGGAGCCAGAGATGGGACACAGCAGCCCGAGGGGAGCGAGGACCCAGCCCGCCCCTCAGCGGCCAGCAGCCAGCAGCGGCCGAGGCAGCCCGGGGCACGGTGGGGAAGGGAGGAACACTGGTGTCCCCAGGACCAGGCCTACCAACTTCCCCCCCGTGAAATCACTGCCCTTTGGTAACTTTCGGGGGCGCTGACTCTGTTACAGCCCCGAGGAAAGCACAGGAGCACGTCCAAGAAAAGTGCACGGATACATAGCCATGAGCAACGTCGCAGGCAATTTCTTTTGTTCAAAGATAGGGTGAGAACCCGAAGACAAATGGGCAGACAGAGTGAGGGCCCGGAAACTGGCTTCCCTCTGGCAGGGAATCAACATCCCGCACAGTGAGGTCTGCTTCCTTCTCTGCATGTTTATGTGGCGTGGAATGCTGAGACGTGGAAGACCTTTGAAAGCCTGTCCCGGGGCCTCAGGTCAAGGCCCCCCCGCCCCCAAACCATGCCCTTTCACGCCTGTTTTTGACAGGATTTGACAGCTCAGCATCTACCCCGCCCACACCCCTCGGTAGGCAGAGAGAAATTTTGACACTTGCCCAAGACTACGGATCCCAAATAAGAGGTTCATTAGGAGTCAGGCCCAGGAGCCTGACCTATAGCCGTTGCTTCTGGCAAACCTCCCACCATCACATTACGAACACACACACACACACACACACACACACACACACACAGGCAGCTTGAGGACATAAAGCCAGCAGTGACTGCCAGGGTGCGGAGAGAGAAGCAGGACCGTGCGCTCAGCAGTGCCTGGCTCCCTGGACTCCTGAGGGTCCCCCGGACGGACGGACGGACGGACGGCGTTGCTCCTAAGAGGCGCTGCCGCCGCCTTGGCTCTCCTCCCCCGGCGTCTGCCGGCGCTCAGCTGCTCGCTGCTCCTCCTGCTGGAAGGGTTTGTGGCGCGCGTTCCATGTTGGAAATGGACCCGCAGCAGCTTTCAACGAAGCTGAGATTTGGCCGCCGAGCTTGCTTCCACACGGAAACGTGCAGATCCGCGGGATCTTAGGCCGATCGCCAGAGACCGGATCGAAGCTATGCCCTCGGCTTGGGTCACCCCTTTCGCAATATGGGACTTTCTCCTCCCGGGAGGGAGCCGTGGAGCTGGGTTAGAGCAGACGCCTCCCTCATCGCCACAGAAGCACCTCGAAGGGCCCTCTCGCCCCGGGCACGTTTGCGTCAGTTCTCCCTGCTCTGTTTCCCTCTTCACTTCCTTGAGGGTACAGTGGGGGCATAGGGGCGTGGGGGGGGTAATTAGCATGAGCTTGAATTTAGACAGCCCTCTATCACCTTGTTGGCCACTGAGTCCTCACAGGGACCAACATTATTGGTAGAAAATGTTGGCTAACACTCCCTAAGCGCTTACCGAGGGAGCCCAGGACTTAACAAGTGCTCTTGGTGGATGATTCGTCGGGTGAAGAGGGAGGATTTAACAGCTGGAAATCGGAAGCTCAGAGGCTTCCTGGATGTGCCCAAGGCCACTCAGCAAATAATGCTGGAGCCGGAACCCGAATCCGGGAGGCCTGGCTCCAGGGCCCGGGCCGCAACCGCAGATGCCCCGCTAGGCCTGGTGTGGTTGCCCCCGTTTTGCAGACGAGGAGACTGAGGCCAAAAAAATATTACTCCCTGGAGTAGACAGCTGGTAAACCTGGCTCTCGGGTACACCTTCCAGCCCTGCTCCCATTGACCTTCCTCTGCCTTGCGAAAGATAAAAGAAGAATACGTTTTTTGTTTTTGTTTTAAAAAAAGGATCCACAACAAACCATCTTCGGAATGTCTGTCTCGGAGGTGGATTAGGTCTTAGACCAGCCGTGGGCAAACTACGGCCCGCGGGCCAGATCCGGCCCGTTCGGCTGCTCTATCCGGCCCGAGGAGCCGAAAGAGCGGAGGGTTCTCTTGCTCTCCCCTCCGCTCCTTCACCAGCAGCCCAAGAGGAGAGTGCCAGCATGGGCAGGTTGCTTTTGTTCCGGCCCTCCGGCCCAGTTTAAGAACCAACCCATGGTGGCCCTCGAGTCAAAAAGTTTGCCCACCCCCGTCTTAGCCTCTGGGCAAATCAGCCCGGCGTGGGCCCCTCTCCACCAGGAAGGAGGCCCAGCTTGCTCGGGGATGCTGCCCAGCCCCCACGCCACGGCGTCTGCCAGAAGGCATTTTCCCATCCGCAGGAAATCAGCTGCACGCGTGTGTATCTCGGCTGGCAGCGTGATTCCCCACCAGGCAGGGAGCGTTGCTTGAGCACACCACCTCCTTCCCGTAGAAACCCGGATCCCAGGCCCAAGTTTTCCCTCGCGCGTCCACGCCGGATCCTCCAACACGTGTTGCTGTTTTCCCTGCCGCTGTAACAGTTACGTGTCCCCGCTCGCTCGGGGAAGGAGTTGCCACCGCTCGACGGGATCGCCTCTGAGCAGATGTCTGCGCGTTCCCGAGGGGGGTTGTACGTCGTCGTGAGGATGAAAAAAAAAAAAAAAACACCCTTCTCCGTTCAGCCAGCGAGTAGGGCTGCCGCCTGCTGCAAATGTCAGCTCGGCGGGCGTGGGGAAGCGGCTCCTCGTGGCTGGAACCGCCCAAAGCTGAGAGCGGCTGCTCGTACTGCAGGCGGCGAGCTCCCGGCACCGGAGGGAGCCGGGCAACGCAGGAAGCAGCGGGGGCTCGGGGTTCCAGGAGCCCGAGAGTCCTGAGCCCAGCGGTGCGTGCCTCTCGAAGGCCGGGAAAGTCAGGCTGGAGCCTGCTGACCGCTGGGGAATGTCCTGAGAGCTCGGTGCCCCGCACTGCACCCAGCCCTCACCCCCGCCGCGCTGAACCCGCCCTTCAGCCAGTGCCATCCTCTCCCTTTCACATTTGGGGAAACGGAGGCACGGAGGTGACGTGACTCGCCCCAGGTTGTGTACAGGACTGGCAAAGCGTGGACCCAAGGCCGGACTGGCTCGTCGCAAAGCCCTAAGCCACCGGCTCCCCCACTGAGTTGGGGGGGCCCAAGTGAAATGATGGGTGTGAGAGCCTCTAGCAGGAGTAAGGGCTCCACACACCGCTGTCCCCGCGTTTTCCCCGCCCCCCCCCCCCCATGGGGCTGGTTCCCCACGGTGGGAGCCGGGAGCACCTCCTTTTTCAGGCAGCCAGCTGCCAGATCCAGATGTTTTCCATTTGGGAGAGAACAGCCTGCGGTTCGCTCCCGTAGACTAGCTGCACCTGAAGAGCAGGGGGAATGTGGGGCGGCCAGAGGCGGGGGGAGGAGACCCCGAGGCCGATCTGGGAGGTGTCAGAAATGTCTGAAAACTGAAAACATGTATTCCCTGCCCGGGGCCCCTGGGCAAAGAGGGACTGTGGGAGCTGGCTTGCAGTCAGAAGTCCAAATTATCACCTGTAGTTTGGTGTGTGTGTGTGTGTGTGTGTGTGTGTGTGTGTGTGTTGGGGGGAGGGGAGGAAGGGGGAGTTGTAGGAGAGACCCAGATCCTCAGATCCCCTCAGAGAAAGGAAAGGTAGCCTCGGGCGCTGGGAAACAGGAAACCATCTCTCTGGAGACAGGAAGAAAACGTTTTGATCTATTTGTGTGTTTGCCGATTCCTGTGGTGTAAACATTCCACCGTGGACAGCTTCAAGCTGCACGCGTGGACTTGGGAAGGGACACGCGACCAGACACTGCCTCTTCCACGCGCACCTCCATCCTCCCAGAGCAGTGCACCCTGCTTCCTCAGACACACGGGGCCTTCCCCGGAGCGGGGAGAGGGCTTTCTTACCTTCCACTCTCCGCCCTCCAGCCTCAGCTTTCGGGTGACGTCACAGGAAGGCCTCCCGGACCCACCGGCCGAGGCCAAGTGTCTCCCCGGGCTGTGCCCTGAGAAGGGTGCTCCTCTCCCTCCCAGCCCAGAAATCCACTCACGGATGGTACAACTACTATTTCTCTCCCTCTCGTGAGAGCAGCGCCTGCCAGTGCATTGGCAGCGCCCGGCACAGCGCCTGGCACACGTGCTCTAAATACCTGCTTACATCCTACAAGAAGCAGAAGCCACTGAGCAGGGCCCTGACGGACAAATGGGAGTGTGCAAGGTGGAAGAGGGGCTGGGGGAACAGCATGGGCAAAGGCCCGGAAGTCTGCGTCTTAGGAAGCAGGTGCAGGAGAGAGAGGGAGGCCGGGCGGGCGTGCGGCTGGCGCCTGAGGGGCACCCGGGGCATTCTGCAGGGGAGGCTGGGGGAGTGGGGCTGGGCCAGGCGGGGAGGGGCCCCGTGTACTCCACGCCGAGGTGCGGGGCGGGGATGTCCTTCTCGCTGACCCCACCTCTCAACCCAGAAAGCCAGACCCAGAGAGGCCGGGATCAGAGGGTTTAGGAGGAATCTGGGCCCGGCCAGGCGTAGCTCAGCCGTTCCCCTTCTCAGAGGAGGCCTTGGGGGTCCTCCTCATCTGGGGGGGGGGTCATGGCTCTCCCTCCTCCCTGATTCTGGGTGGAGAGGGGGTGCAGAAGGGGGACCTCAGCTAGAGAATAAAAAGAAACGAGCCAGGACCGAACAGAAATGGGGCATCAAAAAAGAGCCGTCTGGAATGCAGGCTAAGCGTCCGGGGCGGTTGAACGGGACCCCCTGAGTTTGAATCCCAGCTTCGCTCCCCTGGCCGTCGCTGTGGTGACCTTAGACGAGTGGCTTCACCTCTCTGATCCCGATGGCGCCTCTGTGAGGGGCACTCGGAACGGCACCGGGTTCCTTGGTGTTGCTGTGAGCGCTAAGTGAGTGAGAGACTTGGCATTAGGCACACAGCACAACGCCGGGCACACGGGGGACACACCCCCACCCCTCGTCGATACACGCTGTCTGTTATTGCTGCTGACACCGCTACCGCTGGGAGGCGGGAGGTGTGATCGCGCAGGGAGACGTAGCTGTTACGGGTCCACTTTATCTCGGTCTCAGGACAGGCTTTAAGCACCAACCTGATCTTGCTTTAATCACTCTACCCGGACACTGTCTCGTCTGGTCTTCCTCTCTCTCGCTTCTCCGTTGAGAGAGAAAAGGCTCAGGAGTGTTGAGGGACGTGCGTGGGGTGAGAAGCTAGTTGAAGGCAACCGGGGGGCCGCACCCAGACCTCCTGGGACTTTCTCAGCCTCGCGGGACGGCAGCATCGCCGGAATCCTCTCTGTCTTGATTGAGTCCCCAGTGGTAACTCATGGCCTAACTAACTCAGGCTTCCTGGCTATAAAACCTCAGGAGTTGGCAGGAGGTGACTTTGAGGTGACATATCGCTAACCGCGGTGACAACCCATCTCAGCGCTAACGTGTGCTCGGGCACAGCGCACTAGGGGCCAGTGGGGCGGGCGCTCAGGAGCCCCTCGGGGTCTGGGCTCCTGCCACCTACTGACTCGCTCGCCCCTACCCCCTGACTTCTCCCTGGCTCTTGAGCAGGTAGCTGGCCACAAGGAAAGGGAGGATGGGGAAGGTTCGCTCTGCTCTTTTTTTTTTTTCTTAATATATTTTATTGATATTTTACAGAGAGGAAGGGAGAGAGATAGAGAGCTAGAAACGTCGATGAGAGAGAAACATTGACCAGCCGCCTCCTGAACACCCCCTACCGGGGATGTGCCCGCAACCAATGTACATGCCCCTGACCGAAATCGAACCCGGGACCCTTCAGTCCGCAGACCGACGCTCTACCACTGAGCCAAACCGGTTTCGGCGGAAGCTTCGCTCTGACACCTCTGGGCCCAGAGGTCACAGGCCGCAGCTCCCTTCACGTTCTTTGGCAAGAACTCTCGGGGTGGGGGTGGGGGGCAGCCAGATGCACGGGGGCTAGAACACAGGGTCCAGCCGCACGCCAAGAGGGGAGGCGACCCAGCCCCCGTGATCGCCGAGCCAGTCTCTGCCCCGGGGTTGGGCCACGTTCTGTGACCCCCCCCCCACCGGCCGCTCCGGAGGGCAGAGGTCAGGAGTCCTGGGCCCTTCTCCCTGCAGCCGGGCCCCGGCCTTCTCGCCGGCTCGAGGTGCCCTCTCCCTCCGGCCCCAGAAGAGAGCCGGGCCCTCCAAGCCTCCTCCGAGGGGAGGGTGGGTGGGTGGCGGGTGAGATAATGATCTTATCATGCGTACTGCCTCTTGGAAGGCGGCAGGTGCTGGAGAAGAGCCAGGTCCGCTTTGGTTCCCTGTTCCCTCCACATTCCTTCCCGAGATAAATTTAGCCAGCCCTCGCTCCGCTCCGAGAGGCGGCGGTGCCCGGGACGCCGGCTTTCTGCTCTCCCCGGCGACGCCGGAGCATCTGTCGCGGCTGCAGCCTGTGGCCCGGAATGCGGACCTCAGGACAGGACGCAGCCCCGGCCTCCGCCCTGCCCCCGACCTCAGCGGCTCGCCCTCCCACCCCTGCCACGGCCCGTGGGCTTCCGTTGCCACGTCTCAGGTGGCGGTGGCGACTCTTCCCCACACGTGGCCTTCGCCCAGGCCTGGACGCTCCAGCGGTGGGGGACAGGGCACAGAGCGCAGAAGGACTCCGAGGTCTGGCACCAGGGCCGCCCTCGGGCATCAGGGGACGGTCCAGCTCAAGAGCAGGGCCTTTGCCCAGACAGTGCGGCCCCATGGCTGCGAGGTGGCCCATGAACCAGGAGGTCACGGCTTGATTCCTCCTCAGGGCACACGCCCAGGTGGCAGGCTGTCATCGTTGATGTTTCTTTCTTTCTCTCCCCCTTCCTCTCTGAAATCCATAAAAGCGAAAGCGCAGTGCCTTCGGAGGTGTCAGCGTTGCCCCTCACCGGTCTCCCCGCCGATAAACTGGGGCACCCGTGTCTGCTCCCTGACGCGGAGGAGATGCTCGCAGGTTTGCAGCGTGTGGGCGCTCTGTCCACGGTGGGTGTGGAGGTGGGGATGGTCCGCCCTTAGCCGCAGGCCAACCTGAGAGCCAGGGAGGGTTGCAGTCCTCCGCCCGGGCCTGACGCTGCTTTTGCAAACTCCCTTGAAATCTCCTGCGAGGAGGCCTCCTGGGAGTGTCGTGTTCTCTGGCCTCCTGTCTTTCTAGAAACGACCTCCTTCCTGGGGTCCCTCCCCTTCTCCCGCTGGCGCAACTTGAATCCAGACCACGTAGCCTCGGTCTGCGACCTCTCTGCCGCCACCCCCAGCCCCGAATGGATCCTGTTCATGAGATGGTCTAGGCCCGTGGTCGGCAAACTGCGGCTCGAGAGCCACCTTCGGCTCTTTGGCCCCTTGAGTGTGGCTCTTCCACAAAATACCACGGCCGGGGCGAGTCTGTGTTGAAGAGGTGGCGTGAGAAGACGTTCACGTTTGAAACATGTGGCCCTCAAAAGAAATGTCAATCGTCGTCCTGTTGATACCGGTATTTGGCTCTGTGGACGAATGAGTTTGCTGACCACTGGGGGGGTCTAGCCCCTCTCCTCCAAGCCTTTGCGTCTTAGGATTGGGGAGTTGCTACGCGGGCAGAGCCAGGCTTCTCGAACCCAGGCCGGCTGGGAAACCTGCGGAAAGGGGAGCCGGCCGGGCCCTGGGCCACCCAAGCAGGCAGAACCGAGGAAGCATGGAATCCTGGCTCAAACGTTCGCGCACGTCAGAATTATGGAGGGACGTTATTTAAGAGTCCTGAGCCCCGCCCACCGGGACGCTGGTTCCGTGGGCCCAGGGTGGGGTGGGGGAAGCTGTCTTTGTAACCAGCCCCCACCCCCAAGGTGCTGCCTGTGAGGGGTTCGGCCGAGCACCCAGGTTGGACCGTAGCAGGTGTCCCACCGAACCACCTGTAAGGGCTGAGCAGTCAGGGGCGGTCGTAGGCTCCAGGGGACCCGGTCCGTAGGCTCAGGCAGGAGCCCGCCCTGGGACCCGCCTTCCCCTCTTGCCCAGGTAGAGCATGAGACTCTTAATCTCAGGGTCGTGGGTTCGAGCCCCACGTTGGGCGCCAATTTGCCCCGGCCTGCGGGGCAACAACAGGGGCACGCAGAAACCACCTAAGAGAATGGAACAAACAAGGGGCGAGAAGAATGAAGGCAAGACAAAATTCTGATCAAGCCTCGTTTCTTTATTGAAGCGTTGCGGTTTTTAAAGGCTCAGGAGGGGAGGAATAGGATAAGGAGTTGTCATGGGGTGATGATTGGTTGGGGACTGGGTACCTGTCCTTAGCTGATTGGTTATTCTGATGTGGGATTGTCATGGGGTGATTGGTTGGGGACTGGGTGTCTGACCATAGCTGGTTGGTTATTCTGATGTGGGATTGTCATGGGGTGATTGGTTGGGGACTGGGTATCTGTCCTTAGCTGATTGGTTATTCTGCTGTGGGATTGTCATGGGGTGATTGGTTGGGGACTGGGTACCTGTCCTTAGCTGATTGGCTATTCTGCTGTGGGAGGTTCTTCTGGCCTTTGGCGCACGCGGGCTGTCTATGCTATTGCTCAATCAGGAAGTAGGGCTGACCAGGAAGTGAGACTGAACTCTGTTTTTATGGCTCCCGGCACCCTCCGACCTCCAGGTTCGCCAAGTACTACAAGCTGGAGAACGGCAGCGAGTACCGCACGCTCCTGAAGGCCTTTGGCATCCGCTTCGACGTGCTGGTGTACGGGAACGTGAGTCCTTGGGCTGGGCGGGTGGGCGGGCGGGGGAGAGGAAATCCAGACCAGCCCCGGGCCCGGAGAAGGCTCCTGGGCAGGGGGAGGGAGGGGCGGGGTCCTGCTGCTGGCCAGCTCTGATACCCTCAGCTCCCAGTCTCCATCCACACCTGCACCCGGAAGGGGCGGGGCCTGCTGCTCCCAGGTCTCTCTGGCCTCACCCCTGCCCTGCTGGACTCCGCCCACCCGCCTTGGTCTTTGTGCACACGCAGGCAGGCAAGTTCAACATCATCCCCACCATCATCAGCTCCGTGGCCGCCTTCACCTCTGTGGGAGTGGTGAGTTCAGACGACCCCCCCCCCCGCTCTCGCTGGTGGCCCCAGTCGGGGTGAGGCCCCTGATGGCCGGTGTGGACAGGGAACTGGACCCAGGTAAGCCCTGTCAGCCTGGGATGGAAAGCCAGGTGGCTTCAGCCTCCCGCACCGCCTCCCTGCTCCGCTGGGCCCTGCTTGGTCCCCTGCAGTCACAGGAGCTCTCGCCACCTCCTCGGCAGCCTCCCATCTGCAGGAGGCTGGCCTGGCACAAGGTCCCTGGGCCTCCCCAGGAAGGTGGGGGGGGGGGGCGGAGACTCAGACACAGCCCCGCCCCCAGGCCAGTCCTGCCCAGTGCCCCCCAGCTCAGGGCCTGCCCGCCTCTCCTCCTTTCCTCCCCCAGGGGACTGTGCTCTGTGACATCATCCTGCTCAACTTCCTTAAGGGGGCTGACCAATACAAAGCCAAGAAGTTTGAGGAGGTGAGTGGGGCCCAGGAGAGAAGGGCCCCTGGGCCCCAGGGACTCTCAGCGACCCCAGGGGCTCACCTTCCAGGGGCTTCTGAAGGGAAGTTCACTGGGCCTCAGGGCATACTGGGGGGGTGTTAGGTTTGAAAGGAAACAGGAATCAGAACTAAGAGTTTTAAAGAAAGTTTATTCCCCGGTAATGGGCGGGAGCCATCACCGAGGTAAAGAGATCAGAATTAGGGGGAGAGGGGACAGGAAATCGGAACCCAACCGGGTTAATGGAGGTCCACCTCCAAAAAGCGACATGTGTCTCACTTGGGGTCCTTCTTAAAGGACGGAAAGGGAAGGGGTTGGGCCCAGGGTGGAACAGGAAGGGATGGGCCCCAAGGGCACTTTGGCCCGTGCTAATTGGTGGTTCACTGTCTTGGAGATGTCCCTTTGGCAGGTGCCAGTCATGTTGTTAGCTCCACCCACCAGTTTGGGAGCGGGGAGAGCCCTAAGGGGTCATGTGTTAAACTCCGCCCACCAGTTTGGGAGGGGGAGAACCTTTCAGGGGGGTCCCCACCAGAGGGTGTTTGGCCAAGATCGGGCTCTGTGAGGACCATGGGGGCTCTGTGGGTGGTCGCTGTTGCCACCCCATCCGCTCATCGTCCCCTCTCCATTTCTGGGGCAGGACTAATCCTGCTCTGGGCTGGCTCTGGGTTCTGCCTGCCCTTGAGATGCCTGGGTGGAGTCCCGGGATCACACAGACCGCGCTGTAGCTCCCCAGAGACCAGGCTGCGCGCCCCGACGGCTGCGTCTGCCCGGTGGGGTCCTTGCCCATAATCAGAGCACTCTCACACCAGCCTCCTGCCCGCAGGTGAACGAGACGACGCTGAAGGTCGCTGCCTCGGCCAACCCCGTGTTCCCCAGCGACCACACCCCAGAGGAGAAGCAGTCCACTGATTCAGGGGCCTTCTCCATCGGCCACTAGGGGTCCTGCCCACCGGGGGGCCCCCCCACGCACTGCTGGGCTCCAGACCTCCCCACAGAGGACCCCACCGGGCAAGGGGGATGGGAAAGGGAGGGCTCTCCTTTCTGCTGCTCACCCCGTTGGGGCCACAGCTGGAAGGCGTCTGGGCCTCCCAGTGCCCCCCCACTGAGACTTCAGTCTCACCTTCACCCCTTGCCTGGCCCCCATCTGCTTCCCAGGACCCCCGGGGGCAGCAGCACCGGAGTCTTCTTCCCCTTTCCAAAGACTAGAGATAATAGTAGTAACAATGAGTGCCTGCCAAGTGCCCCGCACTTCGCACACACTATCTCCTTTAACCCTTAGGAGAATCCTATACCGTAGATATTAGGTCCGCCATTTTGAAGATACACGGAGGCTCAGAGAGACTGAATCGTTTGCCCAAAGTTACGCAGCCAGGCAGCGAGGGAGCTGGGATTTGAACCCAGGTCCCCCTTGCCCACACCTCACAAGAGAAAGGGCACTCCCACGGGTGTCCGCTGCTGCTTCCGCCTCCTCCACCCTGACCAAGACGAGGCTCAGCTTAATAAAGAGTGAGCCCCACCCTACCTGGTTTGGCTCAGTGGATAGAGCACCAGCCTGCAGACGGAAGGCTCCCAGGTTCGATTCTGGTCAAGGGCACATGCCCAGGTTGCCGGCTCGCTCCCCAGTGGGGGAGGCCTGCAGGAGGCAACAAATTGATGATGCTCTCTCATCGTTGATGTTTGTATCCCCCCCCCTCTCCCTTCCTCTCTGAGATCAATAAAAATAAAATTAAAAATAAAGAGTAAGCCCCAGGCTGGCCCCGCCCCCGGGAACTTGGGCCCTATTTGAGGGGAGACCAGTGAGACTGATGGGAGTTCTTTCTCTGACTCAGGTGGGTCCCCCAATGAGAAGGGGACAAGAGGCCTGACTGTCAGTGGGTTTTTCTTAACCTCAACCCATAGCTCTGTCCCCACACCGGGGCCATTCCTGTTCTCTCTCCGGGACCTTAGATGTACCCACACACATCCGGGCCCCTCACCGCAGGCGCCGGTTTGGCCACCCCGGTGGGAGGGGATTCCCAGACCTGAGGCGCTGCTCCAAGAAGCCAGCGTCCTCCTGAAAATGCTGGTGAAAAGGCCCCAGGGAGCCCCAGTGCCCTGCGAGCAGCAGCTGGTCAGCCAGGCCAGGGTCCTGGTAAGGTGGTCAGTCTCCTCGTACCAGAAACTAAAGGGTCTCAGACACCATCTGGCCTGGCTCTCCTATGTACCGACAGCGAACTGAGGCGGGAGACGGAAGATGGCGGTCTCGTGGTGGTTTGACTGTTCCGTGATTAGTGCCCTGGCGCTCGGGGAAGGAGGGAGGACGGGGCGCTGGCAGGGCGCTGTGAGAGGGCGCCAGGTCCACCCTGCCTCCACTTCCCCTCCCACGCAGAGCTCAAGGGCAGATCTCGGTTTGATGAAGCCTGAAGCATATCCCTCTTGGGACATCTTTTTAAAAAAATAATAATACACATTTGGGTACTAGAAGGGCCTCCACCCGGGGCCCCACACGCACTGCTGGGCTCCAGCCCTCCCGACAGAGGACCCCTCTGGGCCAGTGAGCAGCCCTGAAGTATGGTCCACCAGCCCCGGGCAAACCACCTCGGGAGGAGCTGGAGTGTGGGCGTGACCTTGAGGGCTGAGCAGAAATGAGCTGAACTGTAGGTGGGGGGCCAGCCCCTCCTCAGCAGTGCAGGGGACAGGGTTGGCGGGGGAGAGGAGGGAGAGGCAGCTTTGGGAGTAGTTTGGGAGGATCAAGCCATGGGCACTTGCAAAGGCCCCACCCCAGTGACCCCCCCACCCCACCCCAGGGGGCGAAGGGGTAAGATTCTCCCACATGAGGTCCTTTTCCCCTCCCCCCACTCTGCCTCATCCCAGCCCCCTCCCCAGGAAGGTGGGGTGACACCTCCCCAGGGGTGGACTTGGGAATCGGCGGTGTCTGGAGATCTGGCCAGCAGACCTCAGTGGAGGGCAGCCTCCACCCAGATGCCCACAGGCACCCCACCTTCCCACCCCCCAGGCACCCAGCTCTCAGAAGGCTAGGGTCTCAGGGATGTTCTCTGAGTAGGAGATCCAGACAGCTGTATCCTGGGGGAACCCTTTCCCCCAACCCCTCCCTCTCCTCCTCAGGCTGGGTGGACCTGAGCCTGCCAGCAAGTGTGTGAACTCATGAGTGTGAGCCTGACCTTGTCCTCCCCACAGCTGAGCTAAGTGGCCGCTTCCGTGTGCGGGACTTGGGGGGGTATCAGCAGTAACAGCAATAGCGAGCTCCTCTCTGCTGCCTCGTGGTGTCCTCCGCACCGTCGCCAACATAATCACCCACCAGCCCTGGGGAGGCTGCTGTGCTCCGGTATTAATCCTGTGTAATAGAAAAAGAAAATGGCGATAGATGCAAATCAAAACAACAATTCGGTACCATCTCACACCTGTCAGAATGGCCAACATCAACAAAACAACAAACAACAAATGTTGGCGAGGTTGTGGAGAAAAAGGAACCCTCGTGCACTGCTGGTGGGATTGCAGGTTGGTGCAACCACTGTGGAAAACAGTATGGAGCTTCCTCAAAAAACTGAAAATGGAACTCCCATTTGACCCAGTAATCCCACTACTGGGAATATACCCCAAGAAACTAGAAACCCCAATCAGAAAGGATATATGCACCCCTATGTTCATAGCAGCACAATTTACAATAGCTAGGATTTGGAAACAGCCTAGGTGCCCGTCAACAGATGAATGGATCAGAAAACTATGGTACATCTACACAATGGAATACTATGCTGCCATAAAAAGGAAGGAATTCTCATCATTTGCAGTAACCTGGATGGAATTGGAGAGCATCATGCTGAGTGAAATAAGCCAGTCAATGAAAGAGAAACACTACATGACCTCACACATTTATGGATATTAAAGAACATTATAAACTAATGAACAGAAAGATAGACATAGTGACAGTAAACAACAAGCAGACTGTCAAATGACAGGGGGGGGGGTAGGTGGGGGGGAGGGTAGGGAGATCTGGGGGAGATAAGAGATCAACCGAAGGACTGGCATGCTTGCATATAAGAACAACCAATGGACACAAAACTCTGGGGAGGGAGGGCATCTCTGGGAGGGGGGGGGGCAATGGTAAGCTATGTACACAGATAATACTTTAATAAATTAAAAAAAAAGAAAAAGAAAAGAAAAGAAAATGGCAATATATGGAAACCGGAGCTGGGACCCACGCTCATTCCTAACTCTGCACCGCTTCTTTAGTTACTCAGCATAAAAGCTAACGTTTAGTGAGAACTTGCCATGGCCAAGCAACGGGCTACATACGTTAGAGGGTTTGTCTAATTCAACCCGCATTTTACAGAAGAAGAAACAAAGGCTTAGTAAGGTTAGGAAACTGGAATTGGGGGGGGAGGAGGTGTTTTAATGCAAATCAAAGGACGCTCTCATCAATAAGCCAAATTTATTTGGAGTCTTTTTCATTTCACTAGCGCTAGCTGGCCCAGAGGAAATATTGCTTCTCAAATTCTAGGGTCCAAATAGAGGGCGTCCTTCCTATTTATACTTTTTCAGTTCTTTGTCTTCCAAATCTGAAATGAGATTTTTGAGAAAGAGGCCCTGTGTGCTGGGAAGGGGCCATGAGACCACATCCCAAGACCTGGTCTGGCACCAGCAGTGACAACTCTGTCTGGGGCATGGTTTATGGCCTCTCTGGAATGGGAGTCGTCTTATTTCCCCCTATTATTTAAGCAAGCTAGCATTTACAGAAGCCAGAATAGCAGGGTTAAAACTTTAAACAGCAGTTTTTACCTAAGATGGAGGGAAAGTGGGACTTTAGGACTCCACAGTGTGGGATCTTGACTTCTGTGCTGCATCTGCCTGGGGAAAAGTTAGGAAATTTGATGGCACCTTCTTTCCTCTAAGTTTCAGTTAGGCTAAACCAAGTTTTGCCACAGTAACAAATAAACTGCAAAATCTCAAGGTTTAACATGACAAAGTCAGTCAGGCAGCCCCCTCCATTAGGTAGTATACCATCGGAGGCACATAGCAAGCAAAGTGAGAATGGGTGGACTGTCGGCAGTGATTAAAGGCCAGTCCTGGAAGTTGCTTGCATCACTTCCAACCAAATGGCCCTGGCCAGACTCAGTCGCATGGTGCAGAGACCAACAACGCTACAAGGAATCCCAGGAAATAGGGACTTCCTGGGTCCCCGTGAAGGGAAAATAGTGAACACAGAACGCTCTGCTTCATCATCTTCTTTTCAATGGCTCTTCTTCTCCACAACTAGCCCCACCCCTTACCCCCATGCCCACTGACAGTTCCATGTGTCCTTCCCTTCTCACAAAACCTTGTTCTCGGCAAATTACCAGTCAATCTCCCAGAGGTATCCTACCTAATAAAAGAATAATATGCAAATTAACCATCACTCTGCTACACCCACAAGTCACGCCCAACCAGCCGATCAGGAGCAAATATGCAAATAAACCCAACCAAGATGGCTACAGCCACAGAGAACAGGAGGGAGGCTTGGGTTTCCCCGCAATAGAGGAAACCAAGCCTTCTGCCTGCCCTTGCCAGCCTAGGCCTCCACTCAAGGCTACAAAGTTTCAATGATAGAAGATACATAAATCCAAACAGAAATGGCGGCAGCCATGGAGCTGGAAAGAGCAGGAGGACAGGTCTCCATCTGGAGGCATTCCCCGGGGCCCAGCATTGGCAAGGCTCATGGCAATGCCAAGGCCCATTATCCTGTCGCCAGAGGCCGGCTCATGTTCAAGGGGCTTGTCCCGGCTGCTTATTCACCACCCGCCCACCCAGGGGTGCTCTGATCCCGTCCTGTCCCATCAACCCCAGCACCTTTGGAAACAAAGCACACCTGGTCCTTTGTTCCTTTTTGTTCTTTTAGTTCCTGAAACTCCACACACCCTCAGATGCCTGTAGATAGATACACACACATGTACACACAACAAACATAGACCTGTACACAGCCGTACGCAGGCACACACTGGCCTGTAACCACACTCCCAAACATACCAACTAAAGACACACAGGTACACGACAGATGCATGAACACAGAGATTCAAGCATGTATGGATGCAAAGCTACACAGACACACACATTCAGAGATGTATATAGGCCTATCCATAAATACCCAGAGATGTATAAAATATACACATTTCAAACAACACATTGACACATAGATTGTGCACACTGACCAATGAATATTTCATATACACAGTTACAGATACATAGGTATAAAAAATGACTCGTGTTCGCACCAAGATAGATATACACACATGCACATGTATGGCAAGAGAAATACTTGTACATTCTCCCTGAGCCTCATGTAGAGCTACAACCCAGGGCTCCCTGTCCTCTAAAAACCGAGTCTCGGGTCCAGCTTCCCTCTTCATCAACTCCAGAGACTTCCTGGACCCGAGGACTCCACCCGGAACAAAGAATAGCAACAGTGTTCCCTCTCAATGTCCCCAGGGTCTGAGAAAATGGGGGCAGAAGCAGAGGCCTGGGGCAAGAGAACTGGAGTGGGACCCACACTGCCATCAGATGCCCTGATGTTGGCCCCAAGGCTCTCCCCGTGGGAGGCACTTCCTCCTGAGGATGTGGCACCTCCAGGGAAGTAGGGTGGGGCTTGGGAAGAGGGAGAAAGATTGGGGCAGGAGCCACCCTCCTGGAAATGGGGAACACGTATCAGAAGAAGTCGGGGCCTTTGGACTCACCCACACGTGGTTGGGAGAGTGGAAAGTAAGGGCCAGGATCAGGCCAAAAAGGCACAGGGCTAGGCAAGGCTACTCTCCCCTCCCTCCCATGTGGTTACAGCAGGCAGGATCTCACAACTGTTACACAGCAGGCCCCAAATGGAGTCACTTGTGCTAAGCCCACCCAAACCAAGACGTAATACCTCACCTAGTGCAGTCTCAGCCTCCCCAAGGAATGTCACCCATACCCAGTCAATCTGAAGTTGCCTGGTCAGCACTATCGAGGTCATTCTTTTTTTAAAAAAAAAAAAAATCTTCACCTGGGGATATTTTTCCATAAATTCTTTTTTAAATATATATATATTTTATTAATTTTTTACAGAGAGGAAGGGAGAGAGATAGAGAGCTAGAAACATCGATGAGAGAGAAACATCGATCAGATGCCTCATGCACATCCCCTACTGGGGATGTGCCCGAAACCAAGGTACGTGCCCTTGACTGGAATCGAACCTGGGACCTTTCAGTCCACAGGCCAATGCTCTATCCACTGAGCCAAACCAGTTTTGGCTATAAATTCTTCTTATTTATTTATTTATTTATTTATTCTAGAGAGACAGAGTGAGGAGGGAGGGGGAGAGACAGGGAGAAAGAAACATCAATGTGAGAGATGTGTTGGCTGCCTCCCACACATACACAGGTGGGAGGCAGGATGGAGGCTGCAACTGAGATACATGCCCTTTACTTAGGGCTGATGCTCTATCCACTGAGCCAAACCAGCTAGGGCTGGTAAGCCTCTTGATAGACCCTTTGCAAAGAAAGGTGACCTCCCCTGAAGCAATGCATCCTTCGGTAGAACCTTCCTTCTGCTCCCTTCCGCCTACAAACCCTTGCATTCTTACAGCTTCTCAGCGCTTCTTTCTCTTTGCTGGATGGGATGCTGCCTGATTCATGAATCGATGTTAAAGCCAAATTCATCTTGAAATGTACTCAGTTAGATTTTTAACAGTCCGCCAGTTCTTGAGTCAGTGATATCACCCTCATTTGGAAAGCTGCCCCACTCCCACCCAAACCCGCACCCTATACTGAATCCAAACAAAGCAGGAGGGCCAGTTCCCCACCCCCACCTCAGCCCCCACCCAATGAGAACTTCGCCCAGATCATAAGTGGGTGCAGGGGGAGATGGGGGCAGAGAAAGGGTAGAATCCCCCAGCCTGGGCTGAGAAGGGTCTTGGGAGAGCCACCCAGCCCTGGCTCTGCTGCCCCTAGGTGGCGCTGCAGCGCAACCCCTCTACACCCCACCCCCATTCCCACACCTCTATGGGCCATTGGCCATCCTTTACTTTCCTCATAGTCCCCCACTTCAGGAGTGAGGGCTTCCAGGATTTCCATCCCCCCAGGGAGTCCTCCAATGAGCAATGAAGAGTCAAGAGTCAGGAAATGCGGTGGGGAACATGGCTTTATGACCAGGAGAGGCGGGGAGTCCAGCCCAGGGCCCAGGGTGGGCCAGGCGCAGCCAGGAGGGGTGCAGGTTGGGGACACCGAGGCAGGATCTCTCCCGGTCCACTGGCTTAGGAGGCGCAGATGAAGGGCAGACGTCTTTGGCAACATGTTCTTTTCCAGTAACCCCCTTGCAGTAGAGAACACAGTGATGTCAGCAGCCGTCAGAGTGTGGCCCGTGCCCTCCAATTGCATGATATGTCTGCCGCACACCCCTCCCCCCAATATTTGTATTTGTTGAGTTTTCACCCCAAGAAAACTGGGTGCTGAATGCTTTCTGTGGGCTCCTGGCTAATCCTCACAATGGCTCCCAGAGGGAGGTGCTGGCATCCTCCCCATTGCACAGCTGAGGACCCTGAGGCTCAGCGGGGAAATCACTTGCCTGTATGCCAGTGGGCAGCTGGGATGGGAATTGTGGCAGCCTTTCTCCAGCGTGTATGGCCTTAGCCATAGTCCTGAGTCCCTCACGCCTGGCTTTCAGCCATTTCCGATTCCCACATCTCTCCCTTGTCCCTCACCCACACCTTTCATTCACCTCAGCTGCTCTCATTTGTAGGAGCGCCCGGGCCCCCAGCGGAGCTTCGTCTGTGAGGATGGGGAGCCCCCATGCAGCCCTCCCACCGGGCACCCCCTCTTCCTACTTCACAGCCCTCCTCACAGCTGTGGGTTTGAGGAGGAGATGTGCTCAGGCAGCCCCAAGGGACAGTGTGTAAGAGTCCACCCTGCCATCCCTTCCCTTTGCCCTGGTGCCCAGTCCCCCTCACCGCTGGTGGATAGGCTCACACAGTGGCCCCACCCATGTTGATGAGCCCAGTGACGATAATTTACAGCGCTCCCATCAATCCAGCGTAACCTGGAGCTCTAGAAGGAGGGAGAGGACAGGCTAGATCAGAGGCTGAAGTCCAGGAAGACAGACAGATCCAGAGGTTCCAGAAAATGCTCACTGAGCATCCCTTTCTGGGCACTGCCCACCCAGCTAGGAGCCAGATATCTAGGAGACCCTCCCCTCAGGGTTCGCAGGCGATCACAATGGAAGAGCAGTGGTCCCTCCCTCTCCCTTCCCCCTTCCCCCCCCCCCCCCCCCACACACAGCCGGGCTTCTCAAACTTTCTGTGAATGCAAGTCTCCTGCGGATCTTTTTTAAATGCAGATGCTGACTCAGGAGTCTCAGGTGGGCCCAAGATGGTGCATCTCTAACAAGCTACTAGGCGATGCTCATACTGCTGGGTCCATGGACCACACTTAAGTCGTCAACATTATTCACCCACTATCCCAGAACCACTCTGCGAGAAGGTCCCCGTTTTACTAGGCATGAGAAATCCATTCGGCTGGTAAGGGAACACGCTGGGCAAGAAAGAGATCTCCTGACTCCAGTGATTGTGCTGGTCACTGTTTATCAGCCAGCTCTGGGGGAAGGAGAGAAGGCAGAGCGAGGGAGGAACCCTGGTTTGTAACAATGGCCTATTTCCTTGGGGGGGGGGTAAATACACCTGCCATGGCAGATTTCACGCCACAGACGCAAAATCACTGATTTAGTCACTGAACATGGACTTGGGAAGAGATGTGCGCAACCACCAGTTCTCCCTAGCCAGCACCAGCCAGCTCCCCCACTGCCTCCCACAGGAAGCTCACGTGGTTGCTGGAATGAGGCCCTGATGCCAGGGAGACCTTCCTGGACCTGAGAGGTGGCCCCTCACTTACGCATCTCCTGATTCTGCCTCCAATCCAGACCCGTTGCTGGTTGCTCTTACTGGCCAAGGACCAGAGTGCTTTGTTGGCGCAGCGGTTGTGGATAGAGACGAGGTTGCCTCCGTAGCACCTCCTGCAAACTTTCTGCAGAAAGAAGAGGTGGGGGTAGATAATTCCCTGCGGGTTTTCTTCCCAACCTCAAGCTCCTGAGACTCCAGGAGAGAACTCTCCATCCCTGGTGAGGTCAGCAATCTGGGATGTACTTGCTCCTTGAAGCCTATCTCTTGCTCCTTTAATTGTCTCCAGGAACGTCAGTAATAATAATAATAATACCGAGAGTAATCTTAGCCACTGTGTACTGGGAGTTCGCAATGACTCAAGGACTGTTCCAAATGCCTTCCATGTATCACCTAATTTAATCCTCACCACAGCCTAAGAGATTGGTTCTCTATACCTCCATGGTACAGGTGAGGATCCCGAAGCTCTGAAAGGTGAAGTGACTTGCCCAAGTAACATACGAATGACAGGTGGAGCCAGGGTTTAACACAGGTGTATCTCCTACCAAAGCTCTTTGTCTAATTCAGTGATCCTCAAAGTACTGTCTCCAGACCAACTACAATGTAGTTACATCATCATCATCATCATCATCATCATCATCATCATCATCCCATTGCACAGATGTGGTCAGAATCGGGGCCCGTTCCACTACCCTGGGTCCTAAATGCAAACTCTTGGGCCCCTACCCCAGACTTGCTCACCCTGAAATCTATGCTTCAAGAATACTTCTGGGAGACTCTGCTGCACCCCAGGGTTTGAGAACCGCTAGTCTGAATGAATCTGGAACAGGAGGTGGAACCTACTCTCTTCTCCTGCCCCTGGGCTTCCTCCCACAGTAAGCCTCCCCGCCACTTACCCGAGCGCCTGCAAATCTTCTGCGGATATGCACCAACACATAGCGGCAGGTCTTGCACCCAGGACTGCCGCGTATTTCCACGGTGTCCTCTGCCCTGGGGCACTGCAAGCTCTCCTCGAGGGCACCTGGGTCTGACTCCGTGGCGTCCTCGTCCTCACAGGCATCCTGGCAGCTGGAAGCCTCCACCTGCTCTCCTTCAAGCTGAAACGCCTCCTCAGTCAGGACTGGCTCTCCCTCCTGCTCCCCTGAGCTTTCCAGATCCTGGCTCAGGTCTGCCTGTGACTCTTGGCTGTCCTGATAGGGGGCATCATTCCCTGGGAAGGAGAGGTAACCTGCCATCAGGTCAGGGGCTCCCTTTTATATATATTATTGATTTTCACAGAGAGGAAGGGAGAGGGATAGAAAGCTAGAAACATCGATGAGAGAGAAACATCGACCAGCTGCCTCCTGCACACTCCCTACCAGGGATGTGCCTGCAACCAAGGTACATGCCCTTGTCCAGAATCAAACCCAGGACCCTTGAGTCCACAGAACGACGCTCTATCCACTGAGCCAAACCGGTTTCGGCAGGGGCTCCCTTCTTCCAGGACCACGGAGAGTTCTGACCTCCTCACTCAAGCCTTACCAATCCTTCCTTCTGGATCTCCTCCCTGTTGGGTAAACTGAGAACTTACACAGAGGGGTGAGCACCTGGCGCTGGCTGGCAGGTGTGCATTTTGGGGGTAGGAAGAAGCTACTCTGAGAAGGTGGGGGGTTTTGGGTTGAGGAGGAGGCCTGACAGAATGTTCAGGTCACATTTCTGAGCCCAAGAGAGATCTTACCTGAGGGGAGCTGGGGCCACGAAGAAGGGAAAGCTGAGGCCTGGCCCAGAGAGCCAAAGAGGTGCCAGAAAGAGGAGAAGGGGTCAAGCTGGATGAGAAGGGAAGGAAGGACTTACCCCCACGAAGAGCAGCAACTGTCCCCAGCAGGAGGAGCGGCAGGAACAGGTGGAGTTTCATGGTCACTGGTTCTTGTGGCAGGGACACAACTTCACTTCCCACCTGGGGCTGTCCTGCGTGTCTGTCACACAACAGAGATGCAATGTTTGTTTGAGTAGCTGATTAAAGGCGAACTAGAGAGCTTCCTTCTCCCCAGTGAACACATGCTGACCTGGAGAAGCAGGAAAAGTCCCTTTTACCTGAGGGCTCCATCACTGGCCCCTGGGACGGCACTTAGCCCAGACCCTGCCCCTGCTGGAAAGGTCTGCTCAGGGTCAGGGCCCATTTCACTACACTGAGGACGGAGTGGAAGGACAGTGGCCATCCGGGTCCGAAGGACAGGCCTCCAAGGTGTTTGCCATAGAGGCTTCTGCTTCCTCCCACACCTTGGACCCCTCCTCCCTGGGCAGCTGGGTGAGCACTCACCTCTCAAGAATCCGAGACCTTCACTCTTGGCGTTTCTGACTGCTGGGTCGCAGAGGCAGTTCTTATATTGGGATTTTAGGGAAGTGAGAAGAGTCCAGGACGATTGCCCCAGGCTGGGGTGCTGGGCAGGGGAGCTGATAATAAGGCATTTGCTCAATTCTCTCACCGGCTCCTTGCGGGCACTGCAGGGACCTGCCTCCTGGGGTCCACTGACACATATGAGTGTCCAAACACCCACGTGTGCTGGATAAGACCCCAGATGTCTACTGTCCAATGTACTTAGTATTAGCACCCTAAAGTGCCCCAGTCTTAACCCCAGGAGCAGCCTTCTGGTCAATATCCCAGCCAATAAGTGGAGCATCCTAGGATGCTGGGGGACCAGGAGGCGAGGAGGGAGGAGTTGTTCACCTCCTGATTGCTTGTCTAGACCAGGGACTTCATATGCATCCCATCCCAGAATCCTCACTTTCTCCTCATTCCCATGAGAATGTATGATGACCCTAACTTCACAGATGTGAAAAAGGAGATACAGAGAGGGAAAGTCCCTTACAAGTGTGCACAGGAAGTGTGGAAATGGGATTCCTAGTCTTTTGACTCCAAAACCTCCTATCTATTGATTATCTATCTATCTATCTATCTATCTACCTACCTACCTACCTCTTTCTCTCCCACCCTCTCTCTTTACTCCCCTCCTTCCCTCTGTTTCTCATTCTCACTCTAGTTCTCCCTCTTCCTCTTTTTTGATCTTTAATGTGTGAAAAAACTTATGCTCTTTCTTCTATGCTATAGATCTAGATCAAGGTTCTCAACCTTTGCACTGTTACTATTTGGAGTAAAGTAATTCTTTGCTGTGTGTTGGGGAGAGGAGACATTTAGCAGCACCCCTGGTCTCTACTCACTAGATGTCAGGGTTACCTTCCTCATCAATCTGATTGTCCCCCAAAATGATCAAAAACATCTCCACCTATTTCCAAATGTCCTCTGGGGAGCAAAGTTGCCTCCACTGAGAATCACTGATCTAGAAAACGCCATTTAGTCCAACCTCAAGGCATATCTTCAGGCAAAGAGGGGACAGCTGCCATGGAAATTTTCATACAGAAACTTTCAGACACCCTGGGGGCCACCCTCATCTCCCACCAGCCCTGTGTCACCACCAGGGTCAGGACTGGGGGGGAGTGAGTGAGGCACTCATCTCAGGTGCAAAGTTTAAGGGGCACTAAAGAATTCAGTAGTCAAGATAAATAATGCTTTCATGCAATCTTGCTTGGGAAGAAAAATAAATGCAAAAACATATTTTTATATGAAAAACATATTTACTGATAAGTAAAATATAAAAACTTTAATCAGCCCAGCTCCAGCCACATTCACTGCAGTCCATTGAGAGGCCAACAAGTGCCAAGCCCGGCGCTGCTGGATATCTCTGCCGGGAGCTATTGGCCTTGGCAGGATGGGTGATCCACTCTGTGACATTCCTCTGGGCAGTCATATTTCTTCCTCAGGCCCTAGGCCAGCCCTCCAGGCCTCAGGGCACCAGGGACAATACCCTTTCCTGCCTCTTGTGTCCCAGGCGGCCTACAAATGGAGAAGTGTCTGAGAGGTAACTCCTGGGCCTTATTGCAGAGTAACGGTCTTGGCTGTTATCTCTCTGACTCAACAGATCGGATCCTCAACTTATCTACCGACATGGGGTGGTGGTAGTTGAGGTGATTGACCAATTGTGGGGCCCAAGAACCTGGTCTTGCATTTAAAGTTTGAGTCCACCCTAGGTGGGGACAGATGGAAGAGGTAGACCCCTCCCCAGCATTCTCCTCCCTCTGGGAGCCCAGTCCGGGGTCATCGTATCACTCAGTGGAAGAGATGCTCAGCTGCTCAAGAGCCAGCATCACATAGAAGGATTGAGACCGAAACAAGATGGTGGCCTAGGTAGTCTCCTAGGCTGCCACCTCATCAACAATTTGGAAAAAAACAACAGCTAAAATCGAAAGGGATCACACCAGACCCACAGGAAAGCTGGCAGAATGGGATGGCTACAACTAGACACAAGGCAAGGTGCCGCTGCTGCCATGTGGAGTCTAAAACTACGGTGGAACTGGGCCCGCCGGACCCGCTGCCGCCGGGAATGAGGGAAGCCAGACCTCGCTCCGACCCGGGCTCAGGGAGTGGGCCATCCCGGCCAGCTCGCTGTGGGAGTGAGGGAGCCGATGCCGGGCCTCCGCTGCACCTTCGGCTCCTGCCTGGAACGAGACGCCTTTGAGTGCGGTCTCCCCTCCTGCAACCATCCCAGCCCGCAGCTGTTCCAGCCTGCCTGCCGTGCTGGTGAGGAGATGGCGTGGCGTCTCCCCGCCCACAGCCATTTCAGCCCGGACTCCGCAAACGCCATGCTGGTGAGGTGCTGGCCCAGTGCCTTCCGTTCATGGCTCCGGCGAGTCCTTCCTCTGCCGCCGCATGGCTGGGCCAAAGCTTCTGCCACTGCCACCATGTGGATTTTAAAACTACAGTGGAAATTGAGCCACAAAAGCCACCGCCTCCACTGCAGCCACCACCGCTGCCATGAGTGAGGGAAGCCCACCGAGAAGAGAGCTCACTCCACCCTAGGCCCAGGGAGTGAGCAGCTTCTGCAGCCGTTCCGCTGAGACTCTTTGTAGCATGGTCTCCCTGCCCGCAGCCGTCCCAGCCCGCCCGCCGTGCTAACGAAAAGCTAGCTTGGCGCCTCCAGTTCTTGACCCCAGCGTCCTAGAGGGGCCGTGTGCCCCAGGTGAGCCGTGTTCCCCAGGGGGCCGTGTGCCCCAGGGAAGCAGTGGGACCCGGGGGGGAGGGGCGGTGTGAACCAGAGGAGGAGCGGATTCTATTTGTGTGGTCCTGAGATAGTCACCATAAAACAAGCAGACTACCAAATGAGGAGTGAATTCTATTCATGTGGTCCTGAGATAGTCACCATAAAACAAGCAGATTGTCAAATGACAGCGGGAAGGGGAAGGAGACCTGGGGGGAGATAAGAGAACAACCGAAGGACTGGTATGCATGCATATAAGTACAACCAAGGAACACAGAACTCTGGGAAGGGAAGGCATGAATGGGAGGTGGGGGGGGTGGTAATGGTAAGCTATGTACACATATAATACCTTAATAAATTTAAAAAAGAAAAAAAGAAGAAAAAAAAAGAGCCAGCATCACGGTGGTCTGTAACACTCTGTCCCTTGAACAGCCCTGTGTCACAGATGTGGAAACAGCACCTCAGAGAGCTTGAACAAGTTGCCCAAGATCACACAGCAAGTCAGAGACAGGCCTAACGGCTGGTCTTCCAGCTCCTTGTCCCCCATGGCTGCCTGCCCTCTGCCTCCTCTCACTCACCTCCCTTCTCTACAGCCTGATCCCCCACCCCCATCTTGTTTGCCCTCCAACGCCAAGCAAAGACATTCCAATGGCTTCAGCAAAGACAGTAAAACTGTCTGATTTAAAACTGGATATAACACTTTTGAAGGCCCACCACAGACCAAGCACTTTGCTATGTGAAGCCGCTGACATTCATTACCCCAGTTAATTTTTATAATCACCCTATGAGGTAGGTATTGCTGTCTCTAGTCTACACACCTACTACAGAAGCTCAGAGAGATTCAGTGACCTGTCCGAGTTCACACAACTAGAAAGGAGTGGCATGGCTGACTCCTAGGTCCTTGCTTCTTTGATACCACCAGACAGTTTGCATTACTCCCAGACAGTGCATCCAATGCTGCCACCGGTTTCAGCATTCATAAAACTCCAACTGTCTGGCTTATGTTTGCATTTATGTTCCAAGGGGTTTTAAACTCTGCCTTTTGTCTCAAGGGTCAGTCCAGTCCCATATTAGGCATTGGGTGGGTCTTACGTGTAGTGTGATGCAAATGACTGGCAAGTCCCAGAGTGTCAGTTTCCTCATCTGGGAGCTGAGACTATGACAGAACCTGCCTCTAATGAGATCAGCTCCAATAAGGCTCTCAGTATAGGGCTTGGACCTGGGACTGTCAGAAAGACAGGACTGGATCTGGGACCTATATCCACGGATAATCACTGTCTATATTAGGCACCCGTTCTCTGCTGGCGCGGTGGACAGCACTCCAGGGGTTCCGCCCTAAAGACTGAGCTTAGCTAGCACCTGTTGGGATGGGAAAGCCCATATTTTGGGATGTAAGGCCTGTCCTCTTATTTCATTACTTTTACTCTTTTATTTTTAATCCTCACCTGAGGATAATTTTCCAGGGAGTTTTAGAGTGAGTGGAAGTGAGAGGGAAAGACGGAGAAAAATATTGATGTGAGAGAAACTGCTCCATTGGTTGACTCTCCATGCGTCCAAGGGCCCTGGGACACAGAAGGAGCCTGCCATCAAGGTACCTGCCCTTGCCCAGAATCCAACCAGGGACACTTCAGTCCTCGGGCCAGTGTTCTATCCACTGAGCCAAACCAGCTAGGGCTGGTAATCCTCTTGATAGACCCCTTCCAAAGAAAGATGACCTCCCCTGAAGCAATTCATTCTTTGGTAGAACCTTCCTTCTGCTCCCTTCTGCCTATAAATGCCTTGCATTTTTACAGCTTCTCAGCGCTTCTTTCTCTTTGCTGGATGGAATGCTGCCTGGCTCATGAATCGATGTTAAAGCCAATTTCATCTTGAAATGTACTCAGTTAGATTTTTTTTTTTACCAGTCCTCCAGTTCTTGAATCAGTGATATCACCCTCATTTGGAAAGCTGCCCCACTCCCACCCAACCCCGCACCCTATACTGAATCCAAACAAAGCAGGAGGGCCAGTTCCCCACCCCCAGACCCCACCCAATGAGAACTTCCATCAGACCCTGCAGGGTGGGCAGAGAGGGATTGAATCCCCCAGCCTAGGCTGAGAAGGGTCTTGGGAGAGCCACCCAGCCCTGAGAAGGGTCTTGGGAGAGCAGCACAACCCCTCAGTGCCCCATCCCTATTCCCACACCACCATGAACCACTAGCCATCCTTTACTTTGCTCAAAGCCCCACCCTGCAGGAGTAAGGGCTTCCAGGATTTCCATCCCCCCAGAAGTCCTCCAATGAGCAATGAAGAGTCAAGAGTCAGGAAATGCGGTGGGAAACATGGCTTTATGACCAGGAGAGGCAGGGAGTCCAGCCCAGGGCCCAGGGTGGGCCAGGGGCAGCCAGGAGGGGTGCAGGGAGGGGACACCGAGGCAGGATCTCTTCCGGACCACTGGGTTAGCGGGAGCAGATGAAGGGCATACGTGTTTCACAACATGTTCGTCGCCAATGACCTCCTAGCAGTAGCGAACACGGTGATGTCAGCAGTCGTCAGAGTGTGGCCCATGCCCCCCTTGCCCTCCAGCTGTCATTGATATGTTTGCCACACACCCCTCCAATAATTTGCGTCTGTTGAATGTTCACCCCAGGAAAACAGGGTGCTGAATGCTTTCTGTGGGCTCCTGGCTAATCCTCACAATGGCTCCCAGAGGGAGGTGCTGGCATCCTCCCCATTGCACAGATGAGGAACCTGAGGCTCAGCGGGGAAATCACTTGCCTGTATGCCAGTGGGCAGGTGTCGGAGCTGGGATGGGAATTGTGGCAGCCTTTCTCCAGCGTGTATGGCCTTAGCCATAGTCCTGAGTCCCTCACGTCTGGCTTTCAGCCATTCCTGATTCCCACATCTCTCCCTTGTCCCTCACCCACACCTTTCATTCACCTCAGCTGCTCTCAGTTGTCACCTCAGTAGCAGAGGAAGGAAAGGAGCTCCCAGGCCCCCAGCCGAGCTTCGTCTGTGAGGATGGGGAGCCCCCATGCACCCCTCTCACCGGGCACCCCCTCTCCCTCCTTCACAGCCCTCCCTCACACACAGGATGTTGCTTCTCCAGCTGTGGGGAGGCTGAGTTTGAGGAGGAGATGTGCTCAGGCAGCCCAAAGGGACAGTGTGTAAGAGTCCACCCTGCCATCCCTTCCCTTTGCCCTGGTGCCCAGTCCCCCTCACCTCTGGTGGATAGGCTCACACAGTGGCCGCACCCATGTTGATGAGCCCAGTGATGATAATTTACAGTGCTCCCATCAATCCAGTGTAACCTGGAGCACTAGAAGGAGGGAGAGGACAGGCTAGATCAGAGGCTGAAGTCCACGAAGACAGACAGATCCAGAGGTCCCAGAAAATGCTCACTGAGCGTCCCTTTCTGGGCACTGCCCACCCAGCTAGGAGCCAGATATCCAGGAGACCCTCCCCTCAGGGTTCGCAGGCGATCACAATGGAAGAGTAGTGGTCCCTCCCCACCCCCACACAGCCGGGCTTCTCAAACTCTCTGGGAATACAAGTCTCCTGCGGATCTTTTTAAAATGCAGATGCTGATTCAGGAGCCTCCGATGGGTCCAAGATGGTGCATCTCTAACAAACTACTAGGTGATGCTAATACTGCTTGGTTACATATGAGTAGCAAACATAATCGCACTTATTCACCCACTATCCCAGAACCACTCTGCGAGAAGGACCCCATTTTACTAGGCATGAGAAATCCATTTCGGCTGGTAAGTGAACTCCCTGGGCAAGAAAGAGATCTCCTGACTCCAGTGGTGTGCTGGTAACTGTTTATCAACCAGCTCTGGGGGAAGCTGAGGAGGCAGAGTGAGGGAGGAGCCCTGATTTGTAACAATAGCCTATTTCCTTGGGGGTAAGTACACCTGCTATGGCAGATTTCATACCACAGGCATGAAGTCACTGAACATGGACTTGGGAAGAGATACACACTATCACTAGTTCTTTTTAGCCAGCACCAGCCAGCTCCCCCACTGACTCCCACAGGAAGGTCACGTGGCTGCTGGAATGAGGCCTGTTGCCAGAGAGACCTTCCTGTACCTGCGCACTGGCCCCTCACTTACCTGGCCCCTGAGGATTCCTCCAATCCAGACCCAGAACTCATTGACCTGACTAGACAAGCACTGGAGTTGATTGTTGACACTGCGGTTGTGGATAGAGACGAGGTTGCCGTGGTAGCACCTCCTGCAGGTGTTCTGCAGGAAAAAAAGAGGTGGAATAGTGAATTCACTTGGTTTTTGCCCCTCAAGTTTCTGAGTCTCCAGGGGAGAGTACTCCATCCCTGGTCAAGTCAGAAATCAGGGATCTACTTGGTCCTTCAATCCTACCTCTTGCTCCTTTATCTGTCACCTGGAATTTCTTGCAGGAAAGAAGGAGAAGAAGAAGAAGAAGAAGAAGAAGAAGAAGAAGAAGAAGAAGAAGAAGAAGAAGAAGAAGAATCTTAGCCACCATTTACTGGGAATTTACAATGACTTGAACACTGTTCCAAATGCTTTCCATGTATTGAGGTTGGTACTATATAATCTCCATGGCACTAGTGAGGATCTTGAAGCTCTCAAGGTAAAGTAACTTGCCCAGGTAACATGTCAATGATGGGTGGAGCCAGAGTTTAACACAGGTATATCAAATACCAAAGCCTTTTGTCCAAATCAGTGATTCTCAAAGTACTGTCTTCCAGATGAACAATATCATCACCTGGCACTTGGGCCCCACCCCAGACTTGCTCACTCTGAAATCTATGCTTCAAGAATACTTCTGGGAGAGTCTGCTGCACATCAGGGTTTGAGAACCACTAGTCTAAATGAATTGGGAACAGGAGGTGGAACCCACTCCCTTCTCCTGCCCCTGGGCTTCCTCCCACAGTAGCCTCTTTGTCACTTACCTGGGCGACTGCAAATACACGGTGAGTCTTCACCAACACGTAGCGGCAGGTCTTGCACCCAGGACTGCCACGTATTTCCACTGTGTCCTCTGCCCTGGGGCACTGCAAGTTCTCCTCTAGGGCACCTGGGTGGGACTCCATGGCGTTCTCGTCCTCACAGGCATCTTGGCAGCTGGAAGCCTCCACCTGCTCTCCTTCAGACTGAATCGCCTCCTCAGTCAGGACTGGCTCTCCCTTCTGCTCCCCTGAGCTTTCCAGATCCTGGCTCAGGTCTGCCTGTGACTCTTGGCTGTCCCGATAGGGGGCATCATTACCTGGGAAGGAGAGGTAACTTGCCATCAGGTAAGGGTCTCCTTCTTCCAGGACCACGGACAGCTCCAACAGCCCCACTCAAGCCTTTCTAGTGCCTCCTTCTGGAGCCTAGGCCAGAAGGATCTCCTCCCTGCTGGGTGAGGTGAGAACTCACACAGAGGGGTGAGCACCTGGTGCTGTCTGGCAGGTGTGTATTTTAGGGGTAGGTAGAAGCTACTCTGAGAAGGTGGGTGGTTTTGGGCTGAGGAGGAGGCCTGACAGAATGTTCAAGTCACGTATCTGAGTCCATGAAAGATCTTACCTGAGAGAAGCTGCATCCACCGAAGAAGGAAAAGCTGAGGCCTGGCCCAGAGAGCCAAAGAGGTGCCAGAAAGAGGAGAAGGGGTCAAGCTGGATGAGAAGGGAAGGGAGGACTTACCCAGATGAAGAGCAGCAACTGTCCCCAGCAGGAGGAGCGGCAGGAACAGGGGGAGTTTCATAGTCACTGGTTCTTGGGCAGGGACACAACTTCACTTCAGGCCGTGGGTCTGCTCACTGTGTCTGCACAGCGCCTGTCACACAACAGAGATGCAATGCTTGTTGGAGTAGCTGATGAAAGGTCAAAGTAGAGAGCTCCCTTCTCCCCCAGTGAACAGACGCTGATGTGGAGAAGCAGGAAAAGTCCCTTTTACCTGAGGGCTCCATCACTGGCCCCTGCAGGAACCAGGATGTTTGGGGTCCGGACAAAGTGCAAGGACAGTGGCCATCCGGATCCGAAGGACAGGCCTCCAAGGTGTTTGCCATAGAGGCTTCTGCTTCCTCCCACGCCTTGGACCCCTCCTCCCTGGGAAGCTGGGGGAGCACTCACCTCTCAAGAGTCTGAAGTCTTCACTCTTGGTGTCTCTGACTACTGGGTCCCAGAGGCAGTCCTTATATTGGGCTTTTGGGGAAGTGAGAAGAGTCCAGGATGATTGCCCCAGGCTGGGGTGCTGGGCAGGGGAGCTGATAATAAGGCATTTGCTCAATTCTCTCACCGGCTCCTTGCAGGCACTACAGGGACCTGCCTCCTGGGGTCCACTGACACATATGGGTGTCCAAACACCCATGTGTGCTGGAGAAGACCCCAGATGTCTACAGTCCAGATGTACTTTCTTGTTTAAAAAAATATTTTATTGATTTTTTTTACAGAGAGGAAGGTAGAGGGATAGAGAGCTAGAAACATCGATGAGAGAGAAACATCGACCAGCTGCCTCCTGCACACCCCCTACTGGGGATGTGCCCGCAACCAACGTACATGCCCTTGACCGCCCTTGACCGGAATCGAACCCGGGACCCTTCAGTCCGCAGACCAATGCTCTATCCACTGAGCCAAACCGGTTTCAGCCAGATGTACTTTCTATTAGCACCTTAAAGTGCCCCAGACTTAACCCCAGGAACAGCCTTCTTCTGGTCAATATCCCAGCCAATAAGTGGAGCATCCTAGGATGTTGGGGTCCATGAAGAGAGGAAGGAGGAGATGCCCATCTCCCGAGTGTTTGTATAGACTAGAAACTTCATATGCATCCCATCCCAGAATCCTCACCTTCTCCTCATTCTCATGAGAATGTATGATGACCCTAACTTCACAGGTGTGAAAAATGAGATTCAGAGAGAGAAAGTCCCATCTATCTATCTATCTATCTAATCTATCTATCCATCCATCCATCCATCTATTTTCTATCATCTCTTTCTCTCTCCCTCCCTTCCTCCATTCTCCCATCCCTCCCTCTTTTTCTCTTTCTCACTCTAGTTCTCCCTCTTCCTCTTTCTTCATCTCTAATGTGTGAAAAACTTATGCTCTTTCTTCTATGCTATAGATCTAGATCAAGGTTCTCAACCTTTGCACTGCTACTCTTTGGAGTAAAGTAATTCTCTGTTGTGTGTTGGGGAGGGGTCTGTCCAGAGTTTAGCAGCACCCTTGGTCTCTACTCACTAGATGTCAGGGTTACCTTCCCCCATCAATCTGATTGTCCCCCAAGATGATCAAAAACATCTCCACCTATTTCCAAATGTCCTCTTGGGAGCAAAGTTGCCTCCATTGAGAATCACTGATCTAGAAAACGCCATTTAGTTCAACTTCAAGGCATATCTTCAGCCAAGAGGCGACAGCTGCCATGGAAATTTTCATGTAGAAACTTTCAGACACCCTGGGAGGCCCCCTCCCCACCCTCATCCTCATCTCCCACCAGCCCACTGTCACCAACAGGGTCAGGGCTGGGGGGCAGTGAGTGAGGCACTCATCTCAGGTGCAAAGTTTAAGGGGCACTAAAGAATTCAGGAGTCAAGAGAAATAATGCTTTCATGCAATCTTGCTTGGGAAGAAAAATAAATGCAAAAACATCTCTGATGAGTAAAATATAAAATTTTAGTCAACGCAGATCCAGCCACATTCACTGCAGTCCACTGAGAGGCCAACAAGTGCCAAGCCCTGGCGCTGCTGGATATCTCTGCCGGGAGCCATTGGCCTTGGCAGGATGGGTGATCCACTCTCTGGCATTCCCCTGGGCAGTCATATTTCTTCCTCAGGCCCCAGCCCAGCCCTCCAGGCCTCAGGGCACCAGGGACAGGTAGCCCAGAGAGTTTAAAGGCCTTCCCTGCCTCCTGTGTCCCAGGCGGCCTACAAATGGAGAAGTGTCTGAGAGGTCACTCCTGGGCCTTATTGCAGAGTAACGGTCTTGGCTGTTATCGCTCTGGCCCAACAGACCAGATCCTCAACTTATCTATCGACATGGGGTGGTGGTAGTTGAGGTGATTGACCAATTGTGGGGCCCAAGAACCTGGTCTTGCATTTAAAGTTAGAGTCCATGCTAGGTCAGGGGGCAGATGGAAGAGGTAGACCCCTCCCCAGCATTCTCCTCCCTCTGGGAGCCCAGGCCTGGGGCATCATATCATTGCCTGGTTGGGATGCTCAGCTGCTCTCAAGAGCCAGCATCACGGTGGTCTGTAACACTCTGTCCCTTGAACAGCCCTGTGTCACAGATGTGGAAACAGCACCTCAGAGAGCTTGAACAAGTTGCCCAAGATCACACAGCAAGTCAGAGATAGGCCTAACGGCTGGTCTTCCAGCTCCTTGTCCCCCATGGCTGCCTGCCCTCTGCCTCCTCTCACTCACCTCCCTTCTCTACAGCCTGCTCCCGCATCCCCATCTTGTTTGCACTCAATGCCAAGCAAAGAAATTTCAATGGCTTCAGTGATCAAAGTAATGTCTGATTTAAAACAGGAAATAACCCTTTTTGAAGGCCCACCACAGACCAAGCACTTTGCTACATGAAGGCTCTGCCATCCATTACACCACTTAATTTTTATAATCATCCTATTAAATAGTTATTGCCGTCTCTAGTCTACACATCTACTACAGAAGCTCAGAGAGATTCAGTGACGTGTCCAAGTTCATACAACTAGAAAGGAGTGGCATGGCTGACTCCTAGGTCCTTGCTTCTTTGATACCCCCAGACAGTCTGCATTACTCCCAGACAGTGCATCCAATGCTGCCACCCGTTTCAGCATTCATAAAACTCCAACTGTCTGCTTTTGTTTGCATTTATGTTCCAAGAGGGTTCAAACTCTGCCTTTTGTCTCAAGAGTCAGTCCAGCCCCACATTAGGCATTGGGTGGGTCTTAAGCATAGTGTGATGCAAATGATTTGCAAGTCCCAGAGTGTCACTTTTCTCATCTGGGAGCTGAGACTATGACAGAATCTGCTTCTAATGAGATCAGCTCCAATAAGGCTCTCAGTACAGGGCTTGGACCTGGGGCTGTCAGTAAACTCGGATTGGAACTGGGACCTGTGTCCACAGATAAGCAGAGTCTGGATTGTGCTCCCAATCTGTACTGGCACAAAGGACAGAAATCATGGGGTTCTGCCCTAAAGATGGAGCTAAACTAGCACCTTTTTGGGGGTGGGAAAGCCCATATTTTGGGATGTAAGGCCTGTCTTCTTATTTTATTACTTTTACTTTTTTATTTTTAATCCTCACCTGAGGATAATTTTCCAGGGAGTTTTAGAGAGAGTGGAAGTGAGAGGGAAAGACGGAGAGAAATATTGATGTGAGAGAAATTGCTCCATTGGTTGACTTCCGCATGCCTCCAGGGTCCTGGGACACAGAAGGAGCCTGCCACCAAGGTACCTGCCCTTGCCCAGAATCCAACCAGGGACACTTCAGTCTTCATGCCAGTGTTCTATCCACTGAAACAAACCAACTAGAGCTGGTAATCCTCTTGATAGACCCCTTCCAAAGAAAGGTGACTTCTCCTGAAGCAATGCATTCTTTGGTAGAACCTTCTTTCTGCTCCCTTATGCCTATAAACGCTTTCCATTTTTATAGCTTCTCAGAATTTCTTTCTCTTTGCTGGGTGGGATGCTGCCTGATTCATGAATCAATGTTAAAGCCAATTTCATCTTGAAATGTATTCAGTTAGATTTTGAACAGTCCTCCAGTTCTTGAATCAGTGATATCACCCTCATTTGGAAAGCTGCCCCATTCCCACCCAACCCCGCACCCTATACTGAATCCAAACATAGCAGGAGGGCCAGTTTCCCACCACCCAACCCTCATCCATAGAGAACTTCCCCCAGAATGGCAGGAGGGGTGGGGGAGTCGGGGAAGGGGTGGAATCCCCCAGCCTGGTTTGAGAAGGGTTTTGGGAGAGCCACCCAGCCCTGACTCCGAACCTAGGTGGCGCTGCAGCACAACCCCTCAGCTCCCCATCCCCATTCCCACACCCCTGTGGAACTCTGATCATTTTTTTTTTTTACTTTGCTCAAAGCCCCACCCTGCAGGAGTGAGGGCTTCCAGGATTGCCAACCCCAAGGAGTCCTCCAATGAGCAATGAAGAGTCAAGAATCAGGAAATGCGGTAGGAAACATGGCTTTATGACCAGGAGAGGCAGGGAGTCCTGCCCAGGGCCCAGGGTGGGCCAGGGGCAGCCAGGAGGGGTGCAGGGAGGGGACACCGAGGCAGGATCTCTTCCGGGCCACTGGGTTAGTAGGAGCAGATGTAGGGCAGACGTCTTTCACAACGTGTTCGTCGCCAATGACCCCCTAGCAGTCGTCAGAGTGTGGCCCATGCCCCCCTTGCCCTCCAACTGTCATTGATATGTTTGCCACACACCCCTCCAGTAATTTGCGTCTGTTGAATGTTCACCCCAGGAAAACAGGGTGCTGGATGCTTTCTGTGGGCTCCTGGCTAATCCTCACAATGGCTCCCAGAGGGAGGTGCTGGCATCCTCCCCATTGCACAGCTGAGGAACCTGAGGCTCAGCAGGGAAATCACTTGCCTGTATGCCAGTGGGCAGGTGTCGGAGCTGGGATGGGAACTGTGGCAGCCTTTCTCCAGCGTGTATGGCCTTAGCCATAGTCCTGAGTCCCTCACGTCTGGCATTCAGCCATTCCCGATTCCCACATCTCTCCCTTGTCCCTCACCCACTAGGGGGCAGTGAGTGAGGCACTCATCTCAGGTGCAAAGGAATTCAGCCGTCAAGATAAATAATGCTTTCATGCAATCTTTCCAGAAAAGAAAAATAAATACAAAAACATATCCCATGAGTAAAATATAAAAACTTTAATCAACGCAGATCCAGTCACATTCACTGCAGTCCATTGAGAGGCCAACAAGTGCCGAGCCCTGGCGCTGCTGGATATCCCTGCCGGGAGCTAGTAGCCTTGGCAGGGTGGGTGACCCACTCTCTGACATTCCCCTGGGCAGACATATTTCTTCCTCAGGCCCCAGCCCAGCCCTCCAGGCCTCAGGGCACCAGGGACAGGTAGCCTATGGGGTGAAAAGGCCTTCCCTGCCTCTGCTGTCCCAGGGGATCTACAAATGGAGAAATCTGTCAGAGGTCACTTCCGGGCCAATTTACACAGTAAGGAAGTAATTGGCTGTTATTTCTCTGACCCAACAGATGAGATCCTCAGCTTATCGACTGACATGGGGTGGTGGTAGTGGGGTGACTGGCCAATTCTGGGGCCCAAAAATCTGGTGTTGGATTTAAAGTTTGAGCCCACCCTAGTTGGGGAGAGGGAAGGGTTAGACCCTTCCCCAGCTTTCTCCTCCCTCTGGGAGCCCAAGCCTGGGGCATCATATCATTGGCTGGTTGGGATGCCCAGCTGCTCTCAAAAGCCAGACTCATGATGAGTTTTACAAACACTTTACCTTGAACAGCCCTGTGTCACAGATGTGGAAACAGCACCTCAGAGAGCTTGACCAAGTTGCTCAAGATCACACAGCAAGTCAGAGACAGGCCTAACGGCTGGTCTTCCAGCTCCTGGTCCCCCGTGGCTGCCTGCCCTCTGCCTCCTCTCACTCACCTCCCTTCTCTACAGCCTGCTCCCCCATCCCCATCTTGTTTGCATTCAATGCCAAGCAAAGAAATTGCAATGGCTTCAGTGATCACAGTAATGTCTGATTTAAAACAGGAAATAACCCTTTTTGAAGGCCCACCACAGACCAAGCACTTTGCTACATGAAGGCTCTGCCATCCATTACACCACTTAATTTTTATCATCATCTTATTAAATAGTTATTGCCGTCTCTAGTCTACACACCTACTACAGAAGCTCAGAGAGATTCAGTGACCTGTCCAAGTTCATACAACTAGAAAGGAGTGGCATGGCTGACTCCTAGGTCCTTGCTTCTTTGATATCCCCCAGACAGTCTGCATTACTCCCAGACAGTGCATCCAATGCTGCCACCAGTTTCAGCATCCGTAAAACTCCAACTGTCTGGCTTATGTTTGTATTTATGTTCCAAGGGGTTTCAAACTCTGCCTTTTTATCTCAAGGGTCAGTCGGGTCCCACATTAGGCATTGGTTGGGTCTTAAGTGTAGTGTGATGCAAGTCCCAGAGTATCACTTTTCTCATCTGGGAGCTGAGACTATGACAGAATCTGCCTCTAATGAGATCAGCTCCAATAAGTACAGGGCTTGGACCTGGGGCAGTCAGGAAACTCGGACTGGAACTGGACCTGTGTCCACAGATAAGCAGTGTCTGGATTGCGCTTCTGCTCTGTGCTGGCTCGGTGGACAGAACGCCAGGAGTTCTGCCCTAAAGACAAAGCTTAGCTTCACAGAGCTTAGCTAGCACCTTGTTGGAAGGGAAAGCCTATATTTTGGGAAGTAAAAACAGTCCTTTTCTTTCATTACTTTCATTTTTTTTTATTTTTAATCCTCAAGCAAGGGTAATTTTCCAGGGAGTTTTAGAGAGAGTGGAAGTGAGAGGGGATGACAGAGAGAAATATTAATGTGAGAGAAACACATCAATTGGTTGCCTCTTGCACATGCCAGGGTCCTGGGACTCAGGAGGAGCTTGTAACCTAGGTACTTGCCCTTGACCAGAATAGAACCCAGAACACTTCAGTCCGAAGGCCAAAGCTCTATCCACTGAGACAAACCAGCTAGGGCTGGCAATCCTCTTGATAGACACCTTCCAAAGAAAGGTGACCTCCCCTGAAGCAATGCATTCTTTGGTAGAACCTTCCTTCTGCTCCCTTCTGCCTATAAACGCCTTTCATTTTTACAGCTTCTCAGAGCTTCTTTCTCTTTGCTGGGTGGGATGCTGCCTGATTCATGAATCGATGTTAAAGCCAATTTCATCTTGAAATGTATTCAGTTAGATTTTGAACAGTCCTCCAGTTCTTGAATCAGTGATATCACCCGCATTTGGAAAGCTGCCCCACTCCCACTTGCACCCCACACCCTATACTGAATCCAAACAAAACAGGAGGGCCAGTTCCCCACCCCCACCTCAGCCCCCACCCAATGAGAACTTCCCCCAGTGCAAGTGGGAGGGGAAGGTTGAGGAAGGGGTGGAATCCTCCAGCCTGGACTGAGAAGGGTCTTGGGAGAGCCACCCATCCCTGACTCCGCCCCTAGGTGGCGCTGCAGCCCAACCCCTCTACACCCCACCCCCATTCCCACACCCTTGTGGGCCTCAGACTATCCTTTACTTTTCTCAAAACACCACCTTGCAGGAGTGAGGGCTTCGAGGATTTCCAACCCCAGGGAGTCCTCCAATGAGCAATGAAGAGTCAAGAGTCAAGAAATGCGGTGGGGAACATGGCTTTATGACCAGGAGAGGCGGGGAGTCCAGCCCAGGACCCAGGGTGGGCCAGGGGCAGCCAGGAGGGGTACAGGTTGGGGACACCGAGGCAGGATCTCTTCCGGGCCACTGGATTAGTAGGAGCAGATGAAGGGCAGATGTGTTGCACAACTTGATTGTTGCCAGTAACCCCCTAGCAATAGAGAACACGGTGATGTCAGCTGCCAGCAGAGTGTGGCCCATGCCCCCCTTGCCCTCCAATTATCATGATGTGTTTGCCACACACCCCTCCCCCGCTAGCTTGTGTTTGTTAAGTTTTCACCCCAGGAAAAGAGGGTGCTGGATGCTTTCTGTGGGCTCCTGGCTAATCCTCACAATGGCTCCCAGAGGGAGGTGCTGGCATCCTCCCCATTGCACAGCTGAGGAACCTGAGGCTCAGCGGGGAAATCACTTGCCTGTATGCCAGTGGGCAGGTGGCGGAGCTGGGATGGGAATTGTGGCAGCCTTTCTCCAGCGTGTATGGCCTTAGCCATAGTCCTGAGTCCCTCACGTCTGGCATTCAGCCATTCCCGATTCCCACATCTCTCCCTTGTTTCTCACCCACACCTTTCATTCACCTCAGCTGCTCTCAGTTGTCACCTCAGTAGCAGAGGAAGGAAAAGAGCTCCCAGGCCCCCAGCCGAGCTTTGTCTGTGAGGATGGGGAGCCCCCATGCACCCCTCCCACCGGGCACCCCCTCTCCCTACTTCACAGCCCTCCCTCACACACAGGATGTTGCTTCTCCAGCTGTGGGGAGGCTGAGTTTGAGGAGGAGATGTGCTCAGACAGCTCAAAGGGACAGTGTGTAAGAGTCCACCCTGCCATCCCTTCCCTTTGCCCTGGTGCCCTGTCCCTCTCACCTTTCCATAGGCTCACACAGTGGCCATGCCCGTGATGATGTGCCCAGTAATTAAAATTTACAGCGCTCCCATCAATCCAGTGAAACCCGGAGCACTAGAACGAGAGAGGGGTAGGGTGGGTCAGAGGCTGAAGTCCAGGAAGACAGACCGATCCAGAGGTTCCAGAAAATGCTCACTGAGCGTCCCTTTCTGGGCACTGCCCACCCAGCTAGGAGCCAGATATCCAGGAGACCCTCCCCTCAGGGTTCGCAGGCGATCACAATGGAAGAGCAGTGGTCCCTCCCTCTCCCTTCCCCCCCCCCCCCCCCACACACACAGCTGGGCTTCTCAAACTTTCTGTGAATACAAGTCTCTTGTGGATCTTTTTAAAATGCAGATGCTGCCAAGAACGGTTTGGTTCAGTGGATAGAGTGTCGGTCTGCAGACTGAAAGGTCCCAGGTTCAATTCGGTCATGGGCATCTACATTGGTTGCGGGCACATCCCCAGTAGGGGGTGTGTAAGAGGCAGCTGGTAGATGTATCTGACTCTCCCTCTCCCTTCCTCTCTGTAAAAAATCAATAAAATATATATATATTTTTTTTTAAAAAATGCAGATGCTGATTCAGGAGCCTCCGATGGGCCCAAGACCATGCATCTCTAACAAGCTACTAGGCGATGCTAATACTGCTTGGTTACATATGAGTAGCAAACATAATAGCACTTATTCACCCACTGTCCCAGAACCACTCTGCGAGAAGGACCCCATTTTAGACCTGAGCAAGCCATTCGGCTTGTAAGTGACCAAACTGGGGAAGTGAAGGATCTCCTGACTCCAGTGGTTGTGCTGGTCACTGTTTATCAGCCAGCTCTGGGGGAAGCTGAGGAGGCAGAGTGAGGGAGGAGCCCTGATTTGTAACAATAGCCTATTTCCTTGGGGTAAATACACCTGCTATGGCAGATTTCACGCCACAGGCACGAAGTCACTGAACATGGACTTGGGAAGAGATGTGCACAACCACCAGTTCTCCCTAGCCAGCACCAGCCAGCTCCTCCACTGCCTCCCACAGGAAGCTCACTTGGCTGCTGGAATGAGGCCCTGATGCCAGGGAGACCTTCCTGGACCTGGGAGCTGGCCCCTCACTTACCCATCCCCCGATGGCGCCTCCAATCCAGACCTGAAGTAGCCTGGCCAAGGCCTGGATTTGATAGTTGACGCTGAGGTTGTGGACAGAGACGAGGCTGCCTCTGTAGCAGCTCCTGCAGGTGTTCTGCAGAAAGAAGAGGTGGGATAGAGAGTTCACTAGGTTTCCCCCCCCCCTCAAGTTTCTGAGTCTCCAGGGGAGAGTTCTCCGTCCCTGGTCAGGTCTGAAATCAGGGATCTCCTTGCAGCTTCAATCATACCTCTTGCTGCTTTTTCTGTCACGGGGAACTTCTTGCAGGAAATAATAATAACACTGAGAATAATCTTAGCCACCGTTTACTGGGAGTTTACAAGGACAGGAGGACTGTTCCAAATGCTTGCCACGTATCACCTCATTTAATCCTCACCACAACGTAAGAGGTTGGTACTGAGTGGCCAGATTATTATGACCTCTGGATGCACAATCATCTGGCCACTCAGTGTACATCCTATATAATAAAAGGCTAATCTGCAAATTGTCCCCTCGACCAAGAGTTGGACCAGAAGGCAGGCCAGTCAACCGCCTATGCCTCCTTCTACCTCCTGCACCCCCCGCCAGGCTGGCCGGACCCCACCCAGGCATGAATTCATGCACAGGGCCTCTAATATACACTGAGTGGCCAGATTATTACAATCTCTGAAGGCATAATAATCTGGCCACTCAGTGCACTTCTCTTGTGTACCTCATTTATTTGATATCAAAGATACTATAAATCATGCACCTGATCAATTTTCCCCCTTTGCACTGGCTGATAGAAAGCTCAGGGCAAAGAGGTGGTTCATCTCCAGCAAAAGTCTAGAATAATTTTGGTACTCATCTGAGATACAAATACCCTGAGTGGCCAGGTTATTACGCATTCAGATATCATAATAATCTGGCCACTCAGTATATATTTCCATTGTACGAATGAGGATCCCGAAGCTCCAAAAGGTGAGGTGACTTGCCCAGGTACCATGCCAATGATGGATGGAGCAAGGCTTTAACACAGGTATATCTCATACCAAAGCCTTTTGTCCAAATCAGTGATTCTCAAAGTACTGTCTCCAGACCAACAATATCATCATCACCTGGCACTTGGTCCTAAATGCAAACTCTTGGACCCCACCCCAGACTTGCTCACCCTGAAATCTATGCTTCAAGAATACTTCTGGGAGAGTCTGCTGCACACCAGGGTTTGAGAACCACTAGTCTAAATGCATAGGGAACAGGAGGTGGGACCCACTCTCTTCTCTTGCCCCTGGGCTTCCTCCCACAGTAGCCTCCCTGCCACTTACCTGAGCGTCTGCAAAAGTTAGGAGAGTCTGCACCAACACGTAGTGGCAGGTCTTGCACCCAGGACTGCCGCTTATTACCACTGTGTCCTGTGCCCTGGGGCACTGCAAGTTCTTGTCTAGGGCACCGTGGGACTCCGTGGCGTTCTCGTCCTCAAAGGCATCTTGGTAGCTGGAAACCTGCACCTGCTCTCCTTCAGGCTGAATCGCCTCCTCAGCCAGGACTGGCTCTCCCTCCTGCTCCCCTGAGCCTTCCAGATCCTGGCTCAGGTCTGCCTGTGACTCTTGGCTGTCCAGATAGGGGGCATTTTTCCCTGGGAAGGAGAGGTAACCTGCCATCAGGTAAGAGTCTCCTTCCAGGACCACGGACAGCTCTGACCACCCCACTCAAGCCTTCCTAGTGTCTCCTTCTGGAGCCCAGGCCAGAAGGATCTCCTCCCTGCTGGGTGAGGTGAGAACTCACACAAAGGGGTGAGCACCTGGCGCTGGCTGGCAGGTGTGCATTTTGGGGGTAGGAAGAAGCTACTCTGAGAAGGTGGGTGGTTTTGGGTTGAGGAGGAGGCCTGACAGAATGTTCAGGTCACATTTCTGAGCCCAAGAGAGATCTTACCGGAGGGGAGCTGGGGCCACGAAGAAGGAAAAGCTGAGGCCTGGCCCAGAGAGCCAAAGAGGTGCCAGAAAGAGGAGAAGGGGTCAAGCTGGATGAGAAGGGAAGGGAGGACTTACCCAGATGAAAAGCAGCAACTGTCCCCAGCAGGAGGAGCGGCAGGAACAGGTGGAGTTTCATGGTCACTGGTTCTTGTGGCAGGGACACAACTTCACTTCCCACCTGGGGCTGTCCTGCGTGTCTGTCACACAACAGAGATGCAATGTTTGTTTGAGTAGCTGATGAAAGGCGAACTAGAGAGCTTCCTTCTCCCCAGTGAACAGACGCTGACCTGGAGAAGCAGGAAAAGTCCCTTTTACCTGAGGGCTCCATCACTGGCCCCTGGGACGGCACTTAGCCCAGACCCTGCCCCTGCTGGAAAGGTCTGCTCAGGGTCAGGGCCCATTTCACTACACTGAGGACGGAGTGGAAGGACAGTGGCCATCAGAGTCCGAAGGACAGGCCTCCAAGGTGTTTGCCATAGAGGCTTCTCCTTCCTCCCACCCCTTCGACCCCTCCTCCCTGGGAAGCTCTGGGAGCACTCACCTCTCAAGTGTCAGACACCTCCACTCTTGGTGTCTTTGCTGGGTCGCAGAGGCAATCCTTATATTGGGCTTTTGGGGAAGTGAGAAGAGTCCAGGACGATTGCCCCAGGCTGGGGTGCTGGGCAGGGGAGCTGATAATAAGGCATTTGCTCAATTCTCTCACTGGTTCCCTCCAGGCACTGCAGGGACCTGCCTCCTGGGGTCCACTGACACCCCCAGATGTGCTGGAGAAGACCCCAGATGTCTACTGCACAGATGTACTTTCTATTAGCACCCTAAAGTGCCCCAGTCTTAACCCCAGGGGCAGCCTTCTTCTGGTCAATATCCCAGCCAATAAGTGGAGCATCCTAGGATGCTGGGGGACCAGGAGGCGAGGAGGGAGGAGGTGCTTACCTCCTGATTGCTTGTCTAGGCCAGGGACTTCATATGCATCCCATCCCAGAATCCTCACCTTTCACAGGTGTGAAAAAGGAAATTCAGAAAGTTTTTTGCAAATGTGCACAAAAAGTGGGGGAAATGGGATTTCTAGTGCCTCTGGCTCTATCTATTTATCTATTTCTCTCTCTCTTTCTTTTTAAAAAATATACTTTATTGATATTTTACAGAGAGAAAGGGAGAGAGATAGAGAGCTAGAAATATCGATGAGAGAGAAACATCGACCAGCTGCCTCTCGCACACCCCCTACCGGGGATGTGCGCGCAACCAAGGTACATGCCCTTGACCGGAATCGAACCCGGGACCTTTCAGTTCGAAGACCGATGCTCTACCACTGAGCCAAACCGGTTTCTGCATCTCTCTCTCTCTCTTTCTCTTTCTCTCACTCTCCCCTCCCTCCCTTCTCCCTTTCTTCCATCTGTTTCTAGTTCACACTCTAGTTCTCCCTCTTCCCCTTTTTTATCTTTAATTTGTAAAAAATTTATGCTCTTTCTTCTATGCTATAGATCTAGATCAAGGTTCTCAACCTTTGCACTGTTACTATTTGGAGTAAAGTAATTCTCTGTTGTGTGTTGGGGAGGGGTCTGTCCAGAGTGCAGCAGCATCCCTGACATCACTAGATGTCAGGGTTACCTTCTCCCATCAATCTGATTGTCCCCCAAGATGATCAAAAACATCTCCACCTATTTCCAAAATGTCCTCTGGGGAGCAAAGTTGCCTCCATTGAGAATCACTGATCTAGAAAATGCCATTTAGTCCAACCTCAAGGCATATCTTCAGGCAAAGAGGGGACAGCTGCCATGAAAAGCTTCTTGTAGAATATTTCTTACACCCTGGGGGCCATCCTCCCCACCCCACCCTCTTCTCCCACCAGCCCTGTGTCACCACCAGGTTCAGGACTGGGATGGGGGGGGGGGAGTGAGTGAGGCACTCATCTCAGGTGCAAAGTTTAAGGCGGCACTAAAGAATTCAGTAGTCAAGAGAAATAATGCTTTCATGCAATCTTGCTTGGGAAGAAAAATAAATGCAAAAACATCTCTGATGAGTAAAATATAAAAACTTTAATCAGCCCAGCTCCAGCCACATTCACTGCAGTCCAATGAGAGGCCAACAAGTGCCAAGCCCTGACTCTGCTGGCTATCCCTGCCGGGAGCTATTGGCCTTGGTAGGATGGGTGAGCCACTCTCTGACATTCCCCTGGGCAGTCATATTTCTTCCTCAGGCCCCAGCCCAGCCCTCCAGGCCTCAGGGCACCAGGGACAGGTAGCCCATGGGGTGAAAAGGCCTTCCCTGCCTCTGCTGTCCCAGGCAGCCTACAAATGGAGAAGTGTCTGAGAGGTCACTCCTGGGCCTTATTGCAAAGTAACGGTCTTGACTGTTATCGCTCTGGCCCAACAGACCAGATCCTCAGCCTATCTACCGACATGGGGTGGTGGTAATGGGGGGATTGACCAATTGTGGGGCCCAAGAATCTTGTCTTGGATTGAGAGTTTGAGTCCACCCTGGAGGTGGTGCTGGGGGTGGGGGAGGCAGATGGAAGAGGTAGACCCCTCCCCAGTATTCTCCTCCCTCTGGGAGCCCAGGCCTGGGGCATTATATCATTGGCTGGTTGGGATGCTCAGCTGCTTTCAAGAGCCAGCATTAAGGTGGTCTGTAACACTCTGTCCCTTGAACAGCCCTGTGTCACAGATGTGGAAACAGCACCTCAGAGAGCTTGAACAAGTTGCCCAAGATCACACAGCAAGTCAGAGACAGGCCTAACGGCTGGTCTTCCAGCTCCTTATCCCCCATGGCTGCCTGCCCTCCTCTGCCTCCTCTCACTCACCTCCCTTCTCTACATCCTGCCCCTTTCCTTGTCTTCTTAGAACTCAAACCCCAGGCAAAGACATTCCAATGGCTTCAGTGAGCACAAGTAATGTCTGATTTAAAACTGAAAATAACATTTTTGAAGGCCCATCACAGACCAAGCACTTTGCTACATGAACACTCTGCCATCCATTACCCCCACTTAATTTTTATCATCATCCTATGAAATAGTTATTGCCGTCTCTAGTCTACACACCTACTACAGAAACTCAGAGAGATTCAGTGACCTGTCCGAGTTCACACAACTAGAAAGGAGTGGCATGGCTGACTCCTAGGTCCTTGCTTCTTTGATACCCCCAGACAGTCTGCATTACTCCCAGACAGTGCATCCAATGCTGCCACCGGTTTCAGCATTCATAAAACTCCAACTGTCCGGCTTATGTTTGCATTTATGTTCCAAGGGGTTTCAAACTCTGCCTCTTGTCTCAAGGGTCAGTCCAGTCTCACATTAGGCAATGGTGGGTCTTACGTGTAGTGTGATGCAAATGACTGGCAAATCCCAGAGTGTCAGTTTCCTCATCTGGGAGCTAAGGCTATGACAGAACCTCCCTCTCATGAGATCAGCTCCAGTACAGCTCTCAGGAGAGTGCCTGATGCCTGGGGCTGTCAGGAAACAGGACTGGAACTGGGACCCGAATTCACAGAGGAGCACTGACTGGATCGCGCTCCTGCTCTGTGTTCGTGCCACGGATGGAACTCCAGGGCTTCCGTAGCTCCTCAGAGCTTAGCTAGCACCGTGCTGGGATTGGGAGAGCCCATTTTTTGAATGAAGGACAGCCCTCTTATTTCATTTTAATTTTCTTTTTTTAAAAAATCCTCACCTGAGGATATTTTTTCCTTGAGTTTTGGAAAGAGTGGAAGAGAGAGGGGGGAAAGTCAGAGAAATTTGACTTTTTATTATTGATTTTTTTTCTTTTTTTTTACAGAGAGGAAGGGAGAGTGATAGAGAGCTAGAAACATCGATGCGAGAGAAACATCGACTAGCTGCCTCCTGCACACCCCCTACCAGGTACACACCCATGACCGGAATCGAACCCAGGACCTTTCAGTCCACAGGCTGATGCTCTATCCACTGAGCCAAACCTGTTTCGGTGACAGAGAAATATTGATGTGAGAGAAACACATCCATTGATTGACTCCCACATGTGGCCCGAGCCCTGGTCAGCGCTGAGAGGAGCCTGCAACCAAGGTAGGTGCCGTAACTGGAATTGAACCCGGGACTCTTCAGTCCCCAGGTATACACTGTATCCCCTGAACCCAACTGGCTAGGGATAATTTTACAGTTTTAAAACTTTACTTGTGGGCATACATTAGGCATCTGGTAAAGTAAATGAGTTCCTTGGGGGAATTTTTACAGAATGAGTGCACCCACTTAACCATGCCCAGATCAAGGTACGGAGTGTTACCAGGAGCCCAGGTGCCTCCTTCTTGCCCCCCTTTAGACATTAATACCCCAAGGAGGTCCTTACAGACTGGGCGCCACACTTCTGCCACACACACCCGCTCCGGCCCCCCAGCAGAAGGTTTATGAGGGACAAGGCAACGTTCCCCTCCCACTTAGTACGGAGCCCGGCACTTGGTAAACGCTTAATAAAAGGGAGTTTTTCTCGCTTTTTATTAGGAATGTTTGAATAAAGGGAAGCAATGCCTTCCCACACCAGGATGCGAAGTCCTCGAGTTCAGGATGGTTCAGCCGCGCCCTGCCCAGCACCCAGCACCCAGCACAGGGCTGAGCCCTGCACAGGTTCCAGAACTCCAGCTTCGGTTTGATTTCTATCTCTTTCTCAACTTACTGTGCAACCTTGAGAAAGCAGCTTCTCCGATATGGGCCACAGTAAAAAAAAAAAAAAAAAAAAAAAAAAAAAAAAAAAAAAAAAAAGTAAAGTTCTTCATTTGCCTCTCTCAGACCCTGGTCCCATCGCTAATCCTCTGAATTTGAGGAGTCTCGGAGGAAAAGGACTTTGGGCATTGACTTTCTGCTCACCTCTCCAGTGCAGAGAGGGTCCTGGATGCTTGCCATCCCCCCCCCCACCACCACCCTGCGGTTGGAAATCCCTCATCTCCAACTGAGCTGGAGTCCTGCGCCCCAAAATGTAGCCAAGGGTAAAGGAGTTTGCCTGCCTCCCAGCGGTGCTCCATTCCCCCCCCACCCCCGAAATCATGTCCCCAAGGCAGCCAAAGCTTCCACCACGGAACCTAACGGTTCAAAGAGCATGCTCCGGAATCCCGTAGGTGAGTGAGTGATGGGAGAAAGCCATCCTTGGTTACGATTTCCAGGGAGAGCCGGAGAGCCGAGTGGATGCGCCCCGAAATGAGATCACGGGCAGGAACGTCATGACAATCGCAGCAGCCGCCAGTGCTCAGGAAGCACTTTCTGCAGGCTGTTTCTGGGGCTCCGTATCATTTAACCTTCTCCACAATGCTAAGGCACATGCCACTGCCACCATGAATTACAAAAAGAATGGGGCTCAAACAGGAAGACACCCACATGAAGATCACACATGATGTCAAAACAAGCCAAGGGGAAATCGTTTGGGCAAAAATAAAAAAAGGATCCCAAGTCAATTTTATAGAAAAGATTCCTTTTATTAACTTTTGGTCGAGAATATGTTTGCGTATTTTCAGAAAACTACTCCGAGACCATGGGGATTCCTGTAACAGAGAGGAGTTGTCAGGCCTGCTCCAACCACGAGGACAAGAGGAGAAACAGCCCAGAGATGGAGGGCGCTGACGACGCCTGGCCACGCTAGCAGTCAGCAGCTGTGCGTCGCTTCAGGTCGCCCAGGACCAAACCAGTGAGGGTTGGACCTGCATCGCCACCATCTGTCCGTCATCCAGATATCATTGCTGGCATGTACACATAAGGAACTATTTGACATTGAAATTGGGCCTCAGAACTGTTGGACACTGAAATTGGGACTCAGACGTTTTTTTGTTATTATATGTTTATGTCTAGTCAGCAGTTGCGAGATTTTTCAAAGAAAAGAAATGGGGGAAAAATAGTTATAGAGATAAAGAACTATTGAACAGACTGTCAAACTACAGCTGAAAGGCAAGGGAGGTTGGGGTTGGGGGGGCACTATAAGAGATCAACCGAAGGACTTGTATGCATGCATATAAACATAACCAATGGGTACAAGACATGGTGGGGAGGGGAGGAAGTGAAGGCATAGTGGGGGGTAGAGGAGGCTGCGGGAGGTCAAGGGGTGAAAAAGAGAGAGATTGTACTACTATTTGTAATCCTTCAAACAATAAAAAAAAAATGGGGGGGGGGGAAGAATGGGGCTCAGACTGGTTAAGGTACTTGCCAGGTAAGTGTCAAAGGCAGGATGAGCCGAGGCCGGTTTGGCTCAGTGGATAGAGCGTCGGCCTTCGGACTGGGGGGTCCTGGGTTCGATTCCAGTCAAGGGCATGTACCTTGGTTGCGGGCACCTCCCCAGTGGGGGGGTGTGCAAGAGGCAGCTGATCGATGTTTCTCTCTCATCGATGTTTCTGGCTCTCTATCCCTCTACCTTCCTCTCTGTAAAAAATCAATAAAATATATTTTTAAAAGGGGGGAGGGGACAGGATGAGTGGAGAGCCTGCCTTCGTACCCTCCACACCACACTCCCCAGGGTGGGGGGGCGGTGAATAAATGGCACAGAGCACCCACTGGGACCCTGGAATGAATGGGACAGGTGGTGATGACACGGGAAGCATGGAGAACGTGCTTCTTGGAATTAGAAGGACCCTGGTGAGGCGGGCGGGCACTTCACCTCCCAGGCTCCTCTTGCCCGTCTGTGAGTTTAGTTAAGGATGACAGCCCCGGGGGTGTTGAGAAGGATGCACTGGGAAACTGGTTGTGCAGTGATCTACAGCACGTGGTGGGTCCTCAACAGACTCTCCCGAGTATTATCCCTCTTTAGAAAGCGAGGCTCGGAAAGGTTAAGTGATGCTCCAGATTTCACGCGCTAGTAAAGGGTGGAGCTTGCAAAGGCATCCGTCCCCCACAAGAAGAGATTTCTGGGCATGTTCTATGTACACATCCCTGCACGGGGCAATTCACAGCCCCCACAAGAGGAGCAGGGTCACGAGCACCTGGAATTACGCCTGCCCCTCCCTCCCTCCCCCCCCCCATTGGAAGCTCAGCAAGGAGATTGGAGGTTGGGTCCATGGGAAGGGCCCAGGGATAGGGCTCGCACAGACACGGCAGGGAGGCTCGTGTCTGCTCAGTGAGGGGCCATGGATGTCAGCTGACTCGCTGATTCCCACTCGGCAGAGGCAGGAGGAAGTGGATGGGAAAGGCGGGAGGCCACGGTTACTAGTGGACTGGACTTTCAGGCTTGTTGGTCTCAGCACCAGGCTGGCTGCACACGCCATCTCTAGGCAGACCACCGGAAGACTCCCCGAGATGACTGAGGGGGCACAGGGGACGGGCGGGGTGGCTCGGGGTCTTCCTCCTCAATAGGCCATTTTCTCTTGGCCTGGTGGAGGGGGACAGCATTCTGACTCCAACCGCCCATCCTTCCATCTCTTCCCCAACATGACACCCCAGAAATACACAACCTTCTGCAAGGCCTCCTGGCTCAAGTCTCCCTGCAGCCTCTGCAAGCCAGTCCCTGGGAGGGAGGGGCCAGAGATCTCAGGATGGTGGGGGAGTTAAAGAGGCTCCTTCTCTTCTTTCCTTTATTTTCTGTTCCCATCTCCCTCCCCTCTCTCTCTTCCTCCTTTGGCGATTTCCCATTATAAACAGGACAAGAGAATCTGTGTCGTTCTGTTAGGCAGAAACAGGCTGGGGCAAATGCTCGCAGGGTGGTTTCATCCCGACCCAAGGCAGTGGCCTTCCTCAGGGGGTGAAATGTGAGCACACCTTGCCCTGCTCTCCCCCATCCCCCTGCAGTCACAGCTGTTACAGCACTGAAAACCTCTGTAGCACGCATACCTGCCGCCTGCCCGGTGGGGTGTGGGCCCGGTTTTAAGTGCCTCGGGGTCATCAACTCACCCAATCCTTGCAGCTCCATGATGTGTTCCTATTGCTGTTCCCATTTTGCAGGTGAAGAAGTGGAGGCACCTACACCCCAGAGCCTGCATGGGGACGAGCTGGGAGCTGGTCTTGGACAGTCCAACGGCAGAGCCCAAGCTCCTCCAGCTTTTGTTCCCAAAGGTTCTCTCTAGTCTCCCCCCACAAGCCCCGTTACAGGCAAGGAAACCGAGGCTGCTCGGAGTTTAAGGTTTCCTTCATGGTCACTCAACTGGTCGGCACCTGCGAAGCCCAGAGCCTTTCCCAGGTACCTGCCGCTGGCGTCCTCGTTCAGGCCTGGAGGGTAACACTGCTAGCAGACAGCTCACCGCGGAGGAGCCTTGGAGTAGACATTTGTAGCTAGAAAACAAATAATCCAACTCCCTGGTGTCAGGGCCCATGGGACCACCCGGCCTGCCAGTGACTCAGCTCCTTTGTGGGCAGTGACCTGCCGAGGGCCCAGGAGCCACAGACATGTCTCACCTGGGGACTCCCCATGGCCGAGCCAAAGACCATAGCCTGTGCCTAGAGCTGGAGGGAAGGGTCCTTTGCAGAGATTATTAGAACACGCAGTCCTGTTATGCCCGGGTCACACCCAACACCCAACACATTTAGAGGCTGAGGGCTGACAGAAGGGGCTCCGGAACAAGCTTCACATTTGGGGACAAGGGTCCAGACACCCCGGGAAGCCAGCAGCCAACACCTTTGGTTAAACTAAAAAGTAGATTCACAAACAATGATTAATGGTTACGTTGTCATTCCCTAGAACAGCCGTGGGCAATTCAGCTGTTCTATCCGGCCCGAGGAGCCGAAAGAGCGGAGGGTTCTCTTCTCTCCCCTCCGCTCCTTCACCAGCAGCCCAAGATGAGAGTGCCAGCATGGGCAGGTTGCTTTTGTTCCAGCCCTCCGGTCCAGTTTAAGAACCCATGGTGGCCCTCGAGTCAAAAAGTTTGCCCACCCCTGCCCTAGAAACTTTTAAAGTGCCTCTTTGGCAGCAGCGCCCCCCGCCCCCCTGGATTCTATTTTCACTTACATTCTCCCATCTGCTGACCTCAGCTGCTCCCACAGCTCCTGTCATCTGGGACCCTGCTCAGGCAGCAGAGGGGGAATAGCAAGGGAGTGGGGGCACAGTGTCCCAAGATGTATGTGAAAGGGACCTCAGAACAGGTGGGTGGGGGATAAATGAGGTGTGGTGTGGCCATGGGTGGGGTTGTGATCAGTTGTTTACCATCACGGGTTTGAGGACATAGAAAAGCCTGTGGGATCCTCTCCATTGGCACACGCACATTGGCATGACTCTGCAGGACACATGCCAGCACATGCACCACCCTCGTTTCCGAGCCTCGGGACTTGCTTTTCATGCAGGTCTTTATGTCCTGCTCTGTTTTACAACCACCATGTGTATCTTACATGCAAATGAACGTAAAGAAAGGGAATGGCAAAAACAAATGTGACCTTAGGAGTCAGACAAATCCGAGTTTAAATAGTAGCTGCAAATTTCCTCATCTGCAAACTGGTGCTGATGACAGAGATGGTCACACAAAAAGTCCCTCACTCACGTTGTCAGCTGTCCTTTTATTGTTTAACTAGTAGCCCTGCGCACGAATCTGTGCACCAGTAGCTAGCCAGTAGCTTGCTGCCGCCCCCCCCCCAGTAGCTCTCCACCCTCTGCCCTGCTCTCCTGTAGCTCCCCCAGCTCCTCTCCGCTGCCCGCCCTCTCATGTCTTGCTGGCCTGCCCCCTCCTGTAGCTCTCCGCCACCCACTTGTAGCTCACTATCCCACCCTCCTGCTAATCCGTGATCCGGTCATTATTCCGTCAGTTGTTACATAATGACCATTTGCATATTACATCTTTATTTTTTTTTAATATATTTTATTGAATTTTTACAGAGAGGAAGGGAGAGGGATAGAGAGTTAGAAACATCGATGAGAGAGAATCATCAATCTGCTGCCTCTTGCACACCCCCTCCTGGGGATGTGCCCGCAACCAAGGTATATGCCCTTTCAGTACCTTGGGACCTTTCAGTCCTCAGGCCAACGCTCTATCCACTTTGCCAAAATGGTCTCGGCTTACATCTTTATTATATAGGATATTTTTCATTGATTTTGGAGAGAGGAAGGGAGAGGAATAGAGAAACATGGATGTGAGAGAGAAATATCGATCGATCGACTGGCTCCTGCATGCACCACAACCTGAGATGAAGCCTGCCACCTGGGCATGTGCAGGGATCAAACCAACGACCTTTCAGTACAAGGGATGATATTCTATCAAGTGAGCCACATCAGTCCGGACTCAGCTGTCCTTTAAATGGCAGGTGCTCTCCAACTCAGGAAGAGCCCTCTGCTCCCAGAGAAGGCCCACCCGACCGGGCAGGCGGCCTCTGGAGGAGACAGATTTGCTCCATTCTCTCTGCTGAGGCTGGCAGGGGAGAGGAGGGCTGGGCTGGGACCCTGTTGCTGAGTGAAATGACAACTTGTGAAATTCATGGGTTGCCTCCTTCCTCCTTTGAAAGAGCGGTTGGTCCCATTTGAGGAAGAAGTTACAGGAGGCAGGCTCTCTGGACAGAAATAGGAGGCTGTGCACGTGGCTGCTTCTCTCGCTTACTCATCTGGCTCAGAAATCATCTGACTCTCTGGATATGTGTTCTTGGTGCTTCCTGAGGAATCTAGTCTCTCTCTCTCTCTCTAAAAGTGTTTAATTCAGTAATTTTTAGTATATTTCAGACTTGTACAATCACTATCAATTTTAGAAAATTTTCCTCACCCTACATCCCCATTAGCCGTCATCACCTGCTCCCCCAGCCCCGGGCAATGCCTACTCTACTTTCTGCCTCTAGAGATGTGCCTGTTGTGGGCATTTCAGAGCCAAATGAACCATGGACTCTGTGTCTCGCTTGACTGGCTTCTTCCACTTGGCACAGGGTTTTCAAGGCTGACCCATGTCTTAGCTTGTATCAGTACCCCATTCCTGTGTGTTGCTGCTTCATGTTCCATTGAATAGCTCTACCACATCATTTTATTTCTCCACTCACCACTTGGTGGACGTTCAGCATTCTTTTTCTTTTTTCTAATATATTTTATTGACTTTTTTTTACAGAGAGGAAGAGAGAGGGATAGAGAGTTAGAAACATCGATGAGAGAGAATCATCGATCTGCTGCCTCTTGCACACCCCCTACTGGGGATGTGCCCGCGACCAAGGTGCATGCCCTTGACCGGAATCGAACCCGGGACCTTTCAGTCTGCAGGCCGATGCTCTATCCACTCAGCCAAGCCGGTTTCGGCTCAGCATTCTTTTTGAATTTAATGTATTAACTGTAATGGTAGCTGTGATCTGTTGAATACCTACCATGTGGAGGCACTTGACCAAATTCTAATCCTTAACAATCCAGGGAGGCAGGAGTACTTCGCCCATCATGCTGATACACAAGCTGAGATGTGGAGGTGAAATGGCCCATCCAAGGTCACACTAGTGACAGCGGGGATGACAAAGGATTGGCCTGGCCCCTCCACGTCCTCCCACTGCACCTCGCTGGCCCACCACCCTGGGTGCTCTGCTCTCTCCTTTCCAGCTGGCTCTGAGGCCAGAACAAGAGAGCCCGCTCACCTAGAGATTACTATTCAACAAGCTCCAACTGGCACCACACAGGTGACAATCACACATTAATCACTGAGGGGTTGAGCCCCGGATGCCGCCTCCAGGTGAGGTGAGGCTGTCGTTCAAGGAGCCAGATGCTTGTCACCAGGAAGGGTGTGACCAAGTGCCAGGAACTCAGGGCTGCTGAGAGCCCAAGGAACATTTTTTAGAGGAGTTGGCATCTTGAACAGGCAGGTTTCCCTGGCAGAGACCGGGCAAGCCCCGGGGGCAGAGGAAGTGGGCGTTCACAGACGCAGAGACCAGGAACGTGGGTCCATGGGGATGAGTTCTGTGTCCCTGGATGCGGAAGGCGAAGAGGGCAGGGGAGAGGAAGGCGTTGGCATCACATTGCTAGGAGCCTTGAATGCAAGGCAGGAATCTAGACTTTTTGTGTGGGCAGCAGGGAGCCTTCTTGAAGACAAAAACAGGAACTTTCTGCCAGGACCGGTTTGGCTCAGTGGATTGAGCGTCGGCCTACAGACTCAAGGGTCTCGGATTCGATTCCAGTCAAGGGCATGTACCTTGTTTGCGGGCACATTCCTAGGAGGGAGTGTGCAGGAGGCAGCTGATCGATGTTTCTCTCTCATCGATGTTTCTCTCTATCCCTCTCCCTTTCTCTCTGTAAAAAATCAATAAAATATATTTTTTTAAAAAACAAAAACAGGAACTTTCTGAGGATGATTAGGTGAAAGATACCCGTTAGGGCTCTGGTGTCGGTCTCCAGACCCAGGCTCCTGGACCCCTGGAAATCACCCTTCAGCGGTTCAAAGACCTGGCTTCAGACCCTGTGCATCTCATATTCCCAGCAGCTAGGACCATGCCTGACCCATTCATTGTAAGGGCTCAATAAACATTTGTTGAATGAATGAATGAATGAATGCCCCCTCTCCTTCATTATCCTCTCCTGGCTAAGTGGGATGTAACATCTAATGTATTGCAGAGTCTCCCATCTCCCTCATCTACCATCTCTCTCCCTTCTGGCCTCTCTCCTCCCTCCTTGCTACCCTCTCCTCTCTGGCCATGGGCAAATAAAAGTACACACACTCATGTGTTCCAGCCATGTGCTAAGCAGTAGCAATTACTTTAAGTTCTCACCAACGCCCTCAGGAGAGAAAATGACTAACTGCACTTTGCAGGTGAGGAAACTGTGATTCAGAATGGTGCAGGGACTTGCCCGGCAACTGTGTGGCAGTCATGAGACCCACACGGGGACCTTCTGACTCACCTAGTGTTCCCAGCAAAGGGGTGTGGGGGGGTGCAGTGTAGAGGTGGAGGTGGGGTGGGGAAGAAGAGGAGGCAAAGGAAGCGATTCCTTGGGGCAGGGGGTCTCAAGCCCTCATCCCAGGTCCAGGTGGGTGGATCCCAGTCTCAGGGCTTCTGTGCCACCAGCATGCGGCAGTCAGATTCCTCCATCTCCACCTGGGTGCTCACTGCCCCAGGCTGGGGCACCAGGCAGGAATACACACCTATGCGCGCACGCGCGCACACACACACACACACACACACACACACAGCCCCAAAGCCTGGAAAGGCGGAGCAATAGTTGCCTTAAGCAGAGATGCTTTATTTATCTCAAAATTATCCCCCAGAGAAATCTTTTTGTTTAACACTCATATAAGTTTAAGTAATCATGCCCTTTGAAGACGAAAACACGCCCAAAAGGCTTCCTCGGAAATCCTTTGGTCAAGCAGGCCAGCTGGTTCCCAAGGCTCCTTGGGTGGCCTGGCTCCGTCACTGTTCTTAGAGCCTTCCAGAACCTCAGGAAGAGCCTCCAACTCCAGCACCCTCTCATTTTACAGCTGGGAAGATGGATGCTTAGACCAGACAAGGGTCTGCCTCAGGTCCTCCCGCATCAGCGGCAGAGCTGGGACTCAGGTCCAGGGACCCCACCTCAACCCCGTCTGCTCCCCACGTCTCTTTCTCCCCGCGGCTCACTGCCATCCTACCACCAAGGCTGTGCCTGTGAGACGCCAGACAGTGGCGTAGCGGAGACACGACGACCTGACCTGGCCCTTCACCTGGAAAACCACCTGACAGCACAGAGCCCAGGCACATCCGGGCTTCAGGGCCAACCATCACATCACCTCCCCTCGGCCAAGTCTGTTGAGACCCTGGGGTAAGTCTGCCAAGGCCCTAGGCTTCCTGCCCTGGACCTAAGGAGGACCTCCACGTGCCTTTGTCTCGGGTCTCCATGATGTCAATCAGCCTGGCAACTGATATTCCCTTCCTGCTGATCAACAGTCTCGGTTGGCAGTTAAATACATCTTTTTTAAAAAAATAAGAATAATAATAAAATAAAATAATGGCTATTTGCCCAGCAGGCATGGCTTGACCTATGAACCATGAGGTCATGGTTTGATTCCTGGTCAGGGCACATGCCTGGGTTGCGGGCTTGATCCCCAGTGTGGGGCGTGCAGGAGGCAGCCGATCAATGAATCTGTCATCATTGATGTTTCTCTCTCCCTCTTTCTTCCTCTCTCTGAAGTCAATAAAAAATATATTTTAAAAAATAATAATAATAACAATGGCTACTTAATACAAATAGCCAGGGTGGGTGGGCAAAGTCTTTCTGGACACGGGTCCTCCAAGAAAGGTAAGCAAAAGCATCCGGAGGGTTAAAAGGTGGTTGCAGGGACGGTTGCTTTCCGCCGGCAGTCGCGGTACACCAGGACGGGGTGGACGAAGGTCAGGAGAGTGACCAGCACCAGCGTCACGTTCACCTGGAGGGGGAGGGGCGGAGTGAGGCGGAACCCAGGACTCTGAGCAGCACCCACCACCAGCAAAGGGACCAGAATTCTGCCTGGTTCCTCTTCCACTGTCCCCTCAGACACCACGTTGCCTCAAGGAAAGACTAGCGGGTACTTTTCATTCCGCTCTGCGGAGCGGGCTGGGGAAAGGGTCTTATGCCCAGGTCCCAGGTGAAGAAGCAGGCTTCCAGAGCAGCCAGTGACCTGCGCAAGGTCACATGGGAAGTGGGTGGAGGCCCCAGCTACACACACCCCTCCTGACTATGCAGTGAGGGTCGTCCAATGTCAACCTAGCAATTCTCCTCGGTTGTGGGTTCAGTCCTTTCTTTTTTTTTCTCCCAACAACTGATTGGAACTCTCGTTCTACACCTTGCTGACCTTTTAAATGCGTCTGACCACTGTGTGGTGGTCAGGGCACTTTCAGGTTTGGGGGTGCCCCCTGCTGGGGTATTATAGAATCGCCCCAGGCTGCATGTCCTGGATGGTCAAAGGCCAGGGCCCCTGCTGTGTCTCCAGGGTACTCACATAGAACGGGTCCTTCTGGAGGGGACCTTTGATGATGGGGAACTGCAGCAGAGACACAATGGCTGACAGCGCCATCGCCAGCCCGTAGAGCTTCCCAAAGTGCTGAGAAGGGAAGCTGAGGAGAGACAAGGGGGTTCCAGTGAGCTTCAGGGTCCCTTCCCCTAGTAGGGGCCTGGCCTCCGTGGGCCTTTGTCAGCCACTTACTCCCGACTCCCCCGTCCTAAGCTTGCCTTCACCCACCTACCTCCACGCAGCCTCCCCCACCCCCACCCCCTGTGCCGTGGCTCAGCCTTTCAAACCAAAGAGCACAGAGAAGGCATTGTGCTGGGCCCTGGGAAAGCAGCAGGGACCCTGACACAGGCTGTGCCCTGGGGAGGCCTCAAGAAAAGGACAGACACTCATCGACAGATCACTCTAAGCAAGACTAGGTTGGGTGCCAAGGGCACAAAGACACTTTCTATCCTGGGAGAGTTAGAACAGAGGGCCTTGCAGGGTGAATAGGAGTTCACCGGAGACAGCTAACAGAGGCAGAGAGGGGAGAGCTGATGTGAAGGCTCCCACCAGCTCCCACCTCTAGGCTTCACCCTTTCCACATGCTCCCCAGACCCTGTCTCCCTCGCCTGACCACCACCGGGTCCACCCTCGCCTCCTGCTTTCCTTCCGCCAGCCACACTTCTCCTTGCCCCCAGGGTGTCCCCCGTTATGTAACGCCGCACCCCAACCCCTACTTACGCGAGGGTGAGGAAGGCAGCGTTGCCCCCGTAGAGGAAAGAGCGGCTGATCACTTGCAGGATGAAGGTGCCGTACTGGAGGGGGAGGACGGGGACCGAGGCACAGATGGCAAAGCCCAGGCACAGCAGAGACGTCAGGGCCAGCGAAGGCACCGCTGCGAACAGGGCTGCGACTGAGGCCGAAGAACCTGGTTCCAGGGAGGGAGGAGGGGAGAGGCTGTCTGGAGGGGGCGCCATGGAGGGCGGGGAGGAGGCGAGAAGATGGGGAGAAAAGGAGGAGCCACCCTGCACCCAACCATCCCAACTGGCCAAAGACGGGGCAATCCGGGCACCCGGGAGAATGTCGATAGAAATACATTCAAATATATTTAAAATGGAACTCTTGAAAGACAAACAGCGGGTAGTCACCCTAGAGGTTGCTAAGGCAACGTCATTATTATGAAATGCAAACAGAGGAACAACCAAGCATTTATTTCAGGATAACACATGGACCATGAGGGGAAAGTTCCTCTTCCCAGGGGAATTCTAGCTGTGAGAAGCGGGAGGGAAGCTAGGAATAGAAGAATCGCCATATTGTAACCCTAATACAATAATGGGTCCAGGCATTGATCCTCAATGGCGGCTAAAATCATTAGGCAGGCAGCTGATGGGAAACAGTTATAATGGGCCATCGGACGGACGATGTCTGAACCCGCTGATCAATCCTAACATCATAAAGCAGGGACAGCGGTACCAGGGGCCCACTGGGCTCCGGCGCTGAATCATTCTCACCAAAAAATATTACACCAAGACTTCTCAGCCTCCCATCTGCCTGTTTACAAGAAATGCCCAATCGAAGAGACATTTTTTTTTTCTCCAGTGACAGGAAAAGGATGCCAAATCCCAAATTGGGAGATTTGACAGGCCAAAAATGACCCGGTTCCTTCAACAAATAAACAACAGGGTGGGAGAAAAGTGAGAGCAGGATACAGATTGTAAAAGACAGAAAAGGAACATCGGACAAAAATACACTATGTGGGTAATGTTATTATACTGAAAATCCTTTTATTCTTGAGCTATCAATGTTTATTGTCTGTAATATTATTACAGGTAAGATTACTTTTCTGAAATAAATTTAAAAAAATACACTATGCGTGGACCCTCATTTGAACAAACCAACTTGTAAAAAGACCTTTTTGAAACAACTGGAGAAATCTGAACAGAACTGCTTAGTAGATGATAGTAAGAAACTTCTGGGGGTATTTTAGGGGTGATAATGACGTTATATAGGGATGTGTGAGTACGAGAGGCCTCATTTGTTAGAGATACTATCTGAAGTGTTTGCAGATGAAATGATTTGATGTCTGAAAGTCTTGCTTTCACAGACTCCATCCAGCTGGGGTAGGAGAGAGGCAGCGCCAGAAAGTGGGGGAGGGGTATGGATGAAACTGCAGAACCGTTACTCTACTTTAGTCTCTCCCCACCCCCAGCCTCCACAGGTTCATACACCTCGGGGCTCCTCTCTTCCTTCAACACCTCCAAGGAGGTTGGCCTGGTGGGCTGCCTGCCCCTTCTTACTTCTCTCTCTCCACCCCTTTCCCACCACTCCCCAGCACTCTGTGCCCTGCCGAGTCTGAATCCCTTTCTGAAATTCCTCAGATTCCTCAATGTTTTGCTCTCTCCTTCACCATCTTAAACCCACTATATTTTTGGGCCACTCCAAGGGATCCCCCTCTTCACTCCTCACTTCTACTTTTTTAAAAAAATATTTTTTTATTGATATTTTACAGAGAGGAAGAGAGAGAGAGAGAGAAAGCTAGAAACGTCGATGAGAGGGAAACATCGACCAGCTGCCTCTTGCACAGCCCCTACCGGGGATGTGCCTGCAACCAATGTACATGCCCTTGACTGGAATCGAACCTGGGAGCTTTCAGTCCGCAGACCGACGCTCTACCACTGAGCCAAACCGGTTTCGGCACACTCCTCACTTCTTACTCATCCTTTGGGTCCAGGTTCAGATGCCACTTCCTCTAGGCAGCCTCCCCTGACACCGATCCCATCCTCTCCTGGACCAGGTTACGTGCCCTTCTTCGTGTCCCCATAGCCCCCTGCAGGTTTACTTCATGGACTACAATGACTGATGCTTGCCTTTCTCCAACCTTTAGACTGAGGAACAGCTTGACAACAAGGTCATATCTGCCTCATCCATTGTTGCATGTGGAACTGTGGATGGCACATAAGTGGCACTCAGTGGCTAGTGGGTGAGTGGATGGATGGATGGATGGATGGATAGATTCAAGTAGAAAAAAATTAAGAACAAAGAGAAGATGGACAAGGAGGTCAATGAAGACCTCTCCCCTCCTGCTCCTTGATCCTGAGGAGCCCGGTTCTCACCCGTCTTTCTCGCTTCCTTTTGGTACTTCTGCTTAAGCTGGTCCATGAGCAGGCCGTTCCAGGGGGCACACAGCATCCCAAAGAACTGAGTGATGGCAAAGGCATTTGTGTAGCTGCTGACTGCAAGGGGCAGAGGGGGATTGGGTGGTAAGAAATTTCCAGAACTTTCTTACAGGAGAGGGCTCTCCTCCCCCTGCCCTTACCCAGCCTGATCCTCCGGCCCATATCCCTGCTCAGATCTCCCTCTGGAGCACAGAGCCCTGCTGAGCTCAGCACCCCACACCCTCGAGGTCCCAGGTCCCCAGTGGGATATGCTGTGGGCTGCCTCCCAGCCCTGCCACATACCTAGTGCCATGTCCCCGCTGGCCAAGTTGGTCAGCAGAGAGTTGAGGGTGCCAATGAAGAGGTAGTGCCACAACTGTATCACAGACAGCCACACCAGGTGCCAGGCGAAGCGCTGGGAGAAAACAGAGCTCTTGAAAGAACGGGGCTCCTCCAGCTGCCCTGGTCCTGGGATCTCTGTCGGGAAAAGAGGGTCTGGCATGAATTGGAAGGCTGGGATGGGCAAGAATGTAGAGGCCGTAGTGGGACAGCCTGAGATCCAAGTTCTCCTTCTCTTCTGGCCTTCTAGAACTCATCCGGCGAGCTGTCTGCAACTCACACATCCCCACCTCTAAGCCTTTGTCATCGGCTCTACCACCTTGAATGACCCTCCCTGTGTTCTCTGTCTGTTGAAATCTCATCTGTCTTTCATAGCTTGGATTCAACACCACTTTTTTGCCCCGACACTTGATATCAATCCTTCTCAGCCAGGGTGGTGAACAGAAAGACAAGGAGAGGAGAATGGTAGAAGTGAGAGGAGGATTGGTGGTAGAAAGCTGCTGTTTTGCCTGCTCTGCATCCCCTCCCCCACCCCCTCAGTTTTGTTTGGTCCCAGGATCCAGGTTTCTTCTGGAAATGTCCCCTGCCCTGTTCTTCGTGGTCTGATGGGACCGTGAGTCCTGTGTTCTGTGCCTTTCCCAAGGTGAACCAATCAATCATTCTTCCTGGAGAAGCAGACAGACTGTGGGTTTGGACTAGGACCCCTGATTCTGCTCCTCCTGGAGCCTGGCAAGTTCATTTTTCTTTGGTTTTTATGAGCTTCCCAGAATCCTATCCTTGTTTCTACCTTAACCAGTGGTTGGTGATGTTCATACCAAAGACCCAAAACAGATAGAGGAGGGGAAGGAGGAGGCAATGGAGATGGGACAGAGAGAGAGAGGGCAGACCCAGGAGACCTACAAAAATGGGGACAAATAAGCCAGACTGAGAAGTTAGGGGGAAGACAATGATCAAAAAATGACTTCAAGGGGTAAGGGGAGATGAGAAGATGAGAAAGAGGAACAGAAAACGGAGAAAAGACAAGGCTTGCCTCTCTCTGGACTCTCTGTTAAATGAGAGGGTTGACTTTTCCACCTGCCTTTCCTGACTCTGAGCCCCGGAGGAGCTCTGGAGGTAGGCAGCCAGGTGGGCCGCAGGGAAAGGCAGGCTCTGAAGGGGAAATGGCTCACCCAGCAGGGCTCACCTTCCTTCGGTGGCAGGAACTCCTTGGCCTGTAGATGCAGTTCTTTGGAAGCAGCTGTCGCCTTCTTCTCTCTGGTGCCAATCCCAGAGCACAGGCTGTGGAAACAGAAGCCCCACCAGCCCGAGGACTGTGAGCGGAGCCTGGGGTTCGGGCTGGAGGACACAGTGGAGTGGACCTCCAATGTCTCTGCACATCGGAATCACCTTTCACCAACCCCGATGCCCAGGTCGCAGCCCAGGCCAGTGAAATCAGAATGCCTGAGCGTGGGAGCCAGACGTCCATATTTTTCAAAGACCTCCAAGTGATCCCAGTGATTCTCATATGCAGCAAAGTTTGGGAAGTGGGGGAAGAGTAGAACAGGTTCGATCCCAGCTCTGTCTCTTCTTAAGCTGGCAATATGGCTCATACTTAACCCTTCTGAGCTTCCACTTTCCCATTTGGAAAATGAAGAAGAGGATATATATAACTGATAGGATGTCCGAGGCAAAACCAGAGAGCACAAGGGTCTGCAAACAGTAAGTGAGCAGCAAACGCGTGCCCTCCCTCTGCTGTTGGTGGTGATGGACTACAAACAGCCACATTTTCCTTCACCTCCTCTGTTCCCCACCCTATGCAAAGGGACTGCAGCTCCAACTGTTCCCCACCCCCTAAGTTTGGGCCAGCCTTGTCAGCAGCATCAGCCAAGAGGACGAAGCAGACACAATGTTGTACCAATTCCAACTCTCAACTTTAGGAAACCTCTCTGGAACCCTGGAACCACCATGTGAATAAGCCCAAGCTAGCCTGCTGGAGGATGAGAGCCAGGTGACCCAGACTTCTTTGTCACCATAAATGACCACCATCCAGACCAACCAGCCCCCAGCTAGTCTACTGATCAGATGAACTAGCCAGGTACCCACAGACTTATGAAAAAGAATAAATGCTTAATGTTTTAGACCACTGAGTTTTGGGGTTGTTTGTTATGCAGCAGTAGCTAACCGATACATCCCTGTTCTAGTCTTCCTCTTCTGTGACAGGTTTCCTCTGCCCTACTATCACCGTGTCTGTCCTGCCCCCTGCTTCCTACCTCAGATCACCTGAGGGGCTCTGGCCAGCAATCACCAGATCAACAGTCCTTACCCATAGCTGTAGTTGGGGGGCAGTGGGTAGGGGATGTGCCCCCGGGGCATCAAGAGGAAAGTACGCCCAACATGCCACACACTGCAGACAGAGAGGAAGATGAAGGAGGCCCTGAGGCTGATGCCCTTTTCATAAAGGAGCTGCAGAAAAAGGAGAAAAAACTTAGTGTAACACCCATGTTCACAGCAACAGTTTTCACACAACATCCAGAAGGTGGAACACCCAAGCATTCATCCACAAATGAAGGGATAAATAAACTGTGGTGATACATACAATGGACTATTATTATTCAGCCTAAAAAAAGAAAGAAAATTCTGCCACATGCTACAACATGGATGAACCCTAAGGACACTATGCTAAGTGAAATAAGCCAGTCACAAAAGGACAAATACTACGTGATTCCACTTATATAATGTACTTGGAGTAGCCAAATTCACAGGAACAGATAATAGAATGGTGGTTGCCAGGAGCTGGCGGAGGAGGAGCAGGAAGTTATTGTTAAATGGGTACAAAGTTTTTACAAGGTTGGAAAGAGTTCTGGGGATGGATGGTGATGATGGTTGCACAACAACATGAAATAACTCAATGCCACTGAACCGCGCACACTTAAAAATGGCTAGAATGGTAAATTTTATGCTGTACATATTTCATCATACCCACCCAAAAAAAATATCAGTGTAAGAAGTAAGGGCAGCCCTGCTGGTGTGGGTCAGTGGTTGAGCATTGACTTATGAACCAGGAGGTCACAATTCGATTCCCGGTCAGGGCACATGCCTGGTTGCAGGCTTGATCCACAGTAGGGGGCATGCAGGAGGCAGCCAATCAATGATGTGCTCTCATCATTGATGTTTCTATCTCTCTCTTCCTCTTCCTTCCTCTCTGAAATTAATAAAAATATTTTTTTTTAAAGAAGAAGAAGCAAGGGCAGGGGTCCTCATTTCCAGGAATAAGTCTTCTTGCCCTCCATCCTGGAAGCTGACCTGGTACATACATAGCCCCGCCCTCACCCTGAGGCTTAACCAGCAGCAAGGGAAGCAATATGCCACCATTCCCACAGCCTTGTACAGCCTCCAATTGTGGCTTCTTGGGGGCCTCCTGACCAGGGCTTTTTTTTTTTTTTTTTTTTTTTTTCAATAGCAACAAAGTCTTTTTTTTTTTTTCCAAACAAAAATTATACACAAAAATTCAACTCAAGAAACACATCAGTAGAGAGCATCCCAGTCATTCTTCCCTCATTCTCCCTGGTGAAGGACATAACATCAAACACTTAGTTTAAAGACCATTAATCTAGCCAACTCCCTCATTTTGCAGAGGGTAAAAGTGACATCCAGAGAGGAGCAACAAGTTGCTCAAGGTCAGAGTGCGCAGCAGCAAGGTCAGACGAGTGCACTAAGAACCCCAGCTCTTGCTCTGGTCCTTTCTCTTCTTCCAACTCTAAGGTGGGAGGAGGGAAAGGGAGGCAAATCCAGAGGAAGGAGGTCAACCCAGAAAGTGGCTCTTACACCAGAGGTTGGAAGGCTTGAGTTCAGTACCTGAGAGACTCAGTCTTTAGGTGACCTTTCAAGCCAAGGTGCTCATGGGACCAAGCTAGTCTCAGGTCTGGATGGTGACTCCCAGAGATCCTCCTAATCTTCCCCCAGCCCAAAGGGAAGTCCCAGGTTTGGCACGTTGAGGTGTCAAAGACTCACGCTCTCATTCTTTTCACTCACTCTTAGTGCACTAACTTTTATCCTGCAGCTAGTTGCCTTATAACCACAGAATGGCTGCCAGGATTCCAGCTACCACATCCACATACAAAGAGGAAGGGTGGGAAGAGGACCAAGGAGAAAAGCTTTCTTTTCACTCTGCTCTCACCTTCCATCAGAGAGGGACATAGATATCCCCTTCCAATATCTACCCCCTTCATCTCATTAACTAAAGACCACCTCTTCCCCAACTAACAGGGGGAAAAGGGATTGTCAGTGGTTTAGATAAATCAAGATTCATCCCCTGGGCTTGGCACTTCACTGCCCAGATGAGATCATCAGCGCAGTGAAGAAGGGGGAATGGCTATTGGATGGGAACAACCCATTCTCCTGAACCCTAGCAGTAGCTTTAGGAGAGCTGGAGAGGCCTCGGGATCTGCTCCTGCACTCCCTTCTAGCCACCTCCCACCTCCTTGTCCAAACAAGAGGCTCGCAGGTGCAAACACCCCTTTGCAAAGGGATCCCACCCTCTGCCCAACACTGACCCAAGCACATCATAGCCATGCCTTCCCTTAGCTTCTGCCCAAAACCCTAGAACCTGTTGTCAAGCTCACATGTCCTATCTCAAGCTGCAGAAGGGATGATGGACAGGCATCATGCAAAGTTGACTAGATAGGTGTCTGGCATACAGAAGTGTTCAATAAAGCTGGGCTGGTGCTAATTTTTACCTTCACGATGAGAAAGACGGCTGAAGAAGAGTCAAATGCTCCATTGTAGAGGGTGATGATGGTCGAGCGGTGCTTGCCAAATAGGTTCCCAACCTGGAGAACATATAACCAGCCCGAGTTACCTACATGTACTCATGGAAGCAATGTGCACCCAGCCTGGGCCAGGCCAGTATTATACCCAGACCACCCTCCACCCAGCAACCACCACCGTGGCTTGAGCCAGCCCCCTGCTGAGGCAGCTGATGTGGAAAAGTGTCTCGCTGCCCTTATCCCTCCCCAGCCTCCCGCCAGGTGCCTGGGATGTGGGCAGGCTTCCACCTGCAGGTTGGTCATCAGAAACAGGATTCCCCCGACGGTGAGCATGGGCATGGCCAGGAAGAGCAGCATCGCTGAGCCTAGAACAAAGACAGAGAGGCGGGTGGGTTCACAGTGTGGCCCAAACACGGAGCCTCAAACTCTGGCTCCCCACCTGCTTCAACTTCCGGGCAGCCCCGGAGGCAAGGCCCCAATTCTACCCAGCCTTCTAGACATTAGGTCTTAGGATACTAGTCTGGGCTCCCCCAAAAGGAAGGACCCTGCAGAGGTCTCCCGAATCACCTTAGTCCCCACCAAAGCGGGTCCTTGTTCGGTTGCAGGATCCCTAAAAACGGACTCCGAGTGAAGCCACTGCTCCCTGCCCTCACTGAACCAGAGCGACCCTCCACTCATCCCTGATACTGTGGGGAGAAGCCTGGACTCTCCCCAAGCCCAGCCCCTCAGTCACGGCATGACGTGGAGCGGGATTCTAAATCTATGGCTCAGTCACCTGCTCCTCCTGCCTCACGGGGTGCTGTGAGACCTCAGTGAGAAAATGGCCATGAGCTGTCCTTCCTTTGTCCAGTCAGCTTTGAGCACTTCCTTCAAGCCAGGCCTTGTGCTCGGCATTGCAAGTGCAAGCTGAGTCAAGACTACCTCTTGCCCTTGAAAAGACTGACACGCCAACATAAATAAATACATAAAATCATTATAATGGGTCTGGAAAGTGTTGGACAAAAGCAAAACAACTAAAATGTGTGGGAAGGGTGGCTCCATAATTAGTCTTTCCCAAACCACAAACTTCTGCCCGCCTCCATGATGTTGGCCATAGCCCATGCCTGTCCTCGGGTGGCAGGATAGTACGAAGCTGGGAAAATTCCTGGGCAAGTGGAACGGGGGAAACTGAGAAAAAGAAAATTAAACACGGCCAACCAGTTGGGGCAGCTTGCAGCCAGCTAGTGGATTGCAAGACTTGATCTACCCTAATCAAGGACACTCGCGAACAAATGGTTTCTACCTCTCCTCCCTGACAGAGAATAAATAGCTTAAATCACTCTGGCCCAGGGAGATAGAGAACAGAGTCCCAATTAATGCCAGACAAACCCAAGGACGGGTGAAGTCAGGGGAACAATAACAAAAACCTGACTAGAGCCAGACAGGCTCAAGATAAAAGCAAAAACAGTAAAGCTGACCAAAGAATAATCCCACACTCCCTGACATGCTCATTTTGATGCCTCAGCATATTTAAAATGCTCATGGAAAGCTGATGAATATTCTGCTGAAACCCTCCCCTAAGATTCTTGCCCGCGGAGATAAAAACTCTCAAGACAAAGGATGCCAGCGCGGGCTCTCCCAGCCAGGCATGAGCCTTTTTAGTTCCTCCCAAACTCTAAGGGTCCCCGCAAGACTGCAACTAGGGGTGCAGTGGGCAACAGCAGCTCATCCCAGGCTCACCCCTGAACCCATCTCCGAGGCCCCCCTTTCTCTGACTTTGCAGTGAGCTGACAGCAGCCGGCCTTGATTCACTTCTTTCCTATAAGGCTTCTGGTGAGCAGAGTCCCACCCAGGCTCCCTCCTGCTGCTGCTTCTACCTTAACCCCTTCCTGCTTTCACGGTTCCCAGCTTTAATGCAAGTCAAGGCACCTGGACTCACGTTGTGAAAGCTTTCCTGCATGAAGTCAAGGACCTGCACACTGCCCAAACCAGTCTGGCTCAGTGGACAGAGCACCAGCCTGCGGACTGAAAGGTCCCAGGTTCAATTCTGGTGATGGGCATGTACCTTGGTTGCGGGCACATCCACATTAGGGGGTGTGCAGGAGGCAGCTGATCCATGTTTCTCTCTCATCGATGTTTCTAGCTCTCTATCCCTCTCCCTTCCTCTCTGTAAAAAAATCAATAATTTTTTTTTTTTTAAAAAAGAAGAACCCATACACTACCAGCTGGCCTAAGGCAGACCTTAACCCTAACCCCGTCCATTAGTATTTGTTAACATGTTTTCCTTAAGTTGACTCACTTTTTTTAAAAAAAATGTTTTTTATTGATTTCAGAGAGAGAGGGGAGAGGAACATTGATCACCTGTCGCCTGCACATTCCCTACTGGGGATCGATCGGGCAATTTCCCTGGCGTCTGGGTACATGGGACCACATTCAGCCAACTGAGCCACACCAGACAGGCTTGATTCACTTTTATCCAAAAAAAAAATCTATTATTTTTAAGGGAAATGTCATATCCCTGCTGTGATTGAAAAGCAACCTGTGTTGCTTGTCACGCAGAGCAAGTAACTTCGAAAACAAACTCAGTGAAAGGAAAACAATATTATAAAATCATAACCCTCGGAACATTGTAACCCTCAGGCATTTGCCCTCGGAATGAACGCTCACAGCCCGGAACCTGCTCCTGCCGTCATGGTGTTCCAGTCCCACCAGCCCCACCTCATCACCTCCACTCAGGAACTCAGAGGACTGAGAGGGAGAGAAAGGGGAGCAACTTCTCCACCAGGTGGGTGGCTCCGTGTTTGTTAGGTAGCGTGTGTGTGTTTCCTAATATCCACGGAAGCAATCAACGACTGTTCTACACCTTAAGGAGCAGGTGAAATGCTCAGGGCTGTGTTAGCACGGTCTACCTTACTATTTCTGTCTTCATAAAAGGTAAGGGCCTCCTAAGGCAGGAAAGGACCCGTTGCAATTGGTCTCACAATAGGGTGGGTGTGGTCCCGACATTTCCCCCAAAGCAAAAAGCTCTCTTTGTTAATGGAGGAAGCAGGCATTGTTCCTCCAATGATTCACATATGAGTCACACATCCAAGCCACTTGAAAATCCTTCACCAGGTTTTAGAAAAGAAGAAGCTGGTGTGATGAGGAGAGTGGTTTTAAATAACTGTCTACAGGTGCCGCGCTGTGGGGTCTGTTTGGACAAAGATACCCCCAGCCTGTGCGAACGGGGCACAGATGGAGATGATCCCGTGTCATACTCGGGCTTGAGCACAGGTGCTACATACACACGCGTTATGTGCTGCCACTGACTCCAAAGCTGAGCCACGTGACCTGACACTGGGAAGTAATGTTGGAAGGCATCACTTAGCCAGTCAGAGAGAGGTCTCTCTCTGGGTTGTTTTCTCCGCTACATAATGGGGAAGGGGTAATGAACCAGCGTGGAATTAACAGACTTGGGACATTTTCTATGTTTGTAAACCAGTAAGATCTGAGAAGACAACTTTTGACTACCAGAGGGTGGTCCACTTTTACCCTGCTAAGTAAAGCTATTTATTTTTTCTAACGTATATTTTATTGATTTTTTTTTACAGAGAGGAAGGGAGAGGATAGAGAGTTGGAAACATCAATGAGAGAGAAACATCCATCAGCTGCCTCCTGCACACCCCCTACTGGGGATGTGCCCGGAACCAAGGTTCATGCCCTTGACCGGAATCGAACCTTGGACCTTTCAGTCGGCAGGCCGACACTCTATCCACTGAGCCAAACCGGTTAGGGCAGTACGGCTATTTTCAAAAGCAACTGCCATTCATGTTATTATTTCATTTTTAAAAGAGACAGGTCACGCGAAACCAGTTTGGCTCAGTGGACAGAGCATCAGCCTGCGGACTGAAAGATCCCGGGTTCGATTCCGGTCAAGGGCATGTACCTTGGTTGAGGGCACATCCCCAGTAGGGGGTGTGCAAGAGGCAGCTGATCGATGATTTTCACCGATGTTTCTAACTCTCTATCCCACTCCCTTTCTCTCTGTAAAAAATAATTTTTTTTTTTAAAGAGAGAGACAGGTCACTTTAACACATACCAGAGGCAGGATGTATCTCTTGAATAAATGCTACTGTCTGAAGCAATGCCTCCGTTGTCCTTCCTTTTCAGATTTCTCAGTAGACTGAACTGTTTCCATGGACCAGCAATAATTCTTTCAAGGATTCTTTCAAGCTCAACGTCTGTGATGTTTACACAACCGTGGGGGGTCAGTGTGTCCTTCCATCACCTTCTGCACCTGCCCCATCCACCAGGTGCTCCTGAGGCATCCCTCCCTCCACCTGGCAGCACTCACCTGCAGAGATGAAGGCTATGATGAGCGTGGCGCTAGTGTAGAGAGATCTGAAATAGACAATGGCAGATGGAAGAGTGTCGTCAAGAAAAGAGAAACCTGGAGGGGCAGGGCAGAAGACCACCGTCCAGGCCAGTCCCCTGGAGAAATCTGCCTGGTCTCCAGATCAAAAACCTCGAGTCCTGATTCCTCTTGGTTGTGGAACCATGGGACAGGCACTGCCCTTCTCTGAGCCTCACAAACCACGTGGTTGGACCGACCTAGACCCCGAGATGAAAGTTCTGGGGTACTATAATTCAAGTCCACAATCCCAAGGTCATGGGGATCTCTTAGCAGTTTGGGGGTCTTGAAAGCATGGGGTAATAAGAGTAGTGCCTAAGTGTGATATAGTGGCTTATCATGAGAAGTGTAAATTTGGTCTTTGCCCTCGGCCCCCCTGACACAGGGCTCCTAACACCCTTTTAAATTCCTAAGTTAAGAGCTAAATTCCCAAGATAAGAGCTCTAGGAGTATCTTTCTCGTTCTGGTGAGGCAACTCTGGGTGGGCTCCTGGGTGGGGCTGCTCACCAGAAAGACTTCAGCCACGGAATTGTGAAAGCTTGGAATTTTCATCCCTTGCGCGTGCGCGCGGCCCCCACCCCCACCCCCCTCCCCCGACAACTTCTCTAGAGAAGGAGGAGGGGTTGGAAACAGAGTTCATGACTGACCATGCCTCCTTGAGGAGCCGCCATAGAATCCCAGTAGCAAGGGGTTCGGAGATCTTCCAGGTTGGTGAACACATCCACATACCAGGCGGGTGGCTCACCCCAACTCCAGGGAGACAGAACCTCCTGTGCTCAGGACCCTCCCAGACCTCACCCAATGTGTGTTTCTTCTTCATCTGTCTGTCTATCTGCATCTTTGATCCTCCCCTTTAACGAACCGTTAAAGCCCAGCTGGTGTTGCTCAATGGTTGAGCGTCGACCTAGGAACTACTAGGAGGTCCCGGCTCGATCCCCAGTGTGGGGTGTGCAGGAGGTAGCCGATCAGTGGTTCTCTCTCATCACTGATGTTTCTACCTCTCTCCTTTCTGAAATTAATAAAAAAATATTTTTTGAATGAACCGGTAAACATAAACCAGTGCTTCCTTGAGTCCTGGGAGATGTTCCAGCAAATAATTAAGTCCAAGGGGTGGGGATGGGAGTCATGGAACCTCTAATTTGTAGCCAAGTCTGGCCGAAGTTATGGGGAACCTGGGGAACCTACCATTGCGGTTGGCATCTAATGTGGGGGGCAGTGTCGTGGGATAGGATGCTATCTCCAGGTAGAGGGTGTCAGAATCGAGTTACACTGAAGGACACCCAGCTGGTGTCCAGAATTGCTCGGTGTGGGAAAACTCCACACACATGGTGACCAGAGTGTCAGAAGTGTTCTGAGAGGAAGTGAGGAGGAAGGGGAGTGGTAAGTTTCTCCGACACAGTTGGTGTTGGTGAGGTGGGATTGGCCAGAGGGACCCTGGCTCACAGAAACACGTGGTTTGTGAAAAGAAAGGATGAGAGGGTGTGGGGTGAAGAACCTCTGACTCCTGGGTGGCCACATGGTTCTCCCCCCACCCACCCACCCCATGGTGTGGACCAGCAGCGGTGCAACCATAAGCTACCAAAGGTAAAATGTACCAACAGAATTTAGAGCTGAGCCCAGCTGTCTGGGAACCGGCTCACTGGGTGCATAAGAAAATGCAAACCAATAAGGAAAAGGTGAAACACATAATCTCCTGGTCACCGTTAGCTGTAATAGCTCAAGTGAAATTAAAAGAGAGTGCTGGGTCAGACCTTGAGGCCGGGCCAAGTTCAGAGCTGGGTCAGCCTGAGCCGCAGCCGGTAGCCTCAGAGCCACCCGCCAAGGGAAGAGAATTATGCAGGGACGACAGAAAGTACACCCCTCAGATCTCCGGGCACCACGAAGGGGGGAGGCCTCCAGTGCGAGAGAGGAGAGCAAAACCGGGATAACCACTGCCACCAGGGGCGCAGCGCGAAGGAGGCGTTTCAGTGCGTGGACCGGTGTCCTCAGCTTTCCCGGGGAAGCTTCACGGAAATGGACGGTGAGGGGAACCTACTCGGGGCTGTGTCTTTGGTTCTGAATGCTGCGGTGGCAGGGCGTGTCGGGGTGGAGACAGGACCCACAGCTCGCCGTGGAACAACCGCAGATGGCTGCGTGTGATCCGGACACCAGGAGGCTGGTCCTGAGGGAGGGGCCAGCCTGGGGCACCTGATAAAAGCCACTGTACGGTCTGGCCGCGTCCCCCATCTGGGCCCAGGAAACACCCCAGATGAGGCAGCTGCTCGGTATGCAAACCACCTGGGAGTGACCCTAATGAGGGCCAGGACAGGGACCCACGGAACAGGCCTGTTACCCAGGTCATGGTGAATGCTGTGGTTAGCCTTAATATTGCAAAAAACACACAAAAAACAAACAAAACAAAAAAAAACAAGCAATAAACAGTTCAGGAAGCCTTATTGAGTTTGGGGTCTCTGCTTCCCCTCCAGGCTCTTACAGATGTTAATAACTGCATTAGGTTCATTAACAAGAGAATGGGGGAAGGCAGAGGAGAGAATCCAAGGGACTGATTTTAGCAGGGTAGAATTTTTTTTTTTTTAATCCTCACCCCAGGATATTTTTAAAATGATTTTAGAGAGCGAAGGGAAAGAGAGAAACATTGATGTGAGAGAGAAACATCGATCAATTGCCTCCTGTATGTGCCCCGATGGGGGAATCAAACCCGCAACCGAGACACGTGCCCTGATCGGGGAACCAATCACAATCTTTGGGTGCGTGGGACGATGTTCCAACCAACTGAGCCACCGGCCGGAGCACCGGCCTAGTCCAGAACCTGGACTCTGAACAGGAATCCTGAACCACGCGGGACGTGATAGGGGATCTCACACCTGGTTCCGTTCATCACGCCGCCGCCGCCGCCCCACTGACCTCAGCCTCCTGGCACAAAGAAACCTACACGTGCCCATCCTGCCAGCACCGCGGGCCTTAAACCGGAGGTTTTGATACGGCACTTACCAAAGGCTGGCTGGGCAAAGGGGACCCCCCCCGCAGGTCCCCCAGCCATTACGTGCCCCCAAACAAGTCTGTTTATCCCAGGGGGAGACAATGTTGGAAGCCAGAGACAGAGATGGCAATGAGAAACCCGCGCGGCAGGCACTTGTGGCAGGTTCATCAAGTTAAAGATTGACAGCAGGGCCAGAGTCCCTTGACCCTCCTCACGGGGGGGGGGGGGGGGGGGGAACCCCAAAGCCTCCTACACAAGAGTGGGTAAACACCGGGGTGAAAGGAGAGAGGTAGGTACCAAATCTCTCTGGCGAAGCTCTGACGAGGGTGACTGTTTTTGCAAGAGAACACCAAAGCGTACGAGTTGATAAGGTTGTGAAAGCGGGACTGTTTAAACAGGTTTTATGAGAAGCGGTGCGTTCTCCTTTGCGTAACGTTTTATGAGAGTGGCTAGTACGTCATCCTGGGGCTCCCAGCCATGTGGCGCTAGACCAGGGAGATGATGGCAGAGGCCTGCGGGCACGTCCCAGCGACAGCTACTGGGCTTTGAACTAGAGAACTTCCACCTGAGGGGCATTCGTTATCTTGTTATCAGACGTGACTGGAAGCTGCACGGATGACTGACGAATGCATGAGCTTAAAACCTGCCATACCGGCGCGTCCAGGACGATGTGGTAGAAAGGCCCCAATCGGGCGGCAGGCCCAGGAGAGTTCCCCGAATGGGATGGTTTATACGGGATCACGCTGCCTGGGAGTCACGGAGAGGCAGTCAAGCTGGAGCTGCTCTCCCCCTAGGTCTGCCCCCCCAGACCTGTGTGAGGGGCCGCGGGGGGTCTCCTGTCACTCGGACACTGCCTTACAGAGGACGCTTAACTGCCCGCCAGGGAGCTAGCCGTCTGGCTTGTGGAGGGCAGTTCCATGGTGAGTGGACAACATCCTGTGTGTGAGGCCACCACACGGGCAGAAACAGCCGAAACTGGTTTGGCTCAGTGGATAGAGCATCGGCCTGCGGACTGAAAGGTCCCAGGTTCGATTCCGGTCAGGGGCATGTACCTTGGTTGCGGGCACATCCCCGGCAGGGGGTGTGCAAGAGGCAGCTGGTCGATGTTTCTCTCTCATCGATGTTTCTAGCTCTCTATCTCTCTCCCTTACTCTCTGTAAAATATCAATAAAATATATTTAAAAAAAAAAAAAAGAAGGCAGAAACAGGCCAGTTCTGTGGCTGAGCTGCAGGCTGTTCCCCTAGCAAAGCCGGAAGACCCGAGCAATGGAAAGGGGCCCTGAGTTTGGGTTTTTACTGACTCCGGGGCGGTGGCAAAGACCTGGCCACATGGACGGGCAGAGGGCAGCGGACGCGTGGCCTATTAAAGGGGTGCCTGAATGGGGTACAGCCCTGGGGAAATCACTCTGTCCCTCCCAAGAGCCCCCTTGCCAGGCTCAGAGAATGACTGAAAGCAACAAGCCTATGTCCCTAGGCGCTCCCTCAAGGTGGCCACCTGGGCCCATACAATGGGGTGGGAGGGGGGCCTGGGGCTGCTGCAGCAATGCACAGATGGGCTGGACCTAGACGTTGCCCTCTTGCAACCTCTAAGGCACAAACGTCCAGTCAGAGCTGTTCTGCCTGCCAGCAAAAGAGACAAGAGACTGCAGATGGCCTTGTGGCAGATCCCCTGCGGGGGAGAGGCCCAGAACAGAGCTGGCAAGAGGATCTGGCGCTGCAAGCCCTGGACAGCTACAAACGGGCCCGACTGGAATAGACTCTGTGACTCTGGACCGGGCTTTGCTGGTCAGTGGCAGCTGCCAATGCTCAGCGTGCTGTGAAAGAACCAACGTCGTCCCGATCTGGATGGCTGACCATCATATCTCCAGGCCAAGGAGCACCCTTCACGGCCCATAATGTCTGACAATGGACGGAGGTATCCTCAGAGTACAGGTTGGATAGAGGATTGGGACAAGCTATTGAAAGGCTGGTTGTGGAAAATGGGGGGGGGGGAGAGGGGGAAGGAGGGCATGAAGGGCTGGCTTACGCGCACTCACAAGTGTGTGCTCACACTCAGCACCAGGGGGACTTAAAGGAAATGTCCCCACTGGACAGATGTCCCTCTTTTTCTAGGGGATCTGGAGAAGAGGACATAGGGAAGGAAAGTTGCTGGTATTCTTTCTGCCTCACATCAACTCAACTGTGCTCCCCCACTGGGCACAGGACCACTACAAGGAATGGGAGCGGGCGGATTCCTACCCGAGAAGCTATAACCGTGTTTGACCTTTATGTCCCGATTCCTGAGGGCTCTCCATGGGGCAGGCTGTGCCTTCAGTCCATCTGGCAAAACTCTCGGGGCCAACAGTGAACGCTGCTGGTGGTGGAGACAGCCGGCTAGCTCTGCACCTGTGTAACCTGACCCCCTCTGAACAGAAGTGGACAGAGGCGGGGGAGGGCACTGGCTAGACTAGTACTGCGGCCTGCCACCCAGGCCAGCAGGGTGGAAATGTTTGGGTATCAGTGGAGGAATAGTAGCTGAAGGTAAGGGAATGAGGAAGTGCATTATGTAGCGAGAGAGGTCCAATATGACATTAGCACCTCAGAAGAGGCTCCGAGCAAGAGATGATTCTGTCTCTTAGCTCAGTGACACCAGCTGCCTAGAAGGGGGAAGCCAATAAACTGCTGACACCGCTCCTGCTTTTGGAACGGGGCAAGATGGAAAGGAAGCCCGCAGACCCGAGTGGCCCTGGGAAGACATTCTCAGACGATAGGATGATGGACTGGATAGTTATGGAGACTGAATGAGATTCATAAGGTGCTATTATCTTTTGAACTCTATGACTGCTTTGCTATAAGGAATTCGTGCTCCCACACCAGGGGGTGACCTGTGATACGAAGATATTATAATAAGGAATATACATTTGCTCTTTGTCCCCAGCCCCTGACACAGGGCTCCTAAAATCCTTGGAAATTCCTAAGTGATGAGAGCATTAGAGGAGAGGGTCTTTTGTTCTGATGAGGCAACTCTTGAGTGGGTTCCTGGATGGGGCTGCTCCCCGGAAGGACTAAGCCATGAGGTGACGCTGGGGACTTTCAGCCCGGCCTCCTCCATGCACTTGTCTGGGGATGTGGGGAGGGGCTGGAACTAGAGTTGATGATTGCTCATTCGTCCTTGAGGGGAAACCTCCATAGAATCCCAATAGTATGGGGTTCAGAGAGCTTCCAGGAGGGCAAAGCACCCCAACTCCACGTAGACAGACGCTCCTGTGCTCGGGAGCCCTCCCAGCTTCAGGTTAAGAAGCTGCATTCCCTTTGCCGGAAGGTTTTATGAAAACGACTAATATGGATCTGTCTCTTCCTCTGGCTGTTTATCGGTATCCTTTATCCTGTCTTTTAATCAACTGCTGAGCATAAGTGTTTCTTGGAGTTTTTCTGTACGCTGCTCTGTCAAATAATCAAACCCGCAGGGGACGAGATCATGGGAACCTCTGGTCAGCAGCCAAGTTGGACAGAAGTTGGGGAGGGTGGGGTAAACCTGGTGAAGGGAAGCAAGAGTTTGCCTCCCCAAAATATGCCTCTTTGGGACCCTGGTTATTTTAACCTAATTCTTTGGAAGAAACAACAAACTCAAGGAATCTTTGGCCTTCCCCCTAACTGTTTAAAAAAACACTTAGAGGACCTGCTTCTGTACCTCCCATCAGCACAGATAAACTGCTGTTGTCTGTGATGATGGAGGGTATCATCGCAGACAACAGCAGTTTCATCTGAACCTCGCCAGGATGCAGGGTCAGCGTCCCCCTCTGCGCCCCATTGTCAAAGATGGCCCGGCTAACGTTTGTGTACCCAACGTTTGCCTTTCCACCTCCGCGTGAGCTGCCTTCCTCCCCTTTGAAGTCCCAAGCCACTACCCCCACCCTTTCTCCTTGGCACCAGATGACAGATTTCGAGCCCCTTGTTCTTATGGAACCCCTGGGTGCACGTATGTAATTAAATTTGGTTGCTTTCTCCTATTAATCTTCTTCATGTCAATTTAACGAACTATCAGACTAGCCTGAAGAACTAAAGTGGAAAGAAATAGGGGAAATTGCTGAAATCGGTTTGGCTTAGTGGATAGAGCGTCGGCCTGCGGACTGAAGGGTCCCAGGTTCGATTCCGGTCAAGGGCGTGTACCTTGGTTGCGGGCACATCTCCAGTGGGGGGTGTGCAGGAGGCAGCTGATCTATGACTCTCTCTCATTGATGTTTCTAACTCTCTATTCCTCTCTCTTCCTCTCTGTAAAAAATCAATAAAATATATTTTTTTTAAAAAAGAAGAAAGAAAGAGGGGAAATCTTCTCCTCCCCCACACAGGAGGAGACTAAAGAACATAACACGATCTTAAAACCTACAATACCACAATGTCTAGGACCCCCCTGGGATATCTGAAATGGAGGAGGCAGTCTCCTGGGGGGACTGAACCCTTAGCCCATGAGATCTGACACTGTCTCCAGGCACAGGATGTCAGAAATGAGGTACACGGCAGAACACCCAGCTGGGGTCCCAGACTTGCTAGGTGTGGGGAAACCCACACGTCTGGTGACCAGAGGTGTCAGAAGGGAAGCATTCTGTGGGAACGGAAAGAAGACACACAGAAAGGGAAAGTGGGATTTCCCCAACATGCTACGGCTGGGGAAAGAGTTAGGGGCAAAGGAAGGGGAGGGAAGAGGGGGAGATAAGGACCAAGAAGAAACTGAGATAAAAGTCACTCTGCACCCAAACACTTCAGGAGCAAGGGACTAACTTGAGTCTCTGGGTGTTTCCTGGCCCCCGCCTGCCCTCCAGTCCCCATGTCTGACAACTCGTCTCTCACACACCTGCCAGCAAGTGCCTGCTTTTGGCTCCTATCGGCCCCCAGGAAGCCTCTGCTTATCGCTAAACGTGCCAGCACCCGTGGCACCTGTGTGAACAAGATAAAGCCCGTGACCTTCTCTGACTCACGTGCGTGGGAAACCCCCACTGTCTCCCTTTTCAGTCAGAAGGGACGGGAAGTTCCGCCCCTGGAGACCCCGTAAGACACAACCAGCTACGCCTTTAGGGGGATGATGGAGGGGGGAGGAGGAGGAGGAGGAGGATGACTAAGCCTGGGCCCCCTGGGCGTGAGGCCCTTACAGGCGATGCGGACCAGGGTTTCCAGGAAGAGGGCGGGGTGGCACTTTCAGGTATTGCTAATTCGGGGGCCCCGGCCCCCCAGGAAGTAGGCCTGAGCTCCGGCTCAGTTCAGCGTCAAGCGGAACACACACAGTCCCAAGGAGCCCGAGGGGAAGCGAGGAGCGGGAAGTAGGGGTGCGGGAAGAGGGCGAGTCCACGCCCCTGCAGAGCTCCTGGGGGCAGGGCCTGGCAGGGCTGCCCCGTGGCTTGCCGTGGGTTTCCCCCACGTGAGGCGGCGGCTGCTGCTGCCAGAGGAAACTCCCCTCGCCCACCCGTGCCCCGGCGGGGCCTTCGGGACTCACATGGCTATGAGGCGGGCCACCGTGGTCTTGAAACGGTCGAAGATGAAGCCGGTGGGGAAGGTCATGAAGTTGTTCATGAAGGACGCCAGCGTGAAGATGAGCGAGAACCTCGCGTCCTGGGCTTTGCAGTCTGGGGGAGAGACAGGAAGCGCTCAGGAGCCCGGCCTGGTGGAGGGGCCAACCTCTGCCCCCCCCCTCCCCGCTGGACTCCCTGCCAGGTGGGCACCCAGCCTAGCTCCCGTCGGGGGCAGCCCCCCGCCACCCCGGACAGCTTGCCTCTGGAAAGTTCTCCCCTAGGTGGGCTGAACTGTGACGGCCCCTGGTGACCCCTCAGAAGCTGGTACGCCCCTTCCCCAGGCAGGCCTTGGACTAAGGTTGGGGCACACAGGAAGGCTGGCCGACAATCCCTCCCTTTCTCCACAGAAAGGAGGGCAGGGTGGATAGAGCATCGGCCTGCGGACCCAAGAGTCCCGGATTTGAGTCCGGTCAAGGGCGCATGCCTGGGTTGTGGGGTCAGTCCCTAGTGGGGGGTGGGGGGGGGTGCAGGAGGCGATTGATGATTCTCATCATTGATCTCTCTCTCTCTCTCTCTCTCTCTCTCTCTCTCTCTCTCTCTCTCTCCCTCTCTGAAATCAAGAAAATATATTAAAGCCGAAACCGGTTTGGCTCAGCGGATAGAGCGTCAGCCTGCGGACTGAAGGGTCCCAGGTTCGATTCCGGTCAAGGGCAGGTACCTTGGTTGCGGGCACATCCCCGGTAGGGGGTGTGCAGGAGGCAGCTGGTCGATGTTTGTAACTCTCTCTCTCTCTTCCTTCTCTCTGTAAAAAAAATCAATAAAATATATATTTTTTTTAAAAAAGAAAAGAAAATATAGTAAAGAAACATAAGAAAGAAAGGATGGCAGGGTGGGCCAGGAGGTGGAGTCCTCCCTACCCTTCCCACCGCCTGGGGGACCCAGACCCAGCTCCCAGAGAAGCCACGGCTCCCGTACCTCCCACGCCCGTGGCATTGCCCGTGGCATTGCCCGTGGCATTGCCCGGCAGCCCGGCAGCGGCGGGTTCACACAGCTCCTCGAAGTAATGCTCCTTCTTGAAGACAAACACCAGGGACGCCCAGCCGAAGAGGACGCCCGCGAAGCCCAGGCATTCCAGCAGCCCCGTCAGCAGGGTGGCCACGCGCAGGGCCACTCCCCGGCCCGGCATGGCCCGGGCAGCGGCCGCGCCTCAGATCCGGGGCGCCGGTGGCCTCCCCCGCCGGCTGACCGCCGACTGACCCGCAGGAGCTGCCAGGCCCGGGGCGGGAGCCCTGGGAAAATGCCTCGGGCAGGCCCTTCCTGCACGCAGCACTGGTCCTGGCCGGGCGGGGCGTGGGCAGAAACCATCGGCTGGGGGCGTCTGCAGATCCTGTAAAAGAAGGGCAGAGGCTGCTTGGGGAGGGCGAAGGGGGAGGGGAGGGGCAGGGGTGGGCAAAGATCCCTCCTGTGGACTGGGGAGCCGGGCCAGCTGCTGGAAACAGCTGCAGGAGGCAGCAGGTGGCGAGGCGGGCGCTGAGCCCAAATCCCGGACGTGGGCTGACCACGGGCGTAAGGACAGCAGCAGGTCTGCACCAGCCGCCGGCGGCGAGGGGACTGGGCAGAGGCGCTCACAAGTCCTCAGGACAATCTGGCCCGGCTCGGGGTTTGGTTAGCTTCCCTTTACGGCCAGGAAAGCAAACGCTTCGGGGTATTTTGTCAACCTTACCCCAGGTCACGTGGGCTAGCTAGTCACAACTTGGGCCAGTCTGATGCCCAAAATATCCCAGCTCCAACGGGAGCCTCCGGCCGGCCCGGACACGCAGCCAGGACGCCCCGGCCCCTCCCCCGCCGCTCTGCTCGCCAGCATCTGGACAGAAAGCGTGCCCCGAGGCCCAGCCCTCACCCCAACCCCACACGCACCCCGCAGAGGGCCCCCCCCCCGGGAGCCGGCGGCCTCCCATCCATCACCCCCCACCCCGGCCCCCATTCCCAGCCGGGTGGCCGAGGGGCCGGCCCCTCCCGGCGCCCTGCCCTACCCGCCTGCTGCTCGGCTCCGGCTCCCGGCTGTGGGCTGTGGACGGTCTGTACTCTCCCCGCGGTTCGGATTCGCGCCTCTTTGTCGCCGCCCCTCCCAGTCCGGTCGCGGCCCCAGTTCTAGCGGAGCCGGAAGGACCCGGACAGGCGGGGCCACTCCGGGGTTACACCTCCCACTCTCCATCACTTCCTCTGCTCGCCCGCAGCCACTCCTGCTCGCAGCCTCGCCCACCTTTGGGATCCTGCCCTTGGACCTTCTCCCCTTTCCCTCCCTCCAACCCCAGCGGGCGGTCTCTCTCTCTCTCTCTCTCTCTCTCTCTCTCTCTCTCTCTCTCCCTCTCTCTCTCTCTTTCTCTCGTCTCTCTCTTGTCTCTCTCTCTCCTCTTTCTCTCATCGCTCTCTTGTCTCTCTCTCATCTCTCTCTCTCTCTCATCTCTCTCTCCTCTCTCTCTCATCTCTCTCGTCTCTCTCGTCTCTCTCTTGTCTCTCTCTCTCCTCTTTTTCTCATCGCTCTCTTGTCTCTCTCTCATCTCTCTCTCATCTCTCTCTCCTCTCTCTCATCTCTCTCTCATCTCTCTCTTCTCTCTCTTATCTCTCTCTTGTCTCTCTCTCATCTCTCTCTCTCTCTCTCTCTCTCTCTCTCATCTCTCTCTCCTCTCTCTCATCTCTCTCTCATCTCTCTCTTCTCTCTCTTATCTCTCTCTTGTCTCTCTCTCATCTCTCTCTTGTCTCTCATCTCTCTCTCTCCTCTCTCTTGTCTCTCTCTCATCTCTCTCTTATATCTCTCTCTCTCTCTCTCTCTCTCTCTCTCTCTCTCTCTCTCTCTCTCCTCTCTCCCGTTTTGTTAATCCTCATCCGAGGATATTTTCCCACTGATTTTTTAGAGAGAGTGGAAACCAGTTCCCTGGCCTCTCCTCCCTCCCAACCAAGTTAGCTCTCATAACACAGCAAGCACAGCAGACCCACAGAACCAACCCGACCAAACTCCCAGCACACACTCAGAGGACACACAGCCGCCTGCATACACACATACACACACACACACACACACACACACACACACCCTGTGCCTTGTGCTTTTCCTCGACCAGGCGGGAGGGCCCAGAACACACGTTTCCCCATTTGCCCACCAGCTTAACTCTCTCCTAAGCTCATGCTGCCAGGGTGGCCCGCGAATCCCAGACACAGCAGATCTGCCAGCACAGAGTCCATCAGAGGCCCGAGGACCAGGACCGGCACATACACACACACCCCTAGGTGCCCTGCCTCTGCACCTCCCGGGACCCCTCGGGGAACCTCCTGCCTCACCCCAGCCCAGGTTCTGAAAGAGCCTCCCTCCCGGCCAGACGGCGCTGATTAAGTATTCATTACCGCCCCATTTTTTATTAATCAAAGACATGTATAATTGCCCACCGGAGCCTGTGATCAGCGTGAGATAGCCAGCCGAACCAGCTGCCCTGCTGCCATTCTGGCCCAGAGCAAGTGAGCTGCCAGCTTCCTGGCCATTTCCTCCTCCTCAAAGCTGCATGGGGGAGGGGGTCGGGGGTGGGGGGGGAAGCTTCTTGCTCGTTCAGTGCAGTGGGTAGACCCTCATGCCGGGCCTCCTGGGTCCCTGCCTCCGGGGTCCCAGGGACTCAAGCTATTCCAAGCCCGCCCTTCTTTGTAAGGAGGAAGACATGAGAGGTTAGGACAGCGGAAGGCCGGAAGAACCAGGGGGTACTTTCCAGATCACCACCAAAACCCAAAGGATGAAGAAAATGCACCCACCCAAGCCAGTGGCCGCATGGAGTGGGGGCAGCCATGTTCCTGCTCCCCAGGGTGCCATAGTGACATAGCCCTGAGCACGCTCATAGCCCGCCCCGCTGGGAGGTGAGCGCTGTAGCGCTTAATTACAGTCATTGTCACAAGAGGAATAGTTTTTGCTGCAGTTCGTTGCTGCAGGGACTTAACCTAGAACATTTGGACACTAGAGAAAACAATGTCTGATGCTCTCTCTATCCATCTTTTCATTCAGAATTAACTGATGGAATATATATATATATATATATATATATATATATATATAAACTGATGGGGGGCACATAAGAAAATATAGCCGCCTAGATGAACAGGACTTAAGATTTTCTATTACTGCAAGACGCAAAGACACTGAAATTAATTCAAGCCCTGTTTCCTGCTCTGGCTTACAATTTGGTCTCCTGAGGACCTGGGGGATCCGTGAGTGTGGAAGCAGCAAGGAAGGAACAGAAGAAGTCAAAGCAAGCAGAGTTTATACATTTGGAAGGTCAGGGTAACTTCCTTTTTTCCAGACCCCTCCTCTCCTTGTTATTATTATCACGTTGATTGTTGACTGTTCACTCTCCTGTACCCGCCTATGTAAGAGAGGCCTGTGTCTCTCATTTTCCTTTCTATCCAATCCCAGAGGTTTCCCTGCTTTGTTTCTCCCGCCTTTCTAATCTACCACCAGTGGACTTCATGTAACCCACTTTGACATCTTCGCTTTTGATTGTACTGTATGACATAAGATGCCAAACTGCCATTCTCTGGAGCATTTTCTAAGCCCCTTGAGATTTTGCTTCCCTGCAATTGTCATCAGTTTGGCTCAAATAAACTCACGAAAAATGACCCACAGGTTTGAATGTTTCTTATGTGGACATGAGGTAAGCTACAATCATGCTAGCGTAGCGTGGTGGTGGGGTGTCCTTAATCCACTAGGTGGGAGGAAGCAGGTCATCTTTTCTGTCAAAGAACAGTTTGGACGGCGGCCATGTTGTCCGCAGGGCTTGCCGCTCTCCTGGGGGCCGCCATCTTGGAACAGCAAAGGCCAACCTCTTCATTTGAATTAGCCAATGTGGAAAGACTGTGCGCCCGAGTGCCAATCAAGAGCAAGGGACAGGTCACGTGCATAAGGGGTTATAAAGCCGAGCAGCCCACTGGTCAGTATGCATGTGCTTCTAGACCAGCCGTGGGCAAACTACGGCCCTCGGGCCCGATCCAGCCTGTTTGGCTGTTCTATCCGGCCCGCAGAGCCAAAAGAGCAGAGGGTTCTCTTGCTCTCCCCTCCGCTCCTTCACCAGCAGCCCAAGATGAGAGTGCCAGCATGGTCAGGTTGCTTTTGTTTCGGCCCTCCGGTCCAGTTTAAGAACCCATTGTGGCCCTCGAGTCAAAAAAGTTTGCCCACCCCTGCTCTAGACTATGTATTCACACCTGTCTACGTAGAAGTAAAGTTAGCAGGAAAAAAGCAAACAGAGTTTAGAATGTCGATTGGCAGGAGCCTGTCAGGAAGGCCCAGCTCACCGGCTGTCTGGGCCGTTAGGGCTGGAGCTCAGGACTCAGGACAGGCCATCAGGGCTCTGTCCACCTCGCCTTGATACCGCTCCCTTGGCTCTCCGTGTCCTGGCTCACACCCCCATTAACGTCTGCAGAAGGCACCGCCCCTATTGCTGCGACAGGCTCGTGGCAACTGTCGGGATACCATGACAGGATGAACCATTCCCATTCGTTCTGGTTCGAGTTCCAGCAGCCCGCAGAGGCCCCTGCTCATCGGATCACTCTCATGCCTCACTCGGACGAGGATTAACATGTAGCCTCAGAGAGAGGAGTGATTATAATAAGATCTGCTGGCACCCCGGATGCCTTCAGGCTTTCGCCCCTCGCTTCCTTTCCCCTTCACCCTGCATCCCTTTCTAACGTGTTGATCCGCTCAACAAACACGCGTGGTCACGCCTGAGGCTTCGTGCCAGAGGCTGGGCTTCCGAGAGAGAAGAGATCCAGCACCTTCCTTCAAGGAGCTCGCTCTCTAGCCGGGGAGACAGGCAAAGAACCCCGAGATTCCCGGAGTGATGGAATGCTCGTCCAGGCAGAAGCCGGCACAGCACCTGCAGAGGCATGGAGCCCGGGCAGAGCAAGAACATTCAGGAACCAGCTAGAGCAGCCGCGGCCAGGGGGATGGAGGCTGGAGGAACGGCCCCTGCGAAGGCACTTGGACAGCAGCCCCTGTCACTTAATCACGCCTATTGATTCTACCCCTGAAAATGCTCCTGTCCACCCTTGGCCACTGCCTCCTTCAGACAGCATCTCTCACCCGGACATCGCCTGCTCTCAAACCACCGCCGTGCCCGGTTCTCTTTGGATAAAGGCCAAGCAAAAGGACAAATGGGACAAAACATAAACGTTTTGTCCTTGCAAAACCCAGGCTTGTGAAAAATCAAAACATCTGGGTTTTCCCAGCCTTGGTCTTCAAAGTGGTTTCAAGAGTTTGTTTACAGAAGGCAAAGGGTAAATTCAAATTTTTTTCCTTCCAACTCGGGAGAAAATATGCATGGTCTTGAAGCAATGCAAAACACACACACACACACACACACACACACACACACACACACAAACTAAAAAACACCCACTGATTATTGGGCCAATTTACTGATTTTTTGGATCCCTTTGAGCTTCCGTCTCCTCACCTATAAGAATGGAATTGAGTTGTTGTATGGATTAAAGATGATGCAAGAAAATCACCCAATTAGCATGCTAGCTAATTGATACATGCAGCTTTTGTTGTTAACAAAAAGTATTTATTACCGGAAGACAAAGGAAATCATGAAGTCCTGTTTGAGGACTGCGAAGGGCCCCTAACCTAAGAAAGGAACAAAGGAAGGGAAATGTCGCTGCGTGCTGCGTGAGCTCAGCCATCTGCACCAGAGTCCCCCCCCTGGGAGCTGAGCTCTAGGCAACATCCAAGCAAACATCAGTGTAACCAGGGTGCCCTCCCCACTCGGGCTTGTCCAGAGAGGTGCCTGTGAGTGTACTGAGGGCTGTGGGAAGGAAGTCTCTTCAAGAGCCAGAGAGGACGGGGTGGGGGGGGGAGGTCTGACAGCCGACCCTTCAAGGTGCCCCCGCTGTGCTCAGCGGTTCTGACTAGCCTGGGGGCCTCTCCGTAGCCCTGAATGAAGATGAGGCCTCCTGGCTCTGGGGGGACTTTTCTCCAACCAAAGGTGAATCCGAAAGGACGCCCTAAAGCTACTGGGGGCTGCTCTAGCCAGTCAAGTCAACCAGCTCAGCCCTGGAGGGTGCTGGAGTAGCAGACGTTTGCAGTCAGATCAGTCTCCGCTGCACGCGCGCATGTGTGTGTGTGTGTGTGTGTGTGTGTGTGTGTGTGTGTGCGCGCGTGCGTGCAGGGGAGCAGGGCTCCCGGACCCGCCGCGGGGAGCTTCTGGGCCAGTTCCTGTGATAGAAATGAGGCCACATGAGCCCCCTGCGGCTCGCTGCCCTCCACCCAGCTCCGCGTCCATGTTCAAAGGAACGGTCTGTTGGTAACGACTTCTCACATAAGACTTTGCCAGAACAGAGTACCCCGGGTGCACTGGCAGCTTCTGAACCTCCAAAGCTAGGGACCAGAGAAATGCTGTCAACACCAAGGCACACCTACGAGAGGAAGTAACACCCATCAATGGGACCTCATATTCACTGAGCGCTGACCACCCACTGGGCACCATTCTAAATGCTTTGTGCTGACTCTCGCACGACAATCCTGTGGGCCACCTGATATAACGCAATTAATTAATGAATTGAACAATTCCCCCAAGATCACAGAGGTAGTCAGTGGCAGAGCTGGGATATTCTTTTTTTTTTTTAATATATTTTATTGATTTTTTTACAGAGAGGAAGGGAGAAGGATAGAGAGTTAGAAACATCGATGAGAGAGAAACATCGATCAGCTGCCTCTTGCACACCCCCTACTGGGGATGTGCCCGCAACCAAGGTACATGCCCTTGACTGGAATCCAACCTGGGACCCTTCAGTCTGCAGGCCGACGCTCTACCCACTGAGCCAAACCGGTTAGGGCAGAGCAGCTGGGATATTCTTAACCAGTACCCCATCAGCCTTCCTGAGCACCCCCACCCCAGGCTCCGGATTGGGTTAATACAGGCAGCACTTACGAGTAATAGGAATGAGAGTGGGTACCCCTTTCAGAGGTGTCATTGGTTTAGACAAGAGAGGGACACTGACTCTCATTCAGCCACGGGGCTGTGTCTCCCGGCCTGACTTTTCTAACCACCCACCCCCACCCACGTGCACTCTCATGAAAAGAGGAAATGGGTCCAGGGGGAGGAGGCAGGATCCCTGAGTGAAAACAACAGGGTTTATGAACCACCCCAAGATTTAAAACACACACACACACACACACACACACACACACACACACACACCAGGAAATAGCTGGGGGCAATGGAACACTCCCCTTTTGCTGTGGGGAAAAGCCAGGGGAACAGTTTCCAGGGTACAAAAGGGGAAGGAACTGGGGGGGGGGGGCTGTCAGGGACTAACTGGAAGGAGGAGGAAATTGGGGAAAAGGGGAACCACTCCACCTGCCAGAAGAGCACACATATGGCTGAAGCCACAGCCCCCCTCTTGCGTGCCTTCCTGTCGCTCTCTACCCTTCCTCCCTGCACCTCGCCAGATCAAGTTTCTGGAGATGCTAGAAAAGGCCCCATCAGGACCTGTAGACCGGACACCGGGCAGAGAAGCAGAGATGTGGGTCTGGAAGGCCCTCCCCAGACCCGCTTGAGCATCTTTCCCTTTGGGACCAGCTTCGACCCGGGGGCTCCGAGCAGAGACTGAAGGGGAGCAGGGGTCCGCTGTGGGGTGCAGCCGTCTCCCTCCCTATTCAGCCAGCGGAGGCGAGCCGGCCCTGGGCCTTTCTGCCTGGAGGCTGAAATGGCCTGACGGTGACTCAGAAACCACGGAAGTTCTCGAGGCTGATGGATGCTTATAGATTGTATGGCAACTCTGCTCGTGGGCTGCAAAACCACAGACGGGCTTGCGGCCACACTCAAGGAAGGAGCCTTCGGCTGCAAAGAGCTTTCCGCCCTCTGAGCCTTAAAGCAAACCGGCAGCTCGGCTTTCACCAACTTTGAGGCAAACTTGCCTTGAATGTGCCTCCTTCTCCTAGAATCCCCCTCAATGAAAACATCATTTGGGTGTTGACAATGACAACAGGATGGCCACCGTTTACGGAGGGTAGCTTGTAGGCCAGGCACTGTGCTGAGAGAATCACTTCGCCCTTATGGCCACCCCAGGAAGGTAGCTGCTAACATTATGCCCACTTGATTTGTTTTTATCTTGTTATTGCTGTTTTTTAATTCTCACCGGAGGGTCTTCTTCCATTGATTTTTATTTTTTTAAAATATATTTTATTGGTATTTTACAGAGAGGAAGGGAGAGAGATAGAGAGCTAGAAACATCGATGAGAGAGAAACATTGACCAGCTGCCTCTTGCACACCCCCTACAGGGGATGTGCCTGCAGCCAAGGTACATGCCCTTGACCGGAATCGAACCCGAGACCTTTCAGTCCGCAGACCGACGCTCTACCACTGAGCCAAACCAGTTTCGGCTTCTTCCATTGATTTTTAGAGAGAGTGGAAGAGAGGGAAAGACAAAGAGAAATATCAAGGTGAGAGAAACGCCATTGATCGGTTGCCTCTTGCACGCACCCTGACCAGGACCCAAGGTGGGGAGGAATACGCCCGTGACCAGGATCAAACCCAGGACCCTTCGGTCCGCAGGCCGACGCTCTATGCATTATGCCCACTTTAAAGGGGAAGCCTCAGAGGCCCAGAGAGAGAGAGAAACTTGCCAGTCTCACAGCTGGTAGGTGGGAAGAGATAGATTTCCAACCCAGGTAAGCAGATTCCTCTAGGAAGCCTTCCTTGATGCTCCCCATCCCCCAAACTTCCCCGATCAGAAATCCTCTCTGTCCTCCTTGGTCTTGTTATGGAACAGAAAGAGTTTGTCCATCTGGTGCTAGCAGAGCCAACAGCAAGCACTGCAGGAGAATATTGGCTATTTTGTTATGAATGGTGCCACCCAGGAGAACGGGAATCTAATGCTGAAAGGCCCAAACTCCCCTACGGCATGTAGGTTACAGGTTATAAAGGCAAAATCACAAAACAGTGAGGGTTAGGGATTCCAATCGTGCTGGGAACTGATTGATTGTCAGAGATGGGGAAAGGGTGATGAAGCATTTCTTCAGGTCCTGAGGACGGTCCTGAGGGCTGTTCCAGCATCCCTCTGTCGGGACTGATGGGAAAGCAGCCACACCTTAGGGCAAGATGTTACCTTTAGCCGAAACCGGTTTGGCTCAATGGCAGAGCGTTTGTCTGTGGACTGAAAGGTCCCAGGTTCGATTCAGGTCAAGGGCACGTACATTGGTTGTGGGCACATCCCCGGTAGGGGGTGTGCAAGAGGCAGCTGGTCGATGTTTCTCTCTCATCCACGTTTCTAGCTCTTTATCTCTCTCCCTTCCTCTCTGTAGAATATCAATAAAATTATATATATTTTTTAAAAAGATGTTACCTTTAGCCTGCCGAAGTCCAGACTGTGTAATCATTAGGCAGGTCCGGGTCGCTGTCTTTTGCCACCTTGAAGCTTGAAGCTTGCTGATTATTGGGAGAAAAGCTAGGTCTCTGAACGGTATATATATAGAGATGTGATTTCTAGAGCTAGGATTTCAAGATAAATTCAATCAACGTCATAAGGATCCTTGGTTTCAGTCTCACAGCATACCTTTTCATGCCATTCTTTGGACATCTCACTTACACTACTGCCCTGAGAGTGTTTCCTCCCCAGCCTCCCTGTGAGAGCTTCGTTGTGGTGATTGGGTGTGAGGGAAATGGCCTCCCCTGAACAAACTTATAGGAGACTGATTGATAAACCTGAAAAGCAATTTATTAATTTATACTGAAAAATGAAGCCACCCCACGGACAGGAATCCTGAGGTTGGCTGGTTAGCAACAATCTCTTTCAGGAAGGATACTTTTGGGAAAGGAAATCAATACCAGAAGGTCCTTTGTGCAGTACAAAGTCAGAGCGAAGGGAGTTGATGGATTGATACTCAGATGAAACCCGACACATCTGTCCAAAGCCTCCTACCTACCGATGAGCCAAAATACCCAAGGCAGGGAGCCACAGGGGTGTCTTCTTCTCTGGATGATGCTGGATTTTTCTGGATCCTACCTTTCGGGCTCCATCTATCATGATCGTGGCTGGCTTTTCTGTTTGTTTAGATTAATTTCTGCGTATTTTATAAGACGGAAAGGCAATGTCCTGCCTGCCTGCGCAAAGCCTTCACTCCCATGCTCCCCTTTCATCCTCCAGCTGCCTCGCGATGGCGGCGGAGGAGTGGCAGGTGGAGAGAGCCAGGGAAGCCAGGTGGCCTGGGTGTGAATCCCAGTAAGCCTGTGTCCCCCATCTCTAACCTGGAGATAACAATAGCACCCACCTCATCGTTTGTCGAGAGAATTCGATGAGTTAATAATACACATGCAGTGCTTAGAACAGTGGCCGGCATCTGGTAAGCACGCAATCCTTGCTAGGGATCGTTAATAATTCATTGTATAAATGAAAAAAAAACTCAAGCCCACGAAAATGAAAAGTCAACTGGGAATGTGCAGCCAGGAAGTGGTGAAGATAGAATTCCAAGTCCAGCTGGCTTCCTTCAAGTGCCAAGGTCTTTCCCCGAACCAGTCTCTTATCTTGGATCATTCACAAAAATCTGAAGGAGAGCTGGTTTAAAAATACAGCTACGCAGCCCTGGCTGGGTTAGCTCAGCGGATAGAGCGTTGGCTTGCGGACTGAATAAGGGTCCCGGGTTCCATTCCAGTCAAGGGCACATGCCTGGGTTGCGGGCTCAGTCCCCAGTAGGTGTGGAGGAGGCAGCCAATCGATGAATCTTTATCATCATTGATGCTTCCATTTCTCTTTCCCTCTCCCTTCTTCTCTGAAATCAATAAAACTATATATTTTTTAAAATACAGCTACCCACCCCACCTCCCGAATGGGTAAAATTTTAAAGGATGAAAATAAGGCTGATTCAAGAGTTTTAGGGTTGCAAACCGGAAACGCCCAGAGTGTTCTGAAGAAGAGAGAAATGCTAAGGGTTCTTATAGTAACAAGTACATTCTTGAGAAGAATTGCATTCTTAGCTTCTGGGTTGGTCCAAGGTATTTCCTCTAGATCCGGGGTGGGGAACCATTTTTCTGCCCAAGACCATTTGGATGCTTATAATATCATTCAAGGCCCATACGACATTATCAACTTAACAATTAGCCTGCTATATTTAATTAACTCACCCCTAATGACTTGGCAGGGCCAGACCAAATGATTTCATGGGCCTTACATGGCCTGAGGGCCGGACATTCCTCACCCCTGCTCTAGATGACCTGGTGATCTGGATAATGGATGGCAGGCTGTCAGGGACATTGACTGAGGGCTGGAAAGTTCAAAATTTTATGTTTCCAGGCTAATTAGAACAAGAATAAAGTAAATTTTTAAAAATAATAATAGAATTGTTTCCTTGTGCCTCAACCTGCTTGCTTTTTAGTAATTTAGTAGCTTGACTACAGTGACCCCATTTTATTTCTTTATTCTACTTCTCACAACACACAAAATAGTATATATATCTGAGTGAGTGAGTGTGTGTGTGTGTGTGTGTGTGTGTGTGTGCGCGCATGTGTATAGTACAACTCTATTTGTATGAATAAGAACAAAAAAGTGAGCCAACAGTGATAAACATCAGATCAGTGGTTGATGACTGCCGGAAAGGGAGAAGTGAGTTAATTACCTCTACTGAGAAGAGGCAGGGCAGAGCCTTCAGGAAACTTGGAAGAGTTCTATATCTTGATCTGAGAGGTAATTATACAGCTCTATTCACACGTGAAAATTCATTGGACTTTACACACTTCAGGCTTGTGCCCTTTACTGCGTGTATGATATACCATCAGTTACAGAGGAATGCAGTTTCCAGGCCCCCACCCCCAGGCATACCTGATGACTCTGATGCAGTTCAAGGGAGAACTCTACCCTGTACCCCACTTCTTCTTGCATGTGCTCCCCGTCTGTGTAGTCAGTTCTTTCTGAATTCCTCCTAAAACTAACTTTTTCAGGGAGAAAGAACACCCAACTTTGACCCTACTTCTCTGGCATTTGAAAAAGCAAATTCCTGGTCACAGTGTCATCTTGGGCATGGGACTTTGACAAAGTGCCTTCCCAGTGACGGTGCCAGGGGTGTGTTAACCATCTCCGACGTGGAATCGCTCTTGGTTTTAAGGTGCCAAGTAGCTTTGTGGTTTTCTGTTTCTGTGGATGTTCCTTTGGCAACTGCTAGGAACTGGAGCTTGTTTGTTTTCCCACATACCAAACACCACCCAGATGCCCTCCCCTGTTCGAACAGGGCTAGTGCAGCTGCCCCATCATGAGCCGCTGAGCCTTCTAAACTCTGGAGTCTGGCATCTTCCCTGTGGAATGTTCTTGAAGGTCACGAGGTTCCCGGACGCAAATGGCCTGAGTTTCTTCTGCACAGCTCACCATGAACACGATTTCCTTCTCTCCCATCTAGAACACAGACGTACCTGTGGTGGAACGATGGCACCAGGGCCCACTGGGAGACCCTGTTGCTCCATCTCCCCTTCCCAGCCCGTTTCCGTCCTTCCTAGAGGAGGGACCTGGGCCATGGGCTGCTGCTTCCTGGTGAAGGAAAAGGAAGAGGCGGGACAATCACGCACTGGTGTGCACACTGTTCTCCACGATTTGCCGAACAGAGCACGTCCCCGGGCCCTCCCTGAGCGCCTGCCCCACCAGCCATCAGCGCAGGCCTACAGGCAGAGTCCTTCAGGAAGGGTTAGGTTTCAGAGTCCTCGGGGAGAAGCAGATACCTCCCAGGGGTCACCGCACAGATACTATCCGCTGTCGATCAGCCCACAGCTGATGCGTATCTGGTCTCAGATTCAGCGATTGGGCTCGGGCCCAGCACCTGAGTAGGTGAGAGGCGCTCGGGGGGGGGGGGGGGGGGGGGGGGTTTGATGTCCGTTTTGCAGCTGGTGGCTTGAGTCTTCTGGGAAGAGCTGACCAGGCTAAGGGCACTTTATCTGTAATCTCCCCCTGCCTCCCCGGCACAGTCTCACAAGTCCGCCGCAGAACCTCTCTCCCAGCCACCCACGCCAGGCGGCCAGGGCAGCCAGAGTGCCTGGACTGAGGCAGGAAGGAGGCCTCCCGCACTCTTGCCTCACTCATGGGTCTTCCTCCAGCTCCCACCGCCCTCCGCCCACTGGGGCTGCTGGGGCAGGGGTAGCTGCCCTGCCTCATCCTAGGACGTGTGCACCTCAAAGTCAGGGATCACCAGAGTCCCCCCACATAGGGTCCATCTTCCATTTTTAAATATAGATATATATTTTTTGTTGATTTCAGAGAGGAAAGGAGAGAGATAGAAACATCAATCATGAGAGTCATCGATTGGCTGCCTCCTGCACACCCCACACTGGGGATGAAGCCCGAAACCCGGGCTTGTGCCATGACTGGGAATCAAACCGTGACCTTCTGGTTTATGGGTCAACACTCAATCACTGAGCCACGCTGGCCGGGCTAGGGTCAGTCTTTAAACTCTATGAAGGTGCAAAGGAGAGACCTGTCATCAAATCTGGAAACGGAGAGGCCCAAAGCAAGTGATGGGATTAGAGAGAAGCTGGCAGACAGGGTCTGAGAAGCAGGGCTGGCAGACCCAGGAAGGACAACTGGAGGGAACTGGTCTCCACTGAGCTCTGTGCATGGTCTGGCCTAGACCTGGTCACGCTGACAAGTGGTATATGAGATGTCTGCGGGGTTCCCCGTGACGGGAGACTGGGCGGGCCCAGAGCTGTGGAGAATCCAGGTCAGTCTACAAGATTCTGGAGTTAAAATGATCCTAAAGAAGATGGGACATGCCCTAGGTTTGGCTCAATGGATAGAGCGTCGGCCTGCAGACCGAAGAGTCCCAGGTTCAATTTCAGTCAGGGGCGCATGCCCAGGTTGCAGGCTCGATCCCCAGGGCGGGGGGGGGGGGGGGGGCGGTGCGCAGGAGGTAGCCAATCAATGATTCTCACTCATCATTTATTTGTCAATCTATCTTCTCCCTTCCTTTCTCTGAAATCAATAAAAATATTAAATAAAATTAAGCTGAAACCAGTTTGGCTCAGTGGATAGAGCGTCAGACTGCAGACTGAAGGGTCCCATGTTCGATTCTTCTGGTCAGGGGCATGTATGTACCTTAGTTGCGGGCACATTCCCAGTGGGAAGTGTGCAGGAGGCAGGTCGATGTGTCTCTCTCATCGATGTTTCTAGCTCTCTATCCCTCTCCCTTCCTCTCTGTGAAAAATCAATAATATATATATATATATTTTTAAATTTAAAAAGATGGGACAAAGGCGGCCAGGATGTGTTTGGAAGAGCCATACCCAAAGGGGTTCAGAACAGTGATACACACACACACACACACACACACACACACACACACACTGTGCCACGTGAACATGTGGATTATTTTTTAGCTGACTGCAATTAAGACCCCACGGCTGCCAAAGCCGGTTTGGCTCAGTGGTAGAGCGTCGGTCTGCGGACTGAAGGGTCCCGGGTTCGATTCCGGTCGGGGGCATGTACATTGGTTGCGAGCACATCCCCAGTGGAGGGTGTGCAAGAGGCAGCTGGTCAATGTTTCTCTCTCATTTACGTTTCTGGCTCTCTATCTCTCTCCCTTCCTCTCTGTAAAAAATCAATAAAATATATTTAAAATAAAATTTTAAAAAAGACCCCACGGCTCACAAGAAACTTTTACCTCTCCCTCAAAGAATTTAAATTTGGGGCCTTTCCCATAAGAGTTATTACTAGAAATACCTCTTCATGACCTATCTGTAGGTCAGGGCAAACTTCCAATTGCTGAACACCTGCTCTTGTTGACCTGCAGTGACCTTCCTCCCTTTTGAAGCTCCAAGATGCCTTACCGCAGCCTGGGCTCAGGATTTTTAACTCGCTGTCTCTGAACCTCTCATGCATGTGGGGCTCCCATACTTAGCTATGTAACTCAATGTGGTACTTTTTCTAAAGAGAGAAATGGGTAGAAAATGGATGGATGGTCTTTCTTTAGCTACGTTCAATGTCCACCTAGGACACCGTTGCCTGGACCTAGGGGACTGAGGTGGTCCTTGTGGCTGACCCCTACCCCCGAGTCTCCCACCACCACCCCGCTGTTCAGCAGCATGGCTCCGGATCTGCTCCACCTGCAGGGCTGCCGTGATGAGTCCGAGATAATCATGGAGGTACCACACTCCTGGCCAGACTCTGATTTGGGAAGCCTGGCTTCAGTGTACGGTATCCTCTGGGTGACAATTGTCTCAAGTGGGGTTTGACCTAAGACATCCTGAGAGAAGAGAAAGACTCTCGCCCCATGATGGGGAAGGCCTGTTTTCTCCTGAAGGTGGACAAAGAGGTTTGTGTAAGCCAGTTTAGGTTAGGGGTTCTAGAACCGGCACCCCCAAAGTACCGTAACTGGTGGGGGCATTCTTCCCACTCCACCCATGCGTTGATTTGACCTCTCATGGGTTAACTTTCCCCTTTTTCCCCAAGGTCATAGAGGGTCCTCCTTTTTGCCCTTTTCGGTCTCTATGCTGCACCCAGGACCGCTCCTTCACTCTCACACCCACCCTGGGGGTACAGATTCTCCCCACCTTACGAAAGAGGAAACACGGTCCTGGAGAGGTGCTGTAGCTCAGCTCAGGGAAGCTCCTGAAACATATCTCAGCCCCAAAGTTGCTCTGAAGCCATCAGCAACCACAGCTGGGAGGAAGGAGGCTGAGAAAGAGGGTCCCAGCCCTGCAGGTGCGGCGGGAGAGGCCTTCGGGCGGCCGTGGCATCTCAACTCCCCCGTCTGGGCCACCTGCATTCCTCAGGCAGAACATTCCTCTTTTTTTAATTTTAAACTTTAAATTATTAAAGAGATAATACTCGCACGGGTGTTTTGTTTTGTTTAATTTTTTAAAAAAGTACAAAAGGTTACGGAGTAAAACGTAAAGTTTCCACGATCCGGGGCAGAGCCTGGGGTGGCTGTTGTGGGCCTGGCGGTGGGGGAATCTCCATTACTCGCTTTCCCAGACCCTCAAGTTACCCCGAGACTCAGTCTGCTGGCTGGATAAGCACGGGGGGCAAAGCCGGCCCTTCCCCAGTCTTCCCAACCAGCGCCCTCCCGACACACAATCTGGCACCAGCTCCTCTTCCCGGTTTCGTTGATGTCTGTTCAGAGAGCATCTGTGCGTGTTGTGTGTGTGTGTGTGTGTGTGTGTGTGTGTGTTTGTATATATTTCATCCCACAGGGTTTTGACACAAGTGGTAGCATACTCTCACATTGTTCTGCGTTTTGCTTCGTTAACTTCGTGTCGTTGAGATTATCCCATATAAAAACACACAAGACCTTCTTCTTCCTTTCTGAGGGCTGCGTATGGATGGGCTGAAATTTAAGTCACCAATCTCCTACTGACGGTGTTTAGGTGTGTACGCTGTGTGTGCCACCTCAGAGGCTGCTGCACACAAGGCCGCGTTGACCATCCACCGACACATGTCCTTGTGCACAGGAATAACTGTGGGGTAATTTCCTAGCAAGTGAGGTTCAGGGTCGATGGGCACGTGCATTTGAAAGTTAACAGCTGTTGTCGATTGTCTTTGAAGGGGACATACCACCCAGCTGGCGTGGCTCAGCAGTTGAGCATCAGCCTATGAACCAGGTGGTTATAGTTTGATTTCTAATCAGGGCGTATGCCTGGGTTAGGGGCTTGATCCCCCGTGGGGGGCATGCAGGAGGCAGCAATCAATTATTCTCTTTCATCATTGATGTTTCTGTCTTTCTGTCTCTCTCTCCTGTCCTCTCTGACATCATAAAAATATATGTAAAAACAATAAAATAAAATAAGGTTAAGTAAAATAAAATAATAAAATAAAATAAAATAAAATAAAATAAAAGGGTTTTGCTGAAACCGGTTTGGCTCAGTGGATAGAGTGTCGGCCTGCTGACTGAAAGGTCCCAGGTTCGATTCCAGTCAAGGACATGTACCTGGGTTGCGGGCACATCCATCCCCAGTACGGGGTGTGCAGGAGGCAGCTGATGGATGATTCTCTCCCATCGATGTTTCTAACTCTCTATCCCTCTCTCTTCCTCTCTGTAAAAAATCAATAAAATATTTTTTTAAAGAGAAAGATTAAAAATAAATAAATAAATAAAGGGGTCTTACCAGTTGAGACCTCCACCCATAATAAACGGTGCCTCTTTTCCCCACACCCTGGAGAAGCAAGACATTCTCAGACCCACTGTAGGAAGAGGGTATGTTGGCCTGTTTTAGACCCCTCATATTTAATAAGACCAAGGGAGGACTACAGTGGCAAGAGAAGGACTCTGGGGCCAATCAGCACTAGACTTGAGTCCGGGCTCTATGACTTACCCACACTGTGACTCCCGTAAATGCCTTAATCCCTAAGGGCCTTGGTTTCCTAATATGTAAAGTAGGAACTAAAAATCATATCCATTTCATAGGGTCATCAGAAGGAGTCAATGGTAAAGTTTCAGTTATGCCGATAGGTAACAATACTGCACTGTGTACTAACAAAAAAAAATCTCTGAAAAGATAAATATCTTGTAAAGTGTCCTTACAACAATAAAATAAAAAGAATCATTTAATGTATATTCTTGGGCCCAGAGATGGGTCGATGGATGGGGGGGAAAAAACAAACCAATAGAGTTAACGTATATGTAAAGTTTCTAGGACCATGCCTGGCACACAGTAGGAGCTTAATAAACAGGAGATAATTATTGTGGTGGGCAACCTTATGAATATGAGTGTCCTCTCTGTCTGCTAATGGCTTTGATCGGGATTTGGCTCAGAAGCCTTGGGGAGGCACTGTGCCTGGGGACAGGAAGAACGCGGGGCTGAATGCACCCAGCTGGGAGGGGCTGGGAGAGCCCTGGGAGGGCTTCTAGCCGGGATGGGTTCAGGCCTCAGGAACACCTGAATGCACAGGGGGTGTAAGACTGGAACCGAAGGTTGGGGCATAAAATAGTTCAAGTTTTCCAAAAAAGAGTGTACAAGATGACCTAAGGTGGTTTTTTATACTATTAATGTTTTTGTATTTTATGGTACTTCGATAAACATAACAAACACATTTAAGAGATAATTCCAGCCCTGGCCAGTTTGGCTCACTGGATAGAGCGTCAGCCTAGGAACTGAAGGGTCCCAGGTTCGATTCTGGTCAGGGGCATGTACCTGGGTTGCGGGCACATCCCCAGTGTGAGGTGTGCAGGAGGCAGCTGGTCGATGCTTCTCTCTCATTGATGTTTCTGGCTCTCTATCCCTCTCCCGTCCTCTCTGTAAAAACTCAATAAAATATTTTTTTAATAAAAAGAGAGATGCTTACAAGGCAATTTTTTGCTCAAGATAATGCTAGAGAAGGTGTTCAAATGTTTAAGGAGTGCATTGATTTCAAGTTAAAGATTAAGTAAATCATAGCACATGGTGTGTGAGCCAAAATTATCCCCCAGATTGTGATGGCGATACATTAATAACTGAAGTGCATTAAACAACGACACACAAAAGCCGTGGCAATCAACACAAGTTCTGGAGTCAGACAGCCTGCAGTCCAAGTCCAGCTCAGCCACGTACCATGAACAGTTAGGCAGGCGCGCTAACCTGGAGGGGTCTCAAATTCCTGATCTGTAAAATGAGTGTGATATTAGTTTTCACTCACAGGGTTGTCATGAAGAGCCAATGAAATCACATGCATGACTCACCTCACTGCCTGGAAGGTAATGAACACTTAACAAATGTAATCATGGCAATTATCCTACTGAACGTAGGCTAAAGAGTTTTGACGGTGTTTTACAAGCAGTGAAAGAGGTTTTGTTTTTATAGAACTCATTCTGTTATGAAAATAACACCTCAACAACATGAACAAGGAACACTCTTTTTTAAAATATATATATATATTTTATTGATTTTATACAGAGAGGAAGGGAAAGGGATAGAGAGTTAGAAACATCGATGAGAGAGAAACATCCATCAGCTGCCTCCTGCACACCTCTAACTGGGGATGTGCCCACAACCAAGGTACATGCCCTTGACCGGACTCCAACCTGGGACCTTTCAGTCCGCAGACCGACGCTCTATCCACTGAGCCAAACCGGTTAGGGCACAAGGAACACTCTTAAACAAAAAGGAGAACCAGCTGTGATTCTCCCAATTTTAAATAATTTTCATTTCTGCACATTCTCCCCCAGACTTTGTCAACACGAGTACTTACTGTTCATGGTTGCAACCGCAGTGTTCATGCAAATTTTTGTGTTCCGCTTTCTCTCAACAAATGTGCTGTTACACACGGTTTCCATGCTCCAGCATATTCCTCATAATGTCATTTTTGTGGCCGCAGTTTTGCACTGGGGAGATTAGCCATCGTTTTTCTTAACCATCTCACCGCCTGGAGGAGTGCAGCAGGGTCGCCCAGTGGTCCACCTGGAGCCTTTTCGTGCTGAATTTCCTTTAGATCAACTCCTGGGAGCTAAAGTAATAGGACAAAAGGTGATTTTTTTTCAAGGCTCTGGTTACACATGCCCAGATTCTTTTTTTTTTTTAATCCTCACTCGAGGACAGAGGGAAAGACAGAGTGAAGTGCCGATGTGAGAGGAACACATCAATGGTTGCAGGCCGATGCACATCGCCTCGGGCCATTTCCCTAGACTCTTTTCCAGCGCTTCATGCATTGCTTCGCGTTGTCATTTGTATAGGGAATGGACAGAAAACAATCCCTGTCCCCCATAATCCTGTGGGCTGAAGCCACTGAATTTGCAAGGGAGAGTGAGTACCTGTGTGAGGGGCGTGGTAAGAAGCAAGGTGGAGGAGAGTCCCTCTCTCCAGTTCAGGGGATATGGACCCTGCTGGCCCATCCCCACTGCCCCTGTACAATTCAGACCCCACGAGGGGACCAATCACGGAAGCCTGCTGACAGCTTTCGCTGTCCCTCAGCCCATTTTCCTCAACTAATCTCAGAATTAATCTTCCCCAGCTTTGATCATGTGCCTCACAAGCCTCCGATGGCCCAATCTGGTTCCAAAATGATTAATATCTCTCCATCTAAATGCTCACTCACACGGATAAGGAAAGCCTTAAGACTTCAACAGGTAGACTGGTGAAAGCTGTGGGCAAGTACTTCCCCCAAGCAGGGTGAGCAGAGAGTCAGCACATACGTAGAAAACGGTCCAACAGGAAACCAGGTGAACGATGTGGACGATCGCGTTGCCCGGGAGGCTAAGCAGAGAATCAATAAATACTTGGAAAAATAGTTCTACCCATTAATGATGGAGGAGATGGGAATGGAGGCAGTATGGGGGGGAGCGTTTCTTACATACCGATTAGCCAAATTTGCAAGCACCGTCAGCCAGTGCTGACAAAGCTGGAGGGAGTCCCTTCGCCGCTGCACTAATTCTCTGCCCCTCCCACCTCCTTGGAGACACCTTCTCCTTGTAGCTAACGGGAGCAGCAGAAGTTTCTCTTGTGCCTGCAGAACGTTGGCTGCCTTTAGCTCAAAATACTCTGCATTACACAGAGACAGATCTCGGGGTGACTCATTCTGAAGCCTTGGGCCCATAAAATGGGTTCCCAGACTAAAAGAGTCAAAGGCAATTCATTGAATAGGCATCCCCAGGCAATGCTTCCCAATACTCCCCCCACGCCCACCCCCCCCCCAGACTTTCCCCATGGACGTCAGCATGACCACAGCACCTTGCAACATGATTAGCATCTTCCTCTCCAGACCAGCGGTCCAGGAGGTCAGCAACATTTGCCAAGTGCCTACTCTGGGCCAAGGCTGGGCCAGGTGCATGGAATAAACAAAGGGAACATGGACCCTGCACTCAGTGAAGCCACAATCTAGGGAGAAAGGGAGGCTCTCTTTCCTTGGAAGGGAACTCAAGCAGACTCAACGGGATCCAACTTTCTAACCGATGCACATACCTCCAGCGAGTCAAAATTCTGATTTGTGGCCAAGACGGTCATGGACTTTCATGAAAGAAGGAAATGCTTGCGTAGACCTGGATTCAGAGCCTGGCTCTTCAGCATCCTGGTCACGTCCCCTTTGATTAAGTCATCTGCCGGGCTGGAGTGCAGATGGAGGTACTGCTACCAAGGACTGGGAGGTTTCTCCCCACCCCACCACTCCACAAGGTGCCCCGCACCTCCTACTACATCGGCATTGCTCCTTTGTTGTTGTTTTTTTAAATATATATTTTATTGATTTTTTTACAGAGAGGAAGAGAGAAGGATAGAGAGTTAGAAACATCAATGGGAGAGAATAATCGATCAGCTGCCTCTTCCACACCCCTTACTGGGAATGTGCCCACAACCAAGGTACATGCCCTTGACCGGAATCGAACCCGGGACCTTTCAGTCTGCAGGCCGACGCTCTATCCCCTGAGCCAAACCGGTTTCAGTGGCATTGCTCCTTTGTATTCTAAGAAACCTGACTTGTAAAGCTAGGTTCAGTTGTAGAGGCCTGACTCCTTGGAGTTCTATATGGAAACACAGCCACCTCCTCTTCTCTTAACAAATACATCTCCATTCCAAACAACAAGGGGTCTCATGGACATGCATGGGAATTTCCCACCCACATGTCCAAGCTTCCGCCACACCCTTTGGTCAGGATGCACACACTGGCAGAAAGGGAGATGGGAAAAGATGTCCACACAGATCCTGGAAGTAGACTTGGGCCACTTGAGCAAGAGATTCCCATGTCCTGGCTACCCAAAGTGTGGTCTAGAAGGGAATTCAGGCTCCCAGAGGGCACATCCCTCAGTCTCAGGGACTTTTCACTCCATGGAGGGAACGTTGGCTGGAGGAAAACCCAGGGCAAAACCCTCTAGAGCATGGGACCCAGGCCAACACCCTTCTTGTCCAAATCTAAGCATAGTATTACCTCTCTGAGTTTGCTTCTCCATCTGTAAAAAGGGTTATTGATAGACCTTCCTCCACAGAGCTACTCTATTAAATGAGTCATACACCTAAGTTCATGACATAAGAAAGTGGTTAATAGAAGCCAGTTATATCATAAAGAATATAAGTGCATCTACACTATGGAATACAATGCTGCCATAAAAAAGGAAGGAATTTTCATCATTTGCAGCAACCTGGATGGAATTGGAGAGCATCATGCTGAGTGAAATAAGCCAGTCAATGAAAGAGAAACACCACATGACCTCACTCATTTATGGATATTAAAGAACATTATAAACAAGTGAACAGAAAGATAGATACAGTGACAGTAAAACAACAAGCAGACTGTCAAATGACAGCGGGGGTGGGGGGTAGGGAGACCTGGGGGGAGATAAGAGATCAACCGAAGGACTGGTATGCATGCATATAAGTACAACCAACGGACACAGAACTCTGGGGAGGGAGGGCATGTCTGGGAGGGGGCGGGGCAATGGTAAGCTATGTACACATATAATACCTTAATAAAAAAAAATAAAAGAATATAAGTGAACAGGGGCTCTAGAAACCAAATGGGAAGGAGAAAACACCTGACACCCTTGCCCTTTAAACTAATCTAGTTCAGGCTTCCTGCCCTGTTTTTAGAAAGAACCTGGAAAGGAGCCGTGTCCCCATCTGGCTGGGCAAAGTGGGCTGAGGAACTCACTGTGGGAAGGGGGACAAGAGCAGGCCCAGGCCCTCCCGCCGGAGTCTGTGGTCACCGACAAGCTCAGGGGCAGGCCTGCTGGCCACTGGGAGGGCTGCGGAACCCAGAGGTGGGGTCTAGGAGATCTCTAGAAATTCTGATCTTCCCCCCAGAACTCTCATCACACCCTCAGAGCTGGGAATGAGATCCAGCTGAGACGCTCCATTTTCGGTAGTTTCCAGTTCCAGAGCTGCAGAGGAACAAGGATGTCGCCAAGTCATGGCTCTGTGAGACTTTCGAGAGCATTCCGTTTAATGTCCCTTTTGATGACGGGGAGCCTGAAGGGTCGAGGGGGAGCGGTCTGTCCCAGGTTACCCGGCCACTCAGGGGCAGAGTCCAGGCTAGGCCTCAGGACTTCTAACTCAGGGGGAGATTGCTTTCACCGCGCTGAGCAGCCTGGTCTGAGCCAGGGGAAGGTGGAGAAGTTGGAGGTTAGCGTGGGGTCAGACACCCAGAGGGTAGGAGACTATAACGAGGAACTGACTCCCCGACCAAGCCCTACCACTCACGACGGCGAGTCCTCAGGTTATGACGGCGCTTTCTGCCCCTACACGGCAACATCTCTCTGTGGGCGCGCTGGTAGACTGAAGGAAAAAATTAATACTATTATGATTAGTGTTTCCTGGCACAGGGTCAGGGACTCTGTTAGGTGCTCTCGTGGCTTATCTTATTTAATCCTTAAGCAACCCCAGGAGACAGTATTGCCCGCCTCCCATCTTCTGGATGAGAAAACTGGGCCTCCCAAGAGTTGAACACCTTGCCCAAGGTCGTCTAGCTAGCGAGCAGCAGAGCCAAGACATGAGCCCATCACAGCCTGCGCTCCTGACTATTGAGCCACCCGGCCTTGTGCAGTCACTGCCAAGAGACCTACACGGCGAGGTTGCCAAATGGGTGGAGAAAAGGACCAGGGGAGTTCTGTGGACTCAACTCGGTGGGGTCCCCCAGATGGGAGAGAGGCCTAGGGCGTCACACAGAGCAGGGGGTGCTGTTGCTAAGGGGAAACTCAGAGGAAGTGGAGACTCCTCTAGCGGGGGCCAATATCCTGCTCCTTCTCCATGGCTTCCTTTCCACTGGTCTCCACACAGCAGGTGCCCCCCCCCACCCCACCCCCACCCCCCTCTCAGGGAAAATCCGTCCATCAGCCATTTCTGGAGATCCTTGGCTTCCTGCGGGGCTGCAGACCCATCGACAGCCACCAGAGGGCGGGCCAGCCCTATGGCCGAGTCTAAGGGCCCAGGACTCCCCAGGATGTGGCCAAGTGTCCCGCCAGGGAGGGAGGCACCTCGCTGCGCTATGGCACAGCCCTGCGTCGCACCTCGCCACCAGCTCTCTCCCTCGCTCCTCAGAACATCTCACTGCAGAAGTCCAACGCTGGCTCTCCCGAGAATAAAGATCTTGTGAGTCACCACCCAAAAGGCAATGGCAACAGGCGACACCACAAGCTCTGGTCCAAACTTTCTAGTTTTTCTAAGCACTTTCTCATACCTTGCGAGACTGGGAGATTCATCAAAGCCTCGTGAGCGAGTGGCATGTTCACACGGTACAGATGAGGAAACTGAGGCACCAGGGAGGGGAGTCACTTGCTCAGGGTCACCGGGAGACCTCTCTGGTCTTCAGACTCCAGGGAAAGCTTACCCAATTCCCTGCCTGTCACACAGGAGGGGGGCCGGAGGGGAGGCAGACTGCAAACGTGGGTAGGGAGAAACACGGGGTCGAATGTTCCACCAGGAAGACCAAATGCATGGGTGGCATTTCCTGTGGACAGACCAGCCAGCGACCCCCACCCCCTCCCCATACCCCACCATCCCTCCCCAAGCACACTAGGACCCTGAGCACCTGCGGGGGGCACAGAGGTGGACGCAGGCGTCTCCTGCCCTCAACCAGCTGGCAGTCCAGTGGGGGGAGAGCGGTGCGTCAGCAGATAGTGACCGGGAAACCGACGCCTGTATGGTGATGGGGTGTGGGCAGAGGGGTCCTTACACCTCAGGGGCATATCCAAGTTGGGGGTGTCCCCTGGGGGGGGCTCCAAGGCCCGAAGAAGAGACCTAGACTAGCCAAATGCTGTTGGCAGATGCGCCCCTTTCCCTGGAGCTCGCCCCGGGATGTGGGGGCTCCCCTCCCAGCTCCGGGGGTTGGGGCCCCGGGGTCCCCCCACCCCACCCCACCCCTGTGGGGAGAGCGCGGGCTCCGGGCGGGGGGAGGGAGGGAGGGAGCCGATGACAGCACACCTGAGTCAGCCCGCCGCCCACCCAGCCCTCGGCGGCGTCTGTCTACGCATCTTGTGATATTTCGCTCCCGGGGAGCCAGCCCCGCCGCGCTCCGGAGGCAGCTCGGCAAACAAACCCGGCGACAGATTGCGCCGCGGCTCATTCCGGGGAAGGACGCCAAACCCCACCCGCTACCCCCCGCGCCCCCTCCCTCCCTCCCTCCCTCCCGCCCGCCGCCCCCTCCGCCGGGCCGCCTCCCCGCGGGGCGGGCCCGGGAGATGCGGGGCCGGCGCCACCGGGGGGGGGGGGGGGCCGGAGACGCCCCTTTCCGCTCCCGTCCGCCCGCCCGACGGGGAGAGGGGGGGGGGGGAGGGAATCAGGGGCCAGAGGGCCCGGGAGCCAGGGACGGGCGGAGGAGGGGGCCAGCAGGGGGCGCCCGAGCTCCAGGGTGCAAGTGGGCCGGGAGCCCTCTGATGAAAGGAGGTGGGAGAGGGGAGAGGGGCGCACCGGGCACCGAGATGGAGGGACAGGGAGCCGCAAGGACCGAGGGAAGCGACAGGGCCACAGGGGGGTGGGAGAGAGAGAGGGAGAGAGATAGAGAGAGAGAGAGAGAGAGAGAGAGAGGACAGCGAGTGCATTGAGAGAGGACATGGCAGGGAGGGAGGGCAGAACAGAGACCATAAACTATGAATAAGGGGCGGGAGGGGGGGAGATAGAAAATGAGAAGAGAAAGAAAAAAACCCGAATGAGGACGAGGGAAGAATGACACTGTGGACGGCACGGAGAGTGAATGGGAAACCAGACCAGCATTTATGCAGCGCCGACTGTTTGCCGAGCGCCGCGCGGCGCGGAGCCCGGAGGGGCGGGGCCGGGCGAGGCGGCGGGGCCCGGGCTCCCCGGTCTGGGCTCCCGGGAGGGGCCGTCGGGGCTCCCGCAGGCAGACGGCTCCGGCGCCGGCCTCCCTACCCTCTCCGGCCGCCCCACCCGGCCGCGCCTGCTGGCCACGGTCCTCCCCGGGGCGATCCCTCCAAGCCCCGCGCCTGTCCTGGAGGGCGCCCGCCTGAGATCCGAACGCACCTCCCTTCCAAGGGGGGAAGAAGCGACTCGCGTGAAGCCAGCGCCCCCCTCCCCACCCCGGAGCCCTCTCCGGGCCCCACGCGGGAGTTGGGGTGTCCCATTTAGGACAGACACGTCCAACATGCACTTACAACCGCGCAAATGCACCCGCTCGCACATGCACCGGGCACGCGGGCACGTGCACCCTGGCCACCCGTCTCCAGGTTCGCTGCGCCGGGCCCACGGCCCCACGTCCCCCACGGGCGCGGACACGGCCCCCCGCGGGCTCCCTCCCCCCGGGCCGGGCCAAGGCGGCGCGTGCACGCCCCTGGGCACCAGCTCTGGCCTCATTCCCTCGGGGCTTGGAGGGCAGGAAAAAAGAAGGGGAAAGTGGAGCTCGGGGCGCGCGCTCCCAGGGGGGAGAAATGTGGGAGGCCTGGACCTTGGCGCCGCGGAGGGGGGTGACCCAGGAGCCCATCTCCTCCGGAAAAACTGGGGGGAGGGGGAACTGGACAAGCCGGTGAGGTTCCACACTCTAAAGCGCCCCCCTCTCCCCCGTCCGCCCCCCGGGATTTTCCTGGAGGCGAGGCGCCGCGAAGGCTGCGGAGCGCGGCGCTCCGGGTCCCCCCCCCCGGGAGGGGCGGGTCCGGGGCGGCGGGGCCCGGAGCCGCTCCCGCCTCCCCGCGGCCAGGAAAGGGTTACGTCGGCCGCTGGGAGGCGAGGGAGGAGCCAGCGGGCGCGGGCGGCGGCGGGGGCGGCGGGGAGCGGCTTCCGCGCCGTCCGCACTCCCGCTCGGCTGGCGGCCGGGGCGCACGCTCCGACGGACCCGCGCGCCGCCCGCGCCGCCGGGGAGCGCCCGCGCCGCGCTCCGACGGCCGGCTCCGGCCCGCCCCGCCCCGCCCCGTCGGGGCCCATGGCTCCCCCCGAGGCGCGCAGCCCGGGGGGCGCAGGCTAGAGCGCCGCGGCCCGGCCGCACCGCCCGGGGACTCCCGGGTCCCCCCCACACACACCCCGGAGACCCCCCCCGAACCCCGCACCCCGCACCCCGCGGAGCCCCCGCTGCCCGTCCGTCCGGCGGGCTCGGGGAGCGAGCGAGCGAGCGGGAGAGCCCCCCGCCCCCCTCCGCCGCCCCCTCGCCGAGCGTCGGGACAAGATGCTGCCCGGGCTCCGGCGCCTGCTGCAAGGTAGGGACCCCGGCCCGCCTGGGGGGGGGGAGCGGGGCCGAGGGGGGCCCTGGCCGGGCGGGGGGTCGCCCCGGCCCCGCCCCCAGCGCTGCCGCCGCCGGAGGGGCGCCCGGACCGGAGCGGAGCGCGCGGGGCGGGAGGCGCGGGGGGCCGGCGGCCGGGGCGGGGTGGAGAGGGGAGGGGTTCGGGGTTCGGGGGGGAGGACGCCGGGGCAGGCGGCCGGCCCGGGGGGGAGGGAAGCTCGGGCTCCGCCGTCCCGGCCCCACCTGCTCCGGGGACGCGGGGACTCGGCCGGCCGGCGGGGGAAGCGCCGACTCAGCAGCTCGCGCCCGGCGGCGCCTCAGCACTTTGCGGCCGCCGGGAGGACGGGGCCGTGCGCGGGGGCCGCCTGCGGGCATCGGGGCGCGGGGGCACCCCAACGTGCCGCGCCCCTGGCCGGACAGAGGGTGGGCGCTGGGGAAGCGGAGTTCCGCGGGCTGATTGGCAGCCAAGGGTGTGGGCCGGGGGCCGGGCCGGGGCGGGGAGGGGAGGGGGGGCGGAGGGGGCGGGTGGAAGGGGCGCCGTCACGACGGGGAGAACGTGGTTAGAGAGGAGGAGGAGGGAGGGGAGGAGGGGGAGGAGGAGGGAAGGTTGGGAGGGAAAGGCGTGGAGGGCAGTGGGGACCCAGGTGGGGACGGAGGAGGAAGGAAGGAGGAGGTGGACCGGGTTAGGGGAGGGGGGACAGCCAGGTAGGGACGAGCACCCAGAATCCGGGGACGGGGGGCCCCCATGGGAAGGAGCCCGGGACCCCGGAGACTGCAAGGAGAGGGGGGAGTGGGGAGACCAGCAGCCAGAGGAGGAGGGGGCTGGTGGGGAGAGACCGAGTCCCCGGGGGCACCGGGAAGGGGACCCAGGATGGGCGCTGGGGTCAGGGATGGGCGACCATCCCCGAGAGAGGGGCCGGGAGCTAATGCCAGGGTGGGGATGGGGCAGGGAGGAAGGGGAGGAAGGAGAGGAAGGGGTGGGAGAGAGGGATGGGGTGGGGGTGGGGGTGTTGCCAGGGATGAGACAAAGAGGCTTCTGGTAACCACTTCCACGTGGGAAGCCCTCCCTTCCCAGAGCGCCTGCCCATCGCATCCCCTCCCTCCGGGAGTGGAGGGGGCTCGGGGCTCGGGGCTTTGGGGGGGTGGGTGGCCGTGGGGGGAGAGGGGATAGGGGAGAAGGGAGGACCTTTGCATGGATGGCAGCCTCAGAGGGTGGGCACCCCGGCGGGCTCCATGCTGCCATTTATATCTCTGGACCTCACGTCGGATCCTGCCGCTGCCGCTGCTGCCGCCACGGTGACTGCTTATTTTGGGGTGTCACCTTCTGGCGGAGTGAGAAGCCGCTTGCAGCAGCCTAAACCTTCTCCGAGGCGGCGGCAGTGCCTCCCAAGGCCCCTGCGTCACCGTCACCGGCACTGCCACCACCTCCACCCCGCTCCCGGCTCCCCCTCCCGGCCCCGGCCCCCTCAGCAGCTGCCCCGGCCCAGCCTTTTCCCAGCCTGCCCCGCGGGGAGCCTGGGACCCTCCTTCAGGGTCAGAGGCCTGGCCACTCTGCGCCCCCCTCTCTGCCCTGAGGGTTGGTGCCCTGGCTCCTGCCTCCTCCCTCCGCCCTGGGTCCCTCCTTCCGCTTCCTGCCCCCGGCCCTCGGAGCCAAAGGGTGGCTCCGGGGTGAGAACGGTGCTCCTCAGCCTTGGCGCTCTGGGGTGGTGGCCCAGATTCCTTGACAGTGGCCCCTCCATGAATGGATCCTTTTTGGCTCTGGGCACCTCGGCCTTTGGGGATCGATACCGCGTTCTGGCCTCCCTCCATCCCTCCTCCGGCCGGCCCTGGCCCTGCCTTCTGGGCGCTGGTCATCTCTCCTTGACTCCCCGCGGCCTCCTCGCCGGCACAGCCCTGACCTGGGGCCCAGGAGAGGCAGGCTGCAGAGAGAGCCTGGTTCCCCCTTTGCCCTGACCCCGAGCAGCCCCACCGGCCCGGGGGCATGGCTGGCCCAGCCCTGGGCACCTGGGCGCAACGTGTGTGCGTCCTCCCTTCCTCTCACGGGCCGCGTGTCTCGCACTCGGAGCAAGCCTTCCTGGGTGGCCCGAGGTCTCCCTTTGCACATGAGCTGGCCCATCCTGGGTCCCACCTGTGCCCGCCTCGGGGCCCGAGGCAGCTCATGGCTCGTCTCTGAGCCTCCCGCCTCCCTCTCTTCTGCAAACCGGGGCCGATGCGTGGCTCTCCCGGGGCTTACGTTGCATTCTTTGTGCACAGAGACACGTGCAAAGAGTGCCTGGCACACAGTAGGTGCTTAGTAACAGACGGTTTCTGCCTGGCCCTGCTCTACACCCCCCTGCAACATTAGCCGTCACCGGCAGACTTTAGAGGGGGGGAAAAAAGGAGAAAAGGGAGGAAGGGATGCGCAGAGAGGGCGGGGACACTTAGAAGGGGCTTTCCCGGGCCCATAGAGGAGGTGTGGGGGGGTGAGTGGAGGCTTGGAGAAAGGAAGCGAAGGCAGGCAGGCGGTCAGAGATTCCGGTCAGAAGCTGAGCCGTCCCCTCCCGGCCTTCGGTGCCGTCACCTGGGCAGAGCTCTGCTCTGATGGCCGCTGAGGCGCCCCCCGCCAGCTCCGATGCCCTGTGCCTCTTGCCCCGTCTCTGCCGGGGACTCGCACCCTGAGGGCTGGGAGTAGAACTGTGGTCCTGGAGAGGGAGAGAGAGAGAGGAGGCCACAGGCCCGGGGGAAGGGGGGGAGGACTGATGGGGAGGAGCCCTGAGCAGCAGCAGGGATGGGGAGAGGACCGTGGGGAGAGGAAAAGGGCAGGGACCGGAGGGCAGAGGAGGGAGAGGAAGGCACAGCTCCCCGTCCCCCCACCCCCTGCCCCCTCAGCCCCTCAGCCCAGGAGCGCTCCAGCCAGGCCAGGCCTGGGGGCAGAGAAACCTCCCACCTCCCACCTCCCACCTCCCCCTCCTCCCCCTCCTCCAGCCTCCAGTGAGAGCTGCGGCCTGAATTATGGATGAGGCTCCTTGGGTTACAGCTGCTTTGCATGGCGGCGGTGGCCAGAAATGGCAACAGAGTCACTGTTACGCAGCAGCTGTCACGGAGGGGCCCGGCTCAGGCGTGGGGAGGTGGGCCACAATGGGAGAGACACTGGGACGCGGGGGTGGGGGAGGGTGGGAAAGAAGCAGGGAGCCCCTTGTGTGGGCAAGCGGGGGCCAGGGAGCTGTGGGGAGAGGGATGCCGGCTCCCCCTGAGCCGCTGAGCTCAGCCTCCCGCTGGGAGAGACCCTGGTGGCCCACGGTGGCCCCTGACTCTGGAGCGCTCCGGATTGCACACCCTCCCCTCTGTCTCTCCTGGGGAGCCGTCATCCCTAGAGGCCAGCCGGGGAGAGCAGTGCTCCCTGGGGGGGGGGGGGGGGCTCACACTCCGTGAGTGAGCTCACGGAGAAGGGGTGGGATGAGGGGATCAGAGGAGGATTTGGCTTTCTCTGGTGTCCCTGGGGGAAGCGAGCGCAGAGGGTGCCCCCGCCAGGAAGGCAAGTGCCCTGGCCAAGCGTGAGGGGGCTCCTTCCCGGCCCCCCGCCCTGCCCATCACATTCGCTGTGTGACCTCGGGCGAGTCGCCTGCCCTCTCTGAACCCCAGGTGCAGCGGCTTCAGGAGGCCAAGCGCTTGAGCCAGGTGGACTGGAGAACCTCTCCGGCGCTGGCATCCCCAAGCCTCAGCCCCTCGGAAGCCCACCAGGGCTCCGTGCCCGCTCCCACACCCCGCCCCTGCCAGGCTCTTCTGCTGCGGGGTGAGAGACACGCTCCCCCAAACCCCCCCCCCCCGCCCCCACGTGGCTCTGAAACTCCCGGGAGAAAGTCATCGTGAACTGCCGCACGCGGGGGAGGGGTGAGAAGGGCCGAGAAACGCAGAGGTGGTGTGAACGGATAGCACAGCCGCCGCCGCCGCGCTGTGTCACTGAATGTTACATCACGCCCAGCCTACACACACACACTCACACACACACACACACACACACACACACACACACACGTATGCACGCACGCACGGGGCCGGCACTCGCACACGCGTGGGGACAGCCCGCACATGCAGGGAGGGCCGGGGGTGCTCGTGGTGAGGCCCCACATGGGAGCAGGAGCATCACATCGGCACGGGGTCCCCCACCCTGGCTGTGGGCCCCCCACGGGAGTGGGCCACCCATCATGTCCACCCCGGCTCCGCGGCTCCCCGGGGGCGGTGTGTGCGGGGCTCGGACACAGACAGCCACACGCAGCACCCGGCGCCACGTGCGGTCATGCACCCCTCGGTCGTCCCGGGGGGGCTGTGAACCCCAGGGAGCCCTGCACGTAGGTCCTGGGTCCGAGGCCCGCTCGGCCTCCCCTCGGCCTCGGGCTCGCAGAGATCTCGATGCAGCCCCAAGCCGGTCTCTCTCCGCCGGGGGCGAGCTTGCTCCCCAGAAGACATTTGGTGATGTCTGGAGACATTTGGTTGTCATCGTCAGGGGGAAGGTGTTACTGGCATCCAGTGGGTAGAGGACAGGGATGATGCTGAACACCCTGAATAGGACTCGGTATGGGACCGCCCCCCCCCACCACCACCACCACCAAGAGCGGTTGGCTCAGCTCTCAACACGAAAGTCCAGGGGCCTGGCAGTTAACACAGTCAAACCCGCCGCCGCGGTGCCAGCGAGAAGGAAAAGACCACCACTCGCCAAACAGCCAACACACAGCAGTGCTTTCCAGTGTCCGCTCGGCATTCCTTTTTTCTTTTAATATATTTTATTGATATTTTACAGAGAGGAAGGGAGAGAGATAGAGAGATAGAGAGATAGAGAGCTAGAAACGTCGATGAGAGAGAAACATCGACCAGCCACCTCCTGCACACCCCCGCCAGGGATGTGCCCGCAGCATGTACATGTACACGCCCCTGACCGGAATCGAACCCGGGACCTTTCAGTCCGCAGACCGACGCTCTCCCGCCGAGCCCAACCGGTTTTCGGCACGGCCTTTCTTTATTTCTTTATTGTTCTGTTCGTGTCCCAGGGGTCTCCAAGAGGGGAAGTGGCCGGGGCCTCTTGCAAATTAGGTTGTTTGCACCCAGAACCCTCCCACCTAGGAGCCAGGCTCCTGGCTGTGGCGGGGGGAGGAGAGGGGGTGTCTTCTGGTCATGGGGGGAGAAGACAGGGGGGTCCCTGGTGGGCACTCCTGCCCTCGCAGCCTGCCCAGAAAGGCCTGGCCCCCTGTCCCCACAGGTCCCGCCTCAGCCTGCCTCCTGCTGCTGCTCCTGGCCCTGCCCGCCGCCGCCGCCGCCGCCGCCCCCGGCTGCCCCATGCTCTGCACCTGCTACGCGTCCCCGCCCACCGTGAGCTGCCAGGCCAACAACTTCTCATCGGTGCCGCTGTCCCTGCCGCCCCGCACCCAGCGCCTCTTCCTCCAGAACAACCTCATCCGCACGCTGCGGCCCGGCTCCTTCGGGCCCAGCCTGCTCACGCTGTGGCTCTTCTCCAACAACCTCTCGGCCATCTACCCGGGCACCTTCCGGCCGCTGCAGGCCCTGGAGGAGCTGGACCTCGGCGACAACCGGCACCTGCGCTCCCTCGAGCCCGACACCTTCCGGGGCCTGGAGCGGCTGCAGTCGCTGCACCTGTACCGCTGCCAGCTCAGCAGCCTGCCCGCCACCATCTTCCGCGGCCTGGTCAGCCTGCAGTACCTCTACCTCCAGGAGAACAGCCTGCTCCACCTCCAGGTGAGCCCCCCGCCCCCCACACCCGGGCGCGGGCCCCTGCGCCCCCCACCCGCCCGCCGTCCCCTCGCTCTTCTGCCCCCGCGCGCGGGCCCCTTCGCCGTCCCCAGCATCTCCGCCTCCCTCCCCACGTCTGGCCCTTCTCTAAGGGCGTCCCTCTCGCTTTCTCCGGGGGCTTTCCTCCATTTGGTTGTCTATCTGTCTGTCTGTCTGTCTATATCACCTGTCTGGTTCCCTTGCTGCCCCTGTCACTCCCTTATCCCCCCCTCCATCATCACCACGTGTGTCCCCTTCTGCCCCTGCCCGTCCTTTCTGTCTATCCCTCTGCCTCTCTCACTGGCTTGCCTCCCCCATCTGTCTTCTGGTCTTCAGTCTGTCTCCCTTCACACACACACACACACACACACACTCCCTCCATGTGCACCCATGTCTGGTCGATGCATGTGTCTTTCTGTGATCTCTCCTTTCCCCTTCGTTCGCCTTTCGGGGGCTCCGTCTCTCCCCGGCACCAGGCCCAAGGGCCTCTGTGGCTGCTTTCTCTCCCCCCTCTCCTCCCCCCCCCCCCACTGCCGCCGGTGTCCCAGAGAAGGCCCCACCTCTCTCCAGCGCCCTAGCTAACGGGACGAGGAGAAACCCTACACTCTCTAGATCCCCATCCCCAACCTGCTGTCTCCAGGAAAGGGAAGAAGGGAGGGAGGGGAAAAAAAAAAAGAAAAGGGTAAAGAGCCGTTAAGTAGCTGGAAGATGGATGCTCCGAAAACGGAAGGAATAACAGTAATTGCTATTTATTGTTATTATTATTGATCTAAATATTGTTTATTGTTGTTATTAAGCTGACTGCCTGACAGTCCAATCCTCCCATTCTGTTTCCCCAGGAAGCAATAACACACCCTCCAAACCACCCTCCCCCGGGGGGCGGGCTCCGCAGCCTCGGGTTGGCGGGGGGGGGGGGGGGGGGGGGGGGGGCTGGAATGTCCAAAGCCTCCCTTCCCCCCACACAGATAGACGGAAGCCAGGCCTCCTCCGCCCGGGCCTGTGAGGATTTGAAATTCAGGTCAAGGTTCATGCAGATAAAGATAGTAGCAATGGCGGTAATCATTTAACAATCATGTGTTGTGCACCCACTATGTGCGAGGCGCTGAGAATGCAGCGGTTCACAAAACAGACAAAGCCCCCTGCCTTCACCGAGATAGCACGCTGCGTGGCGGAGAGAGACGGAAGTGAAATACGATAGGCCCCCCCCTCTTATCTATGGGAGATCCGGCCCAGGACCCCACGGGTGCCTGAGGTCTCCGGTAGTAACGGAACCTTGTATGCACCAGGTACATACACACCAGTGATAAAGTTTGTTTCTAAAATAGGCACAACTAGAGATTAACAACAGTAACTAGTAATAGAACAAGTCTAATAATAGACTGTAATAACAGTTATGTGGATGGCTTTGGCGCCATCATGAAGGAAAATAGAGGGGCTTAAGCGTAGGCACTGTGGGATACCTCCCCCCCACCCATGATCTGGCAACTCAGGTGGCTGCTAAGTGCCTAACAGGCAGGGAGCGTGTGCAGCACGGAGACGCTGGACAAAGGGATGGATCCCATCTGGGTGGGATGGCTTCCAGATCTCTCCATGCTGAATAGAGCAGCACGCAACTTAAAACTTACGAATTCATATATATTCATATATATATATATATATATATATATATATATAATTGATTTTTTACAGAGAGGAAGAGAGAGGGACAGAGAGATAGAAACATCGATCAGCTGCCTCCAACACACCCCCCCCCCCCCACTGGGGATGTGCCCGCAACCAAGGTACATGCCCTTGACTGGAATCGAACCCGGGACCCTTCAGTCCACTAGTCTATTCACTGAGCCAAACTGGTCTTGGCAAAACTTAGGAATTCTTTGTTTCTGGGATTTCCTGTGTAATCTTTTTGGACCATGGTTAACTGCAGGTAACTGAAACCGCGGGAAGCAAAACCGTGGAGGGGAGGCAGGAGGGCTGCTGGACATAGGATGTTGGAAAAAGCATGTCGTGTTGTTCTGATGGCGTCAATAATGATAATAGTGCCCACTACCCCTTAGCGGGCACGCTCTGTATGGGGCGCTAGGCTAAGGCCTTCATGGGTATCAGCTCTGCCACGTACAAGCGTGTCACGTCTTTCGATCCCCCCGAGCCTCGGTTTGTCCATTTGTAAGCGGGGGGTAGCACCAGCCCATCTCCCAGGGACTTGGTAAGTGTGAGTGCATGAATAATTTGTAGGGCACTTAGAACAGTGTTTGGCGTGCGATGAGCACTATATAAATGCTTGTTAAAATACGATTTAAAATAAGAGAGGCAAGCCTCGTTTAACGTGGATCTCGGGGAAACGGGGCCGTTTCATTCTTGGACCTCATCTCGGAGATCTGGGTCAACTTCAGGGGTGATGCCCGGGCCATGGGTGGATCCTAGAAAACTCCCTCTTCTCTTTCCTCCCTGACTTTGCCGAGCGCCTCGCCGCTTCCGGGGCACGCTCAGCCACCTCCTCTCACTTCCACAGCCCCGCCAGGAGGTGCTCACACCTCCCCACAGAGGAGGAAACTGAAGCCCAGGGCCCCGAGCCTTTGTAGATATCAGGCCTCTCCACAGGAAGTCTCTTAAACCATTGCCCGTGTGCCCGGGGGCTCACGTGTCCTCAGCAGCACGCTTAACCCCACGCAAGCCTGGCACAGACACAGGAAGGGTCAGAGGGCCTGAGCTGGAATCCCTGCTCGGTGGTTCCCTGACTCATTTAGCTGAAGGCCTTTTGCCCTTCCTCTCTGAGCCTCAGTTTCCTCATCTTTAAAGCGGAAATAAATTTTTAAAAAGCATCCTTTCCACGAAGGACGGCGGTGCAGAGGAAATGAGTTGTGTAGATAGATAACAGCACACAGGTCAGTGCCGGACACATTCTGTCGTTAGAACTGGTCCTCCCCTGGCTCTCTGAAAGGGGAAGTTGGTTCTACGCACCCCTGGCCTGAAGGGTGTGGCATCTTCACACCGGGTCCTTCAGAGAGAGAGAGAGAGAGAGAGAGAGAGAGAGAGAGAGAGAGAGAGAGAGTCAGCCCCTGCCTGTGAGCCACCTGGAGGAACGAGGCTGGGAGATGCCCCCGGTGGGGGAGGAAACGTGGGCCGGGGTGATGGCCCCAGGATGCAGGTGTGAGCCGAGACAGAGCAGGGCCTGCCCCCCAGAGGGGAGCGGTGGAGGAGGCAAGAGGACCACAGCTTGTAATGGTTATGAAGGTGGAGAGGGAGGAAATGGGGTGGGGCTGGAGGGTCTCACAGACTGTCTTCCGTGTGCCAGGTACTGTGCCAGGTGAGTTCATTCATCAACAGACATGTATTGAGTGCCTACCGCCGGGCGGTGTTCTGGGTGCCAGGGACGCAGAGGCGAACAACAACAACAACAAAAAAAACACAGTCTCTCTGCTCTCCTGGAGTGTGTTTCCTACTCGAGTGGAGCCAGAGCCTTTCCCTCATCACTTTCACTCACTCGCCAGCCTGCGTGGCGTATCAGAGCAGTCTGTGCTCGGGCACCTCCGAGTCTGAACGCCAGCCCCACCTCCACTTTGCTCAGCGCCTGAGGCCTGCCTGGCCCCACCTGTAACGTGGGGGGGTGCCCTGCGCCTCGGGGTCTATTGTGAGGGTTCGAGGAGATGCTCCCTGAAGAGGGCTCAGCCACGTGTCTCATCCCGAGTTAAGCATAACCGGGCAACCGATGGGTCCGGGCCACCTGTCGCTACTTGAGCCACTTCAGCCGAGACAGGGCTGAATCGTTTAGGGGCATTTATTGCAATACTGCCGGCAGTGTGGGAGGGCGGCAGGTCATCCACAAAAAAATCTGCTCTCCCCTCCCCACAAGCCAGCTGCTTGTACTGGGCCGAAGGGCAAAGATGATGTGCGAAAGCACGAGTTCCAGGCCCGGGGGAGTAGGCAAGGCATAATGGTTACAGGCCGCAGGCAGTGCGGGCCTGGACAGGGGACGGGAATTGTAAAGGCAGGCACCTCCGGGACCAGACGGTTTCGGCCAGGAGGCTGGAGGCAGCTCTTGGGAGAAAGGAGGGTGGACTTCCTTCCAATGTTAGTTCCCAAGCCCCAGCATGTGCAACTGTCAGCCAGGTGAGCGCGGGCTTTCTCTAATCAGAACGGGACGACCACGGCGAACAGAGCATGATCAGTATCAGAGCATGCTCATAGTCATAGCTAGTCCCCAATATTCTATTTCTGCCCCTAGCATAAGCATCAATCCCCCCCCCCCCCCCCCCCCCCGTTGACAGCGAAGGACACTGAGGCTCAGTGACGTTGAGGCACCAGCTCAAGGTCACCCAACTAGCAAAGGGCTCAGCCTAGAATTGGCCCAGGTCTGTCTGACTCAAGTGTGACCCATTCAGCATCCTGTCTCCACATTCTGCTACAATATTCTGCTGTGGAAACCTAGGCTTGCCCTCCCCCAGCCCCCCTTTCCCCGTCTCTGGAAGGGGAGATAGTAACATCTGCTTCGCGGGTTTGTGACGATCAGGTGGCTACCGGAGACGTGTGTAGCACCGAGCTGGGCCCATAGTTAAAGCTGAGTAAGTCACCTACCTGCTTGCCTATGCTGACGCTGGCCCATGGCGATGACACCAGGCATAGATTGGTGATCTCTGTGAGTGAGGGGGGTTAGGGGGGACTGGCACAGGGTAGGCACTCAATACAGCTTCGTTGAATGAATGAGGTACATTCCAGGATTCGCTCACTCATAAATATCCGATGAGGATGGATATCTGAATGATCAACACTCTCAAGGCCCTTGTTTCACAGATATCAGTAAAAAAAAAACAAAGGAGACTCAGAGAGGTGCCTGGAGCTGCCCAAGGTCACACAGCTCAGCCGCTGGTGCCAGAGACTGGAGCTTGGGCGGGCTGGAGGGAGGGAAGGTTAAGAGCAGGATGCTGTCCGGAGGAGAAGGGGGGGCGGGGGTGCTGCGCTGAGATTCCATATGGATGTAGAGAGCTGCGAACCGGCTGGGGGAGGTGAGGGAAATGTGGTTTTGGAAATGGAAGAAGATGACTCCAGCAGCCACTCTCAGCCCAGAAGGAGGGGGCGATTGGGGGGGGAGGTGGTGGGGGAGGGCGAGGGCTGTGAAAGTCGAGAGCTTATTAATGCGCAGAGGAGGCTTTAACGGTGGAGAGGACTGGATTTGAGAGCTGCAGCCCAGGAAGTGGCGGCGGGATTTGGCAACAGCTTGGATGGGGGGGAGGGGAAATGGACCCCAGAGCTGAGGGTCAGGGAGGGAAGGGGCAGGACTTTTGCAGAGGGTAGAGGGGGGAAGGAGAGGAGGGTAGAATCAAGGAATTTTGTGGGGCTGTGGGCCAAAGGCACCGCAATTCCCTAGGGGCTCTGAACCTTTGATCTTCTCTTCCTGACCCTCCCAAGCCAAACTCCATTGCCTGTGCTCCCTCAACTCCCCCGCCTCCCCCCCACACACACACACACCCCACTAATCCTCTCACAGGTATCTCTGAGGGTGTCCCACTCTTAATGGCACCCACAGGAAAGAGAGCCCCTAGCTAGGTGTTTGAATAGGAGGGACTCAGAGCCCACGCTCAGGGTGGACCGGAAAGAGGACGAGGGTACCAGGCCAGATCGGGCCGGGCCACGGCCACAGCGGTCCAGGGAGCCCGCCGGAGACCTGCACGGAGCTCACGTGGGGGTGGCGCAGGGAGTGGATGGAGAATGCTGGTGTCAGAGGCAGCCGAGAAGGTTGAGGGGGACGGATCTCAATGTGGCCAAGAGGAGGGATCTTGGCAGGCTCAGTTCCTGCAGCGGAGAGGGCGGAAGCCAGATGGGAGGGGGCGAGAACACGCAGGAGCACAGGAAGGTGGAGGCTGTGGGTGTGGGCTGCGAGTCAGTGCCCTGCCCCCCCCCCCGGAGCGCCTTTGACCAGACTCCTGGGTGGGGTAGGGGAGGCGTCCCCCCCCCCCAGACAGGGAAGGGTGGGAGAGCCACCGTGGGGAAACAGGTCCCCCAGGGCGCACTGGCTGGAGCAGAGAGGATCCCTGTGTCCCTAGGAACCAGACCCGCCGCCGGGCCTGCTGACCACGGTGATGTCCTGCATCCCCGAGGGAGGGCCTCAGTCCTGGGGCGCCGGGCCCCTCTGGCGAACCCTCCACCTCTCTGGGCCTCGGTGCTCTTCTCTGTAACAAGTGGGCTGGGCTGGTAGACCCTGGAGCTGATCATCCCGTCGAGAGCTGGTTCAAATGCAGACCCCAGCTCCTGGGCCCTCCCACGCCCACACCCTCCCCACGCCCACACCCTCTTCACTCTGACCCACGGTCCAAGATGAGCAGGGCTGATTTGGGCACTGCCCAGGCCAGACAAGTGGGACAGCCCTGCTAAGCAGGCAGTGAGGTAGAACATCAGCTTCTTTCCCCTCCCTGGCTGCCTTTGGGGGCGAAGGGGGGGGGGGCTGACACCTGGTCCCCTTCATATCTTAGCCTAGCAGCAGGACTCTGGGACCCTGGGGTGCTCCTCGGTTATCTAACTGAGCCCCTGTGGTCGTAATAACCATCATTTCTTTCTTTTAAACATAGTTTATTGATTATTTTTTTTTTACAGAGAGGAAGGGAGAAACATCGATGAGAGAGAGTTAGAAACATCGATGAGAGAGAATCATCGATCAGCTGCCTCTTGCACACCCCCTACCGGGGATGTGCCCGCAGCCAAGGTACATGCCCTTGACCGGATCGAACCCGGGACCTCTCAGTCCACAGGCCGTCGCTCTATCCACTGAGCCAAACCGGTTTCAGCTAACCATCATTTCTTGAGGGTGGTGGAGGTCCCCACCAGGTCCTGAGAGCATGATCTCATGGAACCCTCCCCCAACCTGCGGGGTATTCTCCAAGGTATACAGACAGAGGACACAGAACGCGCCCCCAGTTCACGCAGCTGGGAAGAGGGCACGCCGAACAGGCACCAGGGGCTGTGACTCCTGAGCCCGCGGGCTTCCTCCTTGGACTGGTCACCGGTGTGCCCAGCACTGTGCCCGGCTCTTCACGGCCCGATCTTTACTGGATCATCTTCTTTAATCCTCAGACCCAGCCCACGAGGAGGTACTCTCACTCACCCCCGTTCCATCGACAGGCTTAGAGAGATTACCGGCTTGGCCAAGTTTAAAGATAATGGCCAACTCCTGGAATGCCTTCCACGCGGGAAGCTGGTTCTAAGCGCCTTAAGCCGCGTTGCTTCTTCACTTAATCTCCACGTCTTACAGGCAAAGAACCGGAGGCGTAGAGACGCCGTCACTTGCCCGAGGTGGCACCGTCAGCTATGGTAGACCCGGGGTTTGAAGTGGGGAGATCAGGCTCTCTGTCTGCACGCTGAACCAGTATCTTCTTCCCCCAGTGTGGTCCCCCATCACCAGATGCAGCACCTCCTGGCAACTTGGAGACAGACAGGTCCTCGGGCCGCACCTGCTAAACCTCAACCTCTGAGGGCAGCGCTCGGGGATCCCCAGGGATTCTGATGGTCCAAGTTTAAGGACCACTGGCCTCCATTGCATCCCCTTTTCCACATTCACCTCTGTCTAGGTTAAAGAAGGGAGGATTCAAACCCAGGACTCCGAAAGGAAAAGGAAAAATCAGATACCGTTTCCCACTGTATCCTCCCACCCACCCACCCCACCACCACCTGCAGGCCTTGGGAAAGAAACCTCCACCCGTCTCAGGACCTCTCTCTTCTCCTCCCCTCCTCTCCCCTCCCCTCCCAGGATGACCTGTTCGCGGACCTGGCCAACCTGAGCCACCTCTTCCTGCACGGGAACCGCCTGCGGCTGCTGACGGAGCACGTGTTCCGCGGCCTGGGCGGCCTGGACCGGCTGCTGCTGCACGCGAACCGGCTGCAGGGCGTGCACCGCGCGGCCTTCCGCGGCCTCGGCCGCCTCACCATCCTCTACCTGTTCAACAACAGCCTGGCCTCGCTGCCCGCCGAGGCGCTGGCCGACCTGCCGGCGCTCGAGTTCCTGCGGCTCAACGCCAACCCCTGGGCCTGCGACTGCCGCGCGCGGCCGCTCTGGGCCTGGTTCCAGCGCGCGCGCGTGTCCAGCTCGGACGTGCCGTGCGCCACGCCCCCCGAGCGCCGGGGCCGGGACCTGCGCGCGCTGCGCGACGCCGACTTCCAGGCCTGCCCGCCCGCCGCGCCCACGCGCCCCGGCGGCCGCGCGCGCGCCAACAGCTCCTCCAACCACCTGTACGGCGTGGGCGTGGGCGTGGCCGAGGCCGGCGCGCCCGCCGCCGACCCCTCCACCCTCTACCGCGACCTGCCCGCCGAGGACCCGCGGGGCCGCCAGGGCGGCGACGCGCCCACCGAGGACGACTACTGGGGCGGCTACGGCCCCGGCGGCGGCGGCGGCGGCGGCGAGGACCGGCGCGGCGAGCAGACCTGCCCCGGCGCGGCCTGCCAGGCGGCCCCGGCCGACTCCCGCGGCCCCGCGCGCCCCGCCGCGCTCCCCGCGCCGCTGCTTGGCCTCCTGCTCCTGGCGCCCCGGCACCTCTGACCGCGGGGCTGGGACTGCGGAGGAGGAGGAGGAGGAGGAGGAGGCCCCGGGCTGGCTGCCCCCAGCCCCCCAACCCAGCCCCCCAGCGGCGGCTCTGGCCCCATCCCCGCCCCTGGCCTGGCTGCCTCCCTTCCCCACCCCCGTCCCCCTCGGCTCCGCCCTCCCTGGGGACCAGGCCTCCTCCTGGGATGCTGGCTTCAGACTCTCCCCAGGGTCTGTGTCTGGTGGCTCAGCCCAGGATGATTCCTCCCCAACCCTGGCCGTGAACTCGCGGGATGGGGCACCCCAGGCAGGCAGGCGCTGACCCCTCCTCGCAACGCCCAGCCCAGCCGCGGACTGGAGAGGAACCTCTGTCTGCAGAGCATCTTCCACCAGCAGAGCCTTCAGAAGCTCGGGGCCGGGAGCGCCCCCCCTGGGAGCCCCGCGGAGGGATGCGCAGCGGGGCCGGGCCGACCCCGGGCCCCGGCTTCTCCAGCCCCTCTCCGTCTCCCGACTCGGGAGGAATACTTTTCTCCTACGTCGACCGGGACACTTTTTAGGGTGCCCGGAGAGAGAACTTTCCTCTCCGCCGTGGCCCCTGTGTGGTGAAGATCAACCCAAGTTGTTTGGGGTGGGGGAAATTTATTAAAAATTCTATTATTTTATCTCCTTCCGTAAGGTGTGTTGGCTCGGGACCTCGGACGTGGGAGGAGGGTGAGGTACCATCAGGATTTCAGGGCGAAGAGGATTAGAGAAAAAAGGGAGGGGGGGTGCTTTGTGGCCTTGAAGAGCTTCTTGCTCCCCCCCCCCCCCCTAGGAGAAGAGGCTGCCCCTGAGGAAGAGGGGTGTGGCCTGGGGCAGGCCAAGGCGGGGGCTGACAGAGCCTGGGCTCCCCATTTGTCCAGGAGAAGTGGCCCCGGCCCACCCTGACCTGTGTGGTGCCCCGGGAGCTACGCCTGGGCAAGGCCTCCAGCCTGGCCGACTCCCTCCCGGTTCCCACCTTCTCCTTGCAAGGAGGAACACAGCCAGCCCCAACCTGGCTTTGAGTGAATCCGAAAAAGACACCTCTACCGCAAGGGAATCCAACCCCACACCAGACCAAACGCCCAGCAAGCAGAGCCTCGGGCTGGGTTTCAGCTCCCACGTGCCCCTCCGCTGCGTGCCAGGGCGCAGCCCGCAGCCTGCACACGGGCACCCAGCCCCGCAGCCAGCCCCTCCCTGCTCCTGCCATGGACCCCATTAGACAACCAGTTCTCTGGGTCCCAGGAGAAACCAAGGGGCTGCGTGGCCAGGGAGACAAGAGTCCTGTGTTGGGGTGCCTTGCTGGCCTGAAGCATGATCAGAAGCCCCGTCCGCCCAGTGTGGGGAGGAGATGCCGGAGGAAGGGAAGAGGGACCTGTGATGGAGGCGAGACTCATCAGACAGAAGCATGAGCAGATAGATGTTCGATGGTTTACATTCTAGGGTTCAGAGTCTAACTTAGGAAGTGGGCATGGAAAGAGAGAGGACCTGGATGCCGGGGTTCATGGAGGAAGAATGCTGAGATTCTGTGACTCTGGCCGGGCGAGGTGGCAGAAACAGGAAGGGGTCAACACCGAAGGCCTGAGGCAGGTGGACGGGGAAAGGGTGTGGGGAGGAGGGTGAGGGCGATGAGAGCAGCCAGCTAGTCAGGAAGCTGCGGGGCGGGGGGGGGTCTCTGAGGCTGGGGTCTCCCAGGGGCCTGTGTCAGGCTGGCTCTCAGAGGCTGGTGTGGGAGGGGAGGGGGACGCAGCCGGGCTGGGGCTCCGAGGGAGGAGGGGCTGCCGGGCCTGGGCGGGGGAGGGAGGGAGGATGCTGGTAAATCAGCAGCAGGCTGTCCAGGTCACAGAATTATCGTTGTGAAATATTCATGGGCCTTCGGTCCAGATGCTATTTCAGAACAGTGAAAGCAAGAGGAGTGTGTGAGCCTCGGGAGGAAGCCTCCAGCCTACAGCGAGGCCGCTCTCCCCACCCTCACCCCCACCCGCCCAGACAGACCCACGGACGCCCGTCACGTGCACTCCCACGCCCGCACGCTCTCTCACCCACATTCCCACAGAGCGGAGCCACAGAACATGTGCAGGCCTGCCAACACCCACGGGTCCCACAGAGGGCAGATGCACCCCCCAATACTGACAGGCACACAGCCGCTCAAGCAGGACCCCACACGGAGACGAGACCACCCACAGAGGCCTCACACACACACACACACACACACACACACACATACCCAGCCTCTCCAAACCTCCCAGATTCACTGCCTTTCACACACCCTGAAATGAGAGGGACTTGTAAAAACCATCCAGCCCAATGCTCTGATGGGGAAACTGAGGCCCAGAGAAAAGGGACTTGCCCAAGACTCTCCCCAGCATAAAAGAAAACAGGACTCATTCACCTCCCCCACTCTGTGGGCGTGCCCGCATTCCGTGCTCTCCCGCCTTCCTGACACCCAGCCTCAATGTCGTTGTCCCCTGCCTCCTCTGATCCCTCACATCGCCTCGCCCGGTCCCTCTCCGGCCCCAGTCCATCCCTCCCTTCCCGTTCTCCCCGCCACCTCCCCGCTCCATCTCTTCATTACCTCATGCCTAGAGATGCAGGAGAAAATAGCACCAACCTCCTCTCCAGTTTTCCTGCATTCAGTCTCTCTCCCTCCCACCAGCCTGCCTGCCCATGGTGGCCAGATTCAGGCTCACTGAAATGCACCTTACGTCCCTGTGTCGCTCAGGAACCTACAGGGACTCCCTGATGCCTGCAGGTTAAAGGTAAAACACCTTAGCAACGCATCCAGGATCCTTCGGCGTCTGGGACCAGTAGCCTTTCCAGTCTTGTCTCATATGGCCACGTCCCAAACCTCCACTCCAGCTAGAGTGATTGCGTCATGTTGGCCATCAATTGTTGTGCACTTGAGACCTATAACTGACCTTGAACTCCCCCTTGGGTCCCTCAATCTCCCCCAAACTAGGAACCCCCTCTCACTCTCCTGGGTTGCCCACTCCAAAGCCCTTCCCCAAGGCCAAAGCGGCACCTCTCTAACCTTATCCATAGGGATTCTATTACTGTCCTCCAAAAGCTGCAAGCTCAGGCTCGCTCAGGCTGCCTCCAGGCAGATGGCTGCCTCCTACTGGCCACTGGGGGAATCACAGCCAGGCTTCGGGATCCTAAACTGAGGGCGAGCATCCATCTATCTGGGGAGAGGGATAGAAGGCCGCCAGCTGACAAGGTTTATAAGCCCTTAAGCCTCTGAGGTTCTTACACTAGGAGTGGGAGCGGGGTTCTCCGCGCTGCTTTCTGAGCGGCTGGCCCCCCCGGGGGTTTAGTCCGTAATCCATAAGAGAACCCCTCTCCTGGGGAATGCAAAGACTTGGGGCTCCCAGGACCCCCCCTGCTGAAGGGAAATTCGCCCACCAGGCTCTGAGAGAACGCAATGCCAGGGACAGTCCAGGTGGCAGGCCCAAGGTCCAGCGGGGGTCAAGTTTCCGCATGAATTTTTAATGCTTCCAGCCAGACCTGTCAGATGTTCCGAAACCTGAGCATCTCCTTTCATCTCTGGACATGGTGCCCTTCCCAAGCCATTGCCCCCGGGGGAGGGGCAGGAGGGCAGGTCCGGGACAGCTACCCAGCAGCCTCTGGGGGCAGGGTTCTGGGCAAGCAAAAGGGCGACCGGCCCAGTTATTCCCCCACTTACTGTGTGACCTTGGGGGAGTTACTTAACCACTCTGAACGGCCCTTGTGTGTTCCTGTTTTCTTGTTCTCTTTTGTAATTTGTAACCTGGGAGCCATAGTGCCTGTCTAAATTGGGTTGCTGTGTTAAGTAAGTGTATAGCCCGTGGAAAGGTGACCTACATGTTCACCGTTATTATCTCTCCTCCTGCCTCCCTCCTTCTGTGTTTTTCCAGCCCCAGGGTGCCTCCACCTCTTTCCTTTGGCGGTGGGGGTGGGATGTGGGGGGACCTTGGTTGGCGCTGCCATTCCCTGCTAAGATCCAAACTGCCCACCCCAGGACCCTTTGGCCTTGCTAGAAGCTTTGGGTGAGAAGGAGGAGGAGGAGGAGGAGGAGAAGGGAAGAGACGTGAGGCAAGGCTGGTGGCATGAGAGGAAGATGGAGAAGCGAAGGCCGAGGGGAGGGAAGCAGGCAGCAGACCGTGGAAGGGCAAGACCCGGCTCAGAGAAACAAGAGCTAGGTGCAGACTCTCTCTCTTCCTCCTGTTCTTCCTCCTCCTCCCTCCCTCCCTTCCCTCCTTCCGTGCGACTTCTCCACACCTGGTCCGATCAGGGAGCAGAGATGGCCACACTGAGCCGAGGTGCGGTCAGGAGCGTGGAGGGAGGACGGGGAGAGGCGGGCAGGGCTGTGAAGGAAGCATGCTGAGTCCTTCCAGCCCACGGGTTCCCCGCACCGCGTTTCTGAGCCTCGGAATCCAAGGGCTTCTGCCTCACACTTGGGTGGGAAGCCGCTAAATGCAGATCCCTGAGCCCTCAGGCCCGCCCTGTCAGACCTCTAGTTGGGCCCTGGAACCTGCATTTCAACAAGTGGGGGGGGGGTTCCCAAGCGCTCTCTGAAGGCTGAGAAACACTTCCTTCAGTGTGGGTGGTCGGCGGGGGTGGGGTGTAGACCGGAGAAGGCAAGGGAAGAAATGTTAGATCCCGCCCCCTCCGCGCAGACTGGACGGGAGTCGCAGACAAGACTCCCGTTTGGAGAGGCTGATGCCAGCGACGGGGAGCAGGGCGCACGGAGACGGAGGGGGGCCGGGGGGGGGGGCGCAGAGAAGGTGACGCCCAGAGTCAGCAGCCGCAGAAGAAACAGACTTGTGGGGGGGACCCCCTTACCCCCCACATACCCCCCCACCCCCACCCCACGATCTGAGAGGCTGAACTTCTGGTCCGGGCTGCGGAGACCCCCCAACCCTCCCAGCTCCCAGGACCAGCGCCCTCGCGGAGGCGGGGTGCGCACAGACCCCCGGACACACGCCTGCCCCCCTCCGGCCAGCGCCCCCCGGTCCTCCCCGCGGAGCTGGCTCCCGCCCAGCGCCGTCTGACCTCCCGCCCCGCCCCGCAGCCCCGACCCGGCTCATCTGCATAAAGTTCCAATTAACACTCCTCCCGGCGGCGGCTCGAGGTCCCCGGACACGCGCCGAGCTCCGCGGCGCCCCCCGGGGTGCGGCCCCGTTAACCCGCCCGGCCCGGCCCGGCAGCTCCCCGAGGCCGCGGCCCCGCGGCCCGGCCGGCGCCGGTTTGGGGGGGCGGGGGGCGCTCCGGGAGCCGGGGGCGCGGCGGGGTCCCGGGCAGGCCAGAGGCCGAGGCCCCCCCGGAGGGAGAGGAAAAGCCCGGCGCGCGCTGCCCGCTCCCTCCCTCTTCCTGGGAGGAGACGGGGAGGGAGGGGGCTTCTCCCGGGAGACTCGGGGCGCCTGAAATTCCTGGTTCCCCCTCCGCCGGCCCCCGCACCCCCCCTCTCCTCCTCCTCTCCCCGCCGCGTACCCTCTCCCCTCCCAGCCATCTGTTCCCCGCGGCGGCGCGGCGACAAACACGGCGCCCGCTCGCTTCCGCCCCGGCCCAGCCCCCTCCCCAAGCTCCCACCCCGTTTTTTTTTTTGGGTGGGGGGGCGAGAAGACACCCTCCCGCGGAGGCCGCCCCCCTTCCGGGTCCCCCCACCACCACCGAGCCGCAGCCCGGCAGGGACCAGCGCCCAGAGCCCCTCCTTCGTCTCCAGGGTCGGCGGGGCTGGAGGTCCCGCTGGAAAAGGGGGTGGGGGTCGGGGAGGGCGTGGGGAGATCTCGGAGGAGGGCAGAGCAAGCCCGGGGTACGGGCTGGAGGTCAAGGCCCAGGGGAGCGGACTCCCGGGCAGCGCGGCCCGCCTCCCCCCCCCCCGCGCTCCCCGCCGCGTCCCGGCTGCAGCCACGCAGCGCCGCCTGCTGGGCGCACCGCGTGTCCCGCGCGCACGCTGCGCTCCTCGGCCGCCGCTACCCGGAATCCGTGGGGATGATCCCCCTGCGGTTTTCCCCTGGCCATCAGCCTCCACCAGCCCACCGACACCGAGCTCAGGGAGTCAGGGTCCGGGACGGAAAGGGCAGTGGCACCCGGACAGGTACCCTGGCCGCCCACCCAACCCGGGGGTGGGTGCCCCCTCGGATTCTGACCTGGCATCGTGGTCAGAATCCAGGGGCCTGGGCTCGGGTCTGCTGTGTGACTCGTTGCCAAGTCTCCAGGCGCCTCTGGACAGGTGTCCTCCTCTGTAAACTGGGTGGGTGAGTCTTTTTTACTAAGAGTTTAAGACCAAGGGACGGCTGATTGGTAATGCTGTCTTCTCAGCTCTAACATTTGGCGGTTTTCCAAGCTTTTTTGGGGGGTGGTGGTGGGGGGACAGGTGGGTAGGGCCTTTGAGGTCACTCTCAGCCCGAGAGGACAGCTGGGAGCGTGGCCCTCCCTTCTGGCCCCGGCTGGCTGCCCTGTGGGTGGGGCTCTGCAGTCAGACTGCCCGGGTCCCAAGCCCAGCTCCTCCGCCACCAGCTGTGCCCTCTGGTCGGGTGCCCCAAGCTTTCAGCAGGGCGCTAAGGGCCACAGGGCTGAGTGAGGAGGAAATGAGATACCAGTGCGGACCCACACGAGGGAGCACCCTTCCTGCCCCCTCCCTCCACTCTGACTTATTCTAGCCTCTAGGATTTATGTCCTCGGGGCCCACACAGGTACAGCAGTGGGATAGATACCTTCCTGGGATATCAAAGGTGGTGCCCTCCCTGGCTGCAGGCAAGTGGAAAGCCTCGCTTTAATGTGAAAAGTGAATATCCATAGAGCATAACGTGAAGCTCGAAATTTGCAACGACGTTTTAGGAGACTATTAAAAAGTCGCTTCCAGCCAAAACCGGTTTGGCTCAGTGGTAGAGCGTCGGTCTGTGGATTGAAAGGTCCCGGGTTCGATTCCGGTCAAGGGCATGTACCTTGGTTGCGGGCACATCCCCAGTAGGGGGTGTGTAAGAGGCAGCTGGTCGATGTTTCTGTCTCATCGACATTTCTAGCTCTCTAGCTCTCTCCTTTCCTCTCTGTAAAATATCAATAAAACATATATTTCTTAAAAAGTCCCTTCCAGCAGGTCCCCCCGGGGATGGTTTGGTAGGAGAGTCTGAGAGCCATCCGTTCTCTCTAAAGCAGTGGTCGGCAAACTCATTAGTCAGCCGAGCCAAATATCAACAGTTATGACGACGACGGCAGTTTCTTTGGAGAGCCAAATGTTTTCAACTTGAAACTCCTCCTCACGCCCCTTCTTCAAAACAGGCTCGCCCGGGCCGTGGTATCTCGTGGAAGAGCCACACTCAAAGGGGCCAAAGAGCCGCACGGGGCTGGCGAGCCGCAGTTTGCCGGCCACGGTTCTAAAGCATCCTGCCCTGACCCCCTGGCTGTACCCCAACCCCGGGAAGCGGGGGGCAGGAGAGAGAGAGAGAAGGGTCCCGAATCCAGACGCTCAGGGACGGGGCCTGGCGCTCGGAGCGCAGGGCGGCCGGCCAGCCAGCCAGCCAGAGGTGGCCGGGCTGGCACTTCAGGCGTCTGTCCTGCGCCATGCCCAGCCAGACCTGGGTGAGGTGGTGGGCCGGGGTGTGGGGGGACACAGGCACACACACCAGCCAGCCTCTCACTTCCCTTTTTATTTCCTCTGAGATCTGCAGAAAGCAGCACCAGGGAGGGAACCCGCCCTCCGCCCCCCACACACACACCCCATCCAGGACACAGCCAGCACCAGGCCCCTTTCCCCTAGGGGAAGGCTGGTACACACACACACACACACACACACACACACACACACGTACACACACACACGTGCACGCACGCACATGTACACCCTTCACACTTGCATGCACCCCCTGGGCATGGCACAGCTGGGACTTGGGGGGAAGTCTGTTTGCGGGTCCCCAGCCCCCAGGAGGCACTAGGAGGACAAAGGCCCAGAGAAAGGGCAGCCCCCCCCACCCCGGTCTCCCCGAGTCCAGGAGGAAGAGGCGCCCCCTCCTTCTGGCGCAGGGGGGCTGTCTTCAGTCAAGGGCACATTGCTTTGGGGGATTTTTTTTGTTTGTTTTTTTTAGGGATTTTTTTTTTCCTTTCCTTTTAGCGAGTCCCTACAAAAATAGAATTTCTCCTGGTATTTATAAATCCACGGCCCCTGGCTCGGCGTGCGCCACAGGTAGACCAGCCGCGCGAGGCGTTCCCTTTGGTTCCCGGGCCCCGGCGGCCCGTCCGGTCGGCGGGCCCGGGGTCCGCGGAGGCCTAGGCGGTCGCCTCGGAGCCGCTCAGCGCCTTCAGGGGCCCCTCCCAGCCCGCGGCGAGCTCCCGCTGCAGCCGGCGGCGGTAGTAGAAGAGGTAGGAAGGGAGCAGGAAGCCCAGCAGGGAGAAGATCAGGAGGCCCAGGTTCACCTGGAGGGCAAAGAGAGAGAGAGAGAGGGGGTCAGGCGGGTCCCGTTCCCCCCTCTCCTCCAGCAGGGGGGAGGAGGAGGAGACCAGGACAACACAGAGCTGGAACGTATCGGCCCCGCTTCCTGGCGAGCGGCCCTGTACAGGGGGGATCCGGGTTTGGCCCCTGGCCGGCGCCAGCGCCCACGCCGGGGACACCGACAGCGGGGACAGCGGGGCCACCAGGGTGGCGAGCAGAGCCTCCCGGGCGGCCAAAGGAGCCGGTGCCCAGCCGCCCAGTGGCCTCCCGCCGGCGTGGACCCGGCCCACTCTGCACCCCACCCTGCACTGCGCTGGGCTCTGAGGGCCTCCTTCCCGGCACCCTTGGCACCCTTCCGGCCAAGGTGCAAGGACGGGGCACACGGGGTGCTCATGCCGGGAGAGCGCTCTGCGGATGGTCTTTGTGGGACCAAAGACACCACGGTCTTTGTAGGAGAAGGGCTTACGGGAGTGGGCAGTGCACGGGGCAGGGAGATTGGGGTTTGGTGTAAGGAAAAGCCTTCCCAGCAGTCCCAGCAGCTGCTGCTGCCACTCGCAGGACCGGTCACAGGGGGTTGGGGGGGACCCCCGACAAAGCAGAGGGCCCCTGCCCTGGGTGGGCCTGGGTGGGACCGGTTCGGGGCCATTTCACATGTCACCCGGGGGGAGCTCATTACAAACAGACGCCTGGGCCCAGGCCAGGAGCTGCTGAGTCAGCAGCGGGGGAATTTGTGTTCCCAACACTCTGCGAGGGGTTCTGACGGGCAGCCAGCGCGGGAACCCCCCGATGACAGCTCCCCAGGCACCTCCTGGCTGCCACGAGAGGAGGGGAGGATTCCACACACCAGCTCCCCCCCACCCCCAGCTCCTGGGCTGCACCCAGGAAGGGGGCTCCCGCTCACCCCCACCCCCCATCACCCCCGGGTCTCACCCAGAAGGGGTTTCCCTTCAGGTCTCCCACCATGACGATGAAGAGCGGCTGCTGGAGCAGGGCGAACAGGGCGCTGATAAGGGACTGCAGGCCGGTCAGCGTCCCGAAGTGGTTGGACGGGAACCTGCCAGCGAGAGGGGCCGAATGAGAGGGGCCTGTGGCCCTCCCCTGCCTGGCCCCCTCCCCAGACACCGCTCTGCCCGCCAGGCGGGGTAGAGCTTAAGAGTTCAGGCTCGCCAGGACCGGTTTGGCTCAGTGGTAAAGCGTCGGTGTGAGGACTGAAGGGTCCCGGGTTCGATTCCGGTCAAGGGCATGTACCTTGGTTGCGGGCACATCCCCAGTGGGGTGTGTGCAAGAGGCAGCTGATCGATGATTCTCTCTCATCGACGTTTCTAACTCTCTATCCCTCTCTCTTCCTCTCTGTGAAAAATCAATAAAATATATTTAAAAAAAAAAAAAAAAAGAGTTCAGGCTCATGCCGAAACCGGTGTGGCTCAGTGGATAGAGCTTCGGTCTGCGGACTGAAGGGTCCCGGGTTCGATTCCGGTCAAGGGCATGTACCTTGGTTGCGGGCACGTCCCCGGTGGGGGGTGTGCAGGAGGCAGCTGGTCGGTGATTCTCTCTCATCGACGTTTCTAGCTCTCTCTCTCTCTCTCTCCCTTCCTCTCTGTAAAATATCAATAAAATATATATTTTTAAAAAGAGAGTTCAGGCTCTTTGCATGTGCTCGTTGGCCCCCCGGCCCGGAGGGCGTATGCCATGACTTCAGGGCCACCAAACTGGCTTCTGTCACCTCCTCCTTGTGCAACTCGCTCAACCTCGCCGGGCCTCGCTCCCCCCACAAACACGGGGCGAACCCTAGCCTCACGGAGCTGTGCGTTTATGCTTGTCACAAATATTTACTGAGCTCCTGGGCGCCGGGTGCCCGTCCAGGTGCGTGGGCATTCGGCCGTGAGCCGGCCCGACAAAGATTCCTGGAGGGGGCGATCTGGCAGGGCGGGCGCCAGTCGCCCACTAAGCGAGACCGAGGCCTCGTGTGCTAGCCGGTGATAAGCCGAGGTGGGGAGGGTGCCGAGGGGCTGCGCTGGCAGATAGGATGGCAAGGGAGGTGCCCCCGAGGGCGGCGAGGTGAGTGCCGGAGGGGAGGAGATAGCGAGAGCCTTGGGGAAGAGCGCTCTGAGACAAGGGGACGAAGGGACTGTCTTGGGGTTTATGAGGCACCAGGGTCGCGGAGGCCATAGGTGGGGGGGGGAGGAAGGGGGCGGAGGGGTCCCTGTGCCAGGTCTTGCGGGGCCTTTTAAGCCACAATAAAGCCTTTGGCGTTCTCTCTGAGTGAGCCGAGACGGGAAGCCACAGAAGAGACTTATGTCCTAACAGGTGTCTCCCGTTCTTGCGTTATAAATAGCCCGGGGAGGGGAGGCGAGGGCAGCCAGGGCGGGTGCAGGGGTGGGGCGGTCAGAAGGGTTAGATACGCAGTCCTGCGGCGGGCAGGAGGGTTGCTCGGGGGGACGTGGGGTGAGAGAGGACAAAGCATCAAGGGTGACCCCCCCAGTTTTAACGTGAGCCAATGTGGGGGGAGGGATGGAGCTGAGACGGCTGGCATGAGGTTTTAGGGGGTGCGGGTCAAGGGCCCCCCCAATGTGTCCCCACGGAGCACATGGTCCATAGTGGCCGGGGTGTTGTCACCGCTGTTGTAACATTGCTACTGCGCGGCAATCACAGCGGGAATCAGAAGAGAAAGAAGAGAACGGGCCCTTCAGCAGGAAGCGGGAACATCATAAGGCACACAAGACTGTGCGGTCTGGAAATTTCTGCAGGGCTGGCTCCGGGAGAGAAGCCACTTGGGGGAGCATTTCAGAGAGCAGACACAGGACCCACGTGTCCCCAAGCCAAGTACTGCAGCCGCTTCCTCTAGGGGAGACTTCCTGACAGGGGACGTGTCCTGCAGGGGGATTGGGGGGGCGCTGCGTCTGAGGAAGTGAGCTCCCCATCACTAGCGGAGCTCCAGAGGGGGCAGTGGGCCAAACGGCCCCCGAGATCCCCACCAATCCTCTCCCTCCACCCCCTCCTCGGACACGTCAGCATCCCAGGGAGGCCGGGGAGGGCTGGCAGCGGTGCCTGCAGGGGTGTCTGGGGCCCCCTCCTCTCTGCTCTGGACCCTCTGCTTATGGGGGGGAGGCTCGGCGAGGCGGGCGGGACCGGGGGACTCACACTGCTGCGTAGAGGCCGCCGCAGGCCGAGTGGTAGAAGCCCCGAACGATGGTGTGCAGCACGAAGGTGGCGAACTGAAACCGGGAGGGAGAGGAAGGAGGTGTGAGGGCTCGGTGCCCGCAGGCGGGGTGGAGGGCGGGCGGTGGGGAGAGGGGAACGGAGCCCGCAGAGCCCGCCTACACATGCCGACCCTCTCCACCACCCAGCCTGCTGGGGACACCCCCGGGAAACCCAGGCGACAGATCCGGAGGAGGAGGAGGAGGAGGAGGAGGAGGAGGAGGAGGAGGAGGAGGAGGAGAGCCACGTTCCCGGGATGGCAGGCACCGGGGAGCCGTCGGGAGGAGCCCCAGGGGCGGGGGGGAGCGGGAGATGGAGGCAGGCACCTGGAGGTGTAAGTTGTTGATGAGGCAGGTGATGCCGAAAGCCACCAGCAGAAAGTTGGTCAGCGTGAAGGCGTTGATGGCGTTGGTGAGCTTCTGGATCTTGCGGTAGCGCGGTCTCACCGACTTGGTGGCAATCCCGTCCCTGCCGAGGACAGGGTCACCGGCCGCTGCCCCTGCCTCTACCTCCCCGCAGCTCCCTGGCGCTCAGCCGGGCCCCGGCCCCTTCTGCCGTGGCTCCCCCCCAGCCACACCAGCCACACCAGCCACACCAGCCACACCAGCATCACTGGGGCCTCAACTACCCCAGCCTTAACGCAGACCCCACGGCCTCAAGTCCAGACCAGGGGTGGGCAAACTTTTTGGCTCGAGGGCCACCATGGGTTCTTAAACTGGACCGGAGGGCCGGAACAAAAGCAACCTGACCATGCTGGCACTCTCATCTTGGGCTGCTGGTGAAGGGGCGGAGGGGAAGAGCAAGAGAACCCTCCGCTCTTTCGGCTCTATAAAATGGGGAGGCACCTCTACTCTCTCGGGACTCTTGAGAGAATGAAATAAAATGCTGGATGCGAAAGCACATAGAGCCGAAACCAATTTGGCTCAGTGGATAGAGCATCAGCCTGCAGACTAAAGGGTCCCGGGTTCCATTCCAGTCAAGGGCATGTACCTTGGTTGCATCCCCAGTAGGGGGCGTGTAGGAGGCAGCTGAATCGATGTTTCTCATCAATGTTTCTAACTCTCTATCCCTCTCCTTTCCTCTCTGTAAAAAAAAAATAATAATAAGATATATGTATTTTTAAAAAGTAAAAGCACACAGAAAATGGAAGCACCGTCTGATCACTTGCTGTCCTCATCCCTGTGCTGCTCACCTGGCATCGTCGCGGGCCACGCCCTCACTGGGGCTGTCCACGCAGTCCTTGATCCGCCAGTCCATGAGGTAGCCAATGAGCGGGCAGGTGAGCAGGCACAGCAGCTGCATGGCCCCAAAGACGGAGGAGTAGAACCCAACTGGGCAGGACGGGAAGGAAGCGGGGTCAGGAGCCGGCACGAGGGTTGCCAGAAGCCCCCCCCCGCCCCCCGCTTCCTGCGGAGAAGAGGGAATGCCAGCATAGCCCTCCTCTGGCCCCACATCCTTAGGTCTGACAGGGGGTGTCCAGGCTCCCTGCCAGGGTCTCAGCCTCTGTCCCCCTACCTGTCTCTTCTGCTCTTTGCTTCAGGGAGACGGTCTCTGTTGGGGGAGAAGCCAGGGTGAGAGGAGCTCGACCGGGGTGACCCTCCTGGGCCCCCCGTGGGCTCGGCAGCACCTCACCATGCTCCTGGCCGCCGGTCACGATGAACTCCAGCATCTTGTTCATGGCGGCCATGTAGAAGATGACCCGCAGCTGGGTCATGCCCATGGTGAGGAGGCTCCACAGGAAGATGGGGGAGCAGAGGCTCTTGCGGAAGGGGACAGACTCTGCAGAGACAGCAGGGGGATACCCCTGAGCCCCTCATCTCCCACTGCCCTCCATGTCCCGGCTCAATGCAGCTCTATTTGAAGGCTCTGACACTGCGAGCCTTTGGACAGAAGCCAGTTTCCTCAAAAACAAGGAGGCAGGCTCACTGGCCCCCCAAGTTCTTGCCCAGCTCTGTAACTATCTCAACAGCACACTCTCAGCGACCTCCGGGCACAAAACCACTTGCTTGGTGTGGTGATTACTCCAGCTTACTATGTGCCGCACACTCAACACGAACTGTCCCATTTAGTCCGACTGTGCAACACCCCTACCTCTGTCACATGTTACAGGTGGGGAGACTGGGGCTCAGGGAGGCCACTGACTTGCCCGGGCTCGTGGGGCAAGCCAAACTCAGCTCACACCCATAACTCGGCCATGGGAGAACCAGCAACAGGAATACCACCCTAGCAACTGCACAGCATTCTGCCTTTTCCAAAGGGCTTCCGTGTCCATGGCTTCGTTCAACCCTCACAGCTAACTTTCCCTGTGAGATGGGTGCTGTCAGTGCTAGTCTAAGAGATGGGGAGAGTGAGAGCAGGGCTAAGGGCTCTACCTAAGCCACTTGGCATGGAACTGGGGAGCGGGACTCAAACCCTCCTCTGATTCCAAGGCTCGTTGGTGCTCCTGCAGCCGCTAATAGAACTGACACACCTTGGGAAGTGGTCCAGCCAGGAGGCGGGTTGCGGCTCCTCCTGCGGCCAGCAGGGGGCGCGGACCAGACAGGTGTTGGAGGGCCCAGCTCACCTGATGCAAGAAGCTCGGAGGTTGCAGGGAGCCCAGCTGAAACCAGTTACCCCCACCGGCCTGGAGGCTCTGCCCCATCCTCTCACCGTTACCCCCAGGAATCCAGCAGGGTAGCCCCAGATCTGACCTTCCCAGAGCTCTCTGAGCCCTATTCCCGCTCCCCCTAGTCTGTAAAGTGCCCGCCCACATCATGTGGCGCTGTGAGAACCGAAGAGGGGAGAGAGAAGCCCTTGGTGTGAGCGCTCACGGAGGGTGGGGACCCGCCTTCCCCAGTCCCCAAGGCTGTCACCCTGGCCAGATACTCACTCTCACGAGGTTTTCCGCGAGCGTCCTGGGAGGAGATGTCATCCTCCTCCATGCTGGGGGCCCTCTGGCTCAGCCGCTGGCCCACATTGACCACATGGGTGTAGAAGCGGTCACCCGTCACCTTGTGATCCAGGGCCAGCCCAGTAAGCTTGATCTTCTTCCTGCCGGCAGCCAGGCCGGAGCAAGTAGTAACCAGCCCCACAGAGCCCACCCCTCAACAGCCTGCCTCCGGGGGGGGAGGGGGGACTGTCCCAGGCATCCCTTGGGGTGCTGAGCACCCCTCTGCCCAGCACTGACATGCCCCCTGGTGAGCTCCCTCAGAGGTGTGCGGGGTTCACATCCGAGTCCCTCGGAGCCTGGCCCGGGGACCAGCTCGGCGCCCGATACACGAGGGCTGGATGAGTCCTTTTCCTCTGGGGTTGTTACCAGGGAGGCAGCATTAGGAACTCAGACTGGAGTCAGAGAGCCTGGCTCCCCACCCCCCCCTTAGGAAATTCACTTTGTTAATAGCAGAGCCCAGGGTCATGGGGCCGTTGGAGAATGGCATGAGGGCTGAGCGCAGCGCCTGGCATACAAGAGACAAAGACCAGCTGCTTAACAGGCACCCTCTGTGCTTGGTTTTGGAGGAGCATCACACACACACACACACACACACACACACACACACACACACGCCCGTCCCCTGGAGAACTGACAGGGAGTTGGGGAAAGCTGGCATTCCGGCTGCCCCACCGAGGGTGGTGTGTTTGATTCCTTTCTGTCCCCCTCCCGAGTCCCGCTGGCTATTCCCGGGGCCCCTCCTACTCCGATCCGGCCCTCAAAGTGCAAAAAAGGATAACAACAGTAGCAGCAGCCCCCAGGTTTTGACTGCCTGCTAGGCGCCTGGCGTATTCCAAACCCCGGTGGGTGGGCAGGATCAGGCCCGAGGTAAGAATGAGAAAGCAGAGCCGAAACCGGTTTGGCTCAGTGGGTAGAGCGTCGGTCTGTGGACTGAAAGGTCCCGGGTTCGATTCTGGTCAAAGGGCATGTACGTTGGTTGCGGGCACATCCCCGGTGGGGGGTGTGCAGGAGGCAGCTGGTCAATGTTTCTCTCTACATTTCTAGCTCTCTATCTCTCTCCCTTCCTCTCTGTAAAATATCAATAAAATATATTAATAAAAAAAAAAAGAATGAGAAAGCAGAGCCAAAACCGGTTTTCTCAGTGGGTAGAGCCTCGGTCTGCGGACTGAAAGGTCCCAGGTTCGATTCCGGTCAAAGGGCATGTACCTTGGTTGCGGGCACATCCCCGGTAGGGGGTGTGCAAGAGGCAGCTGGTCGATGTTTCTCTCTCACCGACGTTTCTAGCTCTCTATCTCTCTCCCCTCCTCTCTGTAACATATCAATAAAATATATATTTTTTTTAATTAAAAAAAAAAAGAATGAGAAAGCAGAGCTCGGGGAACTCAGGCCACTCGCACACCCCGGTCTCTCTGATGTCACTGCTCATTCTCTCTGACACACCGCCGCTCCCCTGGCCTTCCTCTGCGGGAGGGAGGGCCCCCGCCACCCCAGCGCCCCCCACAGGCCACTCACGTGTAGCTGCCTTCCTCAGGAGAGGGAAAGGCCTCGCTGGGCCAGTTGAGGGCGCAGTTCAGAAAGATGAGGCAGGCCAGGCCCGACCAGGTGAACATGATGACCATGAAGGACACGCCGGCATCGTAGATGAGCTGTGGACGGAGGAGCGGACAGACCCGTGGGGAGGCCGCCGGGATCCCGGCCCCCCTCGTCCAGCCTGAGGTGGAACCCGGGCCTCCAAGGCTAAGGTGACCAGATGTCCCGCTTTTGGCGGGACAGTCCCGATTTTCAACAATTTGCCCCGCGTCCCGCGGCGTTTTAAAAAAGTCCCGATTTTTTTAAAGAAAAAACCGCCGCGGAATGTGGGGCAAATTGTTAAAAATCAGGACGTCTGGTCACCTTATCCAAGGCCTCAGAGAAGGTCTCTTCTGCCCCACTGTTTGTGTCCAGTTTGAAGATAAGAAAGCCAAGGTCAGAAGGGAAGAGTCAGGCCCAGAAGCCACCCCCCCCCCCCAACACACACACACCTCTTCCTTTCTCACTGCTTCCCCCTGGAGCGGGGTGAAACACTTCCCACAAGGTACTGAGGTTGCCGGCCACAGCTCAGAATATCTTTGAAATCTCAATTATTATCTTAAAAAGACACGTACGTTTTTGCCTATGACTCCATACATGTTTGCTTTGCACAAAAAAACGTCATCTCGTTTCATGCACAAAAGAGGAGAATTGCGGCTCTGGGTTTATCAGGCCCAGCCATGCTTCTCCCGGCCCTCGCCGGCCTGTCCCCCGGGGGAAAGACAAACCCACGCTGACAAGCCTTATCTCACCTTTCACAGGTGCTGACGCTGAGGGGGAGGGAGGGAGGGAGGGCGTGCGCGCAGTACTCGGCCCAAGGCCTCCTGACCCACACAAGCAGGTTCTGAATAGACTGGGAGCCAGATATGTGAGCCGGTGTCTCTCCTCTGACCTCTCGGCCACCCTCTGCCCGGGATGACTGATGTCCGCCCCCCCCCCCCGGGCTCCTGCTGGGGGCTCCGTGGGCCTTGGGGCTCTTTCTTCCCTGAAGGCAGCACCGAGCTTCAAAGGGCCACATCCCAAACGAGGGGGGATCAGACCTGGCTCCTCACACCCCACTGTCTGGGCTGAAAAGGGAGAAACTCCACCTCCCATGCCCGCTGCTACCTGACCAACTGGCAGCCGCCCCACCAGTGCACGCTCTCACACTCCTTTGGGGACGCCGGGCGAGTGCCTTCTAAACTAACAAATCTACTGCCCCCCGTGGAACGGGAGGGGCACCCCGTAGCCCAGCTGAAAAGGAGGAGCAGACAGACCCGTGATATCAGAAAAAGAAACGAGGCCCCAGACTTGCCCACAACGAAACTCGGGCCTTCTGGCTCGAGGTCCACTGGCTGACCTGCCTAGGATCTGGCCTTGGGTTCGAGGTCACAAAAGGGACCAGCTTTGTGACCTTGAACCCAAGTGACCCAGCCTTGAATGCATGTGAACAGGTTGGACTTGATTCTGCAGATGCAGCAAAGTGGGTGTGTGAGCGAGTTCTCCATCTAAGATCCTTCCGGAAGCCGTGCAAATGACAGATGGGAGAGGGGAGTGGCTGGAGACCGGAGGCCAGCTGAGAAAGTCTGCTCTGGCCCAGGAGAGAGGGCGGAGGCCTGGACCGGGACAGCAGTAGCGGAAGGGAGGGGAGCAGAGAAACCGGACCCGCTGCTGGACAACAGCACCTGGACTCTTCCCATGATGCCTCAGTGCTTTTCCCTGGACTCTTCCCATGATGCCTCAGGGCTTTTCCCAGAGGTGGTGGGGGCTGACTGGCAGGAACTGGATCGCCAGACACTAGCCACTGCCTACATGCCCAACCCCTCCCAAATCTTACAGCAAAAGAAAGCACAGCGGCCTCACTGTACCCCCACCACCACCTCCACCCCCCCGCAGTTCCAAACCTTGATTAATGGAAACGTGATGGCAGAAGAGGCGTAGGAGCCGATCATGAGGGCCATGACAGTGGAGCGCAGGTTCCCAAACATGTTGGGCAGCTGAGGGAGGAAGACAAGGCCAGTGAGCAGGGGGGACCCCGACATCTGCCCCGCCTTCCCGTTCCCAGCCCCGCCTGTGAAACTTGGAAGCTTCCAGCCCAGTGTCCTCACAGCGAGCTCCCAGAACACCAGCCCCACGAGACGCCACAGACAAGTTACAAGGCAAATCGATGTTGGAAACTGCTCTACCCCCTCCTACAGACTCTCAAGGCACTTTAGAATCTAGAAGACTCCCAGCCGAGGTCGGTTTGGCTCAGTGGTAGAGCGTCGGTCTGCGGAATGAAAGGTCCCGGGTTCGATTCCGGCCAAGGGCATGTACCTTGATTGCGGGCACATCCCCGGTGGGGGGTGTGCAGGAGGCAGTTGGTCGATGTTTCTCTCTCATCGACGTTTCTGGCTCTCTCTCTCCCTTCCTCTCTGTAAAATATCAATAAAAATATATTTTAAAAAAATAAAAGACTCCCAAAAGTGCCCTCACAGAGAAATTTTGTCCATTTTGTTTAACCCCAGAGTTTCCCAAGGTCGTTGCTTATGGAGTCACTTTCTCCTGTGATGCCTCTTTAATAACCTATGAAATGTTTACGAAGTATTGACCTACTCTGTAAGGCAGTGTTTCCCAAACTTTGGACATATGTGTACCCCTTCTATAATTTTCGTAACGCGGAGTACCCCTCGTCAAAAAAAATGGATGTATTTTAATAACAATCAAAATATATTTATTTTTTCTTTTTGGGGGCACATACACAAAATAATAATACACGAAAAATAAGATTATTCATAATAAAATATAAATAAGAGTTATATTATAAATAACATTTATTTGCACACCGGACCATCTCACGCCTCACAAGACTGTCTTGACTTGACTCATGAGAACGTAGAATTAGGCGCAGCTAAGCACGGTGCAGTGCATATCCCCACCAAACTCCGGTGCAGCGCGTACCCCCACCAAACTCTTCCCGTACCCCTGGGGGTACGCGTACCACACTTTGGGAAACACTGCTGTAAGGTATATAAATGTCAAACCACCACCCTAACTGGTTTAACTCAGTAGATAGAGCATTAGCCTGCAGACCAAAGAGTCCCAGGTTTGATTCCGGTCAAGGGCATATAGCTCAGTTGTAGAATGAAAGAAGGGCTTATGCAGGAGGCAACCAATCGATGTTTTTCTCCCACATCAATATTTCTCTCTGTCTTTCCCACTCTCTTCTACTCTCTCTAAAAATCAATAGAAAAAAAATATCCTCTAGTGAAGACTAAAAAATAATAATAATAATAAATGTCAAATCACTATGTTGTTCACCTGAAAGTAATGTATATCAACTGTAATTAGAAAATATTTTTTTTTTTAACACTGATCTAGTGCAACTCCTTCGGCAGATGAGAAAGTTCGGGCCCCGCGAGGGAAAGAAATGCACTCTCCAGTTCACGGAGCACGTGAATGACTTTGTCCCTTGTCTGGCACCATTCTGGTTCTATTTATTCCAGACCCCAAGGCGGTGACCATGGCTGGCCCTGTCACGAGATGGTGCCCCTTAACCTCCCCGGTGGCCCCAAACGTCCCAGTCCACAGCCTGTGCTGAACCTCAAATAGCCCTGGACAGGAAGGTGAGCGGGGACAGGCCTGGGATAGGCTGGCTGGAGAGGGTGGGGCGAAGGGAGGCCAGGTGTCCCGGGAGGTGGCTCTGACGCGCGCAGGGCCTCCACCAGTAGAGAATTAACTGATTGTGCGCTCTGCTCGCGGGCCCTCGGGGTAGGGCAAGGCAAAGTCACGCTGCCCTCTGGGCACACTCCGGCCCCCGCCATCCTCCCAGGCCAGTAAGATGCCACCGCTGGGAGGGCCTTCGCGGCGGACCCCCTCCCCGGAGGCGGGAAACCAAAGCCCAGGGAGCTCTGGAAAGGAAGGTGGGTAAACACAAGAGAACCGAGTCCCCCCCCCACCCCCCTGCCACCACCAACTTGCAGGCAGCTCTGCAAAGGGTAGGAGAGCCAGGTTTCCCTGGCACCTGTATCTGCCGGGCACGCTGCCAAGGCCACCGGGGGAGTGCCAGGAGCCAGAACAGCCCGGCCTTTGACGCCGCCCCGCCACCCTGCCCCCCAACCCAAGGGTCCCAGGGCGCTCGCTGCCTCCACCGGGCCCGGCCGGCACTGGATGTCCTGCCGGGTCCGTCCGAGCGGGAGCCGAGCCCGCGCCCAGGCCGGGGGCGGGGCGGGGCGGGGCGGGGCTGGCGCCGGGCCCTGCCATTGGCTGCAGACCAGTGGGCGGGGCCGGGGAGGAGGGGGGGCTGCGATCCGCAGGCAGAGCCCCCCCCCCGCCCCCAAGCCTGACCCCAAGGCGGGCGGGGACCGGGTCCGAGGGCAGCCCCCCCGCCCCGGCCCGCCCCGCGCAGGGCAGGGAAGAGGGGACTGCGGGCCCCGGAGCCAAGACGCAGCGCCGCGTGCAGAAGGAAGGGGCCCGGGCCCCCGGCTGGGCGGGCGGGCGGGCGGGGAGGAGGGCTTTGCTTCCTTAGAGAGTTGTGAAATGTCCCAGGCTGGAATGAAGAAGGGCCGGCCGACCGATGGGGGAAATTCGGCCAGAAACACCCAGTTTGGTGGTCAGGCAACCCGCATCCGAAATAAACAACCAGCCCCGGCCAGCGGCCGGCCCGGCCAGCAACCGCTTCCCCGCCCGCCCCACACACACTCATAAGCCTTGAACCCTAGGCTCACCCACAACACAAACATGCACACTTAAAGTAACACACACGCAACACACACACACACACACACACACACACACACACGTGCACATGCATAAGAGACGGATCCATGGGACAAAGCCATTTTTTTTTGTAGGCCAAGGGCGGTCAAGTGTTGGCAGTTTCGTACGGTTCGGTCAGATACACGCACAGAGACCTGTGGCTTCTTCGCATGCCCTGCCCCGGGGGGGAGAGCGAACCACACGTGCACACTGAGGCAAGCATGCTGTCCCGAGCTGTCCCCTCCCTGTCGCTATCACATTACCCCTCCTCTTTCCAGCGCTGATGACTACCGATGCAATGTGCTAGTTTCCTTGCTGTGTTTCCCCCCCCCAACCCCACAACGCAAGCTGCAGGAAGCTGAGGAAGTTCAGATCTGTTTGTGCGGCAGCCCCAGTGCCTAGAACAGAGCTCGACAGACAGTGTGGGCTGGACAGACACACACACACACACACACACACACACACACACACGCACTTCGTCTGCATCCACTCTCCACTCTCCCCTTCGCTCACCCCCACCCCCACCCACTCCTGGGTGCCCTGCTGACACGCCAGAGCCTGTCATACTCACCGTGAGTGAGGAGAACGTTAGGCAGATCCCACCAAAGCCATTCAGGGACAGCGCCAGGAATATCAACGGAGACAGAACTGGGGAGAGGCGAGGGGTGCATGAGGGCATTGGGGGAGCTGTGGGAGCCAAGGGCTAAACGCTGGGGTACACATCCACCTTCACCCCCGCTCATTCTTTCCTCGTGGGGGGGGGGGGGCAACCGGAGGCCGGCCCCTCTCACCTTGGGTGTCCCGAGAGGCCAGGGCCATGAGGGTGCAGGACGCAGCAAAGCAGGTGCTGTGGAGATTGGGGGGGTGGAGGGTGGAGGGTGGGACTGTGAACACCGAGCCGAGCCTCCCCCTGCAGCCCCAGTGTCCCTGCCCACTGGAGTTCTTCCCCCGGGCCTGGTGCGGCCACCTCACCTGCCCACCAGCCGCGTGGGCCGGGGCCCGAAGCGGTCCATGAAGATCCCCAGGGGCAGGGTGGTGGCGCTGAGCACGAAGGAGCCGATGGTGAAGCCCAGGTTGAGCATCTTCTCCTGACTCTCACAGCTGGGCCACGGGAGCAGTGCATCCTGGGTAATGTTCGTGGTGTTCTCGGCTGGGGAGGGGAGTGGAGGGGAGGGCTCAGCACATAACGGCAGGAGCAGCTGGGTGCCTCAAGGGTCCTGTGCTCAAGCCCCACCCATGCTTCCAATTCACTGCCGGCCAGGCGACTCTGGGGGTGGCCCAGAGACATGTCTACTCTGGTGGGGAAGGAGCCCCCATAAATGGCAGCAGCCAGCATCTTAAGGGGGGGCGGGGGGGAAGGGTCACACTCCTAATCGGAGGCCTCTCCTCGCTCAGGCACGATCACGGACATCCAAGTATTCACCAGGGTGTGAGGCTCACTGGATGTCCCAGCTGAGGGTGGGCACGCCCCCTACAGGAAACACCTTCGAATCGGGGGACAAAGTCGGCGAGGGATGCTTAGCTGAGGTAACAAGAATTCGCTTAAAACGTGGGTGGATGAAGCCGAAACCGGTTTGGCTCAGTGGATAGAGGGTTGGCCTGCGGACTGAAAAGGTCCCGGGTTCGATTCCGGTCAAGGGCGTGTACCTTGGTTGAGGGCACATCCCCAGTAGGGGGTGTGCAAGAGGCAGCTGATCGGTGATTCTCTCTCATCGATGTTTCTAACTCTCTATCCCTCTCTCTTCCTCTCTGTAAAAAATCAATAAAATATATTTTAAAAAACAAAAAATGTGGATGAAGCTTTCCCCCCTAAATGACATGCTGATAAAGGCATAACAACGGCTAATATTTATGGAGCACTTTTATGTTCTAGGCATTGTTCTCGACAAGTCGCCGAATTAACTTGCAGCAGCCCTATGAGTCAGCTAATAAAGTATCTCCGTTCTCCGGGCGATAAAACTGAAGTGCAGAACGAGGCCCACGGCACTGCCCTCCAATACCCTTTAGAAGTCCTCCAGGTGAATGGCCAACTTGGAGTTGTGACAAGTCCACGAAAAAAGGCTTGCGGTGGGGGGAGGAAGGTGATTTCCCTCCACTCCCTGCTCAGTGAGCCAGGGGGTGGCGGCTCCGCTGCCTATCTGCTATGTAGGCATCATTGCCAAGGGCAAACTCGGGGTGCACCCGCAAGGCAGGCAGTCCGGGCTCTGAATTCCCACCCCCACCCTCCCCCGCCGCGCAGGCTTAGACGGGCAACTTCCTCTCTGTGCCTCGGGCTCCCTGCCTGTCAGAGGGGCAGAGAATGCCACACCCACAGGCTCCTGAGGAGATCCCGTTGGAGGTGAAGAGAGACACTGGGATGCACAGAGCAGGTGCTCCTGAAACAGCCGATGAGGGGGAGACAATGGCCCCCACCCTCAAGGTTCGGATGTGGCCAGCCACCTCTCTAGGTGCTGAGGATCACGGGGCTTCGGCCAGGTAATGAACAAGTAGACGCAGATTTAAATCTGCAGGTGCTGTGATAGGAGGACGTGATAGCGCCAGAATGCTGGGGGCGGGGACGGGGGAACACCTGCTCGCAATGGTGTCGATGACCCGGATTTCAGATACGTGAAGGGCTTGCAGGTGGCAGAAGGGTGAAGGGATCTGCCTGCTAACAAGGAAGGACATAAAAAAAAACCCCGTTCAGATTGTGAGTGCTGGCCAACGAGGCGGGGAGCACCTGGGACCATGGTGACTTTCCCGTCGGTAGATACCAGCTGCCGAGGAAGCTGGGGACGGTGCTTAGGTCCCTGGAAGAAGCAGTTTGGGACTTAGGTCACACAGCCTTCGGGGTTCAGGCTGACCCCTTGGTGTTGTGATCTTTTTTATATTTTTATTGATTTCTTACAGAGAGGAAGAGAGAGGGGTAGAGATTCAGAAACATCAATCAGCTGCCTCCTGCACACCTCCCACTTGGGGATGTGCCCACAACCTAGGCACGTGCCCTTGACCGGAATCGAACCCGGGACCTTTCAGTCCCCAGGCAGACGCTCTATCCACTGAGCCAAACCGGTTTCGGCTGGTTTTGTGATCTTTATGATCACTGTTCCTTTCTCCACCAGGCTTGTCTGCGCCTGTTTATTCAATCTACACTCACTTACTGGACACATCTACTGTATGACGGGCACTCTGTTGGGACACTGTCTGCGCAAAGCAGGAAGAAATGCAAAGGTCATTTAGGCTAGAGGCTGCAAACAGGGGACCAGCAAAGTCCCCCACACAAGTTCCACTTGGCTTGGAAAGTTTCACTGGGTGCCAGTTTAAAACCAAGAGTTATTACATAAAAATCTGGAAGTCTTGGCTTCTCTGTAAAGAAGTCAGATCTGGCCCCTGCTGGGGCCAGATGGGGGCCACCCCTCTTCCCCCAAGTCCTGGCTCACTTTTAGCTCTGACATGAGCCCTCTGACAGCTGCCCCGATTTGCCAATCATTAACTGGTTGGCCTTTGCTGGCCTTTGAGGTTGCAGCCCCTGAACTAGACGCTGTCCCCGCTCCTAAGTCTTTGGCAGTCAAAAGACACGTCTCTTACAATCGGTCCCACCAGCTCTACGTTCAGGAATACCGGCTTAGCCGAAACCGGTTTGGCTCAGTGGTGGAGCGTTGGTCTGCGGACTGAAGGGTCCCAGGTTCAATTCCGGTCAGGGGCATGTACATTGGTTGCGGGCACATCCCTGGTGGGGGGTGTGCAGGAGGCAGCTGGTCGATGTTTCTCTCTCATGGACGTTTCTAGCTCTCTATCTCTCTCCCTTCCTCTCTGTGAAAAATTAATAAAAAAATATTTTTTTAAAAAAAGAATACTGGCTTTGTGTGAGGCTTCCTTCTTCACAGAGTATCTCATCGAACCCTCACAACAGTGATCCTCGTTTTATAGCGGACGAGGCTCCGAGAAGCAAAGAGCTCACGGCCTCACAGCTGCTTACAGGCAGGCTCGGGTTCAAAGTCAAGACAACCTCGGGAGCCAGCACCTTCCCACTGCACCACCCGGCCTTTCTATCCTGAAGAGGGCGGCTTAGCTGGTTTCCCCAGCCAGAGCGCCTGCTGCCAAGTAACTCCGTCCTCTTACCGGTGCAGAATCCCAGCCCCCGTGCGTTGCTAATAGCTCCAGGTCCATGAATGCATCCGTTTTTCCAGTTTATCGATCAGCCTCTTGTGAGTCTGACTAACATAGGCTGGTTCCTGAGACCTCAGTACTTGATGTGGCTGGAGAAAGCCAGACTTCTGGAGCAAGAGGGAAGCAGGAATGGATGCGAAGACCTCTCAGGTCTCTCCCTCTCAGGTCAAGACCACAGAAGAGGTCTTCGAAATCCAACCCCTCTGCCCCCCTTCATAAACAACTCAGGTGAGGCAGGGGGAGTGGGACAGGGAGAACATACTCGTTAAGTTAGCGCTGGAGCTAGGCTGAGAAGAGCCATGGAAAACAGTATCTCCCTGGGGTTGGTATGCATAGCAGGTGGGGTTTAAGAGGCACATGGAATGGGTCTTATGTTTCATAGTTATTAGCTATATGAATGAGTAGCGCATGCACATGTGTATTTATACATGCAAACACAAACATGTGTGTATAGGAACATATATGTGTATATTAGAAACATGTGTGTACATGTGAATATAGTAGAAATGTGTATGATGTGTATGTGCATGTGTAAGTAATATCAAACCCAAGATTCCAGGCATATTGCCCTTTAAAATGAGGCTTTCCTAAGTGGGTTGGTTTAAAAGGAAGGACTAGCCAAAACCGGTTTGGCTCAGTGGATAGAGCATCAGTCTGTGGACTGAGGGGTCCCAGGTTCGATTCCGGTCAAGGGCATGTACCTTGGTTGCGGGCACATCCCCAGTGCGGGGTGTGCAAGAGGCAGCTGATCGATGCTTCTCTCTCTTCGATGTTCCTAGCTCTCTATCCCTCTCCCTTCCTCTCTGTAAAAAATCAATAAAATATATTTTTAAAAATAAATAAATAAAAATAAAAAATAAAAGGAAGGACTAAGTAAACAACAGCACCTCTGGCACGCAGAAATAGTAAAATTGTGAAGGTGAACTACAAATGACCTGGAAAAGCAAAGGAAAACAGGATCAAGCTTAAACATTCTGCCTCTGGAGTCAGGAGTGGGGCTGGATGCTGGCTCCACCAGCTGTGCTGCCCTGACCCCGAGGCTCTGTCATTCCGCCTGCGAGACGGGGAGAGCGGTGGCAGCACGCGGGAGGCTGGCTCTGAAGATGCCGCACACACAAGGAGGCACAAAACGACCCCGTTTGCTTCGTCTCCCGGACAGGGAGCACTTCCTCGCCCCACCGCTCCCCTTCCCCGCGGCTGACACAGTCACTGTCACCAAGACTCCCGGAGGACTGGGCTCCTCCCGGCTGCCTTGTCTACACCTGAGCTCCGGAAGCAGGACTCTAAGCCGAAGGAGGTCGGGGACAACCGTCTACACTACTTCCGTGAGGCCGGGGCCAAAGGTTCCGGAGTCAGGCCTGGGGGTGAACCCTCACTGAGCTCCTCGTTTATTTATTAGCTGTGTGACCTCATGCCGAGTTACTTAGCATCTCTGAGCTTCAGCTTTCTCTTCTGTCAACGGGGTTAATAATGCGTCACATCATCCACCTGCATCACAGACCTGTTGAGAGGACTGATGACCTAACTAACAAATAGTAATTGTTGAGTTACCTTAAGCCGTTGTTTTCTTATGTGGGATATACAGTAGTGTGTGACAAACTGAACTGTCCCTGTCTAATTCTGAGCCCTCTTTGTTTTATTTTTACCCTCACCTGAGAATATTTTCCCCTTGATTTTTAGAGAGAGTGGGAAAGAGAGGGAAAGACAGAGAAAAATATTGATGTGAGAGAAGCACCTCAATTGGTTGCCTCCTGCATGTCCCCTGACCAGGGGGACCCAGGCCGGGGAGGAGCCTGCAACCAAGGTCCGTGCCCTTGACGGGAATCAAACCAGGGACCCTTCAGCCTGCAGGCCAACGCTGAGCCCTCTTTAGATATGATGTCCTTACAGATGGCTCCATCACCCACCCAGGCGGTCCCTCAACAGAGGAACAGCAGAAAGCACTGAGAAGACAGAGGGTGTGGCCAGGGGACCCCAAAGCTGACACTAAGGAACGCCTCACATCACTGTACAGACCGAGAAGTGGAGATCCAGGGAGGGCAGGTGACTTGCCCGAGATCACACAGCAAATGCTGGCAGAGCTGGGTCCACGACATAGTAACAACCCCCACCAGTTGTCTGAATTTGAAATCTTGCGCTCATTTCATCTCCACAACAGCCCTGAAGTGAGGAGTACTGCTCTATTTTTATAGATGGAGCAACTGAGATGGTAAGAAAGTTAAGTAACTGGCTCACATCAGCCGACCAGACAGACCAGAGGCGAGCTGGCAGGGATGCTGCCTGCCTGTGTCCACACACCATGGGACACAGACTCCCGGGCTGATGCTCTATGTTCTTGGGACCCTGGAGAGAGAAAGGTGGAGGCCACAGTGAACGGGGCTTTAAGAAGCAGAAAGCAGCATATTTTATAGGGTAGCATGACTAGGCAGAAGAGGGGAGCGCACCCCCAATCAGCCTGCTGTCTCAAGGACTGAGGCTGGAGCCCCTTGAACGAAAGAGAAGTGAGGGGAGAGAGAGAGACATGCGCTTTCCAAGAGTGGACAAGTAAGTCCTGAGAACAGAAGGGTTCACTTCGATCACCTCTAGTGATCCCCAACAGCCAGCTCAGATGTAAACGCCTTCTGGGCAACCCAAAACACCAAGCGGATACCTCACACCGCATACAAAAATTAACTGCAAACGGGCCACAAATCTTCATGGAGAGTACAACTCTAGAACTCTCGGGAGGAAATATAGGCATAAATCTTTGAGATCTTAGATCTGGCGATGGTTTCTTAAACATGACACCAAATGACAAATGGCAAAAGAAAAAAAAACAGTCCTGGCCAGTTTCACTCAGTGGATAGTGCGTAGACCTGCGAACGGAAAGGTCCCAGGTTCGATTCCAGTCAAGGGCACATGCCCGGGTTGTAGGCTCAATCCCCAGGTAGGGACTTTCAGGAGGTAGCCAATCTATGATTCTCTCTCATTGTGAATGTTTCTGTCTCTCCCTCTTCCTTCCTCTCTGAAATGAATAACATTATATTTAAAAAGAAAAAATACATAGATTGGACTTCATCAAAACTGAAAACTTTTGTACTCCAAAGGGCACCATGAAAATGTGAAAAGACAACCCACAGTGGGAGAAAAAAATTGCAAGTCATTATCCAATAAAGGACTTGTATCTGGAATAAAAAGAACCCTTACAAGCCAATAATAAAAAGGCAAATAATACAATTAAAAGTTGAATAGATGTTTCTCCAAAGAAGGTATGCCGGTGGCTAAGAAGCACATGAAAAGATTCCCAACATCATTAGCCATCAAAAAATGCAAGTCAAAAATCACTTTATGTCCCCTGGAATGGCTACAATAAAAAAGATGAGCCGAAACAGGTTTGGCTCAGTGGATAGAGTGTCGGCCTGTGGACTGAAAGGTCCCGGGTTCTATTCAGTCAAGGGCATGTACCTTCTTAGTTGTGGGCACATCCCCAGTAGGGGGTGAGCAAGAGGCAGCTGGTCGATGTTTCTCTCTCATCGACATTTCTCTCTATCCCTCTCAATTCCTCTCTGTAAAAAATCAATAAAATATATATATTTTTTAAAAAAGATGAGTAACAACAAGTGTTGTCTGGGATGTGGGGAAACTGACACCCTCATACAACACTGGCGGGAATGTAAACTGGTGCAGATACTTTGGAAAACAGTCTAGCAGTTCCTCAAAAAGTTAAACATAGTCACTATGGCCCAGCAATTGCACTCCCAGGTGTATATATACCTAAGGGGGGGAAAGCGTATGTCCACACAAAAACTTGTACACAAATGGGGTCATTACTTATAAAAGCCAAGAAAGTGGAAACAAAGCACATGGCCATCAACTGATGAATGGATAGCGCTGGTAGATCCATGCAGTGGAGCATTAGTCACAGGGGAAGAAACCCAATCCCGACCTGTGCTACCCCTGAGATGAACCTTGGAGACATCATTCCAAGTGAAAAAAAGCCCGTCACTGAAGACCACATATTATAAGGTGCCATTTATACGAAATGTTCAGAATAGACAAATCTATTCTTGCCATAGGCAGACCTATGACGGAGAGCAGATGAGCGACTGAGGGCCGAGGGGGGTAAAGGAGAGTGGGCACTGCTAATGGGCACAGGGTTACCTTCTGCTGTAAAAAAAAAATGTTCTAAAACTGACTGTGATGATGGTTGCACAACTCTGAATAGACTACAAACCATTGAATTATACACTTTATTTTTGGTTGTTTTTCTCTTTGCAGACATTAAGTACATTCATCCAACTGTGACTATTTCTTCAAATACCATTTCTTTGTTTTTAATAGGTTTTTAAAATTTTTATTTTTTCAAGTTTTCAATTACAGTTTGACACACAACATTATACTGGTGTACAGCATAATGATTAGACACTGATATTTCTTAAGAAGCGATCAATCACGTGGTAAGTCTATCATCCCTATGACACTATAGTCATTACAACATTATTATTATTTGTTATTGTTGTTGTTGTTAATCCTCACCAGAGGATATTTTTCCATTGACTTTTAGAGAGTGGGAGGGAGAGGAAGAGACAGACAGAAACATCGATGTGAGAGAGATACATTGATTGGTTGCCTCCTGCACACATCCTGAGGAGGGCCAGGGAACCTATAACCAAAAGTACGTGACCTTGACCAGAATTGAACCGGGACCCTTCAGTCCGTGGGCCAACGCTCTATCCACTGAGCCAAACAGGCTAGGGCGACAACATTATTGACTATTTCCCTGTCCTGTAATTTACATCCCCGTAACTGTTACTAAATTGCATTATTTAAATGGGTGAATTGTAAGGTATGTGGCATATCTTTCTAAAGCTCTTCTCTTTTTTTAAACTCAGGCGGAGGGATGGGCAGCAAAAGAGAAGCAGGAGTTTGGGGGTGATGGAAATATTCTATCTTAAACACTGATTATGGTGCTAGTTCCTGAAGGGGACAAGTTTGTCAAACCTCATCAAAACGTGTGACGTCAAGTAATCTGCCATGAAGCTGATTTCTAGAAGAAAGGCTGGCAGAAGCTACTGGGTTGGCAGTGGCAGGCATCAAGGCCGCGAGCACACAGGTCCTCTCTGGTCTCCGGGACAAGCAGCTCTAAGGGGGCCTGGGTTCCCCACCTCCACACCCCTCCTAGCTCTCTGCCTGGCCCTCTCAGCCACCCTGAATGCATATCGCTTCATCCCAAGCCCGCTCCTCCTGCCCGGACTTGCCTGCCCAGGCCAGCTGCCAACGCTAATCTCCACCTCCCCCGGCACCAGCACCCTGTCTCTGGGGCCACCCCTTGATGCCACCTGCTGCTTCCTTACAGATAACGGTGGCAGGGGCGGGGCAGCCTTTGGTGGAGCAGGTGCTGCCCCCAGCAGAGATGGAGGCCCTTCCTCCAGCGCTACCCACAAGGCTCAGCTTTGTCCCACAACCAAGGTAGGGGCCCAGAGGGAGTTGACTTGAGGGACCAAATAAAGTCAAGACACTAATATTGGTCAAGCACCACTGACTCTCACCGCAACCCCACCGTCTCTCTCCTCATTTTGCGGACCAGGCAACTGAAACCCCGGGTGTTAAGGAGCTCACTGATGTCACCCACAGGGTACAAGTAGCAGAAACTGGAATTCAGACCCACGCTGGTCTTCCTCCAAAAGCCTGTTCCCCCGATACGGAGGCAGGAGGAAGGAAGAGGGGAAGGGCCAGATTCCACACCCATCCAGGTCCTCGGGCTGAGCGGGCTGGCAGTGCGCCCCTTCTCAGAAAAGGAAGATGCCCTTCCAGCAGGCAGCCCCCAGCAGCTAAGTAACCTCAGAAACGGAATGTTAGAGTTCCCACTTCCTCGCTGGGGGGTGGAGGGGTCACACCAAGTCAAGGTTATTGAAATGGAAAATAGGGACCATCCACAATGCCCGGCCTGAAGGAAACGAGGCTATTATTAACTTGGTACAAAAGGCTGGTTGGAGGCCGAAACCGGTTTGGCTCAGTGGATAGAGCTTCGGTCTGCGGTCTGCGGACTGAAGGGTCCCGGGTTCGATTCCCGTCAAGGGCATGTACCTTGGTTGTGGGCACATCCCTGGTGGGGGTGTGCAGGAGGCAGCTGGTGGATATATCTCTCTCATCGATGTTTCTAGCTCTCTATCCTTCTCCCTTCCTCTCTGTGAAAAATCAATAAAATATAAAAATTTAAAAAAAGGCTGGTTGGAGGCCTGGGGACTCAAGGTCCTGAAAAAGGACTGCAGGCCCTTTCTAAGTCAATCCATTCTGTAGGCTCTCCTGTGCCCTAGTTACCCCCAGTCAGAACTCCCTCGCCATTCAGCTGTCGCACTTCCCGCTGCTAGAAGCCTCCATCATGCTCTAGACCTGGGGCTGCCAGAGGCCGAGGGCTCTGCCGGTCAGTCCCAGGAGGGGCATTGGGCATCCAGGGAAGACTGGATTTGATGAACTGGGCAGAGTGGGCAGAGCGGCCGGTGCAGTGTGAAGAGGTCAAGAAGCGCGCTGTGCAACTTCCCGCCCAGCGCTCTGGGTTAAGCAACTGTTCCCGCGGCCGCCCGTCCTTCTCCAGCGTCTGCCTCCCCGTCTGCTGCCCCTCTCCTCCCCCCCCCCCCCCCCCCGCAGACTGGCCCCTTCGTTGGGCATACCTGGGCACAAGCTGGAATAGAAGCCCTCGTTCTTGAGCATGATCAGCAAGGAGCCCCAGCCCAGGAGCACGGCGGAGAAGAAGAGGTTCTCCACCACGGCGGTGCAGGCCATCCACCAGCGCCGCCGGTACGCCTGCTGCAGCGTGGGGGCCATGCTGGCCGCGAGCCTGCACAGGAACACGGCGCTGAGCGAAGGGCCCCCCAGCGGCCCCTGGAACGGGTCCTGCATCCCCGGTGGCTCCTGAGACCCACCCCCTCGAGCCAGCCCTTGACTTGGGCGGGGGCGGGGGGAGGGAGGCCTTCATGGAGGAGGCCCCATAGCTCGCGGGGCTTTGCAGAGGGTGCCGCCGCCGCCGCCGCCGGGCTGGCTGTGGGCGCGCCGGCAGTGCCAGGGGCGCACGCGGCACTGCGCGCCCGCCGGGCCCCTATCGGCGCCGCGAAAGGTCCGGTCCGCGCGCCACCCGCTGGCTGGCGCCCCGCCAGGCTCTGCCACCCCGGGGTGGGGGGGGTGGGGAGGACGCGCCCCCGGGGGCCAGACCTGCACTTCCCCGGGCCCCCCAAAGGTCAGCAGGGGCAGGCAGGGCGCGCCCCGAAGCCACCGGCGGCCGAGCATCCGGCCTCCCGCGCCGGCCAGGACCCTCAGAAGCCAGCGGGCGCAGGAAGGGGAAGTCTGAAGAGCCGGCCGAGGACACCCCCCTTCCTGTTGCCCCACGAAGACCACTCCTCTCCGCTGGGGCTGGGCCGCCGCGGCGGCTGGCTGGCCCTCCCCGACTCCGCCACCACGGGCGACCCGCGTCCCCGCGGCGGGGCTCGGTCCCGGCCAGCAGCTGCCACGTGGACCGCGCCCCGGGGCGGGCGCCCTGCCGACCCCGGCGCCCCGCGCGCCCCGCGCTCGCCCCTTAGGGCGCGGAGCACCCCGGGGCCCGCCCCCCCCGGCACCCCCCCACCCCCAGCTCCGGCCCGGGGAGGGGGCCCGGGCTCGGGCAGGAAGTCCGGCGGCCCTGCCTCTATAAGGGCAGAGGCGGCGGCGGCGGGCGGGCGTGTTTACCAGCGGGAGGGAGGGAGGGAGGGAGGCAGCCCGGCTCCCCCCGCCGAGGCCGCCGCGGGAGGAGACGGGACTCCGGTGCAGGGTGGAGGGCGGCCAGAGGGTGAGACCGCGGAAAGCTGCGGGGAGCGGGGCCCGGAGGGCCAAGGGGGGGCGGGGAGCTGCCCCGGGGACCTCGCCACCCGCCTCCCACAAGTGGCACTTTGGATTCCCGCGCTCCTGCAGGTCTCTCTGCTCGGCCCCCGGAGAGGAAGTGCGGCCGGCTGGGCCCAGAGGAAGAGGGGGCGGTGGGGGTGGGGGGGTGCAGGGTAAAGGGGAGCGAGGGACGCGCTGGAAGAGACGGGACAGGGCGCCCGGGGCGGGGGGGGGGGGAAGGGGGGAGGACGCAAGGGATCGGGTAACGGGTTTTTCTTGGAGAGCCTTGGGAGTGTCGTGGCCACCGGCCCGTGCTCTCCAGCGGGCGGACGCGGCGCCGGGGACCCCGAACCCCGCCGGCTGCTCACCTCGGGTGGGGGGCAGACGCCCCTCCGGCGGCGGCGGCGGGCGCGTCTGGGGGCGCAGGGGCTCAGCGGCGCGCGGCGCCCGTGTCCCGCGGGCGGGCGGGCTGGGGCGCTCGGGGCGCTCGGGGCGCTGGGTCCCCGCGGTCCGCCGGCTCCCGTGCGCGCCTCCCCGGCCCAATCGGAGCAACTCCAGGAGCTGGGAACCCCCTGGACGGCGCACTGGCCCACGAAGCGAGCCCGGGGGGAGAAGCGGACCTACAGGGTTGATACTTGCATTTATACCCCCTCCGCGGCTGCACCCTGAGGTAGGGGCGGGGGCTGCCTTCCCTTCCCCTCCCCCTAGGTCGGATTTCACGCACACGTGACTGGCGCTCCGGTCCCCTGCACACGCCCCGGCACCTAACATTTCCACCCTCACCTCCTCCCCTCTTCCTCGTCCCCCCCCCAAGACCAGTCCGGCAGCGCCCTCTCTATCCTCGATCAAAACAACCAGAGATTTGGCTGCAGCCGGCCGATCTGGACTCAGGGCCCGCTTGGGTGGGGTTTTTTTTTTTGACTGTGCAGCTGGGAGTCAAGTTTTTCAAGAGACAGAATGACACAGGCTCCTCTGGAGTCCGATGGAGGTCTGAGTTAGCAAATGGACTGGCCTGGGTTGCCCCGGGCAGCTTGCTTTCCCTCTCTGAGCCTCTGAGTTTTCTTCTCTGTAAATTTGAGTTATGACATGGTAGGTAGTACCTGGCTGTCTTTGGGGAAATGGCAGGTGGAATTGGGGGTCACCCGCGTGGTAGAAAGCTCACTCAGCACAGTGCTTGGTACCTAGAAAGCATAAAAAAAATTTTCATGTAGAGCCGAAGCTGGTTTGGCTCAGTGGATAGAGCGTCGGCCTGGGGACTGAAAGGTCCCGGGTTCGATTCCGGTCAAGAGCGGGCACATCCCCAGTGTGGGGTGTGCAGGAGGCAGCTGATTGATGATTCTCTCTCATCAATGTTTCTGACTCTCTATCCCTCTCTCTTCCTCTCTGTGAAAAATCAATAAAATATATTTTTAAAAAATTTTTTCATGTAGAGCCTGGGAGTGTCGTGGCTGTTGTCATAATTTTTTCTCAGAAGGCCTGATGATGGGATGCTTCCATTCACTAATTAATTGATTGACCCCTAGTAAGTGTCTCAACTTTCTGGACCTGTTCCCTCACCTGTAAAAGTGAAGTGTCACACCGAAACCAGTTTGGCTCAGTGGATAGAGCGTCGGCCTGCCGACTGAAAGGTCCCGGGTTCGATTCCATCAAGGGCATGTACCTTGGTTGGGGGCACATCCCCAGTGAGGGGTGTGCAAGAGGCAGCTGGTCGATGTTTCTCTCTCATCGGTGTTTCTAGCTTTCTATCGCTCTCTCTTCCTCTCTGTAAAAACTCAATAAAATATATATTTTTTAAAAAATGAGGTGTCACTTACTTAGGCTGGGGTGTGGATTGATGAAATGGCAAAGGCAAATCGATAGGGGGCGACAGTGTTGCAAGTCATGTCGGTGATAGCCACCAACTCCTGTGGGCATGCGAGCAACTGTCCAGGAAGTTCTGAGAAGAAGTCAGCCGAGAGGGCATCTTGGGCAGCTGAGCCACCCAGCCAAGAGAGGAACTAAGATTTGCTGAGTGGCTACTATACCCCGGGAACTTTCCAAACAAAAATTGTCAGTAAGTCCTGAAAACATCATGTTCTCGTTTAAAACCTCACAACTTTCCACAGACGGAGCCTGGCGCGGGCAGGTGGGGCACTGTGGGTGCAGGCAGGATGCAAACTCCGACTGGTCCGGCTTTTATGTGGTCCTTCTCCCTCCTCCAGGTCAGGAGGACGGCAAGCGCAAAGGCCTCGTGACGGAGCAGGCACCGGGAGTTCTCTCTGGCAAGAGCGCAGGGTCAGGCTCTCTCCTGTTTTCACTTCTTAAAATTCATTCCCGCCTCCCAGAACTTCCAGATCAAGGTCAAGCTCCTCCGCTTAGCACAAGGGGCCCTAGAATAAGGGCTCTCACCCGAGACGGTCCACGGGTCCCTTCGAGAACGCAATAAAATACCGTGTCCACTCCCTAGGAAAATACGTGTGCGAACCTAAGCCTACACAGACATTTCCATTCCTATGTCAAGGTTACTGTGGACATTCCCCATGCTCCAAAGGTCTTTGGACGCCACCCCCGACCCCCGCCTGAGGGCAAGGGCCTGGTCTGTTGTGTTCGCTGCTCTATCTCCGGCATCTAGAACAGCACTTGGCATCTAAGAAGCGCTTGGTAAGCACCTGCGGAATGAAGTGTGAAGCCATCTGGTGTCACGCCTCCTTGCCTTTGCACCTGTTCCTTGTGGGGATGACAGTCCTTTCTTACTTTCGAAGGTGCTCGTCCTTTACAACTCACCTCTTTCTGGGATCTGTTTGACCTCTTAGACTGGCTTGGGGGCTGTTTCCCACACACTCCTCCCCTCCCCCAATACTATTCTAATCTCTACGGAAGCCCTCACACTGAGCTGCAATCACCAGTTCACTTGCCCGCCTCCTTCCTGGCGAGATAGGAATCTCTTGGGGGCAGGGGCCGCGTTGTAGGTGGTTTGTAAACCTATCAGGGGACCTTGCATGTCACAGGCCCATGGTAAACACTTGTTGAATAAATAAAGCGGAGTGGTGGGAAACCACAGCGGAAGAGGCAGGCTGACGTCAGCTTAGAATGACACCCGCCAGGCCAAGGACTTCCAATGTTGGGAGACAGGTGACCGGCAAATCTTGGATTGTGTTTTCTTTTGCCTTTGCTTTTAAGGAAGGGGATAATGCGGTCAGGTCTGTGTGTTAAATGAATGGAGGGGGAGACCCCGATCCCCGGGCACTACCCATACTTCCAGGAGAACGGTGTTATCACCTTGGATCTCCTGTGGCTCGGGCTCAATGCTGCTTCACCGATGAGTGGACAGGAGAGCTGGCTGGGGAGTGACCAGGCAGGGTCCTGATCCCGGCTCTGCCGCTGATGAGTCCAGCAAATTGGCCCACGGCACTTGCTTCCAGAGACCCACTCTTCCAGCCTGTGAAGTGCCAAAAAAAAACAATAGTAAATTGGGTTCCTGCACCCACGTCTGCTGTTGGAGGGGGTGCGCCACACCAACAAACAATTCTCAGAAGCCAGCAAGGTGTCCAAGAAATCAACTCAATCCTGACATGATCTGCCCAGAGATAACATCAGGTTCCGCAGGTTAATGGTTTAGTCTTACAAGGCTGCCTGCGCTCCAAACACACACACACACACTTCAGAAGCCAGCTGTAGCCCGGCTCTCTGTGCTCCTGACCAGCTGGCTACAGGTCGGCGGTTCCGGTGACTGCCAGCAACGCGGAATGCCGATCGCAAGCCCAGGTTGTCACCTGTGCTTCGGCCTGACTGGCTGTGAATCAGAGGTTCCCACCTCCCCCTCCTTGGGTTCCATTAATTGGCTGGAATGGTTCTCAGAATTTAGAGAAGTGTGTTACTTACTAGATCGCTAGTTCATTGTAAAAGGATACAACCCAGGAACCGCCAATGGAAGAGATGCATAGAGTGAGGTAGGAGCAAAGACCCATTTCTTTTCCCCACGTCTTCACCTGAAACCCATCTTCTTGGGTTGTTATGGCGGCCTCATTACATAGAAATCACTGATGAGATCCCCGGGCATGGACAACTGATTCAATCTCCAGCCCCTCTGAGCTTCTGACCAACTGGCTCCCCTGGGGTCACAGGTCAGAGAAGGAAGGAGGGTGGGACTGAAAATGCCAATCCTCGCTTGACTGGTTCTCCTGGCAACCAGCCCCCCATCCTTTGGTCCTTTTGAAATTCACCACATTGACATAACAGGAGACACCTGTATCATTCTCAGCATGTAGGAAATCCCAGTGTTTTGAGGGAGCTGTGAGTCAGAAACTGTGAAGAACAAATATATGAGAAGTATATTTTGGTCACCTGGATGACCACACACATAGTTCTTACATATCTCAAGCAGTAGCCAGTTTACTATGTAAGAAATTACCTAGTCAGCCTAACAAATCGCTATTATGTATCTCTGCATGAGGAATGTAAATAGAATGGACACACTGCTTTGGAAAAGTTTGGTGGTTCCTCAGATAGTTAAACATAGAGCTACCGTTCTGACCCAGCAATTCCACTCCTAGGATTATATCCGAGAGAGAATGGCGAATGTACATCAACACAAAAACTTAGGCCCAAATACTCATAGCCGAGTAATTCGTAATAGCCTTAAAGTGCTAACAGCCCAATCACGCATCGGCTGATGGATAAAAAATGTGTGCATGCTAATACACAGTCTCAGTTGGCCATAAAAACGAGTGAGAAGATATGTACACAGATAATAATTTAATAAAAAATAAATTTTTAAAAAAATGAGTGAGATACTGATACTTATCACAAGAAAGATGAACCTTGAAAACATTATGCTGGGTGTAAAAAAAAAGCCAGACACACACACAAATATATATATATATATATATATATATATATATATATATATATATATATATAATGATTGTACCACATGAAATGTCCAGAATAGGCAGGTATATCGAGCCACAAGTACACTAGTGGTTGCCAGGAACTGGGGGAAAGAAAAATGCTACTTGTTTTGGGGTTTCTTCCAGGGGCAATGAGAATGTTGTGCAATTGGATGGTGGTGATGGTTGTACGACTTTGTGAATATACTAAACTCTACTGAATTTTACACTTTGAAAGAGTGTCCACAATCCCACCATCCAGTCAGAAAGATCCACTAGAAACTCAGTGATGATCAGGCTACTCTTCTTGATCGCTTCCAGGGATGGTTGGGGAAAGGTACAAACTCCCAACAACGCTTACCAGTATGTCCCGGGTTCACCTACTGCCCCCAGCCCCCCTCTGGCCGCCCTCCTCTCTATGGTTTTGCCTTGGTGACCTCTTCCTGCCCATTAACACCCCATGTCCTCTCCCACCTGAAGTTCCTCCTGGGAGTGGAACTTTCCCGTGCCCTGGCCTGTCTAGTCAATCCGATTTCGACTTACTGGTGACTTCCGTAGGGAAAGCTCCTTGCCTGACCCTAATAATATATCCCTTTGCTGTGTGACCTATGTAACATCCCAATTTCCCTTTGGTGAAACTCCTCGTAAGATGCCTGTTTCTGCTGATAAACCGTATACCCAGGGGGCAGGGACCTGTACCTGCCTGCCTTACCACTGTCCTCCCACAAGTAACAGATCCCACCACCCACTGTGCCCCCTAATTGACACATTCCTACCCACCCTTCAAATCTCCCTCAAGCCCCGGCCTGAATAGCCCAGTTGGTTGGAGCGACATCCCCTGCACCAAGAGTTGCAGGTTTTATTTCTAGTCGGGGAATGTTGGCAGCCGATCAATGCTTCTCTCCACATCAATGTTTCTCTCTCACCCTCTCTCCTTTCCTTTTGGTAAGATCAGTGAAAGCATATCCTTGGGGACTTTCAGGGGGACAGTCTTCTCTGAGCTGGGGGCACATTCCTTTTTTTTTAATTTATTAAGGTATTATATGTGTACATAGCTTATCATTGCCCCCCCCCATACATGCCCTCCCTCCCCAGAGTTTTGTGTCCATTGGTTGTGCTTATATGCATTCATACCAGTCCTTCGGTTGATCTCTTATCTCCCCCAGATCTCCCTACCCCCCTTTCCCACTGTCATTTGACAGTCTGCTTGTTGTTTTACTGTCTCTATATCTATCTTTCTATTCATTAGTTTATAATGTTCTTTAATATCCATAAATGAGTGAAGTCATGTGGTGTTTCTCTTTCATTGACTGGCTTATTTCACTCAGCATGATGCTCTCCAATTCCAACCAGATTACTGCAAATGATGAGAATTCCTTCCTTACATTCCTTTATGTAGCTTCACAACTTCCCGCACATCCCTTATAGCTCTTAGCACAACTGCACAAGCCACTGATTTTACTGTCTCCCCTCCACAGACCTTCCATGTTGCTTGTTTCTCTTTGCCCCAGCACCTAAAGCAATGCTCATTACAAGACCCCAATAATTCTTATGAAAATCCCTAAAATCGCATGCAGATTTCCGTGTGCATGTACGGAACAGCACTGTTTTCTAAAAAAACAGTCCGTGGCTTCTGTTGAATTTCAGAAATGTCTAACACCCAAAAGAAGATCTTATCCCCAGATTGAGGGTGTCTGTCTTTCCTTCAAAACAGCACTGCCAGCCGAGACTTCTACTATGTGAACCCTCCCCACCAGAATAAGAGTTCCTAGAGGGCAAGGAATTTTATGTTGTGTTGGTTAATGTGTCCCAAATGCCTGGAATGGTGCCTGGCCCATCCTCTCGGCATAAGTGTGGAATGACCATTGTCTCAGACAATTTTAACAGCTGTGAGGACTGTACGTGGATTGGATACTTACTGCTGCATAGAAAAGTACCCCAAAATGTAATCGCTTAACATATATTATCTTAGCTTCTCTAGGTCAGGCATTGGGGTGCAGCTTCAGTGGGCCCTCTACTTCAGGGTTGCTCACAAGGCTGCGAAGAGTGGGCCGGGGCTGTGGGCACCTGAAAGCCTGACCAGAAGGGGACCTGCTTCCGAGCTCACTCGTGTGGATGCTGCCAGGATTCAGTTCCTCCCTGGCTGGAGCTTGCCCTCTATTCCTTCCCACATGGGCCTCCTCAGGGCAGCCAACCAGATGCAAGCTTGCTTCATCAGTCAGCAAGCAAGGGGGGGAAGAAGGGGCGGGACAAAGAGAGAGGAGAGAGAGAAAGAGCAAAGGAAGAGAGAGAGGGAGGGAGAGAGCAAGGGGGGGGGGGGAGAGAGAGAGAGAGAGAGAGAGAGAGAGAGAAAGAGAGAGAGAGAGAGAGCTATTACAATCTTCTTAACCTGAGAAGTGGCATCCTATCACCTTTGCTGTATTATTAGAAGCAAGTCTCTAGGTCTCGGGCACACCCAAGGGGATGAAATAGCAGCAGGCAGGATATTGAGAGCCATCTCAGAGACTGCCTACAACACATTTCCTCATATAGCATCCAGCTCATCTGAGCACCCAGAGCAGGAGGCGCAGACCAAATGCCTTCGGGTCAGGCAGACGGTGACAGGGAGAAGTGAGCGGAGGGAGGTTGGTGGACAGCTGAACCTCTGCCCACCCCCGTCCGTCCTCCAGAGAAAGCTACCAAGCAGCAATGCGGGCCGACTAGTCCGATCTTCTAAATTTTCAAAAGAAACCAAAATCCAGGTTTTTGTGAGACGTTTTCTGATTTTTAAAGTTGTGATAATCGAGCAAGAACACATCTAAGGATTAGTTTTTGCCTCTTCTCTGTGGCACAAAGGACTTAAGCCAGTGGGTCAGCAAACTCATTAGTCAACAGAGCCAAATATCAACAGCACAACGATTGAAATTTCTTTGGAGAGTCACGTTTTTAAAACTTAAACTTCTTCTATCGCCACTTCTTCAAAAATAGACTCGCCCGGGCCGAGGTATTTTATGGAAGAGCCACACTCAAGGGGCCAAAGAACCACATGTGGCTCGAGAGCCACAGTTTGCCGACCACGGGCCTAGGCCATTCTATTACCCTTTGCATGTCTGTTCCATCTCCTGCATCTGCCCACCCCTCACCCCCTGCACTCACTCGCTGAGGGTAGGGGCCTAGCTAGCTCACGTAGGGCACTTTATGTACTTCTTTGCATATAACGGGCCAACAGTAAATACTGTTGAATGAAATGTTTAATTGTCTCATTGGGAGGCACCCCCTTGCCCCCAGTTACAGAGGACTGGCTAGAAGTAGGTGCTGCTGTCTGAATAAGTTGGAATGCTGGCTCTGCTACTTGCTTGCTGTGTGACTTTCGGCAAGCTATTAACTTTCCAGAGCCTTGGCGTCTCCATCTATGAAATGAGAACAGTGGTGCCACTTCACAGTTATTGTAAGGATTAACTGTAATAAGTATACTTATTAGCGAACTATAGCAATTCAATAGCTGTTCTTACTCCCACTCCCCCCCCCCCCTTTCCTCCCAGCTCCCTGGCCCAGCTCCCTGTAATCCATTAAACCATCATCTACCACTATCCACCGGGCTGGCGGCTAGAGGGAGCCTCTAAAATGAGAGATCTGTCATGTTCCCAGCCAGGGTTTACGTCCTTCAACAGTTTGCTGATCCCCTTAATAGGAGAAAATCCAAGCTCTTTAATAGCTCACCAGGATCCCGGACGTGCGTCTGCCCAGCCTTTACGTGTCATCTCTCACCACCAGCTCCCTGCACACCCAAGCTTTGTTTCCTGAAACCTCCCTACTTTCTACCGCTTCAAAGCAAGTGCTCTTCTAGATGTTCCAGTTACGCGCTCAGAGAATTTGTGGCATTCCTTGCTAAATGTGAAGGCAGGTTCGATATCGATGTTCTTCACTCTCCATTTTTGCCTGCACAGAACAGGCAAAGAATGCAAAATTGTAGAATTGTTCACAGCAGCGCCGATCCCGTGAGCTGACAGCGCCACCTGTTGACCCAATCTTGCACTTCAGTCTTAGAAAGGGGCCTTGGCGCTCTGCCCACCACTAGCATGGATGGACAATGGTTTTGAAGTTTTCCAGGGGTCTACCCAGTGACCCCTCACACAAAACTGAGCAATTAAAAAAAAAAGCTGAACATTATTGAGGCAACCTCCTAAATACTTTAGTTACTAGTACAATTTTTACAACCACTCAATGAGTTTGATACTTTCATTGCATTTTGTGGATGGGGGTAACTGAGGCACATCACGCTCCGAGGAAATGTCATTTAGGCGGTTTGGCTTGAACCTGTACCTTTAAGCCTGAAACTCACTGCTTCCATTGATTCCTTCACTCATGCCCAGTGGCCTCCCAGACACTTTCTCTACAGGGAAGGTCCACGGTGAAGGAACTGTCAGTGGCATTGGTGCCAACCGAAAACTCACGTAGTGTCCCACACATTCTGAGAGCTGCACAACGCTCAGAGGGCACTCCTGGGGAAGGAACTAGATGTGGTGGCAGCCTCTCCTGACAGCAGACGCGGCAGCCAGCCGGGCCTCCATGTTGCTGCTCTACTCGAGATCTCCAGCTAGCACCGCTCCTCAGAGGACCTTCGCCCAGCTGGGAGGACCTGACTGGGCAGTGTCTGAGGAGTGAGGAGCGCAGTCCCTGACTCAGGTAGATGCTGAAGGGCAGTGATCACTCAGTCCCCTGCCTGGAGCACTCCCATCACACATCACGTTGGGCTCCCTCACATGGATAAACCAAAAGACTGACTGCTTCCTTCTTAAGCACAACTATTTTCACTGGCTCCTCTAAATATTTTCTTTTTTCTTTTTTTAAAATATATTTTATTGATTTTTTGCAGAGAGGAAGAGAGAGGTAGAAACATTGATCAGCTGCCTCTTACACACCTCCTCCTGGGGATGCGCCTGCAACCAAGGTACATGCCCTTGACCAGAATCAAACCTGGGACCTTTCAGTTCGAAGGCCGACGCTCTATCCACCAAGCCAGACCGGTTTGGGTTCCTCTAAATATTTTCTATACAATTTGTGAAAATGCCTGCCTCCACTTAATATTGTTATTAAAATATATTTATACTATCAATAATTACTTATTTTTATAATTAGTTTATTACTCATTACTTTATAATTATATACTTAATATAAATATAAATGTATATTTTACAAGTTAATATCACCTATGTATACATAATATTTAACAGCACATATAGCACGTTATCTAAATGTGTATATTTAAAATATACAATATATATAAACATAGCCATATATATGGCTAAGATGTATTATTCCTATGCCCCAGTCATTATTCTAAATACTTCATACATATTAACCCATTTTATCTTTACAATAGCCCTATGATTATCCCCATGTACAATGAGGAAGCTAGTGCACAGTGAGATGACAGGTTCAGGGTCAGACATCAAGTGGCTCACCTGGAGTGCAAACCCAAGTCATTAGACCATCTGTACTTTTAAACACTGAGACTCCCTCTGCTGGCAGAGGCTGTGTCTGCCTGCTGCCTTTACAATCTGATGTGCCAGGCATCTTGATACTAAGAGCATTTTTTATTTGCACACAGTAGGTGTCAACAAAAATTTTTAATACACACACACACACACACCCACACCCAGTCACATTCCAGTGTGACAAATGCCCACTCTTCGACTGGGGGAGAGCCAGGCTTCAGGCCCCGGGAGACTCTAGAGAGAGCCTAGGCCTGGCAGTCTTCACAGATGACACCCAGCAGGGGCACTTTAAGTAGGCAAGTGGGAAGGGACAGGGGGCACCTCGGGGTGGATCCTGTGGGGCCTCATGCAGGCCCAGAGCTCTGCTGCATCCTCTTCATCAGCTCTTCATCCTGCATAGACAACTCTGTCAGCTTTTTGCCCATCCGCTCATGGATATCCAGGTACTTGGAGACACACCGGTCCAGGCATACAGACTCGCCCTTGGACAGTTCTGCTTCCTTGTAGTGGGGAGGCACGCACTTCCGGTGGCAGGCACTAGTCATTCTGGGGGGAAGGGAGGGCAAGGTCAAGGGTCAGGTCAGCAGCACCTGTGGCATAGCAGGAATTCTCAACCATTCCTAATGTGCTAACCTGATTTCACCTGAGGCAGGCGGTTTACATCCTCAGTTTACACCTTAACTATCTTGGAAGGTCCTTGAGAGTAGGAACCTTACCTGAACCCATGATTATAACTAATTAAATAGAAACTTGAGTTGAATACTGACTATGTTCCAGCCATCATGCTAAGTGCTTGATATGATTTTTATGATAACCCTATAGTTACACATAATAAATATCCCCATTTTACAGATGAAGAAAGTAAGGTACAGAGAGCTTCAGGACCACATACAGCTGAGGTATTAACCCAGGAAGTCTGACTTCACAGCCTACATTTTTATTTTAAATATACTTTTCATTGATTTCACAGAGGAAGACAGAGGGAAAGAGATAGAAATATCAATGAGAAAAAATCATTGATTGGCTGCCTCCTGTATGCCCCCGACTGGAGATTGAGCCCACAACCCAGGCATGTGCCCTTGGCCAGAATAGAACCTGGGACCCTTCAAGTCCACAGGCCAACAGTCTATCCACTGAGCCAAACCAGCTAGGGCTTAGCCTCCATTTAAAAACGATTCTAACATATAGCCTCCAACATAAACCAATCAATAAGCATAGCATACCAGAGAGCTCAAGCTAATAAAAATAGCAGATATTTGTTGACTGCTTGCTATGTATTGGGCTTGATGCTAAGAGTTTGTCATACACTTTAACATTTAATACATTTTTTAAAATATATTTTTATTGACTTATTACAGAGAGGAAGAGAGAGGGATAGAGAGTTAGAAACATCGATGAGAGAGAATCATCTATCAGCTGCCTCCTGCACACCCCCACTGGGGATGTGCCCACAACCAAGGTATATGCCCTTGACCGGAATCGAACCCGGGACCCTTCAGTCCGCAGGCCGACGCTCTATCCACTGAGCCAAACCGGTTTCGGCAAGTGGATTATTTTTTGTTTAATTTTTTATTTATTCATTTTAGAGGAAAGGGAGACATATAGGGAAATATCAGTTTATTACTCCACCTAATTATGCATTCATTGGTTGATTCTTTTATGTGCCCTCATCGGGGATCAAACCCACATGCAACCTTCGAGTATCTGGAAGGTCCACTTAACCAACTGAGCCACCTGGCCAGGGCCAACCAGTGGATTACTTTGAAGATTAAAAAAGATAATGCATGTAAAAATGCTTAGCAACCGCCTGAGGTAGAGTAAGAGTTTAAGAAATGTTAAGTAGGTGGGATATGTTCTATTTTTCAAAAGCCAAATACTTTCAACTGTTCTTGGAACCTAACCAGAGGCTGAACTGGACCTTCTCCCCTGCTCTGCTCCTCCATCGCCGACCCATCCCAGTCTAAATGCCGGACTCCTTCTAGTGACCCTGTACTGAGTCTGCATTGGCCTCTCCAACCATTGGGATTGGGGTGGGGTGGAGTCGATGGGGGTGGGTGCCTCCCTAAATGGAGCAAAGCATTTTTCATTAAGTCATCCACCTCCACCCTCACCCACCTCTACCTAGGATCTTTCTCCAAGACAGAGTCGGCTCTTACCTGTTGTACATATCAGCCATCATTTCTACCTCCAGCTCCGCCGCCAGCTGCTGGGCCCTGAGCGGATCCATCTCGGCCCTGCACGGTGATCTCCTCCCTACCTCCTAGTCCTGGGAAAAGACAACACCGTCAGCACTCACCTCTCCCGTTCCCTTTCCCGTCCCAGGAGTTAACAGGATGCAGAGTCATCATATAGGTCATCAGACCGGCAGGAACCACTGACCTGAGTCCAAGCATCCCATTTCACAGATGTGGACACTGAGGCCCGGAGGGGGAACACTGCCTAACCCAAGGTCACACAGCACGTCACTAGCAGGGCTGGACATCGAGTCCCGGGGCCTGACGCTCAGGGCCTCTAGGTCACCTCTACCCAGGAGACCGAGAGACCGGAAGGGAGCTCTCTGAACCGCAGGCCTGACACTCCGAGGCCCTAGGCATTGGATCCTGCGCGGACAACGTGCCCGGCCCCGGCCGAGGGGCTGCACCTCGAGGGGCGGCGACATCACCAGTGTCACCGGTGGGTCAGGCGTCACTTAACACCGCCTGGAGCCGGTCACAAAGCCCCCGGTGTCCCCAACTTCAGGCAAACGCTAAAAACTTACCAAGAACCCACCAGGTGAGGAAAGGTGGAAACACGTGGGCCACTTCCGGGAGGAAGTCCCGCCCCCTTTTGGATCCGGACTCGCTCTGGGAATGAAGTACCAACGAGGCGGCGGCTAGGACACGGGCTGCGGCTGCAGGCGAAGGCGGCTCGCAAGTGCTAGAGAGGACACCCAAATACCATAGAGGCGTGGGCGGAGTGCAGAGCGCCGGCAGCCTGGAGGTCACGTCCCTGGCGTCGTCAAGGGAGAGGCTGGAGTTTATTGGTTCTCTAGGAAGGGGGCGGGGCTACAGGGCTCCGGGAGCCCCGTCTCCGGTCCTCCGAGAGCCGACCCCGGAGCACAAGTTAGGCACGTTCTCAAGAAGCGGTTCTCAGTTGGTGCTGCACGTTGAGGTCACCTGGGACACTTTATTTTGTTTTAAATAAATTTTATTGATTTTTTTTTTACAGAGAGAAAGGGAGAGGGAGAGAGAATTAGAAACATGGGTCAGCTGCCCCCTGCTGAGAATGTGCCCGCAACCAAGGTACATGCCCTTGACCAGAATTGAACGTGGGACCTTTTAGTCCCTAAGAGGACACTCTATCCACTGAGCCAAACCGGTCAGGGCATCCTGGGACACTTAAAAAAAAAAATCCTGATGCCCAAGGCGCATCTCATACTAATTATACCAGAATCCCTGGGAGTAGAGCCCAGATACTATCAATAAAGTCTTAAATTCCCAGGTGAATTAGATGTGCGATAATGTGCATTAGATGACGTGAAGAAATTACTACAATTCTGAGGGTGTAAAATGGCATTGTAGAAAAAAGACATAGATAAAAATAGATGAGGAAAATATGGCTTGATGTAATTGTTAAATCCTGGTAATAGGTATTTGGAAGTTCAATATACTGTGCTCTCCACTTTCCTGTATGTTTTAAATTGGCCATAATAAAGTATAAAACTAAAAAAAAAATCAAAAAAGCAATGATTTCTTTTTAATGAGCATCTGCCATGGGCTAGGTGCTTTAATTACATTGTTTTGTTTATTTTTCTTTTTGTAGTGATTTTTTTAAAAAGTTGACTTTGAAATAATTATGGATTTGCAGGAAATTTCATAAATTGTACATAAATTGTACAACCAAGTTTGGGAACAAGTGGTTCAAGAAACTTTGTGTGAATATAGCTGCATGCTTACAGGTCACTAACCTTTCTCTGGGATTACCAAGATAAGGGAGACATAGTTCCTGCTTGCAGAAAGACAAGACATATATTTATGCTTTATTCAACTTCTGTTAGACTCACTGGGCCAGAAAGAGGTGAATAGGAGCTATTTTGATTGCCACTCGAGTTAACCTACTGTGTTTAGTCATGGGAGGAGGGTGAACTCTTGTGAACCATATATTTCAAGACTTAAGTGTATACACTGCCCCCCAACAACAACAGTAAAACCCCAAATATCTAAATTCCTTGATGTTTCAAGGAATTTCCCAGTAAATAAAGTTTAGGAGATATGAGTTAATGATGCAAGGGTACACTTCCCATTGGAGAAGGTGGGCTGAACACTGTATATGGTTGGTCACCAAATGCTTCCCTATTTGTCCAAGAAAGTCCAGATTTTCAACACTATGCCTTACTATTGCTCTAAGGACACATCTTTATCAAACCCTGCGGCCTGATATTTTAAAATATTTTTTATTGGTTTCAGAGAAAAAGTGAGAGGGAAAGAGAAACATCAATGATGAGAATCATCGATGGGCTGCCTCCTGCATGCCCCCTACTGGGGATTGAGCCCACAACGTGGGCATGTGCCTTGACCAGGAATTGAACCAGCAATCTTTGGGTACACGGGGATGACACCAACCAACTGAGCCACATGGGCCAGGGTGACACTCTGGATTTTTTTTTTTTAACTGATGAAAACAATACTTATTCATCGTAGAAAATGAAAAAATGCAGAAAAAGTGGGTGAAAAAAAACACCCTCTTTCTAAAGATGGGAAAATATGGCATTCGAGTAACATTGGGTATTTGTTGCTCGCCATGATCAGTACTGAACTGGATAGACCTCAGCCTCGAAGAAGGGATGCAAGGTTGTCACCCAGGGTCTCCCCACATGGGCCCTGACCACTCACGAGAGGTGTGGGGGGTACAAAGACAGCCTAGTTGAGCTCCCCTGAAATGAGCAGGAGACAAGAGAATAGGCATGACAAGAGCTTGAACGGACTGGTCATTCGATGAGCTTGAAGAGAAAGCAGCGCAGTCTTAGTCCCTGTTGCCCACCGGCCCCATTCCTCACCACCCCTCACCTCCACTGCTGAGACTCTGGTCCACACCTCCAACCACCATCTTGCATTGCGATAGCAGTCTCCTGGCTGGTTTGCCCACTTGGTTCATGCTTCCCCTTCAGGCTATTTTCAAAAACGGCAGCCAGAGTAATCTTGTCAGAAACCAAAGTTAGCTCGTGTCCCTTCACAACCTAAAATACTCCAATGGCTTCCAATCACAGAGGAAAAACCAAAGTCCTTACAATGGCCTCTGAGGCCCATGTGATTCACCCCTCCCCAAACTAAAACACCTCCTTTTCTCTGCTACATTCCCCCTGTAGAACTTATCACCAACTAATAGAACATATTCCATATTTTGATTTTGTTACTGTCTATCTCTCCACACTAAAGTGTCGGCTCTATGATCTAGTTTTGCCCATTTTGTGTTGTGTTCACTGCTGTGTCTCCAGCACACACAAGGTGTTCAAACACCATTTGATCAATGAACACACGAAACTGTCTAAGAGAAGTTTTAATGGGTGATTCGGTGATCTTATATTTTGCTGTTTTCAATACCTAATGATAGTAGGGCTAGAAGAGAATGAGTTTTAATTTTTAAAAAGAACAGCAGGGCCCTAGCTGGTTTTGCTCAGTGGATAGAGTGTCGGCCTGTGGACTGAAGGTCCCCGATTTGATTCCAATCAAGGGCACATGCCCTAGTTGTGGGCTCAATCCCCAGTAGGGGGTGTGCAGGAGGCAGCCAGTCAATGATTCGCTCTCATCATTGATGTTTCTATCTCTCTCTCCCGCTCCCTTCCTCTCTGAAATATATTTTTTAAAAGAAAAGACAGGAAGGAAGGAAGGAAGGAAGGAAGGAAGGAAGGAAGGAAGGAAGGAAGGAAGGGAAGGGAAGGGAAGGGAAGGAAGGAAGGAAGGGAAGGAAGGGAAGGAAGGAAGGAAGGAAGGAAGGAAGGAAGGAAGGAAAGGAAGGAAGGAAGGAAAGGAAGGAAGGGAAGGAAGGAAGGAAGGAAGGAAGGAAGGAAGGAAGGAAGGAAGGGAAGGAAGGAAGGAAAGGAAGGAAGGAAGGAAGGAAGGAAGGAAGGAAGGAAGGAAGGAAGGGAAGGAAAGGAAGGAAGGAAGGAAAGGAAGGGAAGGAAGGAAGGAAGGAAGGAAGGAAGGAAGGAAGGAAGGAAGAAAGAGAAAGAAAGAAAGAAATACATACAGCAGGCTAGAGAGATATATGAAAAAGCTCACCTATCTTGGGTAAATAAACTGTGGATGTGTCAAAGAGACATCTCAATACTGGAGACTGCCAACAACCATCAATACTGAACTGTCCAACACTGGTACCCACATGTCGCTTTCAGATCATCCCAAGCACAGACCCCCCATGTTCCAATTCCAAATTCCCATGAACTAAGCAATTAACTCATGTATTCAATATATTGAGCACCTCATATGAACCGGGCAATTTGCTGGTTCCTGGGCACACAGCCACAAGCAGAGTACATACAGTCCCTGCCTCAGAGAGCTTAGAGTCTAATGAGAGAGGCAGATAATAAGGTAAATTTGGATCCCCAATAAATGGTATGAAGGAAATAAAACAGGCTGGGACGATGGCGTGGAGCTGAAGGTCACAGAGCCCTCTCCGAGGAAATGAAATCAGAGCGGAGAGCAGAAGCATGGGAAGGAGCTAGTCTTGCAAAGAGCAGAAGCAAAAAGGTTACGCTCCTGCGTGTGGCAAGGAATCGGTTTATTTAAGGAACGGGAAGGAGGTCAGTGTGGCTGAAGTGGTGGGGGCCGGGAGTGGGGACTGGGGGAGCCACAAGCTTCCTAAGTTGTGTGCATGGGTGGGGGGTTGGGGGGGGGGTAGAGAGGGTGGGGAATGCTCTGCACCCATTTTCCAAAAAGTAGTGCCTCTCATAGGACGTATAGAGAAGGTAAAGATGCGTTTGGTTTTTCTGAACAAAATCTAGATTCAGTACAAAAACATCGCTTCTCTCAAAACAGAGCTCAGCTTTGTTTTCCTGAACTCTAAGCCTGGGGATCCATCTCCCTGGCCCATCAGTCTTCTCTTGGCCCCTCCCGCCTCCACATCTCTGCCTGGTGTGAGCCCGGAGACTTCCAAGACACCCCAGTATAGTCGGGACAGCAGCTGTCCCCTCGCTCCCTCCTTAGCCCACCCCTCCAGCAGCTGCTTTTGACTGAGGAAGAGTAAAAGGGGCTCTTTAGAGACACAGGGTGGGGGGCGGAGCAAAGGAGGCCCGAGGGCTGGGGACCATCCACGTGGGCCTGCAGATGGTGTCCCAGGTCCCCGGGGCCAGCCAAGCACACCGGGAAGAAAGGTGACCAGAGAATGCACGCTGCCGGCCGGCCGGGGTGAGGGCAGGAGGCGCGGCGCACGATGATTGAAAGGTGCCACCTGTCAGTCAGATCTTCCTGGGAAACCTGAGCCTCCCGGGGCAGGGGAAAGTGTTGTACCAACAGGGCCGTAAACAATGCTCTTCGGAGACCCAAGGCTCTTGAAATGGGGGCGGGGGTGGGGGGTGGAAGGAGGGCGGAAGGTGGAGGGGGCAGGGACAGAAGCGCTGGGGGCTGGAGGCCTCTGGCAGCCGGGCGTGAGGTGCTCGGCTGGAAGGAGGAGACAGCGCCCCAAGCCCCGGGCAGAGGTTCCCCAGGTAAGAGAAGCCCTGGGCTCCTTCCTAAGCCCCCCCCCTTTATCTGCCAACCCCTCTCCCACATTCCAAGGGCGGCTGCCTCCAAGCAGGGCCCCGGCAGTTGGAGAAATCCAGGCTTCTTTTTAGATGCCACAGCTCGGGGACCCAGCCTCTGGGGTGCTGGGCACCCCGAGATCACCTACAGAGCAGCCTGCAGGTGACCGTCCCCGGGGAGGGGGGGCCGCTGGGCAGAGGGGCTCACTGGCTGGGGGGGGGGGGGCAGGGTGGCGGACTCTCTGAGCAGCTAGGACCGCGGGAAGGCAGATGGGTGACGGAGGGTCTGATGGTGTCAGCAGAACCATCAGATGTCATCAGCACCATCTGAGGCTTGGAACTGGGGCTCCTGGGTTCTTTTCCTTCCGGTCTGCCAAGAGCAACAGGAAGGGGAGAGGAACTGTCTGCAGGGCGGGCCTGCTTCGAAGGCTTCCTGGGGGAGGAAGGAGGAAAGGAAGTCGAGAGGAAGGAAGAAAAGAGAGAGCCCAACTCCTCAGCCACGTCTGACTGTCCTCCCCCATCAGCTAGAGGCCCCACACTCTGGGCTGGAGCCTTTTTTTTTTCTTCTTTTTTTTTTTTAATAGAGAGAGGGATAGAGAGCTGGAAACATCGATGAGAGAGAATCATCCATCAGCTGCCTCCTGCACACACCCTACTGGGGATGTGCCCGCAACCAAGGTACATGCCCTTGACCGGAACCAAACCCGGGACCCTTCAGTCCGCAGACCGATGCTCTATCCACTGAGCCAAACCGGTTTCGGCTGGGCTGGAGCGTTTGAAGGGCTCTGGCTGAGCCCCTGGTGGGAGCAGCAACTGTGGGTCAGGCCCCGGCTAGCTGTCAGGAGACCTGGGTTCTAGGTACGGGTCGGCCGTTTAATTGTCCTCTGACTTTACTCAGGGACTTCCCCTGCCCCAGCTTCAGATTCCTGGTGTGTACCACGGGGCCAATCCCGCCTGTCCCCAAGGGCTAGAGGGGGCACCAGCGAGGTAAAGCAGGGTGTTAAGTGAGCTGTAAGCTGCTCTAGAGTTGTTCATGCTGGGGGTGGGGTGTTTCTGAGTTTCTTCACTCTTGTCTATTTATGACAAGCCTGGAGGGTGGAAAAGCAGAGGTGATGAACGCGCAGCATGGGAGGTGTGTGTGTGTGTGTGTGTGTGTGTGTGTGTGTGTACACACCTGTCCTCCCCTCCACCACCCTGAGGGTGTAGCATGTACATGAAGAGAAAGATGGTTGCAGCACTTTGCTATGTCTTAGACCAGTGTTGCCCAAACTTTTGACATATGTGTACCCCTTCTATAATTTTCGTAACGCTGAGTACCCCTCGTCAAAAAAAAAATGGATGTATTTTAATTACAATCAAAATATATTTATTTTTTCTTTTTTGGGGTACATACACAAAATAATAATAAACGAAAAATAAAATTATTCATAATAAAATATAAATAAAAGTTATATTATAAATAACATTTATTTGGATCAATGAGAAGGATGAAATTGACTTGACTCATGAGAACGTAGAATTAGGCGCAGCTAAGCACCGTGCAGTGCATATCCCCACCAAACTCCAGTACAATGCGTACCCCCACCAAACCCCTGGGGGTACGCGTACCACACCTTGGGAAACGCTGTCTTAGACCATTACTACGACAGTCAGGTCTAAAAAGGGCTGGTGATCAACTTACTGGCCTTCGGTTCTCTGTGCCTTCACAGCTCACTGCCCTCACGGCCGGGTCAGGGTCTTAATCTGGAACATGGCTGGGTGGAGGCCAACCTCCACAGTACCAGCTGATGCGTGCTGAGCGTGCCCTCCCAGCAGGCAGGTTTCAGAGTGCTTCCTATGCAGTGTTGTCCTTAACTCTCACCATCCCTATGCAACGAGACCTATTTTTACCTCCAAAAATCAAAACACCAGGCGGGCAGGTAGCTTGCTCAAGGTCACCCAATTAGCACACAGTGGGAGCTGGGGTCCCATCGTAGGAAGACTCCTGAGTCACCATCTTCACCACTACTCCATACCACCTTCCAAGCAAGAGCGCCGGGCAGTAAGGGGCTGTGTGTGGGTCTTTTAGACCAGGGTGGGCTATACTTTCTTCTGCTAAGCATGGCATTGCTCAGGGAGTAGGCGCCTCAGGAAAAACAGCAAAAGAATAAAAGAAAGTAGGAAAAAATTCATGGTCAAAGAGGTGGGGAGCCCTAGCTGGTTTGGCCTAGTGGATAGAGCATCAGCCTGCAGACTGAAGGGTCCCAGGTTCGATTCCAGTCAAGGCACACGCCTGGGTTGTGGGCTCGATCCCCAGTGTGGGACATACAGGAGGCAACTGATCAAGGTTTCTCTTTCATCATTGATGTTTCTTTTTTTTTAATCAGTTTTTTTTTAATTTTTTTTAATTGATTTTTTTACAGAGAGGAAAAGAGAGGGATAGAGAGTTAGAAACATCGATGAGAGAGAAACATCGATCAGCTGCCTCTTGCACACCCCCTACTGGGGATGTACCTGCAATCAAGGTGCATGCCCTTGACCAGAATCAAACCCGGGACCTTTCAGTCCACAGGCCGACGCTCTATCCATTGAGCCAAACCGGTTTCGGCCATCATTGATGTTTCTATTTCTCTCTCCCTCTTCCTTCCTGTCTGAAATCAATAAAAAAAATTTTTTTTAAAGAGGTTTGGAGAAAAGTTAGTTAAATAAGGCTAAGCCAAGTTAAGATTTCTTTACTATGGGGTATCTACGTGCTCATAAAATTGCATAGTTTAAAAGCATAGAGATTAGGTTCTGGAACAACCTTAGCCCGAGGCTAACCCCCTCAAGCCCTTATTAAAATCTTAGGAGACCCTAATTTTCCACAGAACACAGTCTGGGAAAACTGACCTAGACCCATCATGTCATTATTGGTAGAAACTGAGGCCCGGAGAGGCAAAGGGACTCGCCCAGGTCTCAGAGTGAGTGACCAGATGTCCCGGCTCACTTGTCCCCTCTAATGCATGCCAGGGCAGCGGAACCATGAAGGGCTCTGGTGGGAGGGGCAGAACTAGGGCAGTGTGAACACCTTCGCCAATTCCACTTGCTTCCTAGGAAATGGTGGGCACGAGCCCAGGGACCCCAGGACCCTGGTCTGGGGCCGTAAGACCCAGGAACAGAACGCTGGGCCCCCCCTCTCCCGTTCCTGCCTCTGTCCCAATGACCCAGGTGCCCTCTCATCCAGAAGGATGGCATTGTGGAGGGCAGGAGGTATTTTTAGCCAGTGACAGGAGCGTCTACTTTTCTTACTGGCTGAGTCATGCCCTGAACACTATTTGGGGGTTGATTTCTTTGTAAACAGACCCCGGAGAAGGGCAGGGCGATGAGGGAGCTGGCCCCTAACTCCCCACCCGCCTGTTATTGTAGATCCTAGAGCACAGACAGTACTTGGACAGGAAACCCCAAGTGAAGGTGCCACAGCCTCCCTCCCCTCCCCAGGCCCAGGCAGTTGCAGGATCACATTTCCCCGCAGAGGTTGGAGAGAGTCATTTCTGTTCTTCGCCAAAGGAAGCTCTTCCACTCCCGGGCTCCTCTTTTCCGAGAACCGGAGGCTGGCAGAGCTGGCAGAGGCCGAGACCAGCGGGCCCAGGGATCCCCAAACTTCAGGCACCCTTACACCACCTCCCTGATTCAGTGTGATCTGTCTCACCTGCTTTCCTGAAGGTCTTCCTCTGAACTACCTTATTTGTAGATTCAATGAATGTGGGTGGTTGTTTTTGTGAGTGTTTTTTAGAGAAACGTTACATCACTACTATAGGCCTGGTGCATGAATTCGTGCACGGGTGGGTCCAGCTGGCCCGCCCTGATGGGGGCCCGTGTGTGTGGGGGGGTGGCACAGGCAGTTAGCCAGCTGGCCCCACCCCTGATCAGGGTGCTGGGGGACAATCGAGAGCCGGGCTGGTGGTGGTGGTGGGGGGTTCCGATGGGGGCCCAGATCAGGCTGTTGGCTGCCGCAGTGTGCATCATAGCCACCGGTCATTCTGGTCATCTGGCTGTCCCCGTCACTGGGCTTTGCTATAGAGAGATTGGAAATGGAGGCAGTGGAGACAAACAGTATTATTACACCCTGTCTAACTGCTCCTTTCTGCTTTGGGCTCTGCGCCCGAGGCTCGCTGCCATCGCTGCTCCAGAATGCTAGTGTGGAACTGTAACCACCCAAGCACCATCCTATGTGCTGAAAGGTTGTTAGTTCAATGCCCGGTCAGTGCACATACCTGGGTTGCGGGTTCTATCCCTGGTCGATGCGTACGGAAAGCAACCAATCAATGTTTCTCTCTCTCTTTCTCTCTCTCTCCCTCCCTACCTCCCTCCCTCCCTCTCTCTAAGTATGTCCTCAAGTGAGGATTAAAAAAAAAGAGGCAAAAATCATTGAAAAGGCATTATGTGACCTAATATACTTTTGTTGTTGTTGTTAATCCTCACCTGAGGATATTTTTTCCATTGGTATTTATTTTTATTTATTTTTTAATACATGTGTGTGTGTTTTTAATATATTTTTATTGATTTCAGAGAGGAAGGAAGAGGGAGAGACAGAAGCATCCATGATGAGAGAGAATCATGGATCAGCTGCCTCCTGCAAGTTCCCCGCTGGGGATCGAGCCCAGAACACAGACATGTGCCATTGACCGTAATCGAACCTGGGACCTTTCAGGTTGCTGGCTGACAGTCTATCCACTGAGCCAAACGGTCTAGGGCTTTCCATTGATTTTTAGAGTGGAAAGGGGGAGGGAGAGAGAGAGAACATTGATGTGAGAGAGACACACAGATTGGTTGCCTCCTCATATACCCTGCAACCCAGGGTATATGTGTCCTTGACCGGAATCAAACCATGACACTTCAGTGCACTGGCCGATGCTCTAACCATTGCGCACACCGGCCAGGGTATGACCTACTGTTCTTTAAAGCCCAAGCCACAGTCTGCAAAGGGCAAGTAGGTGGACTCCACCCAACATTACGTCAGCGCGGCCCACTCCCCACCTCTGGGGAAGCAGCACCCTGTCCCATCACTTTACCCCAGGGAGGTGGATTCTCTGGTCACATGTCCAAGCAGGGGGCACCCAGGACTGAGGCCCAGGCCTCCAGACTCCTGGCCAGCGCTGTCTGAGGGCTGCTTGTCTTCTCTTCCCAGAGATGGAGCAGAAGGAAGGGAAGCCCTCCGAGGACGGGGCCCCTGCCTCCCCAACCGCAGGGGCCCCAGGGACGCCAGGAGGCGACACCGCTGCCGGAAAGGAGGCCGACGGCGCCAGCACGGCCACCGAGGGGCCTCCGGACGGGGCGGGAAAGCAGGAAAGCGCCCCGGCTGAGGGCGGCGCTTCGGCGGAGTTCCGGGGGGAGGCCGACGGGTTGGACGAGGTCAAGGTGGAGTCCAAGGTGGAGGCTGAACCTCTGAAGGAGGACCGTGGGACGGAAGAGACCAAAGAGGCTCCCCGGGAGGTGACGGGCGGGAGAGAAGAGGCCGACTCTGAGCCCAAGGAGGCCGAGGGAAAGGAGGGGACGGTGTTGGCCACGGAGAAGCAGAAGGCGGAGGAGGACAAAGCGGCCGCGCCCGAGCCCAGGGAGAAGGCCGATGGGGAGGACCCGGCCACAGCCGAGCTGGAGCAGGGCGCCGTGGGGCAGGGGGCCGGGGCTGGGTCCAGGGAGGCTGATGGGGAGCAGGAGGCCGCAACAGCCTCTCGGGAGGAGAGCGCCGAGACGGAGGAGCCCAAGGCTGAAGCCCGGGAGAAAGCCAGCGCCCCGGAGGCCACGTCGCCGGACTCGGAGAAGAAGGCTGCTCTGGAAGATGAGGCCCAGGCTGAGCCACAGGAGAGCGGCCCGCGGGAGGAGGCGGTGAGGGAGGCAGGGGAGTGGAGGGAGGAGACAGAGGAGAGGAGGGAGGAGGAGGTGAGGGAGGCAGGGGAGTGGAGGGAGGAGACAGAGGAGAGGAGGGAGGAGGAGGTGAGGGAGGCAGAGGAGAGGAGGGAGGAGGCGGTGAGGGAGGCAGGGGAGAGGAGGGAGGAGGTGGTGAGGGAGGCAGAGGAGAGGAGGGAGGAGGTGGTGAGGGAGGCAGAGGAGAGGAGGGAGGAGGCAGGGGAGAGGAGGGAGGAGGTGGTGAGGGAGGCAGGGGAGAGGAGGGAGGAGGCGGGGAGGGAGGCAGAGGAGAGGAGGGAGGAGGCAGGGGAGAGGAGGGAGGAGGTGGTGAGGGAGGCAGGGGAGAGGAGGGAGGAGGCGGTGAGGGAGGCAGAGGAGAGGAGGGAGGAGGTGGTGAGGGAGGCAGAGGAGAGGAGGGAGGAGGTGGTGAGGGAGGCAGAGGAGAGGAGGGAGGAGGTGGTGAGGGAGGCAGGGGAGAGGAGGGAGGAGGCGGTGAGGGAGGCAGAGGAGAGGAGGGAGGAGGCGGTGAGGGAGGCAGAGGAGAGGAGGGAGGAGGTGGTGAGTGAGGCAGAGGAGAGGAGGGAGGAGGCCCCACAAAGCTCAGGAATCCCCTGCCCCCCGGGGAAGCGAGGCCCCTGCGCTGTATGTATTTCCTGGGGAAAGTCCAGTCTTCCTCCTGGATGTCGGGAGCCTGGGTGGGGGCCCCCGCCCCCCGGGTCCCTGGCCGCCTTGCAGATCTCCCCGAAGCCTCACAAAGCCCCGGGCAAGCTCGTGTGACTGTGAGCTCACCCAGAGCCTGTCGTTCCAGGAGCCAGGCGGTGCCCATGAAGAGCGGGACCAGGGCGTGGAGACAGAGGCGGCGGAGGAAGGGGCAGGGGTGAGTCCCAGCTCCCCCGAGGAATGGCCCGAGAGCCCCACGGAGGAGGGTCAAGGCCTCAGCCCAGGTGAGCGGGCGCCGGGAGCCCACAGGCCGCGGCGGGGCTCTCGGGGAGGGCGTGCAGGGAGCGGTCACGGTGGACTCCTCACCCCCCTCCCCTGCTCCTTTCCCGCAGAGGGGCTGGGCCCAGACACCGCAGCTTCCGGAGAGACCAGTCCCTCAGCCAGGTAACGCCCAGCCCCCCGGCCCGGCTCCTAATCCCCCTAACTCCAGCTCCCCCCACCTGGGCCTGGGCACCCCCAGCAGCTGGCCTGGAGAATGCCAGGACTCCTGGTATTCAGCGCCTTTCCCGGGGCAGAGCCCAGGAAGCCGAAGGAGCCAGAGCTTGGAGAACCGGGAGCATGAGCACAGCTGGTCCTCCCCCCCCCCCTGCCTCCTCCATCCCTGGCCTCTCGGCCTCCCCGGCAGGTCTCACTGAGGCCCCCACCTCGCCGCTCAGCATGTTCCCCTGGTGCCAGCACCTTCCACAGAGCGCGGGCCGAAAGCCCGAGTTTGGACGGCGACTCCGCCACTTACCAGCTGTGTGGCCTTGGCCGTGTCTCTCCGCCTCCCCTCGTGTGTGGAAGTGGGTGCAGTGACTGCACCGCCCCCACGGGACCCGTGCGAGGCGCAGAGGAAGGACATCGTGTGTCCAAAGCACTGAGCACAGCGCCCGGTGCCCAGTGGGTGCTGGGGAACACGAGAGCCTTACCGCCCAGCTTCCGTCGCTGGGAGGATCTTCATCTTGACCTGAGACCCACCTCTGTGCTGCTTTCTTAGAGAAAGAGGCCCTCACGGGGCACTCAGGCGGCTCCGGGGCGGGCTCTGAGTTCCCCTCAGGGCCCTCTCGTCCGGCAGGTGCGTTCCTGGCCCCCCATTTTACGGACGAGGAGGCTGGGGCTCAGAGAGGTAGCAGGAGCAGTGCCAAGACCACACAGCAAATAAGAGGCAACGAAGAGCCAGACTCAGGCCGGACCTCAGGCTTGCCCGGGTTCGGCCCTCCCATACCGCCAGACCACACACTCCCCGAGTTCGACTGAGCCTCGCCAATCCTCCCAGCCCCCCTCCCCCAGTGCCAAGAGTGGGCGCCCCAACTGTCCATGTTGTCCCTTTGGACTGCAGGGACCCCCCAGCCCCAGCCCGCTCCCGCCCCTTCCCAGGACCCTGTGCCCCCTGGTCCCAGCCCCCCCTTACCGGTCTCTGCGCCTTTCTGCACAGTGAGTCTTCGCCCGGCGGCGAGGCGCCCCAGGGTCCCCCGGAGCCCCCTCCCTCACCGGAGAGGAAGAAGGAGAAGGCGCCGGAGCGCAGGGTGACCGCCCCGGCCCGGCCCCGGGGGGCCCGAGCGCAGAACCGCAAAGCCATCGTGGACAAGTTTGGAGGGTAGGCGCGGGCGGAGCGGCTGGGCTGGGCTGGGCTCTCCCAGGACGTGGGGGGGAGGATGGAGGCCAAGGGGGAGGGCGGGGCTGGGGCGGGGGTTGGGGGGCTGGGGCTCCGCCCTGAGGGCGCTCCGGGTGGCCTCCCACCTCCTCTGCCCGGCCTCCTCCATCCTCTGCCCGGCCTCCTCCATCCTCCGCCCGGCCTCCTCCATCCTCCGCCCCAGCCTCCTCCATCCTCCGCCCGGCCTCCTCCATCCTCCGCCCCAGCCTCCTCCATCCTCCGCCCGCAGGGCAGCCTCGGGCCCCCCGGTCCTGTTCCGGAACACGAAGGCGGCCGGGGCGGCCATCGGCAGCGTCAAGAACATGCTCTTGGAGTGGTGCCGGGCCATGACCAGAAACTACGAGGTGGGCGTGGGGAGGGCCCCCCGGGGCGGGCGCAGAGCTGGGAGGGGGGTCGAGAGGTGCAGAGCCCCGGGTGGAGGAGGCTCACGGGGTGGAGGAGACTCACGGAGGCCGCCCTCCCCCCCCCGCAGCACGTGGACGTCCAGAACTTCTCGTCCAGCTGGAGCAGCGGCATGGCCTTCTGCGCCCTCATCCACAAGTTCTTCCCCGACGCCTTCGACTACGCCGAGCTGGACCCCTCCAAGCGCCGGCACAACTTCACGCTGGCCTTCTCCACCGCAGAGTGAGCCCGGCCCGGACCCGAGCCAGAGGGGCGGGCTGGGTGCTGGCGCCTGAGGCCTGAGGGGGCGCCAACCGCCCACGGGGGGGGGGGGCACACCTTGGTGCAGCCCACAGCCTTTGATCGCCAGAAACTGATTCAGGACAGAGCAGCGGGGGGATTGGCAAAATCCCTGCTTGCCCTGTAGCTGATAGTCCGGAGGGAGAGAGATCATTCACACACACGCACACATGCACACACACACATGCACACACACACACGCACACACACGCACACCAAATATCATGCCCAGGAGGAATAGGTGCCGTAAAGCTGGTGCAAGCAGGGGAGGGGCAGAGAAGGGGGAGGGGGAGGCAGGCCTGCCATTCCAGACAGGGTGGTACGGGGATTTGGGGTTCAGGGTCTGATTCCGCCACTTGTTGGCTGTGTCATCTTTTTTTTTAAATTTAAATTATATTTTATTGATTTTCCACAGAGAGGAAGGGAGAGGGATGTGCCCGCAACCAAGGTACATGCCCTTGACTGGAATCGAACCCGGGACCCTTCAGTCCGCAGACTGACGCTCTACCACTGAGCCAAACCGGTTTCGGCGGCTGTGTCATCTTGGACAGGCGCCTTGACCTCTCTGAGCCTCGGATTCCGATCTTTTAAAATGAGCACGAGGTTTCCTCTTCTGCAGGGCTGTAGTGAGATTTAAGTAAATGAGTCAAGTCCCTCTGGCAGTACCGAGCGCACAGAAAACACTTTTAAAAGAGGGCTAGCCGCTTGCTGTTCCCGTCTTGCAATGAACGAGATCACAGCGGTTAAGGTATGTTCCACTTTGGAACCGGGAGGAGGGTTTATTCCCGAGGCTCACAGAGCCGGCAGCCAGCAGTGGTGGGACGGAGACCTGGGTGGTCCCGGAAAGGCGGGGGGCGTGTGAGGAACAGAGCGCCCGAGGAAGAACCCGAGAGGCAGACACGACGGCTGAGGGGGGGACAGGGCGGCGCTCCCCCCACCAAAGCCCTAGAGCAGGGGTGGGCAAACTTTTTGACTCGAGGGCCACAATGGGTTCTTAAACTGGACCGGAGGGCCGGAACAAAAGCACCCTGACCATGCTGGCACTCTCCTCTTGGGCTGCTGGTGAAGGAGCGGAGGGGAGAGCAAGAGAACCCTCTGCTCTTTCGGCTCCGCGGGCCGGAGAGAACAGCCGAACGGGCCGGATCAGGCCCGCGGGCCGTAGTTTGCCCACGGCTGCGCTAGAGCCAGACGTCTGTGCCCACCGAGGCCTGAAGGCTTCCTGATGCCCCAGGACCCCGAGGAGCTCACGCCAGGAGCGCCTGCTTTCTCCTGGTCCCGGGAGAGGCTTCCGAGCCGGCTGGCAGAGACGGGACTGAGCAGAGGCCGGGCCAGTGAGGGCATTCTAACGCCCAGGGCGGGGAGGACGTCATTGCAGATGTTAGCGCACCCGGGCCTGGGCGGCCGCGCCCTCGGCTCCTGTGCAGGCCTGGCCACCGGGCTGCAGGGAGGCCTGGGCCAGCAGCCTCCACCTCTGGGCCTGCGTGTCCCCCTCCGCAACACGGGAGCTTTGGATATCGGTCTGTGCTTCCGGCGGTGCTTCCCCCCCCAGCAGATTTCTCAAAGTATTACGCGAAGGCCCGACACGTAAAACGAATTAGAGAATCTTTTCAGGTTGGGAGATTCCTGGAGCTTAGTGCCTAACCTCCCTTCCCAAGATGGTCCCTGAAGCATGTCCGCGGGCCTAGGGCACCAGACTGCCACCGAGAGCCACCGACCTGACGGTCTGGAGGTTCCTTCCAGTCCCACCTTCTCCCGCCAAGGGGAGGGATGCTGCCCGGGCGGGGCCGGCGGCTCAGGAACCCCTGTACGGACGAGGGCAGGACACATGGGTGGAGGGGGGCTGTCTGCCGGGCGTGCTGCCAAGTGTTCCCTCGGCTTGTCCTGTCCAAGCCACACAGCAGCCCAGAGCGTGCACCCCAGCGCGTGCTGGTAGATGCAGCGATGTTTCCTGACGTCCCGGGGCGGGGCAAGAGGGCTGCGGCAGAGCTGGGATCAGAAGGTGAGCTCCTAGTCAGGACTGAGAGCTCCCCGTGAGCCTCAGGAGGGCGCGCAGCTGAGACCGGTTTGGCTCAGTGGATAGAGCTTCGGCCTGGGGACTGAAAGGTCCCGGGTTCGATTCTGGTCAAGGGCATGTAACCTTGGTTGAGGGCACATCCCGAGTAGGGGGTGTGCAAGAGGCAGCTGGTAGATGTTTATCTCTCATTGATGTTGCTGGCTCTCTGTTCCTCTCCTTTCCTCTCTGTGAAAAATCAAATAAATATATATATATATATATATATATATATATATATATATATATACACACACACACACACACACACACACACACACCGTGTTTCCCCAAAAATAAGACATCCTCCGAAAATAAGACCTACTTCATGGAAACATAATACATCCCCTGAAAATAAGACCTACTGCATCTTTGGGAGCAAAAATTAATATAAGACACTGTCTTATTTTCGGGGGAATAGGAGATATATATATATATATATATATATATATATATATATATATATATATATATATATATATTTAAGGGTGTGCAGCTCCACCCTGGCCTGTGGGGCTGAGGCATCGCCCTCCTCTGGCAGCTGCCTCGCCTTGGTCCCACTCCAGGCAGAGCCACGGGAAGGTAGAAGGCGGGCTCAGTAAGGATGCCGGGCTGCCAGGAGGCATCCGGCCACAGGGGGACGGGGAGAATGAGGCAGGCACCACGGGGGTGGAGGGTGGCGAACAGAGGTCGAGGCGCCGGGTGTGAATCCTGCCTCCCTAGCTCTGTCACTCTCGGCAGCTGACTTAACCACCCGTGTGGGTTCGAGTGGAGATTGCATGTGCCAGCCACGCCGGCCCCTGCCAGGGCCCCGGCACCTTACCGCCCCGTGGACCTCCCCTCTGGTTCCTGTAAAGTCCTGGCCGCGGGGAGCAGCCCGGGCCGGAGCCCCCGGCGGGCCCCGTCAGCGGTGCTGCCGGCGGAGCCTGGCCCCCGGGAGACCCACCCCCGGAAGCCGGGGTCACCGCATGCATTGCGGGGAGCCGGCCGGTCCCATTCTTCGAAATCCTCCCGTCTGCCCTCCTCCCCCGGCACCCAGGCCAGTCCGGCTTGGGTTTCGGCCCGGCTGTCTTAGCCCCAAGGGAGGCGTTCTGCTGGGACCCGGGTTTCTCCCGCTGCCAGCACCCACGTGGCTTGGCAGGCTGCGGGGAGCGGAGGCCTGGCGTCGGGGCACGGGTGCCAGAGGCGGCGGGCCAGCCTGGGGCTGAGTCCCAGCCGCGTCTCTCCCTTCCTCCTTGGGCAGATGACCAGGCTGCCCTGCGTCTCCAGTTCCCCCCTCTGCTGGTCGGGGACGGAGGGGAGGGGTAACTGAGACGACAGCTCCAGGGGGAGCACCTGACAAAGCGCCTGGCCCGCGAAATCAAGGCCCCATCGGCGGACAGCTCAGATCGTCTGCCTTCGCAAAGCCGGGAGTGGCACGTCGCCCTAGAGGGCGGCCGGGAAGACAGACAGAGAGGACCAACCTCCGTGCAGCCCCTCACTCACACACACACCAAGCACACCTGCCCCAGGGCCTTTGCACGTGCTATTCTGCTGCCTGGCATCCTCGTCCCAAGATCGGGGCATGATTTACTCTCCTCTGGAGACCTTCCCCGGGCACCCCTTCTAAACACACCGTCAACCCAGGAGCATCCGCTGCCTCCCTTCCTGGCCTCTCACCGTCTGACGTACCACCTGTCCCATGTGTGGGATGATCGTCTTCCGTCACGAGAATGTCCATTAACCCGGGGGCAGGGAAGCTTGGGTTTTGCCCAGTGCTGACTTCCCTCAGCAAATCCCCAGAGACGGAATGAGGACGGAGAGGGTTCCGCTATGAGCCATCATCCTGACTAGGATTGGGGTTCTGTCCTTTATTTGCCTTTTACATATATTCTATGGATTTTCCTACAGAGAGGAAGGGAGAGGGATAGAGAGTCAGAAACATCGGTGAGAGAGAATCATCGACCAGCTGCCTCTTGCACACACCCCTTTCTGGGGATGTGCCCGCAGCCAAGGTACGTGCCCTTGACCGGAATCGAACCCGGGACCTTTTTCAGTCCGCAGGCGGATGCTCTATCCACTGAGCCAAACCGGTCTCGGCTGGGGTTCTGTCCTTTAAACCCTTCCGGAGGGGCGTGGCCTTGCGGAAGACAGATACAGGAGCGTGTGAGAGGGGCGGGTTAATGCAGACCTGGAGACCAGAGGGTCCCGTTCTACGTGAGGCCCCCGTGCAATGAACACGTGGGCTCTGCCGAAACCGGTGTGGCTCAGTGGATAGAGCGTCGGCCTGCGGACTGAAAAAGGTCCCGGGTTTGATTCCGGTCAAGGGCACGTATCTTGGTTGCGGGCACATCCCCAGTGGGGGGGGGGGGGGGTGCAGGAGGCAGCTGGTCGATGTTTCTCTCTCATTGACGTTTCTAACTCTCTATCCCTCTCAATTCCTCTCTGTGTAAAATCAATAAAATATTTTAAAAAGAAAGAAAGAAAGAAAACGTGGGCTCTGGAATCAGACCAAGCCGAGTGTCAGTTTCGACCCCGTCAGGGCCTCAGCTTGCTCATCTGTGCAATGGGATGGCTGGCCTCGATGACTCCCACCTCCCAACACACAACCCACCCGTGCTGGGCTGCCCCCACCCCTTCCCCGGGCTCCCGTGGTCTTCACCCTGGCTCTGGTCCTCACCCCACCCCTCCTCTGCCTCTCAGGAAACTGGCCGACTGTGCCCAGCTGCTGGAGGTGGATGACATGGTGCGCCTGGCAGTGCCGGACTCCAAGTGCGTCTATACCTACATCCAAGAGCTGTATCGCTGCCTAGTGCAGAAGGGACTGGTGAAGACCAAGAAGAAATGAGGAGCCGACCGACCCTGTGGGCAGGGCGCCCAGCTGCCCAGCCACGGCCCGGGCTGCCTTCTGCTCCAGAGACAAGAGAGCCGGGCCTTGGGCAAAGGCAGGCGGTACCAGTCTTAATGCACGAAACGTGCTTTTGTACAATCCCGTCCGGCCCTCGGCGTTCCCTCCCTATCCCGGCCAGGAACCTGTCCCTCTCTGGGACAGTAAACCCTGGCTGCCAGGATTCCTCAGCTGGCATTTCCTCACCCGACACAATCTTCTCTCTTTTTCCAGAGAATTTTAAAAATTGACTTTTGGAGAGAGAGGAAAGGGGGAGGGGAGGGAGTAACACAGATAGAGGGAAATGTATCGATTGGCTGCCTCCTGCACGCCCATGCTGGGGGATCAAGCCTGCAACCCAGACACGTACCGACCAGGAATCGAACCAGCAACCTTTTGGTACATAGGTCGATGCCCAATGGACCGAGCCACACTGGCCAGGGCTGACACAATCTTTTCTACCGGCGTGAAAGGCATTTGGGAAAGGACAATGGCCTGGGTGCCACCACCGACCAACCGTGTGACCTTGGGCCAATGAGCTAACTCCTCTGACCCCCTTCCCCATCTGGCTGTGGATAAAAGAAGTTCAAACCTTAGGGGGGCGTTGTGAGGGTTAAAGGGAGTGATTAAGTGAGCAAAAGCCTTGCCTGGTGCCTGCCACATACACGTTCAGTAAGTGGTGGCCAGGAGTAAAAACAAATCTCACATTTCCGGCCAGCGGTGGCGCTTTTCCGGTCTCTTCCCTCTCTCCACACGTCCCCCCGGTTAGAGAATCCCAGGGCAGGGCTGGAACAGATGCTCTAGAAATCACACCCAAAGTAGGCTAGTGGGGCCTGCAATGAAGCCCTCGCCTCAAAGATACCCCACATTGCCGAAACCGGTTTGGCTCAGTGGATGGAGCGTCGGTCTGTGGACTGAAGGGTCCCAGGTTCGATTACGGTCAAGGGCATGTACCTTGGTTGTGGGCACATTCTTGGTGGGGGGTGTGCAGGAGGCAGCTGATCAATGATTCTCTCTCTCCAATGTTTCTGGCTCTCTATTCCTCTCCCTTCCTCTCTGTAAAAAATCAATAAAAATGAAAAACATTAAAAAGCTGAAACCGGTTTGGCTCAGTGGTAGAGTGTCGGTCGGCGGACTAAAAGGTCCCGGGTTCGATTCCGGTCAAGGGCATGTACATTGGTTGCAGGCACATCCCTGGTGGGGGGGTGTGTAAGAGGCAGCTGGTCGATGTTTCTCTCTCATCGACATTTCTAGCTCTCTATCTCTCTCCCTTCCTCTCTGTAAAATATCAATAAGATATATTTTTTAAAAAATATTTTTTAAAAAAAGATACCCCACATTTCTGTCTCTTAAAAGCAGATGGGTTTCCTGTAACTCAGAACCATCACACCCAGAAGGTTCTTCCTTCCGGTTAGTTCATCCCTCCAACTCCCGGCTGAAGTTGTGGCTTGTTTCTGTTTTTCCATTGCTCGTTAGAGAGGAACGGCTGAGCGGATGACAGTGTCCTGCTAACAATCCTGTCCGGCTCTATCAGCCACTGGGGAATGCTGTGCCAATAACAGCCCGTGAAAAACACTGAGACAAAAGCCAGCCAGCTTGGCACCCAGACAGGAGGTGGTGACCTGGCACCCCACTCTGTGCCCCGTGCCACTGCCGCCTCGTCCATGACACGAGGACGTCGCCCCTGTGACGGTGTTGACGGCCCTCTGGCCAGGACGGCCCTAGCCCCTCGTGGCCCCACAACGTTTGGGGTTACTCCCGGCTCAGGGCCGCCAGTTCGTGGGGAGCAGGGCCCCGCCTCTTCTTAGGCAGCCGCTAGCTCCCCAGCCTCCCCTTCTCCTGGTGAAACCGCCCCCTCCCCTCAATGACCACGGAGCCAGAATCCACGAGTCATCTGAGGCTTTAATGGCTAGAAAAAACACACGGTTCCCGTGCCTCCCCCTGGACTGGAAGCTGATGGGGCCAGGCCCCCCAGCCTGAGGCCTGGCCCCCAACCTGATGGGACTGCAAGCGGAGTGGAAACTGAGTGGTCACATTTCTGGGACGGAGAAGAGAGATTCACTTAGCGAGGCATCGATGGAAAAGAAAAGGTTTTAGCACTTACAGCTGCACAGATCCGGCTGATACTGTAATCAACCACCCACCCAATGGCAATGTGCCCGCCCCCACCCCCCCATTCCCCCAGATGCCTGGGTCCCAGGGGCTTGCTGGTTGGCTGCCGGGCTCACGTCCGGGGAGCTGGCCTGGAAGGAGATCTCTGAGACGGAGCCACTGGTAGGCCTGGGACTCTGCAAACCTGGACCGCCTGGCTCTGGGGCACAGAAAGGCAGTGGAAAGCACACCTCGCGGCCAGGTGAACCTGGAACTGGGCCCACACGCACCACACACACAACTAACAACTAACCCCCTGAGAGAGGAAAAACAGGAAAACTGAGCAGGACGTGGGCCGCCCAGGGGCGCTCCGGCCCCAGTCCACGCGGTGCGTCCGCCCATCCGTCTGTCGCACGGACAGGACCCGGCGCGGAGGAGCCAGAACCCGAGCTAGGAGGGCCGGGGCTCTCCAAACTGGAGGGTAAACTCCTCGGCGCTCCGGTGGAACTGCTCCGGCTTCAGCGTCAGCTGGTCCGCTAGCTCCAGGCGCAGCGGCTCCTGCAGGTCCGGCTCGTTCACCACCTCGTGGAGGGCCTTCAGGACTGGGGGGGGAGAGAGGCAGGAGCGGGCCGTGAGGACGGAGAGAGAGCAGCCCCGGGAAGGGTCCGATGGCCGCCCGCTCCCAGGTTCCCCTGGACCTCCATGCTCACCCCCTGGGGGACCCCCAAGAAGGCCCTACCCCCTCAGGATGACTCCCTAACCAAACCGAACGCCCCTCGCGCCCAACGGCCGATGACGCCGAAAGCTCTGACCGGTTCTATCCGTGGTTTCTAAACCGGGTTCCGAGAGGAGATCCGCGGGGGTGTCTGGGTCCCACTCCCTTTCCAGCGTGAGCCACTTCGTTTCCAAATGAACTTTTTATTTGGGAAAAGGGGTTCTGAGGCTAAAGACTGAGACCCACTCCTGCCCGGTGGCTGACCTTGCACAGGTGCCTTTGGGAACCTGGGAAAGGCAGGGGCCCGGCTCCGCAGGCGTGTGCACATGCGCACAGACGGGTAGCTCTGAGGTTAGAGGGCTTCTCGGGTCCCTGAGGGTCCTCCCGGGAGCACTCCCCACCCGCCCCCGCCCCAGGACCCTCCCAGACCGCCCAGAAGCAGGACGACAGATCGCACGTGGACACGTGCTTTACCGAGTTTTCAGCGCATGGAAATGAACTGCAGCTAGGAGCTCAGTTCCTGGGCCCACTGGCCACATTTCGAGCGCTCAGCAGCCACACTGCGGCCACGGACCGTGGACTGCCCGGGCAGTGCGCACAACACTCCCACCGCCGCAGAAAGGCCTGCCGGATGGCGCCGAGCCAGCTGGATGACCTCAGGCAAGTGCCTCACCCCTCAGTGCCTCCGTGGGCTCATCTGCTAACCGGGGCCAAAGAGGGGAGCACTATGGTGTGGGTGGCGTTGCTCAGGGGATGCAGTGGGATTATGCGTGAAGCTCTATGCATAAGTGATGTGGACTGTCATTACGGGGGGCCAGCCCCCTCAACTGTCCTTCGGGGCACTGAGCCCGGGAAAGGAGTGGAGGCTTCACCGAGGTCCACAGATGGAGAGCAGCGGCCTTCTCACCCCCAGCCCGGGCCCCTGGAGCTCCCCTGCTGCTCCCCCGTGGCCCACAGACAGGCACGTCGCCTGCCCACGTGCAAGAACAGGAGCAGGAGCAGCTATCTCAGGACGCGTCCCTTCCACCCAACACCGGGCTCCACCGAGACCCGCGGTTTCTCTCTCCTCTCTTTGGGGTTTTTCTAACTCAAAGTCAGCCCCAGAAGCCCTCACCAGCACGGCCCCTCCCCGGAGGCAGAGCCCCGCCCACCTCGGAAGGCCTTGGTGGAAGGGTCCCAGTTCTGATGGCTGATGAGGGACAGGCACAGCTGGCCGTCAGTGCCCACGTTGGGGTGGTAGATCTTGGTCGTGAACGTCACCGTGGGGGGACTCATCGGGTAGTCCTCGGGGAAGGTGAGGCGCACGTGGAAGGCCCTGAGGTTGTAGGGCGACCTCTCCTGTGTAGGAAAAGGCGTGAACAATGTACCATAGCTAGGATCAGGAAACAGCCTAGGTGCCCGTCAGCAGAGGATTGGATCAGAAAACGATGGTACATCGACACCATGGAATACTATGCGGCCATAAAAAAAAGAAGGAATTCTCACCATTAGCAGCAACCTGGATTGGAATTGGAGAGCATCATGCTGAGTGAAATAAGCCAGCCAATGAAAGAGAAACACCACATGTCCTCACTCATTTATGGATAATAACGAACATTATAAACTGATGAACAGAAAGATAGATATAGTGACTATAAAGCAACAAGCAGACTGTCATATGACAGCGGGGGGGTGGTGATCTAGGGGAGATAAGAGATCAACCGAAGGACTGGTATGCATGCATATAAGTACAACCAATGGACACAAAACTCTGGGGAGGGAGGGCATGTATGGGAGGTGGGGGGGGCAATGGTAAGCAATGTACACATATAATACCTTAATTTTAAAAAATGGTGTGGGGGGGAGGCGTGAAGCCAAAACTGCTCAATGGACAGAGCATTGGTCTGCGGACTGAAAGGTCCCGGGGTTCGATTCCGGTCAAGGGCATGTACCTTGGTTGCGGGCTCATCCCCGGTAGGAGGTGTGCAAGAGGCAGCTGGTCGATGTTTCTCTCTCTTCAATGTTTCTAGCTCTCTCTCCCCCTCTCTCCCTTCCTCTCTGTAAAAAATCAGTAAAAAATATTTTTTTTAAAAAAAAGAAAAGAAAAGAAAAAAGAAAGAGTGAAGCTCTGTTCATTTAAAATGAAAAGATCGCCGAAACCGGTTTGGCTCAGTGGTAGAGCGTCGGTCTGCGGACTGAAAGGTCCCGGGATCGATTCCGGTCAAGGGCACGTACATTGGTTGCGGGCACATCCCCAGTGGGGGGTGTGCAAGAGGCAGCTGGTCGATGTTTCTCTCTCATCGAAGTTTCTAGCTCTCTATCTCTCTCCTTTCGTCTCTGTAAAATATCAATAAAAAATATTTTAAAAAAATAAAAATAAAAAATAAAATGAAAAGATCATTTTCCTCCTCGGGCCTTGGTCCGGTGTCCCCCCTTCCCTGCCGCCACCCCAGGGTCCACGGCAGCCTCTCCTCCACTCCTAAAAAGAATCAAAGAATCGTGAATGGGGACAGATGGCACCTGCATTCATTTGGCAACTGAGCCAGGGGTTAGTGGGAGGGTGGAATCACAAAAGAATTCTGAGGGGGAGGGGCAGGGTCACCAGCTGGATTCTGGCTTTTGCTGGGTGACCCAGGCCGGCGCCTCCCATCTCTAGGCCTCAGTTTCCTCGTTTGAAAAGTGGGTAAAGTTTGACTAAAAGAGCTCTAAGGACCATCTCATCTTTTTTTTTTTTTTGTACATAATTAACCTTTCCCCAGATTTATTGAGAAATAACTGGCACACACCATTATATAAGTTTGAGGTGTATAGCCTGAAGATTAGGTTTACATGTATTGTGAAATAATTACCATAACAGTACCAGCTAACACTTATCTTCTCAGATAGATACGAGAAAAAGAAAAGAAAAAAAATCTTTCTCCTTGTGATGAGAACTGTTAGGATCTAATATATAAATAAAATTAAAAATATATATATTTATTTATTTTATTGATTTCAGAGAAAAAGGGGGGAGGGGAGATAGAAACATCAATGATGAGAGAGAATCACTGACTGGCTGCCTCCTGCAAGTCCCACAACCCAGGCTCAACCTCCTGGCGTGTGCCCTTGACCAGAACAGAACACGGCACCCTTCAGTCCACAGGCCCATGCTCTACCCACTGAGCCAACCCAGCTAGGGCAGAATCCACTCTCTTAAAACCACCTTCCTATGGACCGACAGCGGTGTTAGCTATGATCATGGCATTATATATCTGATCCCCAGCACTTACTCACCTTGTAGCTGGAAGTTTGCATCTTTTGACCACTTTCCTTCATTTCCCCCTTTGTCCCCCCTCTGATCTCTTTTTCTTGGAGTTTTGGGGGTTGCTATTTTTACTTTTTAAAAAAATATATATTTTATTGATATTTTACAGAGAGGAAGGGAAAGAGATAGAGAGCTAGAAATGTCTATGAGAGAGAAACATCGACCAGCTGCCTCTTGCACACTCCCCACCGGGCATGTGCCTGCAACCAGTGTGCATGCCCTTGACCGGAATCGAACCCGGGACCTTTCAGTCCGCAGACCGACGCTCTACCACTGAGCCAAACCGGTTTCGGCTACTTTTTTTTTTTTTTTTTAGATTCCTCATTGACGTGAGATCATACAGTATCTGTCTTTCTCCGTCTACCTTCAAGGTCCATCCATCTTGTTGCAAATGGTCATCTCAGTTTATTTTTATTTATTTTTTAAAAATATATTTTATTGATTTTTTACAGAGAGGAAAAGAGAGGGATAGAAAGTTAGACACATCGATGAGAGAGGAACATCCACCAGCTGCCTCTTGCACACCCCCTACTGGGGATGTGCCGGCAACTAATGTACATGCCCTTGACCGGAATCGAACCTGGGACCTTTCAGTCCGCAGGCCGACGCTCTATCCACTGAGCCAAACCGGTAACGGCGCTCATCTCAGTTTAAAGTCTTCCTGAGAATTACAGAAGAGAAGGACACACATCCTCTGTTCGAGGGCTGTTAGCAAACACAGGAGAGCACCGCGGTTGGAGGGGATGAAATGGAGAACGTGAGGAAACCGTAAGAACTCGGGGGACTGGAGATGTAAAATAGGGCAGCCACTGTGGAAAGCTGTACAGAGGTTCCTCAAAAATATACACAGAATTACCATATGATCCAATGATCCCACTTCTGGCGACATACTCAAAAGAAGTGAAAGCAAGGACTCAAATAGGAATGTGTACACCCGCATTCACAGCTGCGTTGTTCATTACAGAAAACCGTGGAAACAACCCAACTATCCCTCTACGAATGAAGGCTTAAGCAAAATGTGGCATGAACATCCAATGGAATATTGTTCAACCTTGAAGAGGAAGGGAATTCAGCCCTAACCGGTTTGGCTCAGGGGATAGGGTGTGGGCCTGCGGACTGAAAGGTCCCAGGTTCGATTCCGGTCAAGGGTATGTACCTTGGTTGCGGGCACATCCCCAGTAGGAGGTGCACAGGAGGCAGCGGATCAATGTTTCTCTCTCATCAACGTTTCTAGCTCTCTATCCCTCTCTCTTCCTCTCTGTAAAAAAAAAAAAAAAAAAAAAAAAAGGCAATAAAATGTATTTTAAAAAGAAAAAGAAAAAGAGAGAACACAGTGGCTAAAGAGAGGGAGGGGTGGAAGCTGCTGGGACCCAGCAGGAAACCCTCCAGAGACTGAGCGACCTGAATGCTTGCCTGAGCACCTACTATGTGCGGCCCTGTGCTTAAGGGCTTGGCACACAGTAGGCTGCGTAGCAGACTGTACAGGTTGCCAGGGTTTTGGAGCCACACTGCCTGGGTGTGAATCTTGGCTCTGCTCCTCCCTAGCGGTGTGACCTTAGGAAAGTAACTTAACTTCTCTGTGCTTCCGTATGGGAATAATACTACACTTCTTCATAGAGCTTCTGCGAGGATTGAGTTATGCTAAGGACTTAGAACAGGGCCTGGCACGTGGCAAGGACTACATTTGTGTCAACAGTTTTAAGTATTTTGAAAACTCATGACTATCAGCATCTCCAATTCCATATGAGGAAGCCCAAGTTCAATGCAGATACGTAACTTGCCCAGGCCCACAGTGGCAGGGCTGGGATGGGAACCCACGCCGTGGACTCTATTTCCACCCATGAACACTGTGCTACACCCCGAGACAGAAGGAACCCCAGAACTTCGGTGACCCCAGTCCAGGCTGGTGCCAAAAGCTCCAGACCTTTCCGAACCTTTGCTGCTGAGAAGACAGGACAAAGACAGAATGACATACACGTATAGGCACCGTCAGGGTTTTAAAAGAACTCCTCTGCCCTTAGCAGAAGGCAAAACAGAACCCACAGTGGTCTTGGATGTGTCTGAAATAAGAGATGGGGCAGCTCTAACCGGTTTGGCTCAGTGGACAGAGTGTCGGCCTGCGGACAGAAGGGTTCCAGGTTCGATTCTGGTCAAGGGTTGTACCTTGGTTATGGGCACATCCCCAGAGGCAGCTGATCGATGTTTCTCTCTCATGTATGTTTCTAACTCTCTATCTCTCTCCCTTCCTCTCTGTGAAAATCAATAAAACATTTTTTAAAAATGAGATGGGGCAACTACTGGGCAGATAAAGTGTCTCAGCATTTATGTTCTTGAATAACAAGAAGGGGTGGGACCAGGAAGCAGAGACAAGGCCAAGGGTGAGGCCTCACAGAAGGCTCAATGACTTTTGCATCTTATCTGTGAGCTCTGAAATCTACACAACAGGACTCCATGTAATTAAGCACTAACACTGTTGGAGAAGGGCCTCCTAAAGAAAGTCTTCTCAGCTCAGCGGACTCATTTCTGTGTCCATCACCCCTGACCCCTTCAGGACACTGATGAAACGTGCTCTCTCTCTCTCCACCTGTATACATGTCAGCTTCACTGACCGTCTTGATATAACAAACATCTAGCTCTAGCTAGTGTGGCTCAGTGGATAGAACATCAGCCTGTGGACTCAAGGGTCCTGGGTTTGATTCAGGTCAAGGGCATGTACCTTGGTTGCAGGCACGTACCCAGTAGGGAGTGTGCAGGAGGCAGCTGGTCGATGTTTCTCTCATCGATGCTTCTAACTCTCTGTTCCCCTCCCTTCCTCTCTGTAAAATATCAATTATATATATATATATATATATATATATATATATATATATAATATTTATATTTTTATATATTATACATATATATTTATTTATATATATTAATATATATTAAACATATTTTATTGATTTTTTACAGAGAGGAAGAGAGAGGGATAGAGAGTTAGAAACATTGATGAGAGAGAATAATCGATCAGCTGCCTCTTGCAGGCCGACGCTCTATCCACTGAGCCAAACCGGTTTCGGCAAAATATATTTTTTTTTAAAAAGAAAAGAAAACATCTGGGGAACCCTTTGAGGATGCCATAATATGGGGAACCACTCTTTACCCTCGATCAACTATGGTAAACAGGAAGTTTATTTCTGGCCCCTGACAAAGACCCAAGAAATAGTTTCTTTGGCTTTTTTGTTTGTTTGTTTTTAAAGAATAAAATCTTACCATCTGCGACAGCATCACCTAAAGGGTATCTGCTTCAACCTCAGAAGCAATAACTTCAGAGAGAGACCCCGCTACCATTGGCAGAGGCAGTAAAAGAGGGACCCCAACCCAGGGGAAATTCTTGCCCAGTCCTAACCATCCCTGCCCAGGCCCCTGGCCTGAGTCTCCCGGCCCAGGCCCAGGACCCCAGGGACACTCACGGGCAGGAGGAGGACGTGCCACACCAGGACATCCGCGTCATCGCTGGACAGGTCCCGCAGGTAGTGGGGAAGGTCCCTCTGCAGATCCTCCAGCTCCTGGGGGGGGGGGGGGGAGAAGGGACGGTTGGCTTAGTCTCCCTTACTTCAGCCGCTTCCCCCTGCGCCAGCACCAGCCGTCCTCAGGCCCAGACGGGGCAGAAGCCGGCAAAGCCAGAGCTCCCCTGTACTGAGCGCTCAGCATGCGCCAGGCCGGGGCTGAGTGCATAAGTGACCGCTGGTGTTAGTCCCACACGGCTCTGGAGGTGCCAGGTGAAGGGAACATGAGGGTCACCGCTTCCGGCTGGGAGAACTCGGGAGTCAACTCTCTGAGGAGTCGTTTCCCCTGAAGCCAAGGTGCTTAACCTCCATCCTCTAGTGCTTTTCCCAGAGTTCCAAGGCCCTAATACCCCCCCTCCCTGGCCCCCCCGAGCACCCACCCACCCACTAGTGTCCGGCATGACAGTGTGTCCTTACATGCTCGCAGAAGCAGAGACATCACCCTGTGCCCAGCAGACTCCTCCGTCCCAGGGTGAGGGAGGGAGACGACTCGGAGCATGCAAAGCGGACGTCTACACACCACACAGAGCGACAGGCGGCAGGAGAGACTCACCTTCCTGGAAACGTGGCCCAGGTACCTGCACATCCCTGAGTTCTCCTAGCAGCCCCCCCACCTCCTCCAAGCACGCTCTGCTAACGCCTGGCTAAGACGGGGCCCAGTCCTCACGAGCTTCACTGGAACAATGGAAGAACCAGGGGTGTGATACCGTGGACACTAACGGGGAAGGAGAGGAGGGGACAGCAGGAAGGCTCTGTGGAAGGTGACCCTGAGCTGGGTCATGGGGCATGAAAGGAGCCCACCCTCCAAGGGGGCCGGGTGTCCCGGGAGAGCCGTGTGCTCCAGGGGGCCGTGTGCCCCGGGGGAGACATGTGCCCCGGGAGAGCCGTGTGCCTCTGGGAAGCAGTGGGACCCAGGGGGAGGGGCGGTGAGAACCAGAGGAGGAGCGGACTCTATTCGTGCGGTCCTGAGATAGTCACCATAAAACAAGCAGACTGCCAAATGAGGAGCGGATTCTATTCATGTGATCCTGAGATAGTCACCATAAAACAAACAGATTGTCAAATGACAGCGGGGAAGGGAAGGAGACTTGGGGGGAGATAAGAGAACAACCGAAGGACTGGTATGCATGAACATAAGTACAACCAACAAACACAGAACTCTAGGGAGGGAGGGCATGAATGGGAGGTGGGGAGGGGGTGACAATGGTAAGCTATGTACACATATAATACCTTAATTTTAAAAAGAAAGAAAGAAAGAAAGAAAGAAAGAAAGAAAGAAAGAAAGAAAGAAAGAAAGGAGCCCGCCCTGCAGAGAAGGGGAGAGGCCCCCGGGGCAGAGCCAATGTGCGTCTCCGGCGAGGCTAACAGTTACCACGGTCCAGTGCTCTGGGGAACGCCAGCTACACCGATTTCTCTACCGCAGGACTTCCCAATTCTTTAATAAGCTAGTGGGTGTCACGAACCTCCAAGATGTGGGCCCACAGCATACAGTGTTTCTCAAACTTACTGGACCAAGCAGCCCTCTCCCTTTCAGGGTTCATCCTGTGGAACCACAGACCTTTGGCGGGGGGAACAATTAAAAGATTAAAAGACATTCGAACCTTAACCGGTGTGGCTCAGTGGATAGAGCGTCGGCCTGCGGACTGAAGGGTTCCAGGTTCGATTCCGGTCAAGGGCATGTACCTTGATTGCGGGCACATCCCCCAGTAAGGAGTGTGCAGGAGGCAGCTGATCAATGATTCTCTCTCATCGATGTTTCTAACTCTCTATTCCTCTCCCTTCCTCTCTGTGGAAAATCAATAAAATATATATATTTTTAAAAAAGACATTCAAGCCAAAACCGGTTTAGCTCAGTGGATAGAGCGTCGGCCTGCCGACTGAAAGGTCCCGGGTTCGATTCCGGTCAAGAGCATGTACATTGGTTTCGAGAACATCCCCAGTAGGGGGTGTGCAAGAGGCAGCTGGTCGATGTTCCTCTCCCATCGATGTTTCTAGCTCTCTATCCCTCTCCCTTCCTCTCTGTAAAAAAAAAAAATCAATAAAACCTATTTTTTAAAATAAAAATAAAAAAAGACATTCAAGGGCAGGTCATATGCTCTGGAGCACAGAATGGGGGATGCTACTGGCATTTAGCGGGCAGAGGCCGGGGCTGCTCAGAGACACCCCACAAAATATTATCTAGCCCAAAACGTCAGTGGGGGCAAGGCTGCGAGACAGAGCCTGGGGTAAACAAAAGCAGAGAGAACGCTTCCCACAGTCCGTCCACAAGGAGGAGTCCCTTAGCACCGAGGGCCACCTGAACTTTACCGGCCCCCCAATATATAAGCACACCCGGGCCCCATTTCCTAGGTTCGGCCCACACTCCATCTCTGTGCGTGCCAACACACTACTTCTTTTTTAAAAAATATATTTTATTGATATTTTACAGAGAGGAAGGGAGAGAGATAGAGAGCTAGAAACATCGATGAGAGAGAAACATCGACCAGCTGCCTCTTGCACACCCCCTACCGGGGATGTGCCCGCAACCAATGTACATGCCTTTGACCGGAATCGAACCCAGGACCTTTCAGTCCGCAGACCGATACTCTATCCACTGAGTCAAACCGGTTCCAGCTCAACACACTACTTCTGCCCAAAGTGTCTGACCCTCATGTATCCTCATTTACCCCAAACTGGAAGAAGCACCTGCTACTCTGAGTCCTAGCTCCAATATAATCTGTGACTCTTTGGAAACAAGGAAGTTGGCCAAGGTTGAACAGAGCAGCTGTGGGCGAGACACTTCCTGGCTTGTAGGTGAGTTCTGCCAAAACTTTCCCCGAGCCCGAGGAGGTGGAAACCCAAGCAGGGATGCACAGCTCCTTCCTGAGGCCTATGAGGAAGTGGCCTGACTCTAAGGAGCGGAAAATGAAACAGAGAGGCCCATCCACCTGGACTCAAATCCCAGCCCCTTCACTCCCTTCTCCATGACCCTGACAACCAACCAAGTGATTCTGAGCCGCAGTTTCCTCATCTGTAAAATGGGGGCAGAGGACAATTATGTGAAATGACTAATGTGTAAGTTGCTTGGCACCTAACGGTGACAGTGGGATAAACACCAAATACAGCTCCTCGCTCTCTCCCACATGGCTGGAAGACCCTCTGCCCAACCCTGAGATTTCAGCTCTGGGCTGCGCCTGCTCCAGGTGGCCCAATCGGGGACCGCCTTCCTCTCTGTGACCCTCCTCAAGCCTGTCCCCCACTCTGCACATTAGAGGGGCACTTGTGAGAAGATCAGAGTCTGGGGGGTGGTCAGACTCACTTCCCCAGGATGGCTCTTCCTTCCCCTTCTATCTCCTGGGTTTCTCCACCTCCTGGGGGAAATCCTCTGTTCCCCATCCTTCCAAGACTTCCTTTCAAATCGTGTTCCCCGACTGGAAAGAAAGCAGGGTGAGGGCGGGATTTCTGTTCGTCTCTGCACAGGAACCAGCACATAGTAGGTAGTCAACATTTGCAGAACGAATGAATGCACACGCTCTTACTCCAGGACACCTTCCAGGTCCGCTTGGATAGCTTTTCCTCCTGAAAATGCCCCGAGAACTTTGTTCCCAGCTTCTGCTCAGCACCCCCCGACATTCTCGGGACTCTAAGTGATGTAGGTACCAAAACAGGAGACGGGTCCCGGGCTATTCCAAGACAAGGACCTTGTCCAGGTTACATCTCCGTTCAAACCCACCCCACCCCGCCCCCCACCCCCCACCCCCCATCCCTGGCTCCTGCAACCAGCCCTTCAGCACCTGAGACTCAAGCAACCGTCATCACAAGTTTCGGGCAGGAGAAAAGAAACTGAAACCAGCTTTCGGGGAGCCGGCTCATCCCCATCTCCATGGCGGCTCAGGGAGACAGCGCCACGGCATGCCCCTCGGCTCCCCAAACTCCAGCTCCGACCCCTCCCGCAGACCCCGCTTCCCCTGGGGCGGGGGGGGGGCGGGGTAACGGGGTCCCGCGGCCCCGGAACCTGCACACCCTAGGGCGCGCGGAGAAGTCCGGGCAGGCACGGAGCGCAGAGGGACCGGGGCGGCGAGGGGAGCCGAGAGAGAGAGGGGTCTCCTTCGTGCGCTTACCTTCGCCACCCGCTTGCACGCCGTCATCTCGGGTCCGAGCGTGGGCTCCGTCGGGTGACTGCGGCGACGGAGAACAGCCGGCGGCCCGGCTCGCCGCGGCCCGCGGACCCCGCCCCCGGAAGCCCCGCCCCCGCCGCTCCCCCGCGCGCCCGCGAGCTGGCGGGGGGACCGTGGGAACCTGCTCCCCGCCGGCCCCGCCGCTCACGGGAAGCCGCCGAGGGCGGGAGACGAACGCCCCGGCCCCGGCCCCGGCCCCGGCCCCGGCCCCGGCGCGGCGGGCTGCGTCCCTGGAACCCGCGCCCTTTGTCCGGAGAGCGGCGGCCCGGGGGGCGCGCGGCGCGGCTAGACCTGCGCGTCCCACTGGGGGGCGCCGTGCGCCAGGCAGCGGGCGCTCCGGGCCGCGGGGCTGGGGTCCGCCCATCCGGGTTCTGGATCTCCCCCGCCGCCGCCGCCGGGCGCCGCGCCCGGGCTCCCCCAGCTCCCCGCCGCTCCGGACGCGTAGTCGCCCCGCTGGTTCTGCAAACGCTGCTCCCGACGGCTCGCTCGGCGGCCTCCACCCTCACACCGCTGCCCTGAGCGCCCCCATAGCGAATTTTTGGAGCCCCCTGGACACGTCATTTCCCTTTTCTGGGCCCCTTGCCCCATCTCTAAGAAGGGGTGGGGCACAGCTTGCACTGTCTGCCCTCCAAAGGCCCTGCCCTGGCAGTAGGGATCCTTTGTGCGGTCTGGCCTTCGATGGCGCAATCGAGGGTCCTTTCTCCCCGGTGACGGCGACGGCGTGGTCACGAGCGCCGCAAGGGGCGCTGTGGGCACCATCCTCTCTCGCTTTGGGTCCTTGATTAGATTTAATATTTGTGCCTGCCTGCCCTGTGTCGATTGGGAAAACAGTGGTTGGGAGCGTCCCAAAGACAGACGTCAGGAGCCTCCCTTCGTTTACCACCGATCTATTGCAACCTGCGGGCCTACTGTGTGCCTCCAAGGGGCCAGGAGCGTAAAGGCAGAGAGATAGAGATCCATTCCCCAGCCTGCAGCTGAGGCCACCGGAGAAGAGGAGGCCCCGGGCACCCAGCAGCATCTGGGGAAGAATGCCCTAGTGATAGTGAGACAGACGCCTTGGGAGGACTGAACCCACTTTCCTTACCCCCAGCGCTTTCAGTCCAGCTGAGGAGGAAACGGGTGTGCTGTGAGCCCCCATTTTGAGTTCTGTGCCCACCACCTCAGGGGGGTTTTTACCTAAGTGTCTTGGAACCGGATTGCTTTTCTGCGCAGACCTACGATGTATTTGCAGAACGATTCATTGTTTAATTCAATTCAGTAAACTTGAACTCGGCTTCCTCTACCATGCCAGAAATGAAGAGGACGCTGGCCACAATCTTAACCTAGGCAGAGGTGAGGGAACCCCGGGCGTTTTGCCCTACCTCTGGCCATTCGTCTCAGTTAACATGCATTTACTGCTGAGTGTGCGGCCCTGACCTTGAGGGAACAGCACGATGAGAAAGTGGGGTCCTTGCCCTTGAGGGAAAGAATGCGGCCCCTGCATTCTTTTTTTTAAAATATATTTTATTGATTTTTTCTACAGAGGAAGGGAGAGGGATAGAGAACTAGAAACATTGACCAGCTGCCTCCTGCACACGCCCCACTGGGGATGTACCCGCAACCAAGGTACATGCCCTTTGACCGGAATCGAACCTGGGACCCTTCAGTCCTCAGGCCGACGCTCTATCCACTGAGCCAAACCGGTTTTGGAGCAGCCCCTGCATTCTTAATGCAAAGTGGTAAGCAGGAGGGTCTAGGGAGCCTGGAGTAGGGGTCGCCTGACGCAACCTCAGAGAGGGGCAAGATCTCCTGGAAGACATAAAAACCCAAGGGCATTGCAACACAGCAATCAGAGCTTGGATGAGTGTGTTCCCCGAAGAGAGAACAGAATAGGAACAGGTGTGGTCGCAACGCCTGTGGAAACTGAAAGCAGTTCCATAACGTGGAGCACAGTCTGTCCAAAGTCCTGCGGCTCTCCTTCCTTCCTCATCCAGGAACCCCACCACCCGGGAGTGAATTGAATTCAGTCAGGGATCTAGCCCAGCCTCCCCATCCTGGGATGGACTCTCACCGCCCATACAGCTGGGAGGCCCACGTGCACGGCCTTGTCCTTAGACAATGCAGACCTTTGTGTGTGTGCCAGGAACAGCCCCGAGGAGACCCTGGATCCCAGTTCCACACGGGCCCCCAGTGCAGCGTGGCCTTGGAGGGCTGTGGAACCTCCCTCCCACCTCCTTCCCAGGACCGCGGTGAGGCTCAGCTCACAGAAGTGGAGAAACTATGAAAATTATAACTCCCAGGTACAAATAATCAGGATTCAATCCCAGCTCAACTGTTACTTAGCCTATCTATCTCCTCGTCTGTGAAACGGGGCTCTTAACAGTGGGTGTAAGGAGTAATGAGTTGATATTTGGCCAATAAATGATTGTGTAATCATTACCCTATAATAATAAAAGGGTAATATGCTAATTAGCCTGGATGTCCTTCCAGAGGAAGCCGGCGGCGGGAGGGAAGCCAGGAGTCCCAGGTGCCTGCTGGCCGCCAGAGCAAAGCCCGGGTCCGGGTGCCAAAGGTAAGCCGGTGCCGGCAGCCGGGGGAAGGAAGGCTTACTCTAGCACAAATTTTGTGCATCGGGCCTCTAGTTATATAATATTCACCTTCATTTGCCTGCAGCATATGCCTGCAGCAAGTCTGGAAGATACAAGATACTGTGATGGTCCCTAGGTGACTGTGTATGGGAAGGGAAGGAAAATGTTTCACTATAAACCCTATTTCCTTTTAAGTTATAGTTTACTCGAGGCCGGTGCAAAAATTTGTGCACAGGTGGGGTCCTTTGGCCTGACCAGTGATCAAGGTCTGGAGGGGAGAGGGGGGAGGCTGGCCAGCCAGGGGGAAGGACCCCCGGAGGTTGGCCAGCCAGCCCCCTCATAGGAGCCTATAGAGGGCTAGCCAGCAGGGGGGAGGGACCAGGGGAGGCTGGCTGTGGGGACACATTGACCACCAGGGGGCAGCTCCTGCACTGAGCATCTGCCTCCTAGTGGTCAGTGCGCATCACAGTGACTGGTCAACCCGTTGTTCTGTTGTAATGGTCGCTTAGGCAGATTATATATATATATATATATATATATATATATATATATATAGAGAGAGAGAGAGAGAGAGAGAGAGAGAGAGATCCTATAACCTGATATGAAAAACAAAACAAAACAACTATAATAAGTACTATAAAGGCAAAGGACATGAACATTTGATCAAAGAGAAAACATAACTGCTAAAAAAAAATACAAACATTTAACCTCATAGATAATCAAGACAATGATTGGGATACCATTGCTTGCTCATTTAATACACAAGGTTAATAGCAATTTCTACTTTTCCTATTTTTCTAAATGTACTCAAATTTTCTATTTTCAGTAATAATATTTTGAGTTATTTTTTAAAAAAAACATAGAAAGTATGAAAACTTCTGCCAATACGAAAATCATAAAAAGCATAAAAATGAATCAACCCTCAAATCCCTGGAAGCCAATTTCCTTTGTCTTGGTTTCTGAGTTTTAGTATGGGATTGCCCATAAACAAAAGGCTGTTCATGGTTTACACTATGACAATCTCCCAAGCACAAAGATATACATATACATATCTACTTATGCATATTAATGCATGCATGCAAATTTTTCTTCATGTAGACTATAATTCCAGGAAAGGACACCTTCCGAATCACTCCCTACAGAGGACTCCTATGATTCCATATGCTGAGAAGGTCCCATTAAGTTCTCCCCATATGGGTCTCAACCAGTAGGAAGGCCCTTGATATTGAATTCGATGAAGATCTACTTAAGGGCTGCCCGCAAGACAGCAGTGCCCTCAGCTTTTTGTAGCTGGCTCCTCGGGGAATCTGAAGTGGGTCCTGTCCTTTAGACACAGCCAGACATTTTTGTGATTGGATGCAGATCAGGGTGTACAAGTCCCTCCTGCCTGCTCAGCCCATAGCCTGGAGGTAGCTCACACAGAGCTCAGGCCGCGTAAAATAATCACGTTAGAATGACTGAGTTAGGAGGCTGAACTTAAATCCGATAGCTTTGCCCAGCATATTTCTTTTGGTTTTGTTTTCATGATATCCTAAGTTTTACCGAACAAAAAGGTCGAACATAGCAGAGCCTAAATTGATGAAGCAAAAGCACTCTGACACCGGAATTTTGCTAAGTAATCCGTATGAAAGCAACTCCAAGAAAAACAATATACAAGCAGGAAAAAAATAATACAAGTTTTATCTGAAGTCACAGTTTAATCAAAGGACAAATTTGATTGTCCGTTTATTAAGTTGTAGCCCTTCTCTATTTCAATTGGACTCTCTCCTCTGGAACTGAAATCCTCGTGGCATCTAGTTCATAGGTACCTGACCTCAGGGCTGCATTCTGACTTTCAGGGGCTCTGGTCACTTTTACCTCGGGTAGACCCTTTTTCCATTAAAAAAAAAAAAAGATTAAAAATTCCATTTTATTGCCCAGATGGCATGGCTCAGTGATTGAACCAGGAGGTCACAGTTTGATTCCCAGTCAAGGCGCATGCCCAGGTTGCAGACTTGATTGCCAGTGCAGGCGGCAGCCAATCAATGATTCTCTCTCATCATTGATGTTTCTATCCCTCTCTCTTCCTCTCTGAAATGAATACAAATATATTTTTAATGTTACATGTTATTATTGCAACCAGAGGCTCTGGGGCTCAGCCTTTCTAGATAATAAGAATGTAATCTAGTCCTCTAACCGGTTTGGCTCAGTGGATAGAGCGTGGGCCTGCGGACTGAAGGGTCCCAGGTTTGATTCTGGTCAAGGGCATGTACATTGATTGCGGGCACATCCCCGGTAGGGGGTGTGCAAGAGGCAGCTGGTCGATGTTTCTCTCTCATTGACGTTTCTAGCTCTCTATCTCTCTCCCTCTCTGTAAAATATCAATAAAATATATATATATTTTTTAAAAAAAGAATGTAATCTAGCCCTCTAACCGGTTTGGCTCAGTGGATAGAGTGTCTGCCTGCAGACTGAAGGGTCCCAGGTTCAATTCCGGTCAAGGGCATGTACCTTGGTTGCAGGCACATCCCAGTAGGGGGTGTGCAGGAGGCAGCTGATTGATGATTCTCTCTCTTCGATGTTTCTAACTCTCTCCCTCTCTCTTCCTCTCTGTAAAAAATCAATAAAATATGTTTAAAAAAAATTAAGACCATAATAAGACATTAATAGATTGGCTAAAAGTTTACATTATGACAACCCCAGGTATTGGGAGAATTTGATGGGATAGTAACTTTTTGTTTTAGACATCTCTTATTCATCCCATTGCTGAGGGAGGGATTCCTGCCCTATAGTTAGGGGGATGGCTGAACCCATGGCACTAACACTGGACAAATAAGATAATAGCTGGTGATTGCTCACATATGTTCCCCTCCTGAAAGAGGAGGACATCACATGCCACACAGGGCCACACGGAGTCGCACTCAGGAACAGAGCGAGCAACCAGGGGCTCTGGGGCTCAGCCTTTCTAGTACAAAGAGGACGGTGCCCCCTGGCTCCCATGGGAGGATGTAGTGTGTGGTTGACGTGGTTGAATAATGCTGCAGGCTGGCAGGGAACCGGAGCCCACTACTCAGAGTAAGTGGGAACTCTGTAAGGAGAGTCATTTGGCTACAGGACCTGATCTGAGGAAGCAGAGTGGGGAGGGGACTTGAAGTTGGGCCATTCACATCTCTCCTCGTTTTACCAGCTGTCAAAGCAGCACATAATAGTGAGCCTTCAGTTTAGGTCTGCAGTAGGGTTATCCGGAAAAACAGAACCAACAGGATGTGTGTGTGTGTACATCCATATATACATGTACATGTAGAAATCCGTGGACATTGAGTAAAGCAGATTGCCTCAATAATGTGGATGGACCTCAACTTAATAAGTTGAAGACCATACAAGAATAAATGCTTACCTTTGTCTTTCTCTATATATAAATAGATAGCAGATAGATAAGGATAGATGATATAGCTATAGATATAGATAGATACAGATAACGATATAGATATAGATATATAAATATAGATATATAGATAACGATGATGATGATATAGATATAGATATAGATATAGATATAGATATAGATATAGATATAGATATCTCAAAACAAAATTCAAAAAAGAAACTTACGATCTGAACAGGACTAAATTCACAGCTGAGTAAATAGTCCAAACCTGGGTTTTCTATCCAAAGAGGTGGCAACAGAGAGTTGGAGGCAAAGGTCACAGATGGAAATGTGGCAGGGAACCCAGGGGCGCTGCTGAGCGAGAAGTGTGACAGGGGGCAGACGAGAGGGAGCCTTTTGGGACCAGTGTGCCCTCAGGGGGCTGAGGGGGTCAACCCAAATGTATCTCAGTGTGAGATCAAAGAAATAGATTGTGGTAACAACCATACAGTGGAATACTATGCAGCTGTTAGGAAGAATGAGATAGAACAATGCTCTGACACTTAATTAAGGAAAGAAATATGGAAGAGTAATAATTATGTGTTTGGGAAAGATGTATAAAATTCTGTATTTTTACAAATAAAGAGGAGGTCTGATTGATTTCAGAGAGAAAGGGAGAGGAAGAGAGAGAGAGAAAAAATACATTAAAAAAATAGCCCTCGCCAGTTTGGCTCAGTGGATAGAGCATCAGCCTGCGGACTAAGGGGTCCCAGGTTCGATTCCGGTCAAGGGCACATGCCCAAGTTGCGGGCTCGACCCCCAGTGGGGGGCATGCAGGATGCAGCCAATCAATGATTCCCTCTCATCGTTGATGTTTCTATCTCTCTCTCTCTCCCTCTTCCTTCCTCTCTGAAATCAATAAAAATATATTTTAAAAAATAATAAATTAAAATAAATAAAATAAATAAAGAGGAGGTTGGACATTATTGTGGACCAAAGGTGCAATATTGTTCAGCAGAGCTCTAGAATTTCTTCATCTTATTTCATTGAAACCGTACACCTGGCCGAAACAGGTTTGGCTCAGTGGATAGAGCATCAGTCTGCGGACTGAAGGGTCCCAGGTTCGATTCCAGTCAAGGGCATGTACCTTGGTTGTGGGCACTTCCCCAGTAGGGGGTGTGCAAGAGGCAGCTGGTCGATGTTTCTCTCTCATGGATGTTTCTGACTTTCTATCCTTCTCCCTTCATCTCTGTAAAAAAAAAAAAAAATCAATAAAATATATATTTTTTAAAGAAAAGAAACCGTACACCTGTAAGAGGTGGAAGAAAATGTTATTCCCCTCCAATGGTATTTTGCAGCCGGGTTTCTGGAAAGAGGATGGAGCCCTAAAGCCCAAGGCATTCTTTGTAATCCATCGGCTTCTTTCTGCGTCTAGAGTGGTACTAGTTGAGTCCTTTCTGGGGGAGAACTGAGATAACATTATCACTTGAGTGATTCTCTGTGTGGTGAGAATCAGCTAACCCAGATCCTTCCGCCTTATTTCCAAGCTTTTTGTATAATTTTTCTTCAGAGGGGAAAGTATAGGTATAGTGATTGTGAGGAAGTGTTCACCCATAGCAACTGGGACCTTTGGTATCTGAGGACCTGCCTGGGAGAAAAACCTGGCAAAATGCTCTGAGTTCAGAAAGAGCTTTAGTGAGCACTTAAACTTCATCCAATACCAGAAAACCCGCAGCCTGTGAGGAGAAGCCATGTACAAATAAAACATGAGGGAAGCCGAAACCGGTTTGGCTCAGTGGTAGAGCGTCGGTCTGCAGATTGAAAGGTCCCGGGTTCGATTCCAGTCAAGGGCATGTACCTTGGTTGCGGGCACATCCCCGGTAGGGGGTGTGCAGGAGGCAGCTGGTTGATGTTTCTCTCTCATCCACGTTTCTAGCTCTCTATCTCTCTCCCTTCCTCTCTGTGAAATATCAATAAAATATATTTTTTTAAAAAAAACATGGGGGAAGACGTGAGAGGCTCATCCCTCCTCACCCACCAGAAGAGAAGGTTCTCACGGCACAGGCAACCTCGACTTTCCCCCAGGGCTGGGGAAGGACCGAAGTCACAGCCCTAAGCGGACTGACTGTCTGAACACCCACACGAGAGAGGAATTCTCCAAACACCACAATGAAGTCATCCTCTGGCCATTCGGTTAGGGAAAAGCCAGGGAGAGCGTCCGCTTCAGCTCCAGCTCTGCAGGCAGGAAAGTCTCCACCGAGCACACACAGCACTAACCGTGCAGAGTGCAGGGATGGCTTTGGCCAGAGAGCTGAGATGGCTGAAGGAAGTAGACCCCCAGGCTGGAAACCTCTCCACCGGACCTTGTCCATCTGAGACTTTGGTCCACAGCTGGGCAGCTGGGCAGAGGATGCTCAGTCTCCAGCTTGCTTCGGTCTAGCCTTGGTGTATGCAGTAATGTATAGGGTCAAAAGACTTGGTCCAGCCGAAACCGGTTTGGCTCAGTGGTAGAGCGTCGGTCTGGGAACTGAAATGTCCCGGGTTCGATTCCGGTCAAGGGCATGTACACTGGTTGCGGGCACATCCCCAGTAGGGGGTGTGCAAGAGGCGGCTGGTTGATGTTTCTCTCTCATTGACGTTTCTAGCTCTCTATCTCTCTCCCTTCCTCTCTGTGAAATATCAATAAAATATATTTAAAAAAAAAAAAAAGACTTGGTCCATATTTTGGCCCTGTCACTTACTATGTTGGCCGAGTCAGTTAAATTCTGTGAGAGTCTCTCTCTCTCTCTCTCTCTCTCTCTCTCTCTCTCTCTCTCTCTCTCTCTTTCATTTAAGGTGGGATTAATATTAGCACCCACTTCATAGGTGTCATGAGAATTAAGGAGAGGATGAGTGAGGTTGTTTTCCACCACCTTCTTTTTGTTTGTCTGACCTGCTTCCCAGAACTCACAAGCTCCATGTGCCTTCGAGGCCCTCAGTTGGAACCAGTGTGCAGTTAAAGGGTCAACCCCAATGTATCTCAGCGTGAGATAAAAGAAGCAGGTTGTGATCTCAGTTGGGTCCTGGGATAAGAGAAATGATATTGTGTGTGCAGCTGCTCCAACCATGTGTCACATGCACTCAAAAAGGGTCTGGAGGCTTTGGTTAGGACTAAGTGATAAAGGTTTATTCAAGGGCCTCTGAGTCTGCACTCGGGCAACACAGGTAGGCAAAACCCCAGAAGTGTTCCAAAGAAGAAAGAGCAGTTAAGTGTTCTTATAGTTAAAAAAGAGCCTTCTTGAAAATAACCCATCGTGCTGCACTCTTAGCCCTGGGATTGGCCCAGGAAGGCTATGGGTCAGACTCAGGATGATGGAAGCCAGGTGGTCTAGGCACATGAGTCCTCTTGGGGGGGGGCATCAGAAGTTTGGTGTGTATTCAGGCATTGACACAGGACTGGCGAATTCAAAAGTTTAAATCCCCAGGCTGGTTAAAATGAGAGTAGACTCATGCCTCGGCCTTCTTGATCTTAGTCATTCGGCAGCTTGACTAGAGTGACCTTTTTAAAAAAAAAAAATACATATTTTATTGATATTTTACAGAGAGGAAGGGAGAGAGATAGAGAGCTAGAAATGTCGATGAGAGAGAAACATCGACCAGCTGCCTCTTGCACACCCCCCACCGGGGATGTGCCTGCAACCAGTGTACGTGCCCTTGACCGGAATCGAACCCGGGACCTTTCAGTCCGCAGACCGACGCTCTACCACTGAGCCAAACCGGTTTCGGCTAGAGTGGCCTTTTTTGTTTCTGGCACTGACGTGAAGGAGCTTACCCACCATGAAGGAGGTTCCCAAGTGGCCACAGGAAATGAAGGTCCGGCAAAGCAGGTGCAGAGAATTCATAGGTCTTTTCCAAGCCCCTCCCTCCGCCCCCCTCCCCCCCGCCCCCAACATAACATACAAATATTCTCTGCCCTTTCTGCCCCAGTCAGTCCCTCAGAGAAGCACTTCTAGTGGTGCTAACAGCCCACTTTCCCGACAGGCCGGGCAGTGAGACAGCCATAGACTCCTCGAGGGGGATCGGGTCACCAGAGAGAGGGCCTTGTTCTCCAAAGGAGGCATGCAGGGTTGCCAGACTTAGCAGATAAGCTCAATGACTTGACTATCAAATGGACACAAAGGGGCCGATTTCCAAGGGTTTGCTTGGAAGATCAGCCGAGACGAGCAACTCTGCTGGCCTGGACCCTGTGGAGCAATTTGTGTCTGGCCTGCTCTTATCGTGACCCAGGAAGGTGGAGGGGGTAAGCTTCCTGCTGGAAAGCTCCGAGCTGCACCCAAACTCCCCCACTTCCGGCTCCCAACGGGCCTCAGGCCAAATCCCTGCTCCAGCCCCCAAAGCCCACCGAGGGAACCCCTCCCGGTGTGATTTACAGGAAATCACACCAGCGATCAATCGTCCTTAATTTGTAACTGGGCTGTGTCCTGGGCCAGCCAATGGCAAGACCGACCCCCCCCCACACACACACCCATGCACACCCCACCCTCCCTGACCCCGTGGGACTATCCACTCAGCCTGCACTAAAGCTGCCGGGTGTCCAGGACTTGGGGAGCAGGTTTGGTTCTTGAAAAGAGGGGGTGTGGGGGTGGGAAGGGGGTCTTCTTCTCATCTCCCTTTTCCCCTCCCCCAGTTTCTGGGTCCCCCCCTCCTTTTTTTCTCTGCAGTCTCTATAGACCTGGTCCCCCTAGAAACTTCTGCCTCCCCCTTCTCTTCCCCTCCTGGGCGGGCAGCCCCCTGGGGACCCCCTCTCCTCCCCCAGCCCCTGGCCTCATTGTTTGCCTGAGGCAGGACCCCCAGGATGGAACAGATGGACGGAGACCCCGGCCTGGGGGAGGCTGGGGGGGGGGGCAGGGAAGGGGAGTCTGAGCCAGCCGGTGCCGGGAAAGGAAAGCGGTTTTGGGAAAAACAAAGCGGAGGGAGGAGCCTGGGAGAAGGTGGCGGCGGGGAAGGGCCCCGGAGTGGAATGGGGGCGGGCCCGGGGGGTGGGCCCCACGCCCCGAAGCCGGGCCCTGACGCTGGCCGGCCCCGCAGGTCCGGGCGGACAATCGCCTCCCAGATGGCTTCCAGGTTGACCCCGCTGACCCTCCTGCTGCTGCTGCTGGCCGGGGTGAGTGGCCCTTCCTGCGATGGGGACGGAGGGGTGCCTAGGATTAACCCTTCAGGCCCCGGAGAACGAGGAGAGCTCCCCCCCCCCTGGGATCCTACAAGGGGATCCGTGCAGCTCCTCCATTCACAGAGAGACTGGAAAGAGCCGGAGACTCGGGAGGGACACAGGTTCGAAACCTGACCCGCCGGGCTCCCGCCTGGTGGCCTTGGGCAAGTCACTTCCTGGAGCCCTGCCTGCTCCGGTGTATAATAAGGTGGAGAATGAGGGCGGACCGAGCAGGGCAAGGACATGGACAGCATTTTTTTTTTTTTTTGGTAAATATATTTTATTGATATTTCACAGAGAGGAAGGGAGAGAGATAGAGAGCTAGAAACGTCGATGAGAGAGAAACACCGACCAGCTGCCTCCTGCACACCCCCCACTGGGGATGTGCCCGCAGCCAAGGTACATGCCCTTGACCGGAATCGAACCCGGGACCTTTCAGTCCACAGACCGACGCTCTATCCACTGAGCCAAACCAGTTTCGGCTGGACAGCATCTTTGCGGTGTAAAAGCAGAGGTTGTGGTGGACACCGAGCGGTGGGTTTGCAGCGGAGAGAGACACGGGTTCTCCCGAGGCCCGGGCCGGTGAAAGCCAGGTGGTAGCAGACACACCGGGATGGGTGCTAATCCGTGAGAGGTCGCAGTGGTCTGGGAGGTCAGGGGAAAGCAAGGCGGGTGCGTGCCCTGGCCTGGGTGTTCCTGGGTGTGGAGGAGGCACCCGCGGTGTCCTTTGAGATCCAACAGGTGATGTGGTGACGCGCAGGGACCCGGAGTCAGGCTGCGGGCTGGCTCCTAGTTTTTTCTGCCAGACCCTGGGCCGGTTACCTCAGCATGTCTCAGCATCGGTGTCTTTTATCAGGGAAATGGGGATCATAAGTACGTGGCTTCTCAACCCAGAACAAACAGCATTTGGGGCTGGATAATTCCTGGGTATGAAGGGCTGTCCTGTGGACCGTAGGGTGTTCTGCTGTAAGCCTGGCCTCGCCCACCAGATGCCAGTAGCATCTCCACCCTACCCCCATCCTCTTCCTCCCACATGACAACCAAAGGTGCCTCCGGACATTGCCACAGTTCCTCTGGGGTCAAAATGGCCTCTGATTGAGAGCCACTGGTCTATACTACTTCTCCCCTTTCCTTCCTTCCTTCCTTCCTTTCTTCCTTCCTTCCTTCCTTCCTCCCTCCCTCCCTCCCTCCCTCCCTTCCTTCCTTCCTTCCTCCCTTCCTTCCTTCCTTCCTTCCTTCCTTTTGGAATGCCGATTGTTTTCAATACCCACTAATGGGTTGCAATTCACAATTTTAAAAGACCACTGTTCTAAAGCAAAGGCCACAAGCTCACATGTCTATATTGGGCAGGTAGGTGAGCCAGGACAGGCAGATAGATTTATTTATTTCAAGAACACAGAGAAGTGGCTGCTGACACTCAGCTCCAAAGGTTGGGAAACCACTTCCTATATGGTAGTAATTGGTCAGCGGTCACAGAGTCCCAGCCTGCTCTGCATCTCCTGCAGAGAAATCCCTGCCCACACCCCACCCATCTCGGCCTTGCCCCCTATTCTGGAGGAATCCATGGCCACGGCTCCAGGGCGGGGCCCTCACCCACCAGGCCTTTCAGAAATTATCTTGGCACAGAATATTGTCCGCATCCCCACCTTCTGTCCCCACTTTCAGTGTTTGAGGGGACTTTGCCTCACAGAAAAATGAGACGGTTTCTTGAACCACAGGATAGAGCCTCCTCAGATCCTAATGGTACCAGCTTCAGCCTCACGGATTCCACGAACCAGATATGGGAAATCAAAGAAGACATCTCCGAGAAAGAGACCCCCGAGATCCAATCCACTCAGCCCAGAGTGGGCTCCTCCACGAACCAGACGTGGGAAATCAACGAAAACATCGCTGAGAAAGAGACCCCCGAGATTCAGTCCACGCAGCCCACCGTGGGCTCTTCCGCCATGCCAACAACCAACTCAACCGTCCTAAGAGCCAATGGCACCTTGCCCCCCACCTCCCAGCCCTGGGTCCAGTCAACCACTCAACCTACCGACCCAACTACCCCGCCCACTACTGAGCCCCCCTGCCCGGAGCCCGAGACCCGCTGCCCTGACTTGGAGAATCCTTCAGCGGAGACCATATTGGGGGAGGCGTTGCTGGATTTCTCCGTGAAACTCTACCACGCCTTCTCATTAGTGAAGAGGGAGGAGTCCAATATGATCTTCTCACCTTTCAGCATCGCCAGCCTGCTCACTCAGGTCCTGCTTGGTAAGAACCTGACCGAGTTATCTCTGGGTTACCGAGTTATCTCTCTGGGTCATATGTCGAACTCTCCCATGAGGGTCCCCAACGCAGACACCTACGGAGCTATGCCTCAGTGAGGAAGCTATGAAAATGGGTTGCAATAGAGTGTGTGTGTGGGGGGGGGAGATTATAATGTGTTTTTAAAATATATTTTATTGATATTTTACAGAGAGGAAGAGAGAGATAGAGAGAGCTAGAAATGTCGATGAGAGAGAAACATCAACCAGCTGCCTCTTGCACACCCCGTACCGGGGATATACCCGCAACCAATGTACATGGCCTTGACCGGAATCGAACCCGGGACCTTTTAGTCCGCAGACTGACGCTCTACCACTGAGCCAAACCGGTTTCGGCGATTATAATGTTTTTATTCTTGAACTTTCATGTAACAATGATTTAATAGGCACTATTGCTTATAAAAACCCTATGGACTATACAAGAACATATAAAACAAGGTCCCAGCCATTAACTATGGTTCAAGTTCAGACAATAATTGAGATGAAACCGTAAGAGATAGAAGTAGAGTAGAATCGTGATAATGGGGGGATGCTACTGGCATCTAGTGGGGAGAGGGTTAGGGTGTTAGGATTCTGGGACTCCTAACTGTGTGACCTTGGGCAGATGATTGAACATATCTGAGCCTGAGTCCTCATGTGTAAAATGGAGATAGTTGTATTTACCTCCTAAAATTAAGTAGATAGCCCAGCACTTGGCTTGATGGGAGATTAAAAAAAAAATGCTAATCCCCCTGCCTTCCTGAAGGATTACTGTCAAGTGGCACAGGTTAATTACCTTAGGAGTAACACAAGCAAATTGCTATAAGCAGTGAGGACACTGTCACTCTAAGGAGAAAATTTCAGGAAGGCTTCGAGAGACAGACTGAGCATATATAAGAACCTTTCCTCCGGAACCCAGAATCCAGCACCCCTAACCTCTACCCGCTACATGCCAGTAGCATCCCTCCAGTTAAGACACCAGAGTAGTCGAAACCGGTTTGGCTCAGTGGATAGAGTGTCGGCCTGTGGACTGAAAGGTCCCAGATTCGATTCCGGTCAAGGGCATGTACCTTGGTTGCGGGCACATCCCAGTAGGGGGTGTGCAGGAGGCAGCTGATCAATGATTCTCTCTCATCGATGTTTCTAACTCTCTATCCCTCTCTCTCTTCCTCTCTGTAAAAAAAAAAAATAATAAAAATAATTAAAAAAATCAATAAATATATTATTAAAAAAAAAAAAGCAGAGTATCTTCAGACACTGCCAAATGCCCCTTGGAAGGCACATTTCAGTTGATTGGTTTTGGTTAATTTCCTTTTTCTTTATTTAATTGATTTTAGAGAGGGAGGAAGGGGGGAGAGAAGAGAGAGAGAGAAGCATTGATTGGTTGCCTCCCATGCACACACAACCTAGGGTCAAACCCACAACCTTGGCATATCAGGATGACGCTCTAAGCAACGGGGCTCCCCAGCCAGGGTTGATGTCTCCTCATAGTCATCTGGTATCCCTGCCTATACGGTGAATCCTTGTAAACTTAAACCAAATGAATACTCATGTAGAACAGGCACCACATTAGGTAGAAAATAGAGGAGGAGAGTATTTGCAGCCCTGAAAAAGCCTAACTATGATTATTCATAACCCCCTCACACCCCCCCCCTTTCTGTTATGTGTACTGTCTCCTGAAGCAATGCTTCTGGCTCTGATGATAGGTGATCCCCTTCTAGCAGTCAATGACCGCCCCCCCTCCATTCCAGCTGGTCCCTCTAAAGTGGTCCTGCTCGTAGCTCCCCCACACCTCCTGCAGTTGGCCCTCACCTCTGCCTTTTGCCGTAGGGGCCGGAAACAACACCAAGAAAAACCTGGAGACCGTCCTCTCCTACCCTGAGAACTTCTCCTGTGTCCACCAGGCGCTGAAGGCCTTCACGTCCAAAGGCTTCACCTCAGTCTCTCAGATCTTCCACAGCCCCGGTGAGTGCCGGGGGGAGCGGGGAAGGAGGTGTGGGCGGTGGGGGAGACAGCTGCTGGGCAGGGTCCTGAGGGGATGCTGGGGGGGACCCAGCGCTGGGGTAAAGGACAGTGGGGATGTGAGAGCTGGAACATCCAGGGTGGACTGCAGAGCAGGTAAGGGTTTCAGCAGACAGACAGTCCCCATGGTGAGATCTTGAGTAAGTCGTTTGCATTCATCAACTCCGTTTAGAATAAGAGTTCATGAATAGATAGGACTAGAGAGCTGTAGACATAAAATAGGCAAAGAATGTTTGCTAATCTGGGTCAGGGGAATCCTGTGGGCCCTCTAGTCTGCACTTTCTTTATATTATATGAGTTTGTTGTTGCTTACATATGTTAGATGAGTAAGTAGGTAATAAGAGCAATAAATTTCCGGTATGGTCAAATGCTCCCCCCCCCCCCCCAAGGTTTGGTCCACAGAGCCCTAGGGTTCTGCAGCGCTCCTTCAGAGGTCACAGTGGGAGTGGGGTTCGGGGAGGCAGAGTGGGGGTGCCACTTCCTGTGAGAGGGACACAGAGCCAACTGGAGCCCTAAGCTCCTGCCCAGTCTCAACCGCGGCCCTTTTATATTGTGGGCTTCAGACATGACATTATTTGAAAACACAGCTCTGCTGCTTGAGAAGGTTTGAAAATTATAGATGTAGTCTGACCCTCTCTTTACTTTGTTTTTGCTTTTTTTTTTTTTTTTTTTTTTTTACAGAGAGAATTGGGTAGAGGGAGAGAGAGGGGAAAAAAACACTCATGTGAGAAACAGCAATGGGCTGCCTCCTGCAGGTCCCCTCCCAGGGACTGAGCCCACAACCTGGGCATGTGCCCTGACTGGGAATCAAACCAGCAACCTTTTGGTGCACGGGGATGACACCCAACCAACTGAGCCCCATGGGCCAGGGTGACTGACACTCTGGCTTTAAAAAAAAAAAAAATCTGATGAAAACAATAAATTTGAGAAAATGCAGAAAAACAAAGTGGGGGCTGGGAAAACACCCTCTTTTTAGAGATGGGAAAATATGACATTAGGGTAACATTGTATTTACTTATTCACTATAAATCAATTTGATCCTCTGTTTTTGCTGGGTTGGTGGTAAATACAGCTGCCTTCAATATCAGTTATTTAGTCCAGGAAGAGTTCCTCTCTCAGACACTGTTTTCTTTCGTGGATCTGGGCTTGGGAGCGCCCAAGCCAGGAAGTCTCATTACAAACCGTTGCTGAGGCTGGGCAGCAGACGCTATTGCCTCTTGAATTAAGAAAAGAAGGGAGGGAAAATACAGGCAAACGGAAGTTCCAAAGCGCCTTGCCAGCCATGTTCAGTGGCGAGCAGGGGCAGCGGGGCCTGGGCTGAGTTCTGCTCCAAGTTCAGGGTTGTCTTCTTTGGGCCTCACTGTCACATCTGTGCGAGGAGCGGCCTGGACCCCTGCCCCCAACATACTGTGTCCATCGGAGTGAGCACAGAGGTCAACGAGAAACGCACCCCCCCCCCTCGCAAAACCTGCCCTGGGAGGCAGGGAGAGTGTTCTGGGACTCATGCCTCCTTCTCTTGACCTGCCTCCCCCACCAGACCTGGCTATAAGGGACGCCTTTGTGAACGCCTCTCAGCACCTGTATGGCACCCCCAGACCTCTGGGAAACGACAGCGATGCCAACCTGGAGCTCGTCAACACCTGGGTGGCGGAGAACACCAACCACAAGATCAACTCTCTGCTAGACAGCCTGCCCTCCGACACCCGCCTTGTCCTCCTCAATGCTATCTACCTAAGCGGTAAGGGGGCCCTGGACCAGGTCATCCGCCCATCCTGAATCCTTCCTCCCCTCCGGGCTTCAAAGCCCATCAGACCCCCACCTTCCACGCCTGGAATCCCATTGTACCTGTCTTACCCTTTGCTTACCGGGATTTCAGCTCTGTATCCGTCCCCTGCCTGTGCTAGAGTAACTGCCCCCCTCTCTCTTCCCTCTAGCCAAGTGGAAGACAACATTTGATCACCAGAACACCAAGAGGGAGCCCTTTTACTTGAAGTCCTCAAAGATAAAAGTGCCCATGATGACCAGCAAGAAGTACCCGGTGGTCCAATTCACTGACCCTCTGTTGAAGGCCAAGGTCAGTCCTTGCCTCCTCTTACTCCCGTCTCAGTGCCTCTTATGTGTCCTGGTTTCTTTTTCTGCTGTGGCCCCATTTGTTTGGGGTGCATCCTTATTAATTTCTACTTCTTCCCCGTGTATTTCCACCCTGCCTTTTCTCTTTCTTCCTACTCCGAGGCAGGCATTGTATATTTTAGGCTGGGAATCTGGATTCTAAAGTTTCTTCATTCATCTCTACTCCATCAAACGGCAAAAAGTGAGTCGTGGTTCTGTCCTGTGCATCGGATGTATGCATGCATGTGCAGCATGCATGTATGTGGGCACATGTATAGGTATAGCTGTAGGTATATACATGTGGTATTGTGCGCACATGTGTTTAGTGGCTTAAGTTCCTTAGCAGAAATTGAACGGTATCATTTCGGTGGATGGGGGATTGGGGGGGGGGGAGACAGGAAATAATGGATCCCAGAGGATTCTAATTAATAAAATGCCTCAAGCCCAGTGATCAGATGTTTCTGCCTTGTTAGTACATCAAGACACAGACCTGCCGAAACCGGTTTGGCTCAGTGGATAGAGCGTCCGCCTGCGGACTGAAAGGCCCCAGGTTCGATTCCGGTCAAGGGCATGTACCTTGGTTGCGGGCACATCCCCAGTGGGGGGTGTGCAAGAGGCAGCTGATCGATGATTCTCTCTCATCGATGTTTCTAGCTCTCTATCCCTCTCTCTTCCTCTCTGTGGAAAATCAATAAAACATATATATATATTTTTTAAAGACACTTACCTGCCAAAACCAATTTGGCTCAGTGGATAGAGCGTCGGCCTGCGGACTGAAAGGTCCCGGGTTCTATTCTGGTCAGCGGCAGGTACCTTGGTTGGGGCATGCAAGAGGCAGCTGGTCGATGTTTCTCTCTCATCGACATTTCTAACTCTCTATCCCTCTCAATTCCTCTCTGTGTAAAAATCAATAAAATATATATTTTTTTAAAAAAGACACAGACCTATCAGATAGAAAACAGGGGGAGACGCCCAGTGATTCAGTCCCAGGCGAGAAGTAAGGGATGTGTCCTGGAACACCCCAGGCTTGCTTCCACCTTGGGAGCTGGCCTTGGCTTTCCCTCTGCTTCGACCCCCTTCACTCAGATTTTCTCATCACTGTGCCTTCCGCTCATTCAGGTGTCAGCTCAAAGATTTTTCTTGAATCCAGTCACTTCTAACAGATTAAACTTCTATAAGCCATTGGTTCCATTTACAAACATGGTTACAAATACAGTTAATTAATATTCCCATAAGCACTTCGAGCTTATGGGTATACTTTATAAATAAATATACTTTTTAAAAATATATTTTATTGATTTTTTTACAGAGAGGAAGGGAGAGGGACAGAGAGTTAGAAACATTAATGAGAGAGAAACATCAATCAGCTGCCTCCTGCACACCCCCACTGCGGATGTGCCCGCAACCAAGGTACATGCCCTTGACCGGAATCGAACCTGGGACCCTTCAGTCCACAGGCCAATGCTCTATCCACCAGTTTTGGCCTTTTTTTTTTTTTTTTTTTTTTAAGTATACCATATACCCGACAGGGCAGAATTACAGCCCTGCTTAGCCACATCTTCCAAACACCTGTGACCTGAAAACTAAATTTAAAGAGTAAATCAATTTTAACCCCAACATCTCAACATTGTTCTCAAACTTAACGAAATGATCCTTTATCTTTTTTTAAAATACATATATATATTTTAATTTATTTCAGAGAGGAAAGGAGAGGAAGAGAGAGAGAAACATCAATGATGAGAGAGAACCGTGGATCAACTGCCTCCTGCATGCCCCTACCTGGGATGGAGCCCAAAACCCGGACATATGCCCTGACCAGGAATTGAACCATGCCCTCGTGCTCAACCGCTGAGCCACGCAGGCTGGGCCCTATATTTTTTTGCTTAGAAGTATAAAACCTAGTGTGTCTGATTTTCTTACGATTATCCTGAACTTGCCATCTGGTGCGAATATTACGAAGTTGGTTTACTTTGTCCTTCCCATACTTAATTCTGAATCTTCCTGGGACTCAAAGAGTATTCATCCAACTAAGGGGATTAGAGCTACCAGCTCAGGAATGTTCAGGTTACTGGCTTGGAAATTCAAGGCCATATCATGGCACTTTTTAGTCAGAGACTCGAGATCCATCCACAGGGTGCGTGCTGCCCCAATGACCCCTCCCTCCTTGAAGCCTCCATCCACAGGGACCCCACGTCCGTGCTCCTCAGTCAATAGCAGCTTATATCCTGCTTCTTCTGGGCCATGTTTTCAAATTCCAACAACTGACTGGTTTCTGTTCATTTCTTCATTGCTCAACTGAATTCCGCAGTCTCATCCATCTTTCAATCTCAGCCACATGCCCCTTTAATGATATTCTCTTATATCCTATTCATCTAAGGTGCCACCCTTGGCCCTATTGACCTTTTGGGTTGGGTCATCCTTCGTTATGAGGTGCTCTCCTGGCTCTGTAGCATTTAGCATCATCCCTGGCTTCTACCCCTCCTCCAGCAATGACAACCAAAATGTCTCCAGATGTTGCCAAATGTCCACTGGGGGCAAATTCGCACTGGGAACCACTATATTAGACCCACGAGTCCTGTACTTTTCATATATATATATATATATATATATATATATATATATATATTTAAATATATATTTTTTATTGGTTTTTTTACAGAGAGGAAGAGAGAGAGGGACAGAGAGTTAGAAACATTGATGAAAGAGAAACATGATCAGCTGCCTTCTGCACACTCCCTACTGGGAATGTGCCCGCAACCAAGGTACATGGCCTTGACTGGAATCGAACCTGGGACCCTTGAGTCCGCAGGCCAACGTTCTATCCACTGAGCCAAACCGGTTAGGGCTTTTCTTATATTTTTGTCTGGCCATCAGTGAAAGTCCCTCTAATGGCAAACTGGAAAGGTCAGCTGGGACCCGCTAGTACAAAATCTTGAATGTCACACTAAGAGATTTATACTCACTCTCATAGATACTGCAGAACCATCAAGTCTTTCAAAGGACTGACCCGGTAACTCTGGTGTCACCCTATGCACACTTGAGAGGAAGGGAACAGGGTTCAGAAAGATCAAATCACTTGTCTGCATTTCATTGCTCATCAGTGGTAGAGTCATCTTCGGCCTGTGTGATCAGAAACGTGTGCATCCCACCAGCACGGTTCACCTAGCCGGCACCCCCATTTCATGGCAAAACCTGGAAGCTCAAGTCTGGCTGCAGTTTGCTGAAATGGTACCGACTGGAGCAGCAGGCTTGAAGACCAGCCTTGGAACCCAGAGGGCGGGAAGACTGATCAGGCGCATCTTTTTTTTTTCTCCAGGTGGGGCAACTACAGCTCTCCCACAACCTGAGCCTGGTGATCATGGTACCCCAGAACTTGAAATACAGTCTCCAAGACATGGAGCAGGCTCTCAGCCCCTCTGTCTTAAAGGCCGTCTTGAAGAAGCTGGAGATGACCAACGCCCAGCCCACTCACCTGGCGCTGCCCCGGTTCAAGCTCAAGGGCAACCAGGACATGTTGCTAATCATGGAGACACTGGGTGAGTGAGCCCCGGCAGCTCAGGGTTGCTCCCAGACCATCAGAGGAGAAAAGCGTGGCAGGACGTAGGGAGCCCCTAAAAGGCCTTTAGCACTCTCTAGAATACTTCCCACATCTATAATCTCAGGTTGTTCCTCAATCCTGAAAGTTAGAGGGATTTGCTGTTACCTCATTACATCATGAGGAAATGACTCAGAAAGTTTACATAACGTAGCCAAGACCCCTTGAGCTAGGTGGAAGTGAGCCAGAACACCAATCCGGGTCTTCAGCTCCCTTGACTGTTGCCACTGCGGTTCGTTGCGACACCGTGACAGGTGACGTAGGTGGGCCAGGGATGCTCTTCCCCCACAGACGTGTCGTAACACTCCACCATCCCACAGATTGTGCGAGAGGCACTCAGGATAAGAGGGTCCCTGGAGGCTTCCGAGTTCTGGAAGAGGCAACGGAGGCTCCATTTCCTCACCTTTGGCCTCACTCCCTGACCCTTGACCTCACTCCCAGCTAGATCGCTTCGTCTTCTGTTAAAGAACTTGACCTCCTGATAGATCATCTTGTTTCCTTGTATATGACCTCATTTGATAACCTAGGACCTCTTTCTATATAGTTCCTCGCTTCCAAGGTCCTTGTTGATAGAGAAGCAATGATATCATTTGGGGGGTGGTTCGTAGGGGAAAGGGGCGAGGCCTCTCACCCCTTGAGAGAAAGTGGTGGTTGGTGTGAAGATGGGCCTTCGGGCAGAGGACCCCAGCAACTGGACCCGAAGGTATGCTGTACACTTTGATGAGCAACGAGGAGGAAGAAGAGAGTATCGGGGTTTGGGACCCACCCAGAAAATCCCGGACAAATGTCTCTCTGACAGCTGAGGGTTTCCTCAAATGGCTCTCTGACCCATTCTTTTTCCTCTGGTTATGCCCTAGAATTCTTTGACTTTGCTTATGATCTCAACCTGTGCGGGCTGACCGAGGACAAGAACCTCCAGGTTTCCGCGATGAAGCACCAGGCGGCGCTGGAGCTGACGGAGAGCGGGGTGGAGGCGGTGGCGGCCTCCTCCATCTCGGTGGCCCGGGCTCTGATGGTCTTTGAGGTGCAGCAGCCCTTCCTCTTCCTGCTCTGGGACCAGCAGCACAGGCTCCCGATCTTCATGGGGCGGGTGTACGACCCCACCGCCTGAGGCCGGCCGGGGCCAGGCTAGGGCGATCCCGACCCCTCCAGCCTCTGCGTGCCCAGGGGCAGCTCTCCCCGCTGCTGCCCGCCTGAAAAGCCACGTTTTGCAGCTTCCTCTCGTTCAAGGTCACTAGACTCTACAAATAAAACCTGGCAGATCCCAACTTCCTCTCTCGTTTGCCTTTCGAGGGCAACCGCGCCCTTGTGTCAGCTAGCTACCGCCTCGTAACAAGTCATCCCCAAAGACGGGCGTCAAACGAACAACTATTTAATAGTTCAACCCAAGCCCCGGTTTGGCTGAGTGGTCTCCCTGATCTGGCTGGGACTTGGTTGATCTTCCCAAGTCCCATGGGCTCAGCTGTAATAGTTGGCAAGGAAGGAGTCAGAAACAGGCTGACTTTTTCACGCCTCTGCGTCTCTGCTGGCCTCCCGTTTACCACTGCGCCAGCAACCGAAGCAAGTGAGTCACATAGCCAGGCCTGACGTTCGAGTGGACAGGCACTAGAGGTAGAGGGCAAAGTCATTAACCGGAGGCTGTTCATGCAATCCATTTATGCCCATCTCCATCTCGCATACTTGCCTTGACGGCGGTAATAACAGTAACGAACAGTGTTGGGAGCTTGCACAGGTGGTCTGCTGAGAGCTTTACAGATGTTCATCCTCCACAGCTCGATACGTAAGCTCTCAACTTGGAGAGGCTCCGTCTTGCACAAAGTCGTGCCGTGAGGGAAGGCTGGCCTGAGGTTCCAAAGCATGTCTCTGTGACTCAAGTCTAAGCTCAGAGCCACTATCTCTCTGTCTCTGCCCTTCCAGCTTAAAATCCTACTTTTGTTTTTGTTTTGTTTTTTGTTTTAACCTTCACCCGAGGATATTTTTTTATTGGTTTTTAGAGAGAGTGGAAAAGAGAGGGAAGAACAGAGAAAAATATTGATGTGAGAGAAGCATACGGACTGGTTGCCTCCTGCAGGAGGGAGCTCTGACCAGGGCCAGGGAGGAGCCTGCACTGGAGGCACCCGCCCTTGCCCAGAATCAAACCCGGGACCCTTCGGCCCCCAGTCGGTGCTCTGTCCACTGAGCAAAACTGGCTGAGGCCTTTTCTTAATGTTTTCTTTATTTGCTCAACAGATACAGTGCCCTTACGTCTGCTCTGTGCTAAGCACAGAGGGGGTAAAGATGACTTAAGCCGGTGTCTGCCTTCAATGCCTACAGCTTGATGAGGGAGACCAATGGGAGGGCAGATTTTCACACCGCGTTCTTTTCATCTCTAAAAATGTCTTAGTGTGTGTTTCTCGTTCCTAGCGTATCCTCACGGATCCACTGGTGCTCTGGTTCTTAGCCCTTCTATCTCCTTCCTTCCCTCTCCCCCCTAATCCCATCGCTTTGTCTGTCCCCTGTCTGCTTCTTCCTTTTCTCCCACATTTCCCCTCTCCTTGGTACAGTGTGGTCCACCAACGTTCTGACTGCGATTCTGGGTTTAGCCCTTCCCACTGCAGGTCCCGCCCCGTCATCCTTGGCCCCTCCCCCTTGCTCCTCTCCCCCAGGGGTCACACATTCAGATAGTCAGGTTCACAACCAAAAGCAGCCCAAGGGGTACATGTACTCCCCACCACGACAATAGGGAGTTAGCTGTCAGTCCACAGCCATTTCTCATTCCTGTCCTACCAGTATAGGGTCTCAACATGGACCAAGCTAGTCCTGCCGGAAATATTGCTATGGGGTGAGTGTTTTTCTTTTCTCTTTGGTTAATTCTCATCTGAGGATATTTTTTCCACTGATTTTTAGAGAGAGTGGAAGGGAGGGGAGAGACAGAGAGAAACATCGATGTGAGAGGGACACATCTAATGCTCTCCTCCTGCACATGCCCCAACTGGGGCCAGGGATTGACCCTGAAACCGAGGTGCGTGCCCTTGACCAGAATCGAACCTGGGAGCCTTCAGTCCTCAGACTGATGCTCCAACCACTAAGGAAACTGGCTAGGGTATGCATGAGTGTCCTCCCTAAGGCCATCACAGCTACCACGATGTAGGCTCACATCCTTGCTGCTCTTACTCAGGGACTTCTGCCACCTGAGGCATCTGGCTTCTCGATTCCCCTCTCACAGAACCCCCTGGTGATAAGGAGAAACTGAGGCATAGGGGCAGTGTGGTAACTGACCTAGCTGGGTACTGCAGCTGGGCTGGCAGCTGGCAGTCCTTGGGGCTGGTTCCCTTCTCTACGGCCTGAGCTGGGTGCCAAGTTCTGGGATGAAATGCAAGGTGGGAGGTGACCCAAGCCTCCAGGGTGTTCTTTCTAGTCGTGCATGCTTTGGTTGAGGTCAGGGGCTTCTGCAAGGGGAAACAAGAAGACTGGGTTTGAGGATTGTTTGTGGTTTAGCCCCTACCCCATCCTCTACTACCATTGGCTTCCCCCGTTAGCACCTGGCCGCCCATGAGGGCAAAACCTCAGGAGGCCATGTCAGGTCTGAGGCCTTTCTTACGGCTCCGTCTCCCAGCCAAGGCTCAGAACCAAACAAGAGTCACCGAGATTTCACTGTTGCTCTGGGGCAGTGGTCGGCAAACGCATTAGCCAACAGAGCCAAATTTCATCAGTACAATGATTGAAATTTCTTTTTGAGAGCCACATTTTTTAAACTTAAACTACGGTATATAGGTAGGTACATTGCTATTGACTTAATTAGGGTGCTCCTAAGCTGGCCTTTGCTAAAAACTCAAGGGGCCAAAGAGCCGCGTGTGGCTCGCGAGCCGCCGTTTGCCGACCACGGCTCTGGGGGCTTGGAGAGATCACCACTTCACATCGGGTTTGATTGGCAGAATGGTCTCTGTGGGCCCAACCTTTCTCAGGGCCCCTGAGGTCCATCTCTCGGGCTGCTGGGAAGACGCCGGGTTTCTGTGTGGGCTGCTGCTGGAAGCAGGGGCACCTCCCAGGTTCCGGGAAGCTGCCCCCTCAGGCTGCAGGAGAGCCGGATGTGAGGAGATGTGACTGAGCAAAGGCAGGGGGCGGGGAGGGCTTCTGGTCCCGGGCCACAGCACTTTGCACAGGTTTTTCCCCCCCTCCCCCCTCAAAGGGCCGAGAGCCAGGTGTTATCCCTGCTTGTGAGATAAGGAAGGGAAAACTCGGAAAGGTTAAGTAACTGTCCAAAGGTTACACAGCTGTACAGTGATCCCAGGGCTGAATTCGAACGCACTCAGCGGCTTCTTTGGCCAGGCGTATTTCCTCTCTGCCCAAACCAGACTGTAAATCAGGTCTGTGTTGTTTTTTTTTAATGTCCTGTACCCTGTGCCCCCACCAAACCTAACAAAGAGCCTTTACACTCGGGGGGGGGGGGGGGAAGACAACAAAAAACCCCACACACAATCTATTGAGTGAATGAATGAAGAATCACTACATCCAGATAAAGGGAAAGAAAAGGTTCTTATTTTTCTGGGAAGGGTAGAAAATCTGGAAGAGAAGGGACTTTTCTGTTCGGAGCCTTTTCTTGTAAGAGAGCGCGTGTCGCTTTGGGAGGGGGTGGTGCTGGTTAAAACAATAGCGTTCATTTAGCACATGAGTCACGGAGTCTGTGTGGGCCTGGCAGGTGTAAGCGGGAGAGTTAGCTGAAAGGTGTGATGAGGTTTGGCTTTGCTGAGCTTGTATAGCCTCTTTCATTGTCTTTGGCCTTGGCTGAAAGGAATCTGCTGACAGGTTCTGCTCCTCTTGCTCTGTCATCTTCCAGGAGGACAGTCTGGTCTTACTCACACGGGGAGGTTGCAGGGGCCTAAGGAAGTGAGCAGAGGCAGTACAACATCACCTCTGCCTCATTCTATCAGCCAAAGCAAGTCCTCAGGTCAGCTTAGGTTCAAAGAGTAAGGAAAACCTCTCTACTTTTTTTTTTCTTTTAAAAAGAGACAGAGAGCCGAAACCGGTTTGGCTCTGAAAGGTCCAAGGTTTGATTCCAGTCAGGGGCATGTACCTTGGTTGTGGGCACATCCCCAGTAGGGGGTGTGCAAGAGGCAGCTGATCGATGTTTCTCTGTCATGGATGTTTCTAACTCTCTATCCCTCTCTCTTCCTCTCTGTAAAAAAAAATCAATAAAATATATTTAAAAAAATAAAAATAGAGAGAAAGGGGGAGAGAGATAGAAACATGGATGAAAGAAAGAAACATCAAGGATGGAGCCCACAACCTGGGCATGTGCCCCAACTCGGAATCAAACCAGTGACCTCTCGGTGCACAGGAAGACACTCAGCCAGCTGAGCCATACCAGCCAGGGCAAAAGTTGCCACCTTTAAAGAAAGACTGCAATTATCCATTTAAATGAGTAAATGTGGACACTTTTCCAATCCACTACATATTTGTAGAGAAACTATTAACAATTGCCCCCAGCAACTTGCTGCTTTTTTGCCTATATCCTATTAGAAACGATTTATATTATGTGAAATTTCAAGTTTCTTACCTATCATTTTACTCTTTTCTGCTCTCTGTCATATTTAACCCCTGGCTCCTCCATCTGCATGTGTCACTCTTGAGAAAGAGTTACACACACCCCTAAGACCCCCCCACCCTCCCGCCCTGCCCTGCAATCCTACTCTGAGACAGACAAAGTTCCAGTGATCTGCTTCCCTCCCCAAGGACACAGTCGGCCACACCTGGGTTTGGTTGAGGGCTTCCGGAGAAAACCCTCAAGCGTGATTGATGTAGTTATTCCTTACTGCCACATGGTGTCGCTGTTCAAATTTTGTCTTGCATAGCCTTTTGGACATTTGTAACTTCCTGTGAGGTGCCTGGTTCTTAAACAACCACTGTGGAGATTTAAACTTTGACCCAAAGTTTACAGTATGCACTTGTTCAGCCATTGTTTTTGTTTTTTTCTTTTTAAAAAATATATGTTATTCATTTTTTTACAGAGAGGAAGGAACAGGGATAGAGAGTTAGAAACATCAATCAGCTGCCTCCTACATACCTCCTACTGGGAATGTGCCTGCAACCAAGGTACATGTCCTTGACCAGAATCGAACTTGGGACCCTTCAGTGCGCAGGCCGACGCTCTATCCGTGGAGCCGAACCGGTTAGGGCCAGCCACTGTTCCTTGAAGGTCAATACCCTCAGGTCCTGCCTGGATTCTGGAAGGTTTCTGACCTGAGCCACGAGTTGTGTCAGAACCATCCTGGTCCCTACAGATCTTTAGGGCTGAGGATGAAAACCACAATAGTAGCAAAACACGCATTGAGCACTTACCAAGCTGTCAGGTGCTGCTGGGCTGCAAATTTTTCATGGATTACCTTTCCTTTAAAGGTAGACGACATGTGACTTAAGGCGTCGAATAATTCAAGACTTGGGTGATTTGACACTATGTTTTCCAGGCAAATAAGTGTAAAAGGCGGGGAGAGGAATCCTTAACCACTGGAGCATCTGTTTGCCTGGGTGTTATTTTCTTTTATTCACCAAATTCTCTAATGTCTCACAGAGTTGCCTCTCCTAAGTTAAACTGCTTGGCGCATCATGGAAGTGGGTTGGGGTGTTTCCTAGTGTCTTATCACATCTAACTTCCATTAGAACGCTATTGGATTTGGAGAGTGGATTTTGGCACTCACGCCATCAGTTATTAAACTCTAAGATAACATCATTCTAGGATACAGAAAGTATTTTAAATGATAATGCTGGATATTAAAATAACAGCACATTAGTCATTAGTATCACTATCAGAAGCGAGGAGGAACATCAAGGACAGCTTGGTTCACAGGATCTAACATTGATGGCAGCTACTTACTGTGCAGCTCAGGTGATGTACTAGGATGTACTAGGATGTCATGCAACCCTGGTGGGTTTTTTTTTTATTTTTTATTTAAAGGGATTTGTAGTTTTTCACATTTGCACCATTCAAGTGTATATAGTATATGATAGCACCACATCGTTTTTCTCCCCTTTTTTGTGAATGGGAAATGAATGGAGCCTTAGAGAACAGTTAATCCACTCCTTCAAGGTCTCAGCTGGTGACTAGTGGAGTTGGGAGTAGATCCGAGTGCTCAGTAACCTGGATTCCATTCCTCTCAAGGTAATTTTGTTTGAGAGGATTTACTGATATTCTTTCTTTGTCCTAAGCTTTGGTGGAAATTACTCTCTACAATTCTGAATCTCTGGAAGAAATGTTGGGGAAATAGGAATTTCCCCTTATCCCAGAAAAACCGTATGTAAGCCTGGCAGGAGTGGCTCAGTTGGTTGTTGGTTGAGTGTGTCCTGTGCACTGAAGGGTTGCCGGTTCAGTTCCCCGTCAGGGCACATACCTGGGCTGTGGGTTTGCTCCACCATCAGGGAACATATGGAAGGCAACCGATGGAGGTTTCTTTCTCACATCCATGTTTCTCTCTCCCTCTCTCCTCTCTCCCTGCTTTCCTCCCTCTCTCCCTCCCTCCCAGCCTCCCTCCCTCTCTCTCTGCCTCCCTCCCTCCTTCCCTCCCTCCCTCTCTCTAAGCATTCCTCCAATGAGGACCTGCTTTGGCTGCTGGCTTCTGAGGGAATGGCAGCTCCACAGAGGCGGAGGCTTCTGTTACTTCTTCCCTCAGGACCGGGGCTGCCTGCCACGTGGATCACTAAGCCAAGGAGTCAAGTGACTTCTTGAAACTGAAAGTCACTTCAAGTGACCCAGACAGAAGCCTAGCATTTCCCACTTTCCCCTCTCATTGCATGTTCTGATCTTCGTCTTGACTAGCAACTTAGCACAAAGCACACTCAAGTACACGTAAGTACACACCTAGTTGCCGATGTGTGCACACACGCGCTGGGACAGGGGTCACAAACATGCGCGCGCGCACACACACACATGTACATACGTGTACAAAAAGCACATGCACACCAACCCCTGGGGGTCCGTCCCAGAGCTCCAGGACAAACTTTACATCCAGTCAACCGCCCCCCCTCCCCTGAGGAGGCCTCTGGCCACGGAGCAGGGAGCTCTCCCTCAAGGGAAGGACCTCAGAGCCAGTCAGCACTAATTACAAGCCCTGGAATAGGCTCATCCATCATCCCGGAGTGACAAGCTGGCTGTGCAGCCGTCTCCTGGCCTCCCAGCCCCCTCCCCCATCCCCTCCATTTCTCCTTGGGCGACCGCAGATGGGCTCCGCGGAGGAAGGAGCAGCATTTTAGCCGAGTCTTCAAATCCTCTCCCAGGTCATAGACGCGGGCCTGCCCTGGCTCAGCGGTTAGGCTCTGCTCTTCTCTCTGCACGCTGAGCGGCCGGAACCGCCCCCTCCCTCTCAGGCACAACCCCTGTCCCCGGGCCTTGCACCGCCTGCCCCGGGGGCTTCACCTTTTAGTATTTGGAGGCAACTGCAACTCTGCAAGAATCCTGTGTCTTGGTATCCCTTTGCCAGATTTACAAATGAAGGAAAAAAGGAGCCTCTCAGCTACAATTTGCCAGGGTCACCCCACTGGAAGGCTAGATATTCCAGCTCTGAGTATCTCCCAGGATCCAATGCTTCTCCCACCGCTCCCGCCTCCCTGTGTGCCTCCCCCACTCACCAGCTCGGTTTGAAGAGCTGGTGTACTGCCAAGCATTTCCTCTAGGAAGCCCCGCGGGCACCTCTTCCTATCTTCTCTCTCTTTTTAAAATAAAATATATATTTTATTGATTTTTTACAGAGAGGAAGGGAGAGAGATAGAGAGCCAGAAACGTCGATGAGAGAGAAACATCGACCAGCTGCCTCTTGCACACCCCACTACCGGGGATGTGCCCGCAACCAAGGTACATGCCCTTGACCGGAATCGAACCTGGGACCTTTCAGTCCACAGACCGACGCTCTACCACTGAGCCAAACCGGTTTTGACCTATCTTTTCTCTTAAATCCACTCAAGAACCAAAGTCTGAGGAATAATCACAGGGGGAGGCCAAACACCAGCCCCAAGAATCAAGGGTCGGGGGCTGAGCAGGAAAACGCATGGGGACAGCCAGCCTGGGTGAGATGCGCGAGGTGCTGGACAATGGCTACGCTGAGGACCGAGCGGTGCGGTCACAGTGAGCCAAGTCCCGAGCCGCCGCCACACCCAGACTGTGGGCCCTGGATGCCCGACCCCCGCTCATCAGGCTGTGCTTCGGGGACCTGGTGTCCTGTAAGTGCCTCTGGGGTCCCCTCCCAGGGTGAGGCCAGGACAGCGTGAACCTCATTAAAAAAACCTCCCCCCAATGAAATACTTTTTTGGAAACCTCCTGGAAGGCAGGGACCGTGTCTTTCTGTCGTTGTCCTCATATTGGCTAAAACAAAACAAAGCGAAACAAAAAAATGCCTTTCGGAACCCTGTTGGTTTATTTAAATGCTGTCATTATTCTGAGTCTGGTGACAACTCCACCGCCCAGTCATGCTCTCTGCTCTTCCCACCCAAACGCCCTTCCCCTTCCTCCAAACACCACACTCAACATACACCACTGCCTTCTATAATTCAGCCATGTTCATGAGAATTTGCCTTTTCTTTTTTATATATACATTTTATTGATTTTTTTTACAGAGAGGAAAGGAGAGGAATAGAGAGGTAGAAACATTGATCAGCTGCCTCCGACACGCCTCCTACTGGGGATATGCCCACAACCAAGGTACATGTCCTTGACCAGAATCAAACTTGGGAACTTTCAGTCCGCAGGCTGACGCTCTAACCACTGAGGGAACCGATTTTTGGCAGTATTTGCCTTTTCACTCCAAGTACTAGGAAGCTCCTTGGGAATCTGACTCAACCCATGTTTCTCTGACACCATCTATGCCTATAAATGCACAGTAAATACTTTTAAAAAAATATATTTTATTGATTTTTTTACAGAGAAGAAGGGAGAGGGATAGAGAGTTAGAAACATCTATGAGAGAGAATCATCGACCAGCTGCCTCTTGCACACCCCCTACTGGGGATGTGCCCACAACCAACGTACATGCCCTCGTCCAGAATCGAACCTGGGACCCTTCAGTTCGCAGACCGATGCTCTATCCACTGAGCCAAACCGGTTTCGGCAGCAAACACTTTTGATCCAAAGTGTGCAATGTCCACACTTGGGTGAAGACTTTATTTTATAATGATGACATTAATTTTAGTCTTATTTTATGTGCCTCCTCGAGAAATCATTGTGGGAAGGAGCACCCAAGCATGGCTTCTCTTAGTTATTAGGGTCAGTTAGGGTTTTGCCCTTAAGAATTGTCTCTCCACAGCGGGGACTGCACATTTGCTTTTGGGTGGTCTTTCTTCCTCACAGCTGCCCCAGGCCTTTGATCTTGGGGTCAGGATTTAGCTCTGCACTGATGGAAGGCCGCCTGAGAACCGGGGGAGGGTGGAGGGGTTCTGCACCCTTCCTGTAGGTAAACATCTGGAGTCTGGAATTTTAGTTGTGCTAAGATTAAACAATGTGACAGCCTTATGGATTGTCGCTCCTTATCTATTCAAACAGACCACCTAAAGAGCATCTATAGCTGTGATTGTCGTGGGGGGCCTTATCCCCTTCCCTCTCATTGATATGTGCCTTCTACAGAATTCCCAGATGCCCCTTGTTGGTTTCCACCTAAGAAATTTAACCTAACAGCTATTTACATTCAGAAAAAAAAGACACACACACACACACACACACACACACACACACACACCCCAGGATGTTAAAAGAAAGGAGTCAGACTCTTGGCATACTAACTAGTCTCTGATAAGAAGCACCATTTTTGCAGCATCATTCACAATCGTCAGAGGTGGAAGCATCCTAGAGGTCCGTTGAATGAGTAGTTTGTGAATTTTTAAAATGTGGCATATACATACAATGAGATATTATTCAGTCTTCTAAAAGAAGAAAATCCTGCCGTGTACTACAATATGGATAAAACTTGAGGATGTTGTGCTAAATGAATAAGCCCATCACAAAAAGACAAATATTGTATGATTCCACTTATATGAGGTAGAATGGTGGCTGCCAGAGGCTGGAGAAAGAGAGAGAGAGAGAGAAGGGGGGTTGTTCAACAGGTGTAGTGTTTCAGTTTTGCAAGATGAAAAAATTCTAGAGATCTGTTGCCCAACAATGTGCATATAGTTAACACTACTGTACAGTACAAGAAAAAATAGTTAAAAGGGTAAATTGTGTGTTATATGTTTTTTACCACCAGGAAGAAAGCACCATCCATGGTAATAACTGTCCCAGCAATTTCCCAGTAGTATTTTTTAATTTTTTTTTGAAATTTATTTTATTTATTTTTAAAATATATTTTATTGATTTTTTACAGAGAGGAAGGGAGAGGGATAGAGAGTTAGAAACATCAATGAGAGGCCAGCTGCCTCCTGCTTTCCCCACACCGGGGATGTGCCCGCAACCGAGGTACACGCCCTTGGCGGCAATGGAACCTGGGACCTTTCAGTCCGCAGGCCGACGCTCTATCCACTGAGCCAAACCGGTTTCGGCCCCAGTAGTATTTTACTACAACCTTGCACAATGGGTGTTGTTTGTCTCTAGTCATAAAGGGAGGAGAGGAGAGATCCAGAGACATATGGGAACCTACGGCCATCTGACTCCAGCAGCCATGCTTTCTAGCCAGGTCTCAGACCCCGCTGCCCGCAGGTGGCACTTGGGGCTGGTGACATCGCTTGGTAGAGAAGAGCTGTGAGTGGGAGCATGAATTCAGAGAAGTGTCTCTGGTTTGGCAAGGCCAGACTTTCCCTGTCAGACCACCTCCCCGACCAGTTCACTGTCTCTCCCAATATACTAGTATTTCCTACTTTGTAACGGAGCCCCTGACTTTCAGCTGGTTGCACAGCCTCCTGAAATGAAGACTTCCTTCACTGAAGCTAGCCATGTGACTAAGTTCTGCCCAATGGGATGTAAGCAGAGGTCCCATAGGTAAATTTTGGGAGGTCTCCTTAAAAGAGGGGCACACTTTTCTTCAGTCCTCCTTCCACCATTCTGCTGGCTGGAATAAAAGATGATGGCTACCTGAGTGTCCATGTTGGGACATGAGGTAGAATCAACCCTAACTGATAACCCAGACCATAGCGGGTTGATACCATCACGCGAGGCCCTCCCACACGATGCATCTAATTTACTGATGCTGCAAATGTGGCACATGGGAGAAATTTGAAGTCACCCCCTGGTGCTGACATGTCTAGTAGAACCCACATCCTTCAATGCTTATGGTCGGATAGAATTACAAGATATCAAATGCCTCTAAAGAAAGTATAGAGGTTTCTGAAGACAACTTTTACAAATTACAAGCCAAGATCATTGACTTCTCCTGTTTACTCATTTATTCATTTGTTAAGCAAGTATTAATCGAATGCTTAATATATACTAGGCGTTGTTTCAGCCCCTGTAACACTGGGAAGACTGTGTTACACAAGACAGAGAGTCCTTGTCCCCACTCCACACCCCAGAATGTGCACTTTTATGGATTGATAACGTCTTTCTTCCACTTCCCCCATGTAATGGGAAGTGTCCCTGTGTATGTGGGGGATGTGGGGGAGGTCTGAAATGCAGGAGGAATTTTGAAATATGGCCAAGGAAGAGCTATTTTCTTGTCCCAGATTTCCTCGGAATGTCCATTTTGGAGGCACATAGGACACATTCCTGCCCTGGCTTATGTGGGAGTTAGGGTTGAGTCAGAGCTTTAATATGAAGTCAATTAACTCACCTAGGAATCCACCAACCAAGACCAGTTCCTTAAGTTTCCCAATGGACCCCAGCTACCAAAAAAGGATTTCTGGCAGCAGTAACCAGCAAATGTGGTCAGTTCACCAGAGGGTGACCTGTATTTTCAAAACCAAAATCATGGCACACATCTGAGAAGTCCCTATACCTATGGAGTCCACTAACATTGTAAACAGGCCAAAACCGGTTTGTCTCAGTGGATAGAGCATCGGCGTGCTGAGTGAAGGGTCCCGGGTTCGATTCCGGTCAGGGGCATGTACGTTGGTTGTGAGCACATCCCCTGTAGGGGGTGTGCAGGAGCAGCTGGTTGATGATTCTCTCTCATCGACGTTTCTAGCTCTCTATCCCTCTCCCTTCCTCTCTGTAAAAATTCAATAAAATATATTAAAATTGTAAACAGAACTCTCTCCAGATATAGATTTGAAGCAGATGACATTATATCATATTAGCTAGGCCCTTCACCCTAAGATCCTTTTCTGCTTCAAATTACTCTAGCAATTCATTGCAACACAAGCACAATACTAAAGACGTAAAAACAATTCGAATGCCCATCAACAATTGAGTGGATTTTTAAAATGTGGTGTATATATATGCAATGGAATATTATTCGGCCTTAAAAAAAAGAGAGGCCCAGCCAGCACGACTCAGTGGTGACCTATGAACCAAGAGGCCATGGTTTGATTCCCTGGGTTGCAGGCTCGATCCCCTGTGTGGGGCATGCAGGAGGTAGTCAATCAATAAGTCTCTCTCATCACTGATGCTTCTATCTCTCTCTCCCTCTCCCTTCCTCTCTGAAATATATATATATATATATATATATATATATATATATATATATATATATAAATAAGCCAAGGCCGGTTTGGCTCAGTGGATAGAGTGTCGGTCTTCGGACTGAAAGGTCCCAGGTTTCATTCCGGTCAGGGGCATGTACCTTGGTTGCGGGCACATCCCCAGTAGGGGGTGTGCAAGAGGCAGCTGATTGATGATTCTCTCTCATCGATGTTTCTGATTCTCTATCCCTCTCTGTAAAATATCAATAAAAATATATTTTTTAAAAAAGATTAAAAAAATAAATAAGTTGAAATAAATAAAAAATAAAGTGGATAGGTCTTATGTTAAGTGTTTAAGTGTTCTCTCCACAATTAAGTAAATGAAAAATTAATCTGGCACCCTAACTGGTTTGGTTCAGTGGGTAGAGTGTCAGCCTGCAGACTGAAGGGTCCCAGGTTTGATTCTGGTCAAGGACACAGGCCTGGGTTGTGGACTTGATCCCCAGGTGGAGGCATGCAGGAGGCAGCCAATCAATGATTCTCTCTCATTGATGTTTCTGTCTCTCTTTCCCTCTCCCTTCCTCTCTGAAATCAACACAGACATATTTTTTTTAAAAAAAATAAATTAAATAAATCTGGCAATGAACCAACAATTTATCTAGCACTATTCTGGGCCTTCTGATTGCTGCTCCTGAGAAACTTCCATTCCACCCGGGAAGACGGAGCAAGGAAAAATGAAAAGGCGCCATTCCGGGAGGCTCTTGGTCTGGTGGGAAATCAGACATCAAATAACCCCAACCGCCCAAGGCAGAGGTGCTGCCAAAAAAAAGCAGGTAAGGATAAATTTGGAAGGCCTTAAATGCCATGTTAAGCAGTTTGGAACATATTCTCTTTAAGAAGGTCTAACCTTGAGGGAGGAGCGGATATGTCTTCACATGGGTCGGGTGTATAAAGGGACTCCAGAGGGCTCATGTTCCCCTTGAAATGTACAGCAAAACACAAAACACGGATTTTTCTAGAAAGATTTTCATCAGCTTTTTATAAAAGGGCCTATGACCCAATAAAGGTTAGGGAGGATGATCTACCACTTGGGAACCCTCACAGTTGGAGGCAGATCAACGATCTGAGGTTTGAGTTACGAAGGAGGAAAGTTTGTCAGAGGTGATACAAGACCCCAAGGTGGACATTAAACAGGAGAAAACAGGACATGACATGTCTGAGAGGAGAATGCACAGGCTTTAGGGCAACGTGACCGAAGGTAGCATAGGGAAGGAAAGGGAAGGATTCGAATTATGACTGGAACCCTAAAGAAAAAGACATAAAAAATTATGACTGACTTTCAAACGGCAGAATTTCCTTCAATCTGCCTTAGATACGGAAGGAGTATTTTCCCAAATGCAGCCCAAGAGTGCCTTCCAAACCACAAGCTCACCAGGCAGTTTGCCCGAATTTCATTTTAGTCTATGGTGTGTTTTGATATGAGAGTCAGATACACTCTTCTCATCCTCTCAGTCATGTGATTCAGATCCAGAAATTTTGTTACGGTCTAATGACTTGGAGAAAAACCTAGAGCTACTTGTGTGCCTATACTTAAGATTGTGTTTCATTGGGTCACCTTAGGGCCGCGGTCAGCAAACTGCGGCTCGAGAGCCACATGTGGCTCTTTGGCCCTTGAGTGTGGCTCTTCCACAAAATACCACGGCCTGGGTGAGTCTATTTTGAAGAAGTGGTGTTAGAAGAAGTTTAAGTTTAAAACATGTGGCTCTCAAATTTCAATCGTTGTACTGTTGATATTTGGCTCTGTTGGCTAATGAGTTTGCCGACCACTGCCGTAGGGCACCCCTATCATTGCAAAGCAGAAAGTCTCTTTTATGGTTCTATAAAATCAATCCATAGTCCATGGGCTGTTCTAAAATTTCCACAGCAGCTAAGGAAGAGCAAAGATGACAACAAGGTTGTCAGTCTAAGCAATTGTGTTAGATTTGTAACTGCAAAATAGAACCCAGCAAGAGGAGCTGGTTTGTGGGGGAAGATGAAGGTAAAGATAATTAAATTGGGTTTGGGCAAACTGAATCTCTGAGACATTTCATCTGTTAGGAACCTTTGGTTGTGGGTGACAGAATCCAGCTGAAACCAATGTAAGAAGGGAGAATGCCTGGGTTTGTTTACATAACTGAAAACTCCAGAGGTTCTGCTGGAGGCAGGACTGTATCAGTTCTCAAAGGATGTTATCAGACATCCGTCTCTCTCCCTATCTTTTGTTTATTATGTTTTCACTTTAAGCAGATTATCCTCCAGTTTCAAGCTTTCCTTCTTCTACCAGCAGAGCCACTTTCCCAAAGATTTCAGTAAACATCTGATTGACTCTGATTAGATACTCACCCTGGAAGCAGTTATTGTGATTTAGGCTAACTCAGCCTCTAAGTCAACCCCCACTTCCTAATAACCATACTCTTGTGTAGTCTCCACCTCTTGAGTAACTTATTTCTATTTTTTGTTTGTTTTACTTTTACTAGCGTCTATTTTATGCTGAATTTACTCCCGGAGTAAATTTATTTCTTCAGTTTCTTCTGTAATATGCTTCTGTGCAAACCCCTCTTCTGGTTTAGGAACAATCCGCTATTTTTCAGTAGGATCACCTCAATGTGGCAGGAAAAGTTCACGTGGGGTCAATCTATCCATGAACTCTGTAAATTCTGGGCCATACCTTGGAAGCTTTGTTCACTTGGATGTGCTCAATGACCAGAGACTCTTCATCGAAACCCTTAAGCTCAGCATTACTCTCTGCTTTTTTAAGTATCTGCAGCAAAAATATAGCACTCTCTTTGGACCACTGATCCTGTGTCCAGCCCCACTGTTTGGTATGGCTCATGGAATGGCACTCATTGCTTCTGTAATGACATTCTTCAGATACGTGGTGGCTCTTTGAATGTGTATACCTTTGATGGGCTAAGCATTTTCATGAGTGTTCATTTGAACCCTTTTATTTGCATTGTTTATTTTTATTTTTTAAATATATTTTATTGATTTTTTTTACAGAGAGGGAAGGAGAGGGGATAGAAAGTTAGAAACATCGATGAGAGAGAAACATCGATCAGCTGCCTCCTGCACACCCCCTACTGGGGATATGTCTGCAACCAAGGTACATGCCCTTGACCAGAATGGAACCCAGGACCTTTGAGTCCACAGGCCGACACTCTATCCACTGAGCCAAACTGGTCTCGGCTATTTGCATGATTTTGTGGGGTTTTCTGGATCAAGTGAATAGTGAACCTCACTGAGAGGTTATCTCAGGCTGCTTATGGGAAGAGAGCAACTTACTTCTAACCAATAGTATATGGCAATGTAGAAGGATTGTCACTTCTGTGATTAGGTTACAAAAGACTGAGACTTCCATCTTGCTGTCAGACTCTCTTGTTGACATAGCTACAAGCTATTGGAGACACTCACATTGCCAAGAAATGAGGGTGGCTTCCAGCCAACAGTCACCGAAGAACTAACTGGTCCAATAGCCCTTGAGAACTGAATCCTGCCATCAACCATGAGAGGGGGTTTGAAAGCAAATTATTCCCCACTGAGCCTTCAGATGAGACTCCAGCCCTGGGTGACCCTTTAATTGCAACGTCACGAGAGACCATCATCACAGGATCCAACTAAGCCCTACCCACAGAATTCGTGAAAAAAATAAATGTGTTGTCTTAAGCCACTAGGTTTTGGACTTATTTGTTACACAGCAATGGGCAACTAGTACACCTGGGTTGTGTGACTGTTCCTGAAGGGGAATATGGGGTCAGTCTCATGTCAACCCTAGGGACTAAAAATAGAGAATAAGTGCCTCCCCAAAAGAAAGTTAAAGAGTAGTTACCAGCCTGGTCAACATGGCTCAGTGGTTGAGCATTGACCTGTGAACCAGGAGTTCACAGGTTGATTCCTGGTCAGGGCACGTGTTCACGCTGCAGGCTTGATCCCTGGTATGGGACATGCAAGAGGCAACCGATCAATGATCTCTCTCATCATTTATGTTTCTATCTCTCTCCCCCTCTCCCTTCTTCTCTGAAATCATTCATATATATATATATATAATATATATATATATATATATATATATTATATAATATATATATATATATATATATATATATATATATATGCTAAGTGCCTGGTTGTCCAGTTGTCCATTCAACCAATCAAAATGTAATATGTAATATATATATATATTAGAAGTCCAGTGCATGAATTCATGCACCAGTGGGGTGTCTGAGCCTGGCCTGCAGGATCGGGCTGAAACCAGCTCTCTGACATCCCCTAAGGGGTCCCAGATTGTGAGAGGGTGCAGGCCAGGCCAAGGATACTCTACCAGTGCACAGTCAGGGCTGAGGAGGGATGCAGGAGGTTGGCCATCCAGGGAGGGACTATGGGAGGGCTCCAGGGCTTGTCTGGCCCATCTCCTCAGTCCAGATCAGCAGGACCCCAACAGCAAGCAACCTACCAGTCAGAGCTTCTGTCCCATGGTGGTCAGTGCACATCATAGCGAATGGTTGAGTGGTCTTAGCATATCATTAGCATATTACATTTTGATTGGTTGAATGGACAACTGGACAACCAGGCACTTAGCATATTAGGCTTTTATTATATAGGATATATATATATATATATATATATATATATATATATATATATATATATATATATTTTGTTTTGTTTTGTTTAAGTGTAGTTCCTAGAAGGGAAACAGAATTTAGGCATGCAAAGTCTCCAAATGTCTACTTCACACATCTATTTGGGAATCATTGGAGGCAGCTACAAACACACCTGGAGATGGAGATTGAGCAGTGATTTATGCACAGGCATGATGGAACTGTAAGAATGGGTGAAATCACCCAAAGAGAAGGGTCCAGGGTAGATCTCCTGGAAATGGTAACAATAGTAGCAGATGAAAGAAAAGGCAGAGGTGATTAAGTTAGAGCACAGATGTAGGAAGTTGTGTTTGATGTTGGACAAATTCAGCTTGTCTGGTCATGCATAAGACATGCATCTGATGAGGTTCAGCCTTCTGTTAGCAACCTGGGCATCTTTAGTTCAGAAGTTGTATATTGGGAAGCCACAAAAAAGGAGAGGCTGTTAAACTCAGGCAGAGGGATGATTTTGTCCAGGGAGAGGGCATGGAGAAAGAAGAGGGCCAACGTCAAATCTTGCAGAAGTATACATGTAGATAGCAAGGGAGGGAAGAAGACCCACAGGAAGGGATCTGAAAAGGAATCTGCAGAAGTAGAAGGTAATCCATTATAAACATAATGGGCATTTCAAGACTCACGTAGTCAATGGAGGCAAATGCTAAAGATAGGCTATGTATGATAAAGGCCTGAGAAAAGAATGGTGGATCAATAATGAGGAGGTCATTGATGTTTCCAGTAGGAACCATTTCAGTGGAAATTAGGGGCAGAAGCCAGACTGTATGGGTTTAAGAATGGATGGGACAGGAAGGAGAGATGTAGAAAACCAAGCAGCATTGTGGGAAGTTTCATGGCAGGTTGTGGGAAGACTTGAGCATGTGTAGGCTGTGGGGGAAAGTCTGGGCTGTGTCCTTCCTCTCTAATCTCAAGGTAATTTCAGTTGCTTTTCTTGAGTTCTGTTACATCTTTCTGAGATAACAGGGTCCAAAACTTCCCACAAACTAGATGTTAACAAACTTTTGTTATAAAGAGCCAGTGAGTTAATATACTAGGCTTTGTTGGCCATAGGGTCTTGTCGCAACCACTCAACTCTGCCTTTGTAGTGTGAAAGAAGCCAGAGACAATATGTAACCGAATGAACATGGCTGTGTTCCAATGAACTTTATTAAAAACAAAACAAAAAACAAAAAACAGGCAGAGGTCAGGATTTGGCTTGTAAGCTGCAGCTTGCTTGACCCTTGCTCTAGGCTCATGGAAAGGGATTGGAAATGCAATAAATGGGGCAACTGATGAAGCAAGAATAGGATCAAGACCTCAGGGGAATATCTTAGCCTCAGAAACAAGGTTCTTGCCTCTATCGGGGCACTGTTGCAGTCTGACTTCTTCTTTGTGTGTCTGCCTTGTGCTCCTCCACTGTGAGCACCTTGGGGCCCGGAATGTTTCACAGCAATGACTCCAGAACCTTCCACGCAGGAGGTGCTTAAACACATATGTGGTTGAGAGATGCAGGACTAAGAGGTGCCTATTGCGAAGGAGAGGAAATTGAAGAGGTTCAAAGGGGAAGGTCTCTATCATCTCAGTGAACTAGGAGCCGTGTGATTGGCAACCCTGCCTGACTCTGTTGATGTTTAAGCAGGAAGCTCACTCTTCTCCAATGTTTCAGATTCAGTCCTCTCAACAGGCAGAGGTCTTCTCCTCTCACAATTACAGAATTACATGAGATTTACCCAAATAGAGATCTGGGTAGGACATTGGAGAAGAAGACAAAGAAAGTACCTCCAGACTGGTCCTGGACTTGCTGTGGGGACAGCAGGGAGGGAGGCTACTGCAAAGCCCTGGCACATTATGGAAGGATGTAGAGGTGGGGTGGGGTGGCGAGGAGCCAAATAGCTCCTGGGTAAAAAAAAAAATTTTTACACTCCTATAACAAGTTGGACCATGTCTAGCTGTTTCTGGCCTCCATTTTTTTTTTTTTTTACTACCCTGGGAAGAGATGGGACCAAGCAATGGTTTGGAAGGTGGAGAGTGAAAAAGGAAGTTCCCTATGTGCAGCTCATCTTTGGGAATGGGATTCCAGAGACTGGAGGCTGTGCTGAGAGGGACCAAGTACAGATAGTCCATCCCTGATGTCCACTCTGGAGAGACCGAAACAAGATGGTGGCCTAGGCAGCCGCCTAGGCTGCCACCTCATCAACAATTTGGAAAAAAAACAACAGCTAAAATCAAAAGGGATCATACCAGACCCTGATGTCCACTCTGCCCTGGGAAGCAGGCCTGCAGAGTGAGGCAAAAGCAGCAGAAAGCAGAGGGTGAGGAGGTGGGATGTGTCTCTTGGTAGAGAAAAGGGCAAGGGCCCTTTTACCAACTCAAATGATGTCATTGGAGTTAAGCAAGGGGCTCAATGGAAGTGTTCAACCCTTGCTATTCTTCTTCCTAGGTTCTCGCTGACTCTCCAACCTACCCTGAACACATCCCATTCCCCACGTCAGTCTTTGTGATTGTGGTTGCCTCTCCTTGGCATTCCTGGTCTCCTTCCTCCTATCTTCTTGATCTAAGTCCTTTCTACTCTTCAAGTAGTAGATGCTACTTTCTTTAGGAAGACTTCTTAGATTCCATTCTCTATTGCGAGCAACACTTCCCTCCTCTGAATTCCTTGTCTGTCACTAGAGAAGTCATTATCATCTAGTAGTAAGCAAGTATTGAGGACAAAAGCCATTCCCCAGGCAGCTCTGTCTTCCCTTCACCCACAGAACATTACCCAGACACAGGCCCTTCAGAAGTGGGGACTGTACAAATACCGTACAGGTTCAGGCTGGTGCCGCATTCCCTTGACCAGATTCCTACGGCAGTTCTCTCTCTGCTAAGTTAGGGCCCTGTATGCACCAGTCCTAGTCTGTAGCTACCAGAATCCTGGACACTTCTCTTCTAGTAGTTCCAGTCCCCTGTTAATTCTGATTTTAATCAATCCAAACATGAGCCCAGAGCATTCTTTACCCACCTTACAACTTCCTCCCCTTATCCTATGGGATGTCACCAAGGGGGTCCCTCAACCACATTGATCCAGGAAGCAGATTCTGGGCTACCCATGTGCCTGTAACCTGGCACACCCCAGAGCTCTGGGTTTTCACATGCTGGTCAGAGGGCCTGTCTGGCACTCCCATGGAGCTGACTATAGCTTGATCTCAGCCATAGCCACACTGGCTGATTTCAATCCCAGTTCACATTTGGCCTGGGTCAGAGAAGTACTTATTACATAAACTTAATGATGTACGTAGCTACATGGGCAGTGCTCCCAAAGAGACGCACTCAGTTTATGGTTCATGTTAACTTGTAAATGAACATAATTTATTCTTGCCCTTGGGCAACTGACACCCCCCCCCATCTTCACCCCATCAGTATCTTGGTTTCTATCCTTGAAAAGACAAGCCAGTTGGACAAACTTGCAAAGTCCCTGCTAGCCCTAATCTCTCATTGTGTCCTGGGTATATCTCAGCTTTCTTATCAGAACAGAGATGACAGCCACAAGGGAAGGATTCTTGATCAAGGTGGCCGGGATTGGGACCTCACCTGGCTGTTGAGGCCCTTGGTGATTTGTGATTTGGAGCTGAGGACAAAGAGAAAGGATACTTCTCCCCTAACAAGAATCTGAAAATGTTCTTCACCAGCAGAATTTGAGAACTGCACCAATAGGGAAGCCACTGACTACATGTGGCTATTTAAAAGTAAATGAAATGAAATGAAATATATTTTTAAAAGTCAGTTCCTCAGTGGCAGTAGCCACATTTCAAGTAACAGCCACATGTGGCTAGTGGCTACCCATATTGGATGACGCAGACACAGAACATGTCCATCTTCACACAGAAATGTCTACAGGCCCTAGCCGTTTTTGGCTCAGTGGGTAGAGCATCCCGGGTTCAAGTCTAGTCAAAGGCACATACCTGGGTTGCAGGCTGAATCCCTGGCCCCAGTCGGGGTGCATGCGGGAGGCAACCAGTAGATGTGTCTCTCTCACATTGATGTTTCTCTCTCTTTCCTCCTCCCTAACACTCTGTCTAAAAATCGATGGAAAAATATCCTCAGGTAAGGATTAACAAAAAGAAACCAAAACCGAACAAAAGAAATGTCTACCTCACAGCAGTTTTCTAGACTAGTAATTTTCAACCTTTCTCTAATTACTAATTACTAGCAATTTTCAGCCTTTCTCTAACATGTAAACTAATTACTAAAATTCTTCAGTACACCAAAAAAACACACACCCATATTTTTTGCTGATCTGACAAAAAAAATAGGTATCATTTTGATTCATTAACACTGGATGACTATAATGTAGGCTCTTGTCACTTTTTAATTTGACAATCTAAGGGGAAAGAGGTCCGTTTCTCCTGACTAAAAGTCAGGTATTGCATGTTTTAAGAATTCCGTGGCCCGCTGGTTGATGGCTGTTCTAGCCCAACCTTCTGCCAACAAAGAAACGGAGGCACAGAGAGCAGACAGGACCTCACCGAGCATGTTATGGGCAGACCTGGGCCTAGAGACAAGGTGCCCTGACCCCCAGGCCTGACTCGCTGTCCCGGTCCCTGCTGCCTACTTCCTCCATGTTTCTTTGGACTCCCAACTCGGGGCCTCTAGTGGGCCCAGCGCTCGGGGGGGGGGGGGGGGGGGGGGGCCGGGCGGCTGGGCTGGTCCCAGGGGATGTTTATGACCGAGCGGAGCTCCAGATGCTGCACATTCTTCAGAGGGTCAGACCTGCCCCCCGGCACTCAGGGAATTAGCTTCTCCGAAGAGCCCCAGATCTTCTTTCCGGAGCTGCCCTCTTCCTGGCCAGCCCTGGCCAGCCGGTTGGCTCCAGGCGCGCCGTCCAGGCTCTCCCATCGCCCTGGGTGAGGCTGGGTGCCCTCTTGGGGAGGTACTCCTGGGCAAGGAGAGGCAGAAGCGGGGCAGGACATTGTACCCTTTGCATCTCCCTAGGTAGGTGGACAAGTCCAGCGTCAGGGGCATCCGGGAGCAGGGCTTCTGCCACATTTGGCGGGAAATGGACCTGCCTTCACCTGCAGTGCTGTGGGGGGGTTGGGGTTGGATGGAAAGAGCAGAGAGTGGGGCATCCTGGGGTGGGGCCAGGGAGGGGAGAGGCCCGGGGAGGGGGCGCCCTGACCTCGCGGGCTGCCGGGAGGCGGAGGGGGATGGGGGTTGGGGGAGAAGAGGGGGGCCGGGCAGCCAATGGGAGGGAGGATCTCGTTTCAAAAAGGGTTAACCCGCAGCCAATGGGAGCCTGGGGGAGCGGATCCTGCTCACTCCATTCAAGAATCCCAAGTATTCAAGATGGACGGCCGGGAGTGTGGAAGGAGAAAGGGGGCACGGCGGGAGGAAGAGCCGGATCGCCGCGGAGAGGGCGCCGCGCCCGGCCGCCGGGCCCCCGGCCCCTGGACGGCGGGCGGAGGCGCGGCCGCGGGGGCGGGGGGGATGGAGCCGGGCCTGGGAGCGGGGCCGGCGGGGCCGGGAGGGCGTGAGAGAGAGGAGGGGATCGCGGCCGGGGAGGGGGCCCAGGGGGAGGAGGGCAGGGCAGAGAAAGAGCCCGGGAAGAAGGAGGTGGCGGGCCGAGGAGCGTAACGAAGAGCCATGTGTAGGTACCGGCAGCGCCCAGGAGGGTAACGCCTCGGGTTTTCGGGTTCCTTCTCCGCTGGGGAGGGGAGGGGAGGGGAGGGGAGGGGAGGGCCGGGGTGGGGGGGTGGGCTCTGCCTCCCTTCCCTCTCCCCTCGTCCTCCGCCACTCATGATCTCTCCTCTGGCTTTGCCTCTCTACAAGCAACTCCTGGGCGCGCCCGTCCGGCACTTTGCAGCGGGGGGTGTGGTGGGGTGCGGCGGGGGGAGGAGGCGTGGGGGGCCCCGCCGGGCAGGGCTGCGGCGGCGGGGCCGTCGGTCCGCCCGGGTGGGTGAGGGTGAGGGTGAGGGGCCGGGCGTGGGGCCTGGGCGGGGGGGTGTGGGGAGGGGAGCCCCGAGGCCGAAGGGCTGCAGCAGCGGGGCAGGGAGTTGTGCATCCTAAGAAGTTGGACGGAGCTAAGGGACTGTGTGTGTGTGTGTGTGTGTGTGTGTGTGTGAGTGTGGAGTAGTGGGGGGGGAGGCCCACCCCTGAGCAGAGAGAGTTGTGGGGTGTTCAGGGGTGCGGGAAGGCCGGGAGGCAGTGTTTGGGGCGAGTGTGTAGCAAGGGCTGAGTTGTGCAGCAACTGTGGGAGTTTGTGTGTGTGTGTGTGTGTGTGTGTGTGTGTGTGCATGCATACGTGCGCGCGTGTGGTCCAGCCTCGAGGTGTGTGTGTGGGGGGCACCGTAGGGTGTTGAGGGAGAGCGCCCCTCACCCCTTTCTTCTCCCTCCCTCCCCCCCACCCCCCTCCCCACATCCCATTCACAGAACATGGCTTTCAGGACCCTCCTGGCCTCCTCCTCCTCCTCCTCCCCCCGTCGCCATGGCTGCGGGGAGGGGGTGGGAGGAGACCGTTGGGGCCAGCCGCTGCCCACGCCGGCTCCGGCTAACCCTCCCCGGCCCTTTCTCTCCCTTCCGCAGGCTGGGCCCCATCCCCTGCTGCTCCGGGGGGCAGGGGCCGGAAGATGGTGGCCAATGAGGAGGGGGAGCAGGGAGAACTTGAGCCGGGCCTCCCCTCCCCCATTTCCTCCCCGGCCTCCGCACCCGCCTCTGGAAGGAGCCGGGGGATGGCTCCTGGGCCCGCGGTGGGGGAGGGGCCCCGCCGGCTGGTGAGTTGCAGGGAAGCCCGCCCTGGAATGAGTTGGGTGGGTGTGAGCGCCAAGGGGATCTTGGCCCAGGCCCCCCCCACCCCCCCACCCCCCTCCCCTTCTCTTCCCTAGGAGCGCTCCTTGGTGAAGAATCTTCCTGGGGCCTCCCTAAAGCGGGCTGGGCAGTCCCGTCTTTGCCCCTCTGCCCTCTTGTTGACATGATCCAGTTCCCAGCTGGGACTGGTTTGCCCAACCCCGGGAGCAGAGGCCTGGTGGCTGACCCTCGCGGGGCCTTCGTTTCCGTCCATTAGAAAGAACTGCACACTACGGGACGGGGCCCGCGTGTGCGGGTCACAGGAACGAACTCTGCCTGGGGAGGCGGGAGGGCCTCCTGCTTCCTGAGGGGGTGGGGGGTGGGGTGGGAGAGGGCTGGAGGGGAAGCCCAGAGGAAGAGCTCCCGACTGGATTCTGCCCTCCATTCCTCCTGTTGTTGGCCGTGGAGGGGGGAGGAGGGCAGCAGCATGGTCCAAAGGCCTTCGCCCGGCCGGTAGCCCCCCCCCCCCCCCCCCAGGAACCTCTGCCCCCCTGAGCGGGCCACAGTTCACCGGGTCAGAACTAGAGCCTGGCTTCTGGGGCCGCAGCTCCAGCCGCTAGAGCTCGGAACCTCTGGCTCTCCAGGTTCCGTCTTTGAGCTTTGGGCTTTAGTCAGTCTCAGGATTGTCTACCCAGAGTTTAAGCCTCCTTGTTTAAGGTAGGATGGGGAAGACCTGAGTGAGCTTGAAGACTTCCTAGTGGGAGACCCTGGATAAAATAGGAAGCGCCCTAGGTTCGAACCCCACCGCCAGTGAAAGCCTATCCCTACCACTCACTAGAAGAGACAGAGTAGCCCTCACCATTTGGTTCCTGTTGAGTCCATAAAGTGGATTTTGAAGACCTCGGAGGAGATACAGGGCCCCGGCATCGCTCACAGCTTCCGCCTCCAGAGCTGGGAGCTTATCTGTGCTGCCTGGGCACTTGTGACTGCGGCCCCTCACCCTCTGGTCCCGGAGCTTCAGCCAACATGACCACCCCTTGAGGCCTAGGACCGCGACCCTCCCCCCCCCCCCTTTATCTAAAAAGGAGAGAGAGCTTTAAAGTAGGGAAGAATAGAGGGATCTGTGGTCCTGGTGGGCACGGTTCTCTCCAGAAGAGAAGCTGACAGAGATACAAACCCAGATAATGTGAGTGTCCCCCACATTTTGGGGATTTCCACCAGCCACTTCCTGGGAAGATGAGAGTCAAGCTCAAGGTATGCCTTCTTGCCCCCTGTTGCCCATGCCAAAACTCAAGAAAAAGGTGGTCGCAGTGCTGGGGCCAGCGAGAGGAAGAAGGCGAGGAGTGGAGAGAAAATAGAGAGGATTTAGCACTGGGAACCGAGGAGAGGGGAGGGAGGCTGAGTGGGCCAGGGGCTGGGAGAGGGGTGAGGAGGCAGGGCCGGCACGCCTCTGCTGCAGGCCGGGGCTCTTTTCACATTGTGCTACTGTCTGCACCTACCACTAGCAGTGCAATGTTAAAAGGGCATTGGCCGTGCAGTGCTACCAGCGCCGGCTGCCTCCTCAGCATCAAGACTTCCTCTCCCATCTGGGCACCAGTCAGCTACCCTAGTGGGAGTTTGGGAAGCCTCCCTAGCAAAGGCGAATAGCTCACATCCATGGAAGGACTTCCGCATGCAGTCTGTGTGCCAGGCCCTTATTACGTAATGGTGTGCGCTGATGACTTCTTGGCAAGTCACAACCCCATTTCACAGATGGAGAAACTGAGCCAGACCGTTGGAGCAGTATGGCCAAGGTTATAGAACTCTTACGTTGCAGAGCCTGGATATATATAACCTTGTCCCGAATCTGACAATTCACCTATCTTTTTGTAGAACCATCTGAAGAGGTTTGGGTAGGTTCTCCGCTGAGCTGAGGGGTGGAAGGTTTGAATGCCACCTGCTGGTTGTGTGAGGGTATCTTCCAAAGTCTGAAACCTTGAAGGATCAAAGTGGTGGCTTGTTGGCTAAGGAGGTCTCAGACTGGGCTTGGGATTGGAGGGTGGTGAGTGAAGAAGATTGGCAGGATCCCCGTTATGACCAGAGTAGACCTCTACGAGGAAAAGCGGATACACAGGAGAGATAAAACTTGAAAACACTGCTCCCCAGGGATGAGGACATGGCTGCTCCTGGCATTCAGTGCCTGTGGCTTTCTCTCTCGGTCTTGGCTGTAGAAAGGAGAGCTCACATCCACCTGTAATTCCCAGCATGACCCCTCTTGGTCACAGGTGCTTGATAATGATGTTTCTTAAAGATCCACCTGTCTGAACCTCCAAGATTTAGACCCCATTGCCCACAGCCTGACCTTAGAGACGTTCCCTGGGGCCAGCCCACAGAAGCTTTCTTTCAGGATGCAGGAGCTTGAAAGCAACCACCAGGCCATTTACTCCTTTGCTTCCCACAGTGCCTGGTTGGCTTAGTAAGAACTTTAAAAGTGACTTGAGAGACAGGGGTATTTGGGGAGCCTTAAGAAGGCAGCTAGTTTGTGCCCGATTTTCAAGGTCAAGAGATTGAAGCTTCAGAAACCTTCCTGAACTTTGATGCAAGAAATGGGACCAGCCGAAACCGGTTTGGCTCAGTGGATAGAGCATCGGTCTGTGGACTGAAAGGTCCCAGGTACCATTCCGGTCAAGGGCATGTACCTTGGTTGCGGGCACATCTCCAGTAGGGGGTGTGCAAGAGGCAGCTGGTCGATGTTTCTCTCTCATCGACATTTCTAGCTCTCTATCTCTCTCCCTTCCTCTCTGTGAAATATCAATAAAATATATTTTTTTAAAAAAAGAAAGAAAGAAATGGGACCAACAGGGAGAGGGTTCTGGGTCCCTTACTGGAGCCGAGAGGATCTCTAGACATCGCCAGGCATGCAGACCCCCCTTCCAAGATCTCCCATGGGGATGCATTTGCTTCCTTGCACCTGACTTCCGGTTCTCTTCTGCCCACAGCTCCATTCTGACATCTGACAGTATTGAAGATGCTACACAGTTTATGTCCCATAGTTTTCTTCAGTCTATGAATGGTTCTGCTTGAGTGTCTTCTCTGGGCACAAAAGAAAAAGCCATTTGACAAATGCCATTCCACTCTTGTTAAAAACAAAAACAACCAAGAACTTTTCAGTGTTTCCCCAATGCCCTTGGGATGAAATCTTGCTTCCCTAAATGGTCTATGACTGTTGCCCGTCTATCCTGTGTCCTCTCCTCTCTCACCCATTTGCACCTGTACTCCAGGCATGGGAAACATCTCCTCCTCCAGTTGGCTAAGTAAGAGCCACTGACGCAGCTCTCTGCCTGAACTATTCCCCCACCTCCCACTCTTCACCCACCAACTTCTCATCCTGCATTTGTCATCACAGTCATCACTTCCGCTAAGCCTGCCTTGAGGCCTCAGATCCTGACTAAGCCTCTCCTGCATGCTCCCAAGGTTGCTCCCCCCTCCCCCCTGTTCAGGTCCTGTCACCTATTGGAATTGCCTGGTTACTGTTTGTCCTCCCCCTAGAACACCGTCAAGTGAGGCCAAGATGCCTTGCTCTTCACTTGCGTCTCCCGTGGCTAACACCATGCCCGAAAAGCAATAGTCGCTTTGCAGATAGTTGCAGTATCCACGAGTGAATCTGGAAACAACAAGCCAGCTTGTTATTCGGTTTTTATGGTGTGTACAGCCCTCTGCAGTTGTCAGTGACCCAACAACAATAGCAACCTCGCGCCACTGCCAAAAACTGCGCTTGGGTCACATGATTGCGTTGATGCTGCAGTTTTGAAGCGTTTTTGTTCCACTTTGTATCATTTGCCAGGGCAGCAGCGCCTTGGCTGGCCGACTTTCCCCTTAGCCTTAGGTGTGGCCGTGAGCTGACCAAAACATGACAGGACCAGGCGCAAAGGCAAGGGGACCCAAGAACGTCCTAGCTCTGGGATGAGTTTCTTCCAGATGTCCAATCATGAATCCAGGCAAAACTGGTTCATCATCAAGGGCTCCCGTAGACTCAAACTGCTTGGGATGCTCCAAGTAGAATGACTCAGAAGCCATCCCTCTTACTGAACAAAACCTCACCTGAGTGCCCATCCCATCCCTTACTAAAAACTCCAGTGTGGGGTTTTACCACAGACAAAGCAACTGCTGCCCCCTGGCGGCATGAAGGAACGGTGGTGGGGGGGTGACTGGTCACTTGCACAAGGAAGGAGAAAGTCAGAGGACAGCACTTCGTAGCTGCTTTTCCTCTTTTTATTAAAAATAAACCCAAACAACTTTAAGTCTCATACAAAAGTTTCATTCGCTGGTGGCAGCCACGAGAACGCCTGGCCCCGGAGCACTGGTGTCCCACCTCCCCTCCCTGGGAGCAGTAGCGGGGCCTCGGGGGTTGCCCACAGAGACCCGCGCGCTCCGGAAACAGCCAGCTGGGGGTGGGGGCTGCTCCGCAGGCAGCTCCCCCCATCCCGCCAAGTGGCAAAGGTTAGATACTGGAAAGTGCCTCTTCAGTGCCAAGATAAACAAGTGGAGTGAAATGGAAACCCCTGTGATTCCTTTAGTTCCCAGGGCCCTGGGATTTGAGAATTTCCCTGTCGCCCTCAGAGGCTGGTTTCTCCCTGCGTATGAGGCCCAAACCTCACCCCAACCCTGGTATTCCGTGGCCCGGGATATACCAGCCCCTGGCTCAAGCTTTGGCCTCTGTTGACCCGCAAAGGTGGAGCGAAAGCAGATTCCTCTTCCTGGCGTCTGCCTAACGCATGGCCTGCTGTCCCCTCCATTTATAGGAACCCACGACCACCCCTGTCCCCAGTTGTGCCTCTCTCCTGACTGCTGCCCCCTCCTGAGCCTTGGACACCCCTGGAGTCCCCCAGACCCCTGTTCCAAAGGGGCCTGGGAGTGATGAGGTGGAGGCGGGAGGGGTCGGAGGGAGCCGGGACCCCCCCAGGGGCGGAGCAGTACTCATGCTGGTCAGGGCCTGGAGACGGGCAGGGGAGGGAGGGGCATGCGGAGGGAGGGCACTGCCTGCCTGAGCCCCTCAGTCCCAGCCGTTGTCCTTCACCATGTGTGACATTTCAATGATGTACTTTCCCTCCTTGTACTTCTGGCTCGTCTCAAAGGCTTGCTCCTGGTGGGGAGGGAGTGGTGAAGGTGGGACCACGCAGTCCCCGCCAGGCCCTCCTACCTCCTGTGTTACCCCTGCCCTGGAAGTCCCCTCCCACCCACCCACCCACCCACCCACCCGGTCCACCCCGCTGGGGCGTGGAGGCCACGGAGACTGTCCGTTTTGTTGGAGGGTGCCCCCCTCCCCGCCCTGTACTTACATATTTCCAGCCCAGGGTGGTTTTGCAGCTCTCACAGAAAATATCAGCTACCGAGTGGAGCCCCGTGAGCAGAAGGCGCTGTTCTGCCGGCCCACAACCCACGTTGACCCTGTCTCGAGAAACAGGAGGGACCCAGCACCCGGTGGGGTCGCTCTGTCAGTCCAGCCCCCCCAAAACAGCCCAGAGGAACTTCCATCGGGAGAGCTTAACCCGCCCAAAGGGGAGCCCCCTGCCTCCACCGACCGGCCCCTTTAGGACTAGTGTCTGGGCCTCCTTCTTCCAACGGGGGAACCCCAGTTCTGCCCAGACTCCCCGCCGAACTGCAGCCTGAGCTTCTGAACCCCTTCGGGAGAGGGGGTGCAAAGCAGAGTTGCGAGGCCACCTTCTGGCGGCTCACCTTTGTCCACAGAGGAACATTACGCACACACACACGTACACACACAAGCACACACACACACACACACACACACACACACACACAAAGAGAGAGGTGGACTCACACGGAGTTAAACAGGTAGGCTCGGCCATGGCTCCCTTGGAAGGACTGCGGAGACACACGGGACAGGCGGTGACTGCTGGGTGGCCCCCCTGTTGGCACCCCCAGGGGCCTGGAGGAGGAAGGGCAGGCTGGGGGGCGGGGAGGGGGGGGGGGACACAGGCGGGGAGCGGCAGCCCCCCCTCGCGGCCTACCTTGGAAATGAGCTCGTCGTGCTTGGCCAGGTGGGCGCGGCAGTGCACGCAGCTGTAGGTGCGGTGGCACCGGGGCAGGTAGCTCCGGAACGTCTTGGCGGGGAGGCAGGCGGGGGCCGGGCCCGGGTCGCAGCTGGGCATGACGGGCTGCAGGACGATGCCCTGGCGGGCCGGGGGCGCCGGCGCGGTGCAGCCCCCACACAGGCGGTCGCAGGTGAAGCAGCGGAGCAGGTTGGCTAGAGCCGTGTTTCGGGGCAGGAGAAGTGTGGGGGGGCTGCCCGGCCAGGGCCCCCCCCAGACGTGAACCGGGTAGAAATAGAAGTCACCTGGGAAGGGGGGGAGGGGCGTCGTCAGGAGAGCTGCGGCGACCTCGCGGGGAGCCCCTCCCGAGGGCCTGGGGGTGCGCCCCCCGCCCCTGCCCCTGCCCTTCGTGCCCCATCGCCATCAATTCAGGGTCCGAGCGGGCCGCCCCTGTCCCCTGGATCCCCATCGGCCCCGGCAAGCCTGGCAGCCTGGCAGCCGCTCCAGGCCGCAGGTGCCCGGCTGGGGAGGCGCTGCCTCACCCCCGCCCCCGGGGCGGGAGCAGCTCCGCGGGGAGCAGCCGCGGCCCGCGCTGCCATGGAGCCGCGCCATCTGCAGTGCTCGCCTTCATCTCGGTCCTCCTCGGCGAGGACCTGCCCCCCGCAGGCTCTGATAGGCTCTGGGGCTCTCAGCCTCTCAGCACCGGGGTAGCCTGGCAGCTTTTCCTATTCCGTCGCCGCTGTTTACAATTGGTCCTCCACACGTTTCGTGTGGGAGGAGGAGGGCAGGATGAAAGGGAGAGCAGGCCAGGCCAGCAGGTGCGCACGCACGCACGCCCGGGCCTCATCCCTCTCCTGGGTGCCTCCTTCCTGGGTGCCTCCTTCATGGGTGCCTCCTTCCTGGGTGCCTCCTTCATGGGTGCCTCCTCTCCTCTACCAGAGACCTGGGCAGTGGATGCTAACTGCCGGGTCCTGCCCCTCGGTCCCCTCGAGGTGGCTCAGCAGCCGTGCGTGGCTGTCTCCTCAGCCACTGAGCCCCGGGGTCTCTTCCTGCTGCTCTTTACGATGGCCTCGGCCCTCCATCCAGGATGCAGGCCCCTCGCTGGAGCTGCTGGCAGGAAGGGCAGCCCCCCTCCTCCGGGGGCTGAGCCGGGCAGGGGGTGTCGTGTACGGACAACATCTTCCAGGAGCAGCCAGAGGGGGACTCAAATAATTCAAACGCTGTGCTTGGGCGCACAAGGCAGAGAATGGTCCCACCGTCTGCTGGGGGCAGGGGCAAACAGCGGTGCCCCTGTGGGTGGCAGAAGATCTGTCTGCCAGGTTCTGATTAGGAGTCCTGAGGGAGATGTTGACATCTGTCCAGACTCCAGGCCGAGCGGCTGGGGGGGCTGGAGGCAGCGGATAAGAAGGGAGGTGGCCGCTGGGGGCTCCGATAAGCAGGTGAGAGGCTGCCTTCTCCTTCGGGGCCGGGGCGGGCGGGTTAGCCCAAGTCTGGTTCCGAGGTGCCAGCCGGGTGCTTGCTCTCTGCAACGGCGTGGCTCGGGAGCCGGGGCAGACAGGCTGGTCTCGTCCCCTCTGCAGGGGCTGCTGGTGTCCAGCGGCTCCAGTCCTCTCTGGGGCCGGCGGTCTGTCCATAAAACCCCGGACGGAGACCACCTTCCAGGTTCACGTCCTGTCCCCGCGGCCGGGCCCCGGGAAGACACCGTGGGCTGAATTCAGGGTGACATTGGGCTCTGGTCGCAAAGAAGCAGGCTCCCCTCAGCCAGCACAAACCGGTCAGCATCCACTTCACGGGGTCTGCCTCCAACTTTGCCTGCGGTTGGCCCTCGGCCGCTCCACCTCGAGCACCTTTTTCACGGGCCCGGGAAGGGGCTGGCCAGGTCCCCGCTCAGCCTCCCTCTCCCCCCCCCCCAGGCCTCCGTCCCGCCTCCCACCCTCCCTCTCCCCCCTGCTTCCCCGGCAAGCAAAGCGGACGCTGCACAGGCCAGAGACTCACTCACAGGAGGGGCGGTAGGGGTCACAGCTTCTGCATCTCAGATCACAGAGAAAAAGCAAGTTGGGCAAATGACAGGGGAAAAACAAAGACAAGCTGGGTGCTGGGAGGGGAGAGGATGGTCCCCGAGAGAGAGCCAGAGCTGGAGCTGGACCGTGGGAGGCAGGGGAGAGGGAGAGGGAGGGCTGGGGAGGGCGGGCTGCTGAGCAACCATCACCGACAGCAAGAGGCCCCAAGGCAGAGGCTCCGGGGAACCGGGTTCGAATCCGGTGCCTCTCCGGGGAGTGCGGAAGCGGAGGGGGCCCCACGATCGCAACGGATTTCCTCCTCTGCTCTGAGGCTTCGGCCCCCTCCGGGCCGGCACTCTGGCATGGTATGGTCCAGCATCATTAGCGGCGCAGCCGGCTCCCTGGGCGGGCTCGGGGAGGGGAGGGGAGGGGCGGGCGGGGGTCTGCCACAGCCACAGCACAACCCACAGCGATGCCCGGGGCTGCAGCCCGGGAGATAAAGTGCGGAAGCCGTGAGAGCTCGGTGAGGGATGGAGGAGCCGAGGAGCCAGGAGCCGAGGAGCGGAGGCAGCAGGGAGGGGGAAGGGAGGACAAAGGATGGATGAATAATGCTTTTGCCAAAGGAGGAGAAAGCAACACGCAGCGGGAGGAGGACATCTGCAAAGGGGGGAAAAATTCATTTGGAGAAGGGCCGCCCCCCTCACCTTGAGGTCCGCTCCAGAGATCTCCGTCTACCCCTCTCTCTCTCTCTCTATCTCTCTGCTCACTCTTCTCTCTTCTCTGTCCGCTCCTTCAATGGGGAAGGGGGTGGGGGGGTGGGGAGGGGGAGGGGATTTAGGGGCCAAAGGCTGGGGCTGCGGAGCTGGCCAGCTGCTGGGGGGGCCAGAGGTTGTCTCCCGTCTGTCCCCTCGGTCTGTGGGTGAATGTAGCTGTGTGTTGTGGAACTGCATCATAACACTGTGAGTCATCCATCCCCCACCCCCCTCACCTCCCACGTCAGAGCAGGGCTGGGAGACACAGGAGGCGGGGTGGGAGGGAGAAGGCAGGCATCCAGAGAAGGGGGTGGGGGGTGGGGGGAGGAGGTGAGGCAGGTAGGGGGAGGGGACGGGGGGGCGCATACAGAAAGCCGGGACAGGAGGGGTGCGAAAGAGGAAAGGCTGGTTGCCGAGGAGGAAGACGGTGTGGTCAAGGAGAGAGATCCTTGGGGAAGGACAGGGCTGGACAAGGATGGGGTACCGGTGGCGGGGCTGGAGGAAAGGAGGTGGTGAGGCGGGGGGGGGGGGGGGGCTGTGAGAGATGGACGCAGAGGGTCAGGCTCCTGTACACACGTTTGAGATGACATTTCCCATTTCAGCTCGGATCCCAGTCTGGCACAGCGAAGAGACATACTGATGGGCACACGCAGCAGATTGTGCCCCCAAGCTCTCGCCAGGTACTTCCCGGCCTCAGAGCTTAAGACCCCCCAAGGAGTCACCGACCAAACAGGACATCTCACCTGCAGGAACCTGTGAACCACCTCCAGATGCCTTGTGCCTCAGGAATGGAGACGCCTACATTACCGAAGGTGCCCTCCTGGGCAGTGGACTTTCTGAGGCAGGCGCTCTAGGCCAGGGTAGCCAACTTTTGGACCTCTGGTGGTCCGAGACCGCTGGCCTAGACCACAAGCCAGGAAGTGAGGAAGTGAGCAAAACCCCTTATGGACACAGGGAAACCTAGTGGTCGGGAAAGTGAGGAACGCAGCGTGTCAAGAGACCCACCTAGGCTGTCATCCCCTACTTGACACAGTGCTTGGCACCCAGACGACATTAAAATTGTTTTTAATAGAAACAAAAATCCGCCGGAACTGGATTGGCTCAGTGGATAGAGCGTTGGGCTGAGGACTGATAGGTCCTGGGTTTGATTCCGGTCAAGGGCATATACCTTGGTTGCGGGCACATCCCCGGTAGGGGGTGTGCAAGAGGCAGCTGATCGATGATTCTCTCTCATTGATGTTTCTAGCTCTCTATCCCTCTTTCTTCCTCTCTGTAAAAAAAATCAATAAAATATATTTAAAATAAAAATAAAAATAAAAATCTGCCCTAGCCGGTTTGGCTCAATGAATAGCGCGCCGGCCTACAGACTGAAGGGTCTAGGTTCGATTCTGGCCAAGGGCACATGCCCGGGTTGTGGGCTCGATCCCCAGTGGGGGGCATGCAGGATGCAGCCAATCATGATTATCTCTCATCGTTGATGTTTCTCTCTCTCTCCCTCTCCCTACCTCTCTGAAATAAATAAATATATCTTTTTTAAAAATCCAAGAATTCTTCCAGGTATTCTGTAAAGTCAGTCTCCACCCAACAACCTCTCTCCTGTTGAGCAGGGAGTGTTATTGGGGACTCTTTCCCTCCTTGAATCCCGGACAGTTACACAATCTCAATCATTTTCCCCTGCAGGCAACAGGTTGGGGCCACGTCTATAAGCCTCTTGTCACGAGCTTGGGCTTTGGAATCTTGTATATTTTGCTATGACACTTGCTCACGGTGTGGCTTTGAGCAAACGACAGGCTTACGCTTTCTGAGACCCAGTTTCTTGACTGTAAAATAGGGGTAACAACAGTAACCAACCTCTTAAAAGTTGTTTTGAAGATTAAATGGGATGATACACATAAAATACTAAGCATGATGCCTATAACAAGAAAGCATCTGATGTTAGCTTTTAAGTTTTTATTGCAGTTTGAGGAGGGGAAGCTATGATAATGCCATCTATTTATACAGTGGCTTAAATTTTTCAAAGCCCTTTCAGATCAGATATCTTCTTTTACAGACACCCTGTACAGTCAGTTTTATTATTTCCAGAGGAAGGAGGAGAGATAGGTGAAGGAATTTGCCCAAGCTAGGACTCAAACCCAGGATTTTGGAGACTGAGTATAGTTATTATAACAACAGCAAACACCTATATAGTGTCAGGGACTGTCCTCTGGGCTTTTTAAATATATATATATATATATATATATATATATATATATATATTTGATTTTTTACAGAGAGGAAGAGAGAGGGATAGAAAGTTAGAAACATCAATGAAAAAGAATCATCGATTAACTGCCTCCTGCACACGCCCCATCGGGGATGTGCCCGCAACCAAGGTACATGCCCTTGACCGGAATCGAACCTGGGACCTTTCAGTCCACAGGCCGATGCTCTATCCACTGAGCCAAACCGGTTTCGGCTGTCCTCTGGGCTTTATAGGTATAAATTCACTTAATCCTCACTGTCATTGTCATCCTCACTTTACAGAAGAGGACTTTTGTCAGTCTAGCTCACAAGGTTAATCTCCTACTGGCCCTACCTTAGCTAGCACTCACTTTCTTAGGATGCCATCCTCACTTCTCAGGTTTTTTTTCTCTGATGGTTTGCCTGAATTATTTCATTCATTCACCATGCACGCAATAGTTCTTCAATGAATGATTAGGTATCCCCTAATCTTTCACCATTCTTCAAAAATTCAATTCCAGTCTTCCATTCGCATATTTTCTCCCCGTGAGCTCATGCTGTCCTGCTTCTCTACAGTGTATCTCCTAAATCTGTTTCTTCGCCTCCACACTCCTTCCCTTGAGGCAATTTCTCCCAATTCTCTGAAGGTCGTCTTTATTTGGATGCTGTGCAGCTACCTCAAACTGAATTTAGGGAGGAGCATGTACACACACACACACACACACACACACACACCCCTTAGACTGCTCTCCATTCTGCTTCTTAAACACAGAGTTAGGGCACAACATTTAAAGCATCTGTGCTTGCCTGCACTCTCTTTTCTCACTTTCACCAAGCCCTCCTGTCACCTCCCCCCCTCCCCCACCGCCCCCAAATAGCACAGTCCTCATGGTCTTTTTCAATCTCCTCTCCAGTTAAGTCTTTGATTATAATTTTCCTGAGTTAAATTGATAACCTCTTTTGCTTCCAAACTTTCAATCCTTAACCCCACTTCCCACTGTTTTCCTCAAAAATGGTTGCTCATATTCCTCCAGCACTTACATTTCCTTTCTGGTCTGCTGTGTAGACAAGAACACTTCCTCTTTCTCCTCCCCCACCCTCTCTTCTCCTTTTTGTCCCCGCTCCCCACCCCCCTTTTTTTCTCTTTGCCCAATTCTCCCTCTCAATGTCAAACTTCTGGCACTCTCACTCAAGGTACCAGAGAGTGCTATCACTCAAAACACATTATGCTTTCAGAATTTATCTTCAACCCCAGAATCTTGTGGAGTTCCTTTCTTCACACCCAGCTAGCAACGTCTCCCATTACATTTCCCTAACTTAAGGTTTCCCCCTCCTTACACATGAAAAGTAAAACAAATCACCCGCAGGCAATCTTTTGTTTTAAGTCCCTACCTTTATGATACTTCATGTTCTGGATGTTAGCCTGTTAGAAATCAGGACATGTTCTGTGACTACACACTTCAGTGATGTGCACAGGGCAGCACTCCATGAGAAATACTGAGTCAAAATGAAATATAATTGGAATCTGATAGAAAAATAACACTGAGAGAAGTTCTTTTTAAAAAAAATATTTTATTGATTTTTCACAATGAGGAAGGGAGAGGGATAGAGAGTCAGAAATATTGATGAGAGAGAAACATCAATCAGCTGCCTCCTGCACACCTACTACTGGGGATGTGCCCGCAACCAAGGAACATGCCCTTGACCAAATCGAACCTGGGACCTTGCAGTCCCAAGGCTGATGCTCTATCCACTGAGCCAAACCTGTCAGGGCGAGAGAAGTTCTTAAGACACAAATTTAGGCCGAAACTGGTTTGGCTCAGTGGTGGGGCGTCGGTCTGCGGACTGAAGGGTCCCGGGTTCGATTCTGGTCAAGGGCATGCGCATTGGTTGCGGGCACATCCCCGGTGGGGGTTGTGCGGGAGGCAGCTGGTTGATGTTTCTCTCTCATCGATGTTTCTAGCTATCTCTCTCCCTTCCTCTCTGTAAAATATCAATAAAATATATTATATTAAAAAAAAGACACAAATTTAGCACGTGTCTCTTGAGATAGAACTATATATATATATATATATATATATATATATATATATATATATTTGATTTTTTTTATAGAGAAGAAGGGAGAAGGATAGAGAGTTAGAAGTGTTGATAAGCCGAGACCGGTGTGGCTCAGTGCATAGAGTGTCGGCCTGGGGACCAAAAGGTCCCGGGTTTGATTCCTGGTCCAGGGCATGTACCTTGGTTGCGGGCGCATCCCCAGTGGGGGGTGTACTGGACTCGGCTGGTCGATGTCTCTCTCATCAACGTTTCTAGCTCTCTATCCCTCTCTCTTCCTCTCTGTAAAACATCAATAAAATATATATTAAAAAAAAAAAGAAGTGTTGATAAGAAACATTAATCAGCTGCCTCCTGCACTCCCCCTACTGGGTATGTGCCCGCAACCAAGGTACATGCCCTTGACGGGAATAGAACCTGGGACCCTTCAGTCCTCAGGCCCACGCTCTATCCACTGAGCCAAACCGGTTTCGGCTTGAAATAGAACTTTTAACAATAAACCCTCTTTAGGTTCCAGGGTGTGAAGTTGAGAACAGTGTTTTGAAATAATAGCAACCACTGTTCCCTAAGTGCCAGTTAGGGGCCAGGCAGTTTGTTTCACATCAGGAACTTGTCCAGCGGTTGCTGCTGAGTATATTGGCAGGTCTGGAATTCCAATTCAGGCCAGACACCTGGACCCTGTCTAAAGGCGCAACTCAGCGGAAAGAGCATCCGCTTGCGGACTGAAAGGCCCCAGGTTCGATTTTGGTCAACAGCATGTACCTTGGTTGCGGGCACATCCTCAGTAGGGAGTGTGAGGGAGGCAGCTGATCCATGTTTCTCTCTCATCGATGTTTCTAACTCTCTATCCCTCTCCCTTCCAAAAAAATAATAAATAAATAAATAAAGGCGCGACTCAAGCTGCTGACTTGGGAGCATCATCTCTTTGCTAGTCTTTTTTTTTAAAAAAAATATTTTATTGCTTTTTTACAGAGGAAGGGAGAGAGAGAGTTAGAAACATTGATGAAAGAGAAACATTGAACAGCTGCCTCCTGCACACCCCCCATTGGGGATGTGCCCGCAACCAAGGTACATGCCCTTGACCAGAATCGAACCCGGGACCTTTCAGTCCGCAGGCCGACGCTCTATCCACTGAGCCACACCGTTTTTGGCCTCTTTGCTAGGCTTTGCTGTACTGGGAGGCAGAGAGAGTTGCTTAGGCCAGCAGGCTATCTTGGGACCTAGACAGGGAGTCTCCCTCCATTCCCGCCGCCCTTCCCTTTCCCCTTCCCCGGCAGCGGATGAGCGAGAACCGGGTGGTGAGTCCGCTACCGCTACACTCCGCCAACCCTCGGCCCCCGGCGAGCGGGCCTTGGCCGCGCGGGGGCGTAACCGCCGCTCCAACAGGATTATTAAGAGGATTAAGTCTGTTGGCGAACAATGGCCGTCGTGGCTCCGCCCACCTCTTGCGTCACAACCAAAACAGCCCTATAACTACAACTCCCAGAAGGCCGGGCCCAGAAGGCCGGGCGGCTGCACGAGCTCCACTGCGCCCAGCCGTTGCCGCCCGACTACATATCCCAAGGGGCAACGCGCGGCCGCGTCTCCTCACTGCGCAGGTGCAGGACTGCTGGCGTTTCCGGCGTGGGTCTGGGCCAGCCCGGCGGGAGTTGGGCTGGGGTCCGGCCCCGAAGGGCTTCTCGGTTTCCCGTCTCGAGGTTTTGGCTGTGCAGGTAAGCTGATAAGCTCAGGAAGGCCACCGTCGCCTCCTTGGGACCTGGGCGGGTTTCCTATCTGGGTCAGCTGGGAAGGATGCGGCACCTAGAGCTGCGGTCCGGTGTCGGATGAAACTTCCTGGTCACTTCTCGGCGTTTTCTAGTTTCTAAGTGATGTTTTCCCCCCAGCAATCCCTGCTGGTTGGTCCCCAGAACAATATTTTGTGTGAGGAAGTGTAAAGTGCCTTCAGTTGGCAGCTGAGGAAGAGATTTAGAGAGGTTAAGTGATTTGTGTGAAGACGTTGCTGAACGGAATATTGAAATGTTTTGGGTTTTTTTTTAAAAGTCCAGTATTGCTATTCTCTGGTTTGCATCCGGATTTTTGTTGACTAAGAGGGGAGTAGGCACCTCTTGCCTTCTCTGGAGTGTCCCAATGGAGTGATGAAGGGAGCGATGAGGTGGTGTGATCAAGTGTTTTGTCGATCTGTAGATAAAAATGTTCTTAAAAATATATTTTTACTGATTTCAGAGAGGAAGAGAGAGGGAAAGAAATATCAGTGATTAGAGGGAATCATTGATAGGCAGCCTCCTGCACGCCCCCTACTGGGGGATTAAGCCTGCAGCCTAGGCATGTGCCCTTGGCTGGAGTGGGACCTGGGACCCTTCAGGCCACAGGCCAACAACGCTCTATCCATTGAGCCAAACCAGCTAGACTATACTTTTATTCTAATGTTTCAGTCATGTACTCGCTCGGTGTATGTACAGAGGGTGCTTGTGGGTTATCAAGCCCTATCCTGGTTACTAGAGATACAGCAGGAAACAAAAATGCCCAACCTTAGTGGGGTAGACGGATGGTGATCAGAGATAAAGAGAAAAATAAAGCAGGGTCAGGGGAAACATTCATCGGAGGATTTTGAACAGAGTTCTAACTTGTACTTGGGTCTGATATTTAATTTGTGTACTAGGCACAGCAGCTCCACAGAAAAGATGGGAGAGGAGTCCAACGATGACAAGAAGCCCACAACCAAATTTGAGCTGGAGCGAGAAACAGAGCTGCGCTTCGAGGTGGAGGCATCTCAGACGGTTCAGTTGGAGCTGCTGGCTGGCATGGCAGAAATCTTTGGCACAGAGCTGACCCGAAACAAGAAGTTCACCTTTGACGCTGGTGCCAAGGTAGCTGTTTTCACGTGGCACGGCTGCTCCGTGCAGCTGAGTGGCCGCACCGAGGTGGCCTATGTCTCCAAGGACACCCCTATGTTGCTTTACCTCAACACTCACACAGCTCTGGAGCAGATGCGGAGGCAGGCGGAGAAGGAGGAAGAGCGAGGCCCCCGGGTGATGGTAGTGGGCCCCACTGACGTGGGCAAGTCCACCGTGTGCCGCCTGCTGCTCAACTATGCCGTGCGCTTGGGCCGCCGACCCACTTACGTGGAGCTGGACGTGGGCCAGGGCTCCGTGTCTATCCCTGGCACCATGGGGGCCCTCTACATTGAGCGGCCAGCGGATGTTGAAGAAGGATTCTCCATCCAGGCCCCGCTGGTGTATCATTTTGGATCCACCACGCCTGGCACCAACATCAAGCTTTACAATAAGGTCAGAGCCAAGGTGGGATGGAGGGTAGGGTTGCTATCAGGGTAGGAAGCTGTGCAGAAGCTGCTGGTTTGTGGGAACCCCCTTACACGTCCTGCGTGGTTAAGGGTTCGGGTTCTGGAGAAGGACCACACGCAAATTAGAGAAAGACTAGAAGAAATTTAATCTGGCGATATGGGGGGCCTGGCAGGAGTCCACCTCTGGTGGGAGGACTGCCACTAGGCTCTGGCCTTGCTATTCCTTTTATTGTGACTATGGGATATACCCATTGCCCTTAGGTTTGGGATACACCCATAGCCCTTTGGCAGGTAATAATTGGATTATCATATCTAAGGATTTGCATGATTACAAGATGGGGAAGTTGCCTCTGTTACCAAAGTCTCAATTAGATAGGGAGTGGTTGGCTCTGACCTTTCAGAGCTTCAAGGTTGACCAGCCTTTTACATCTTCCTATTAGTGAGACAATGATCGGTTTCAGGCCACTGGTTAAAACTATAGCCATCTCTTTGCTCCTTCTCCTCTGGTATTATTGCCATAAGATTTTGGAAAAGACAGTTTCAAATATAAGTCAGTCTCAGATTATTAAATGTTTCCGTGGACCTATAAGTTATTTATTAAATTCCCACTTGGGAGACAGAAGAAGCAACATAAAAATTAAATCCATGTTACGGGATCCAAACCATAGTCATTAAAAATGTTTTTCTTGTACCTAATAGTACTTATTCTAAAGACGGACAAAATAATAATAGGTTTGTTCGTTTTTGTGTTTTTTTCCCTTACCTTGGTTGTCTTTTGCAGATTACGTCTCGTCTAGCAGATGTGTTCAACCAAAGGTGTGAAGTGAACCGAAGGGCTTCTGTGAGCGGCTGTGTCATTAACACCTGTGGCTGGGTCAAGGGCTCTGGTTACCAGGCCCTGGTGCATGCAGCTTCAGCCTTTGAGGTAGATGTGGTGGTGGTTCTGGATCAAGAACGACTTTACAATGAGCTGAAAAGGGACTTGCCTCACTTTGTGCGCACTGTGCTGCTCCCTAAATCAGGGGGTGTGGTTGAGCGCTCCAAGGATTTCCGGCGGGAATGTAGGGACGAGCGTATCCGAGAGTATTTCTATGGATTCCGGGGCTGTTTTTATCCCCATGCCTTCAATGTCAAGTTTTCAGATGTGAAAATCTACAAAGTCGGGGCACCCACCATCCCAGACTCCTGTTTGCCTCTGGGCATGTCTCAGGAGGACAATCAGCTGAAGCTAGTACCTGTCACCCCTGGCCGAGATATGGTGCACCACCTCCTGAGCGTCAGCACCGCCGAGGGCACAGAGGAGAACCTTTCTGAGACCAGTGTGGCCGGTTTCATCGTGGTGACCAGTGTGGACCTGGAGCATCAGGTGTTTACCGTTCTCTCTCCAGCGCCCCGCCCGCTGCCGAAGAACTTCCTTCTCATCATGGATATTCGGTTCATGGATCTTAAGTAAAATCAGGGAGTCTAGCTCCCTGGGGCATGGAGATCTCTGGCCATCACCAGAGGCAGATGGGCTGAAGAGTGAGAGTCTGGTGAGACCAGTAAATGGTGGACCAGTAAAAAACATGTATTCTACCTCTTAAAACGGGTGATAGTAACTGAACCAAAAGAAAAACCACGAGACTCTAATTGGTTTCTTAGATCACCTAAGGTGCCACTTCAAATTCTCTAAGGCCCTGGAGAATCCCATTTCTTTCACCGTGCTACTATGTGGACTCATTTTTATAAAAAATCCACTGCTTTATATACTATATATAGTACTTGTTACCTTATTTTTCCAGGATGCACGAGTGTATTAGAAGGACTCTTTAAAGTTCAAACTTGGAAAAAATTTTAATAAATATTTTTGCCATATCACAAGAAGTTGGTATAATTTTTTTTTAATTTTATTTTTCTCTCTAAGAATTATAGAAACATTATTAGAATGATTTCTTGCTGAATGCTTAGAAAAGAGGAAAACAGCCCACTATAAGCCAAGCAGATACATAGATGCTAACTAACTCTGTTCTCAGTGCAGAGGGATAACTATGAGGAACCAAAGAGGCTAGTGATAGACTTGGAATGAGATTTCAGATCTAATAACTTTCCATAGATCATTTTCTCGCAGGTGCTACTATCTTTCCTATTGTCTATTTGCTTGGAATCAGAATCTAAGTCAAAGTGTAAATTGAGCTTTCAGGTAGTAAGAAGCCAGGAAATCCCATTCTCTGATCTGCAAATGCTTGGTGTTCCTAGCTTGGACTTGGATCACTGAATAAGTATCTGATGCCCTTCATCTGTTCGTTGTTTCCACGAGTATTTATTGAGTACCTACTGTTTGCCAGGAACCATTCTAGATGGGGAACAAGATAAAGTCTTGTGGAGCTTACATTATAAAACAAACACAAAAATCAGTGCTATTCAAAGACTTAAGATTGGGTGACACGAGCCGAAACCGGTTTGGCTCATGGAGAGAGTGTCGGCCTGTGGACTGAAAGGTCCCAGGTTCGATTCTGGTCAAAGGCATGTACATGGAGGAGGCGGCTGATCGATGTTTCTCTCTCATTGATGTTTCTAACTATCTCTTTCCCTCTCTCTAAAAAATAAAAAAAAATAAAAAATTTGGTGAGGGTCAGTGGCTGAGAGGCTATATATATTTTTTATTGATATTTTACAGAGAGGAAGGGAGAGAGAGAGAAACATCGACCAGTTGCCTCCTGCACAGCCCCTACTGGGGATGTGCCCACAACCAATGTACATGCCCTTGACTGGGATCGAACCCTGGACCATTCAGTCCGCAGACCGACGCTCTACCACTGAGCCAAACCGGTTTCGGCTTAAGAGGCTACTTTAGAATGGGGTGGTCAGGAGAGGCCTCTCCTGAGTTAAGAACTGAGTGGTGCACGGCTAGTGTGGCTCAGTGGTTGAGAGTTGACTCCTGCACTAAGAGGTCGCTGGTTGATGCCTGGTCAGGCCACATGCCTGGGTTTCAGGGCCGATCCCCAGCAGGGGATGTGCAAGAGGTAGCTGATCAATGTTGCATTGCTGTTTCTATCTCCCTCTCCCTTTCCTTCTCTAAAATCAATAAAAACATTTTTAAAAAGAGTATATGGGAAATTAAAAAAAGAGAGAGACTTGAATGGTTGTGCAAAATTTGGCCAAAATCTAGGTTGAGGGAACAGTGCAAGAACAAGGAAAAAGCTCAAATGTGTTTAGTGAAGGAAAGGTCTGCTTGGCTGGAGTATAGTGAATCAGGGGGAGCGAGATAAAAATGGAGGGGGGAGGGAGCAGCTACGATATGATAATGTAGGGCTTTTGTAATCCCAGAGCAGTGGGAAACAATGGGTGAGGATGTGTATTTTAGTCCTTTAGAACTGCTATAACAAATACTACAATCACAGTTCTAAAGTCCAAGATCAAAGCACCAGCATGGCTGTGTGCTGATAGAGACTCTCCCAGGCTGTTAACTGCCAGCTTCTAACCTGTGTCCTCATGTGCTGGAAGGGGTAAGGGAGCTCTATGGAGGTCTTTATGCATGACCTAAGCACCTCTCAGAGGCCCCAGTCCTAATACAGTCATCTTTGGGGGTGAGGATTTCAATACATAAATTTAGGGGGACAAGCATTGATACCATAGCAGATAATTAAACGGGAATGGCATGATCTGAGCTACATTTTGAAAAGATCATTGCTGTGTGGAAAATGGATTAAAGAGGTAAGATTAGAGAAGCAAGGACACAAGCTAATTTCAATGAGATAATTGGTGGGGAATTAAGAGTATAGCAGCAGCCCTAGCTAGTTTGGCTCACTGGATAGAGCATCAGCCTGTGGACTGAAAGGTTCCAGGTTCAATTCTGGTCAAGGGCACATTCCCCCGTTGCAGTCCCCGGGCTCAATCCCAAGTATGGGGTGTGCAGGAAGCAGCCGATCAATGACTCTCTGTCATTGGTGTTTCAATCTCTCTTCCCTCTCCTGTCATCTCTGAAATCAATAAAAATATACTTTAAAAAAAGTATGGCAGCAAAGGTGGAGTTGATGAGTAGATTGGGGATATTTTGGATATAAAGTTGATAGGCTAGGCTTGCTGATGGGAGCAATAAGGAAAAGAAACTGGAATCAAAGATGATTCCTAGCCCCGTCAGTGTGGTGTTGACCTATGAGCCAGGAGGTCATGGTTGGATTCCTGGGTACATGCTGGGGTTTGGGGCTCCATCGCCAGTAGAGGGTGTGCAGGAGGCAGCCAGTTAATGATTCTTCTCATTGATGTTTCTATCCCTCTCTCCCCTCCCTTCCTCTCTGTAATAGATACAAATATAAATATATATATAAAAAAGATAATTGCTACATTTTTTTTTACTTGAGCAACTTTGGCTACCAGATTGGGGAAACTCAGGGAGGAGGTAAGGGGATATCAAATTCTACTTTGGCACTTAAATTTGGGCTATTACTCATCCATATGGAGATGCCACGTAGACAGCTGGAAATATGAATCTGGAGGGTTAGGGCTGAAGGTTCATGGGAGCTATCGTCCTATAGAAGGCATTAAAAGCAGTGGTATGGGATGAAGTCACTTAAAGACTGGAAATTAGAAGGCAGATGGACTTTCAGGGTACTCCAAAAAAAGAGGTGCAGTATAATGTCAGCTAGCAAAGGAGACTTGACTATGGATCTGGAGGCATGCGTTTCAACCCACTGGGGTTGGGCCTGCAACCTGGGATGTGCCCCTGACCGGAATGGGACCCGGGACCTTTCCAGTCCGCAGGTCCCACTGAGCTAAGCTGGCTAAGGGAGACACAACTTTTTAATACACACAGTCACTGAAAGGAGAACCCTCCGAGGTGTGTGTCAATAAAAGATGGGTGGGAGCCCTTAGCAAGAACAAACCAGAACTGGAGGTACACGCCATGTTAGATAAGGAACTAGACCAGATCCCCCAAACCAAAAGGTAGACCTTTCTCCTCCTTCTTGCTACCCAGGGCTGACGTGTAAATCCACGGTTAAGCCAGCAACATTTGCCACAAACTCAGGGGCAGACCACAAGATTTAGAATTACACTTTATAGAGGAGGACCTTGGCTTCAGAAGTGGCTGGTGGTGGGGCACTTTTGTTTTTTTCAAAGACTGTTATGTAATAACGAGAGCGGATTTCAGAAGAGAAATGGCCTCGAACTAAACGGGGAGAGGACACCTGGCTTTGCAGCGAGGTGAGCCTCATGAAGGCAAAGGGTGGCGCAGGTTTTCTAGGGAACGTTTCCCTTCCAGCGAGGTTCGGGAGGCGGCGCCCGCTCCTAGAGTTGCAGGGAGAAACTGGGGTAATTAAACCGAGTCAAGAGCAGGCTCGCTCGGGGCGGGGGCCGCCGCCGCCTCAAATGGCGCGCACTCCAAGCGCCTCCTTCCTCTTCACGCCGGCGCCTGGCTGGAGCTGCGCCCCTTTACGGACTCTTCTAGTCCCGGCGTCCCCCGCCAAACGGGACCTGCAGCCCGAGACCATCCCATTCTCCTGGGATTCTGCTGATCCCAGGAAACTCCCTGGACCGAGAACTTGCTTCTTCAAGACTGTTTTAAATAAAGTTTTCGCCATTAAAAAAAAAAAAAAGAGGGGGCGTGGAAGAGGAGGGCTATTTAAGTCGTCAAAAGTTCGGCCAATGAGTGAAGGTGCCAAAGCAGGAAGACGGCTGGGCCTCCCTAGGTGATTGGTTAGACCAGAAGCCTGTCTGGACTGTACCAACGTACGTGCGGGGATGGGGGGTGTTGGCAAACTCCCGAAGGTAGCCGCTTGCTTTTGAGTTCTCCCAGCGCACTCGCATAACCACTTTTCCTTCCGAAGACTCGTTCTTGGATACAGCAGGAAGGGAAAGGAGGACACAGGAAAAGGAGAGCGCCCGCCCCGCCACTTCCCCATGTCCGACTCCGGCGCAGAACGCCAACCCCCCTTTTTTCCCAGGCGTCCGCGGGACCCCGACGGCCCTTGCGCGCGCGTCCTCGTTGCCTGGCGTGCGTACGGCGCCGCGCTCCAGCAGCCAATCAGGCCGCGAGGTCGCCGCGGTCGCCGCGGTCCGCGCGCACGGCCGGGAGAGGGGCGGGGGCGGGGCCTTGGGTGAATGAGAGAGCGAGCGCGGGGGGCGGGCGCGGCGGCTCGAGCCGCATGAATGAGAGAAACGTGCCCGGCGCGAGGCGTCGCGCGCGCCCGAGGCCGGGAGCCAATGGGAACGCCGGGAGGGCTCGAGACCGGGCCCTGAGGGCCACGGCCGCGCGCGCCGGCTCGGGGGCGAGCGTCACCGCGCGGGAGCGCGCGCAGCGGGGCGGGCGTGGAGCGTGCGGGGGCCGCGCGCTGCCTCCCAGAGGCCGGACGGCGCTGCCGGGAGGCGGCCGCGATAACGACGGCCGCGGTGACGGGAACCGTGTGCCGGGGGTGAGTGCCGGGGACACCGGCCCCTGCGGAACCGGAAGTGCGGGGCCAGGGAGGTGGGAGGGGAGAGTGACCTCTAGGGAAGGGGGACCGGGAAAGGGGGGAGGTGGTTTGAGGCCCCGCTGCTCCTCCGGGCCGGGTCATCCAACTGCGGCGGGACCCATGGGCCCCCGGAAACGGACGACGCGCAGAGGCCGGGGATCCGCGGCCTCCGGGGCTCAGAACGGGTTAGTGCCGGGCCGCTCGGTCCTACCTCGGGACCCCGGTCCCCCTTGGCGCCGGGTGCCCCGCCGCCGCCCCTTCCGCCCCCGGCCCTGCGCTGCTGCTGGGCTCTGCAGTCTCCCGCAGCCCCCGTGGGCCCTGCCCAGCGGATCCTGCCTTCGCGGTCTCAGTGAGCTCTGCCCCGCGCAGTGACTCTCCCCGCTCGCCTCCCGAGTGGGGACTGGGTGCTGTTCCCTTTTCCCTCCCTCCGGTTCGGGTCCCTCGCTCCACTCCGCCGATACTTTATTTGGGCTCAAGCCTCACCCTGTTACCTGTTCTCTCCCGTTCGTCTGGGCGCTTCCTCACTCCCACCAGCCGGTGGGTGCTTCGTGCTTTTAGCACTTTGTGCTCGATACAAGCGGAGCTCGGGTGTATTTGCTAATATTTTACCAATAGGAATCGGTCTCTTTGTGGGACAGGAAGTGGAAGATGTTTGAATCCATTTGGCTGAATGAAAAACGCTTAAACGAGAAGTAAGAAAGAGTGACCTAAAGTTATGGAAGGCATACGATCAGATATGTGTTACATTGTAGCGAAGACCTTTTTTCTGTCTTGGGATTTTTCACTTCCTGATTAGTGTTTTCTTGTCTAGATTGATCTTCTATCCGAATTTTCTATCCCAGTGTCCCTCTGTACTGTGTCAAATCTCTTCAGAAGGCTCATTGTCACCCCATTCTTCAAAGCCCACCTAATGCTTACAAGAATTGAATACCCGTGTACTTTGCTACCTTGGTGTGTGTGTGTGTGTGTGTGTGTATGTATATATATATATATATATATATATATATATATATATAATGATAACACCCATGTTAAACTTCTGCTTGACTCTTCGGCTCTCTTGCCATGTGGATTATGACATGAGACCTCGAGTACTTTGTATCCAGATTTACTGGGTTGAACTGTTACATCTCTTTGTTTCAACAAACAGTACTTGTGTTTTACTGGTACAGTTCATATCCATTCACCCTTTAAGGAGGTCCTTTTATTAAACCTTTATTAGAGCCTTCAAGCACATATTCTCTAGTTTATTTCATATACACAAAATCCATTCCATAAATTACTCTGCCTGTGTCATACACATGCTTGTACACCTCATACTAGTAGGGATCCAGACGACTGGCTCTGATGAAACACACTCATCTTATCCTCACTACCCACGTCCTTCTGTTAAGACTTGGTACGTCTTTATTATACCCAATAAATTCTTAGGTTATGTCTTGGCCATTGTAATGTATATCCCCCAAACATCTTAGATGTTTCTCAGTATAATACTCCCAAACTTGTATGGCCTTTTATGATCCTGCATTAGTGGCAGTATTAACCCAAGTTACTTTTTTTCCTGTTAGAAAATACAATCTGGAATACTAATGCTGTCTAAATTATAGCCCGTTCTAAATAAAATATAAGCAGTACAATTTTCCATTTTTCTTCAATCTTCAGGGTTTTGAGGGAGAAAGCTTAATGGTGTTGTCTGCAAGTCAAGAATTTGCTTTTCATTGTTAACAAAGTTTTAGGCCTTTATTCAGAAGATTGTTTTAGGAAACTGAGAACTAAATAGTCATAAAATTAGGGGCTAGCGAGGATTTAAATTTTTTAGGATGTTAACAATTTTTTGTACTATCTGGGTGCTCACTTTTTTTGGGGGGGGGGGTGTTCACTTCTAATATTGCTATTTGGCCCTCTAAAACGCTGTTTTTTAGAGAGAGAGACTATGTATCTTTTTTGAAGGAGGGCTCCTTTGCCTTCCATACCAGAGGTAAGAGAGGAAGTGATAAATTCCAGGGCACATTTGTATTTCATTTGAATCTTCTGATACTTTGATCTCTGCCTTGGTATTAAGGGAAATCCTAGATCACTTGGGTGTGATAAAACTTTTATTTTTAAATTCCAACAAGTAAAATGTTTGGTTTGCAGATTTCAGTTGTCATCACTGGGCAGGTAGTATAGTGGATGAGAGCTAGAAAGGGTTGGGTTGGCAAAGGGGCATGTGAACTCTCCGTGCTCTGGACTTGATTCCCCAAGTGATTCAGTGGAATAGCCTCAGGCATTCTCTAGCCTTCAATTTTACGGGGTGGGATAAGGGACTCTGTCACTGATAATGTGAGTTAAGTGCTTTGAGATCACTAGATGAAAAGCACCCTATAAAACCCAAAATGCTAGTGTTATTTTGCTACTACCATCAACAGAATTAATTGTTACTTTTAATCATATTGAGGAAGGTGGGGCTCAGTTGACTTCCTAATAGGCCAATGTAGGAATAAAAAAATCTATTGAATTGGGAAAAAAGGACCAGCCCCTAGGGTTGACTCAGTTTCCTAAAGAGGGCGTCTCACCTTTCAGTGCAAGCACATTTCTCATTCAGGTCCTTTCATGTATTACTCTAGAGCAGTGTTTCCCAAACTTTTGACATATGTGTACCCCTTCTATAATTTTCATAACGCTGAGTACCCCTCGTCAAAAAAAAGGATGTATTTTAATAACAATCAAAATATACTTATTTTGTATTTTTTGATATACGCACAAAATAATAATAAACGAAAAATAAAATTCATAATAAAATATAAATATAAGTTATATTATAAATAACATTTATTTGCACACCGGACCATCTCACGCCTCACAAAACTGTCTTGACTTGACTCATGAGGACGTAGAATAAGGCACAGCTAAGCGCGGTGAAGTGCATATCCCCACCAGACTCTGGTGCAACGTGTACCCCCACCAAACTCTTCCTGTACTCCTGGGGGTACATATACTACACTTTGGGAAACACTGCTCTAGAAGACCGAATACTCAGCTTCTACCTCTTCAGGGTTATAACTAAAAAAGCATAGAGGGGATGAGAGAGAGAAAGAAAGAGAGAGAGAGACATACACAGAAAGGAAATGAGACTTACTGCCCTAGTTTTGAGGTTATTTTTTTCTCTTTTCATTGTAGCAAGAAATATTCCTTGTCCAAGGAGAAATCTCTTGTCTAGGACTGCCCATCACTGCTGACCTTTCTTTCGTCTGTCTTTAGATTTTGATATTTGTCACTGACTATGTGTGTCAGGAACGATGGCCCCCTTACAAGAACTAGTTCTTTAATGACCGTAGGCCAGGTAAAGCCATGTTCTTCTCTTTCTAATATGAACAGCATGTAGAAGAGTGAAGAACTTACTGTTCCAAATGTAAGAGCCCATCATACACATAAGTGAAGTGGAAACTAATCTTTCTTTCAAAAGGCACTTTTAAACAGTGCTCTATGGGGTTTGAGCCTTGGTGATCTTAAGAAATGCCCTGAAAGAATTTCTTTGATAAAGATATTTGTTTTTGTTTTCCAGGTGAGGCACTGTAACCCAGTTGAACCCTGCATTCAGACAGCCCAAGATTGAAGACAAAAGAGCAGACACACTAACGTGGAAACAGGGACCTCTTTGGAACTTTGCTTTCATTCACAGTAATCTATAAAAAGTATCGAGTGGAATTTTTTTTCCCCATCTTAATTTTGCTTATTGGGAAGACCATGGCCTCAGGGATTTTATGTTTCCCTTTAGTTTTGCATGAACTCTCGAGGAAATGGAACCCTAAAAGGGCTTGAGAATAACAGGAGATTGAAGACAGACAAGCTTGCTCTTTCTCTGTTTTCTGTCCCCCTTCAAAGAAAAGGATTTACAACTCAATCTCGTAACAGCTGCCGCCAAGCTTTAGCCATCAAGAGAAAAGAAATAAAATTAAACCTCCGTTGCCATACGAAATCAAGGTGTGGGAGTGGTGACATCGAGAAAACTGCCCAAAAGAGACAAGGACTACAGTAAAAACAGTTTCTCTCTAAAGCTGAAAATCCCAGCGTCCTTCTTGGATTAAAATAGAAGCACAGTGCACACCTCTGGGTGAAGCGCACATTCTGTGGAAGTGTGGTAGTCGTGGAGGTACTACAGTATCTCTTCCGAAGAATTTGTCCTTGTCCGGAGTGTTCTGCCCTGCCCCGATCCTCTCCCCGTCTTTCCTTTGGAAGACTTATCTCCATCCATGAGCTATTCCTCGATCTGTCTGACTGTCTGTGTTCTCTACCTGCAGCCATTTGCATGTGCACAGCCTCTTGTTTGTCTCCAGTTTTTAAATTGTACAAGTTGTGTTTCTTAGTCCCCTCCTGCCTCGTGCTGGGGAGGTGGTTATCCGTTATTTGGAATCACCTTTCCCCCTCCCACACTCTTCCTTCATTTGAGATCTTTTGACCGTTGGTTTTATTTGGGAGGGGGAAGGGTGATAATTTAACATTTTCTCTCTCCCTGGTGTCCTGTGCTCTGACCTCCGGTGTTGCCCTCATCCCATTTTCTTGTCTGTTCTGCCGTTGTGTGGGCCTGGGCTATGCGGCAGGGCAGATCTCCCAGCAGACCTCCAACATGCCCGCAGAGTCTGGAAAGAGATTCAAACCCAGCAAGTATGTTCCGGTCTCAGCAGCCGCCATCTTCTTAGTGGGAGCTACGACCCTCTTCTTTGCCTTTACGTGAGTTTTCTCCCAGCAGTGGTGTTTGGGGGGCACTCCATGGGAGGTGATGGGCTGGTTTTTCTCTTGAGTTTTGCTTTGAAAGCCAAGTGTTGGATGTCTGATAAAGGTAAATCTGAATCTCAGAAACATGGTGTATGTTTTACCCCATTGAATCCTCTACCTTCCCCTGCCTCCCTTCCTCTGGAATCACAGATGTTCATTTTTCCTACCCAGCTCCATCATTAGATGCTCCTGAACCAGGAAGGAAGTGGGAGGAAACCACCAGAGAGGCTTGAAGCTGCTTAAGCAATCGGCCACTGGCAGTGGCTTTCCCCTGGTTATTTGAAGCTTAAATTTAAGATTATGGGAACAGCACTGGAGAATTTCAGAATTGATTTAGAAGATATACCATTGAGAGAGTTTTAGCCTTTAGTGTTACTTAAGGAGTGAAGGCCAATGGGAAGTGAACACAAATTTTATTTAGGAGGAGAGTCCTAGAAGACTTTTATTAGTTCCTGCTGAAGGGAGTGGCAGCAGTTCTTCCATTCCCTTGTGTTAGGATTAAGGTGGACCAACCTTCTGAGCCTTAAACTGTTGAGACATTGGTGTTCTAGTTGTAGCTCTTGGAACAATCTGAGCATGGTGGATATTTTTGGGGAGTTCACTTTGCTGTAGTTCAGGCTTAAACCTACTTGTGAGGTGCTCTTTAGAGCAATGGGAGGTTGTGGGAAGAGGAAAATGAAGTGGTGGAAGTATAAAGCATTTTGGACTCATTGAAGGATGAATGAAGCAGGAATTGCTGGAAATTACTATTATGGGAAGAAATAGCGAACAGGAATTAAATCTGAGAAAGGAGGTAGGGAAACCTCCCAAACTGAGCTTACACCAGAAGGAATTCTAAAAAATATGGGTCAGCAAAGTAATAGTGATGTTTTCTACATAGTTGTCTTTTTGATAATCCTCATCTGAGGATATCTTTCCGTTGATTTTTAGAGAGAGTAGAAGGGAGAGACAGAGGGAGAGAAACATCATTGATTTATTGCCTCCTGCATGCGCCCTGACTTGGCCAGGAATCGAGCCAGCGACCTAGGTACATGCCTTTGACTGGAATCGAACCCGGGACCCTTCAGTCCACAGGCCAATACTCTATTTACTGAGCCAAACTGGCTAGGGCTCTTAGTTTTTTGATAAGGGACAGCTCTATTGCCTAAGGTACAAGCACCATCCTATTTCTCACCTTTCTCTGATGAGTAGAAGTAATAGTTTCCTTGCCCCCAACTCTCCAGCCTGAACTTACCTGTGGAATCCTTTAGGGATCTAGAGCAGCCCTGCTCTTCTCTGTTCTTTATAATCTTTGTCTCAGCATGTTCAGTGTTCTGCCCTTCTTCATGCATTGACTGCCAATAAGGAGCAGGGAATTTTAGTGTCATCCTTATTTTGGTTTCTGCTCTTATGGGTAGGTAGAAGCAACATTTTAACCATGGGACAATTATATGGGATCTTACTATCCTTGTAGCCTTTGTGGCGCTGTGTCAGGAAGGATCTATTCAAGACCACTTTGACACCCTCAGACCTGCTTAATTGGGGAAGTTCTATCTTCCTTGAAGGGGCAAAGCTTTGGGGGAAGTTGGAAATTCAGGGGACTAAGTGGTTTCTCTCTTTGAACCTATTTGTTCTTGAGCAGAATGCTTGCTTTTAATTTGCTAATCTGGAAACATTGAAGTGCTTGGCTGGTTATACCAGTTTTGCCACAAATTGTTGTCCTGACATAGACATTTTCTCAACTGATAGTTGAAGCTATTTAACCTACTTTTCCATTCCCTGGTGCCCAAAAAGTAGGGGCCCTCTTATTCTTATGGTCTCTTAGCCTGAAGAAAAAGAATTTTGGAGGACAATATTGACTCTCTTTGGAATTACTGCCTCTAATCCAAAATTAGAAGCCTTAAGTCCTAGTGAGAGTCCCCCCTGGAACTTTCCTCAGAACCAACTTCTGGGCTCTTCTTCCTCCCTAGTGTCTCCTCACCCATCTGTGGAGACATAAACACCCTGAATCTCTGAAATTCTCTTCTCTTTCTTTCCATCTAACCATAGCAGTTCCTCTACAAGCATACATCTGGACTAAGGTGCCATCGATCTCAAAAGCTGTTCTCCCACATATCCTATCTCTTTTGAGGTTCAAGTCCTTGGAGAACCCTCTGTTTAAAACTGTATACAGCTGAAACCGGTTTGGCTCAGAGGATAGAGTGTCAGCCTATGGACTGAAGGGTCCCAGGTTCGATTCCGGTCAAGGGCATGTGCCTTGGTTGCGGGCAGATCCCCAGTAGGGGGTGTGCAGGAGGCAGCTAATCGATGATTCTCTCATCAGTGTTTCTAACTCTCTATCCCTCTCTCTTCCTCTCTGTAAAAAATCAATAAAATATATTTTAAAAAATAAAACTGTATACAACCTAAAAAATAATTTATGGTTTCAAGTAGAGAGACAAGAGGAAGGCTCTCTTTGAACCTGCTCCTATCTGGGGCCCTAAGTCTGTAAACTACTCTGTTATCCTCCTATTCTCTTCCCTAGGCTACAACTATCTTTTCAACCATTTGTACAAGCCCCAGGTGAGAATTACTTTGGGACCTAGAAGACTGGGAGTAGGAAAAAAAGTCCCTTTCAGCTGGCATGCATAATTAGTGGAAGTGTAAAGGCTTCAACCAATTAGATGTAATATACCCGCCAAGTAGGGAAAGCTATGAGTAGAATTATCAATTGGGCTTGATCAACAAAAAAATAATCTTTCCCAGAGAAGCTTGAATAGAACAGTTCAGGTCTTCCTCCTAGAAGCTGAATCCCCCTCATTCACTGATTTTTCCCCCCACTAAAACTAAGCAGGTGAGTTATTGGGGATCATGTCTTAATTCTTTCCTCTTTTTACTGCTTGGGAAGGAGAGTGTCTGCTAAAGTAACCCTCCCCCTTCTAATGAGGCATTAGACTCTGCATTTAAGATATTGTGCCTGTATCCTCGTCTGTCTTTGCTAAGCCTCCTTTTGTGATTGGCAAAGGGGCAGTGCTAGGTAAAAGGAACACACACTTTTGGAGGGGTCAGGAGACCGATTTTGGTAAGGCCTGTTAAACTTTGTGGACCTGCTTCTTCCTCTGTCTAATGAGGAAGTTGACCTAGAGCAGTTATTTAAACACCATGACCTTTTTCAAATGAAATCTTATTTGGCACCCCCAGTACATAAAGCATAAGGGTAGAGCTTTCTGGTTCAGCTCAGGCTGATGCGTAGCTACTTGGTGCATACTCTTTGTCTTCCTGAGGAGCCTTGAGACCTTTTTAGGGCTCCTAGCAGTGGACTTGGAGATAAATCACTGAATTGTATCCTCTAAAGTTTTCTCGAACTGTGAGTAAAGTCAACCAGTGTCTCATTTTGTTTACTTTTAAGGTCGGTGGTGGGCACGGGGGCACATCTCTGCCGCAGGTGGCGCTCTTCGGGAAAGATGAGGAAAGTCTGGGTTGTGCAGAAATCTGTGGTCTTTCCAGTGTCCCGTCCATAAAGAGCTTTCTTCCTTTCAGTTTCTATCTCTGGCCCCTCCCAACCCTTTTACCCCAGAAAGTTGGGCAATTGGAGTGATTCTCCCTCTGGCTTTTTCCCCCCCCTGATGGTGGAGGTGCTAGCACCTGATTTGAGTGGGAGCAGTCTCATGATTTAGGGCATTAATTGAGCCGTGGTTGTTTCTTTTCCTTCCCACGTTTTTCCCTCATCCAGGAGTAAGTGTCCAGGTCCTATGTCTTGCACGGAGCTGCTTGAAAGTCTGAGTAGCACAGCACACACACCATAAATGAAGTGTTTTAAGGGGAACTTGCCCATCTATAAGAGAAGAAGTTGTTTTCCTGTGGAATCTTGATCCCCAAGGGACAGGAAGTGGGGTATTCATTTCAACCTTTCCTTATTAACAAGGAACACTACTCATCCATTCAAACTATGTGCTAGGCATGGATGGAATGCCTAGACCTGTTCTTTAGGAGGGTAGTGCCTATGTTTCAAGTGTTCTTGAATGTCCAGTACCTCAGAATGGGGAAGTGGAATGAAGGATGAAGGTGGAGCTGGAATGATAATTAATGATGGTTGTAATAGTAATGTGTGTGTGGTGTGTGTGTGTGTGTGTGTGTGTGTATCTTTTAGCCAGTGAATGCCCAATATTAAGCCATCTGGTTTAAAAAGAATTCTAGGATCATTTCAAACTTTGTCTCATTCTCATATTTGTATTAAGTATTTGAAGTAATGAACTTGGAGAGTTTTCTGTGGATTACCTTAGGTTACCTAGCAAAATATTGATTGAGAGGGAATTAAAAATCAAAGCTTCTTGACTCCTACTTTTTTTTTTTTTAAAACTAGGAATTGAACCATTTATAGTAGGAAGTGTGAGAAATGGCTACGCAACAGATTTTTCAAGAGTGTAGTTATTGAAACCTACTCTCCTCATTTTATTTGGCTCGAAAACAGGAGGGCTGAATGGGTAGGCAGAAGAACCTGTTCGTTCTGGGTTGGTGAGGCCTGGGAGTTTCATCAGTGAGTCAGTCAGCCAGCCTTCTGGGCTGCGGCCACTCCCTGTGCTTTGGAGCTCTGTGATTACTGCTATAGGCTGGGGACGAGCCCCAACAGCTCCTCTCAGCCCAGCCCTCGTCTCCTTCCATCAAAGGCAACAGCTTCAGACAGACTACTTGGAGTGGTCACCGAGTATCTGACAGAATACTCGAGCAACAACAGGCCTCTCCCTGGGCCAAGCAGAATGGCATATGGCAGGGCCAGGCGCTGCTCACACATGCCTCTCCTGGGCAGGGTGCTCTCCGAGCTAGAGGGTTTAGGTTAGAAGCAGTGGGTCTCTGATTTACATCTGCCTATGCACTTATTTGTGTCATTTCTAGAAACTACCAGCTCTGGGGCAGGCTTTATTTTGGCAACAGATCCTAGAACTTGATTCTAGGTTTTCACACTTTGGGATAGGTTGATTATCAGGAAGGTTGTAGGGGTAAAGTTCATTATCCCAGAGTTTGACCAGATTCAGAAGAAATCGTGTGATTTTCTTTGTTTGGAAATGCAGAAACTGAAGAAAGAATGGGGTCAGAAAGGCTGACATTTGGGCCTGCGAAGTAGCTGCTGTCTCATTGCCATTTACCTTGGTTTCCCTAATTTTTTTTCTTCAGAAGCTCAACAGGCCGCCACAGTAGCCATAATGGCCAATTCTAGGAATGAGACTTAAATCATGGTACCTCAGTGTTCTAAGGATTTAATTTCTTTTTCCCTTCTAATTAGCTTCCCAGGCTGTAGGAGTCAAGTGAGTCACCCTTTCTCCTCTTCCCCAGGCGGAAATTAAAGTGACAGCTAAGTACTAGGGAGGGGCTCCGACCTGGATGACTGGTTTTCAGTTTCTCTCCCTCCCTTGCTAGGAGCTAGCAACTCAGGCTATAGGTGGGGCTCTGTAAGGACTCTTCCTTCTTGCTTATAGTTCACCCCAAAACCTGCCAAAGAAGGAGGACATCTTAACCAAAGACACCCCAGAAGAAGACGCTTCCATAGGAGACTGATAATAAACCCAGAACTGTGATGGGAGGTCTGTTTTTTTCCTTGAAATCAGTGCCTTTATTCTAGCTTCATTATCTTCCAGTTTTGATCTGTCAGAAGCTAAGAGTTAATTGATATTTACTACCTAAAAAACCTTGCACATCATATTTACTTAAATTTTTTAAAATGGAATTTGAATAAATAGATGGTGGTGGTCAAGATTTTTAGATGCTTTGTGACAATCACCTTTGTCTCTTATCATTAGTTTATTTATATCTCATTATGGACTTCAATTCCTATGAACTGTCTTGAATCACTGCTGAGGGCTGTGCTTTTTGTTTTGGTAGAGACACATGACAACAGAATCCAGGGCTGCTGTGGATGAATTCTCCAGACTCATGCTGTCGTGTTCTCTTGGCCCTTGCTTCCTTCAATGAGCTCTTCCTTTCCTTCTGAGTGGTCTAGATAAAGGGGACAAAGGCAGATGCTGTCCTAATTCTGGAGATTAAGTTTGCAGCCACAAAGCAGATTATGGTATTTAGCCGCTGTCTTGTAATGGGAAGTATTTCCTGAGCTGAGACAGGAGCGAGGGTCTTCAATATTACTGACAGAGCAAGTAGCACATCTGTGTTCTGAAACTTCCAGCTCCCAGAATATCATCAGAGAAAGGAACAGCACCTGCAGCATTCCCACTATACTCACATCCAACAGAAACTGAGTGTAATCACTTTTTTTTGGTAATCCAAGAAAAGTTATCTCATGCATATTTCTTTATTTGAACCCTGTGAAATACTAGATATATTTAACCAGCTTCTTTTACCTACAGGATTTAGGGTGGCTTGGTCTGGTATCTTCTCTTTTACTTTTATTTTTTTTTAAAGCATTATTGATTTTAGAGGGAGAGAAAGGAAGAGAGAGAAACATCCTTTGGTTGCCTTTTGTACACACCTTGACTGGGGATTGAACTAAAAACCTAGTTATGTGCCCTGTCCTAGAATTGAACCCATAACCTTTCGATGCATGGGACAACACTCCAGCTAAGCTACTCAGCCAGGCCTGGAATCTTTTCTCTGTTCCCCACTCTTCTGCTTCATTTATAGACCTCAAGAAGTCTAGTTTTGTGCCATTCATATCTGGGTATTATTATTTTTTCCCTTTTTTCACCTTAAGAACTAGTTTCTAGTTGAATAAAACTCTCAGGAATATCTGACACAGTGAAGAAATGTCAGGCAGTTGAGAGCGGTACAAAGCCAGAGGGAGTGGGAGCCAGAGAGACAGGTGGTGTCTCATGCTTTGGGCCAATGTACAGGTCACTGGGGCATGGCTGGGATTCAGAAGCCTCCAGGCTGCTACAGAGAAGGAAGTGTAGTTGGTATATACTCAGTCCCTAATTCTTGTGCTCTTTTAAAAAGAAGATATGAGCAGATTCTAAAACCTTTTAAAGATCCGCTAGGGAAGAAAGAATCTGAGGAACACAGACCTTTAGTGCAAGGGGCTATGGTAGGAAAGTGTCTTTTTTTTTATTTTAATTTTCTGTATTGGTTTCAGAGAGGAATGGAGAAGGAGAGGGAGATAGAAACATCCATCATGAGAGAGAATCATTGAGTGGCTGCCTCTTGCACGTCCCCTACCGGGGATCGAGCCCACAACCTGGGCATGTGCCCTTGGCCTGAATTGAACCCAGGACCCTTCAGTCCGCAGGCCAAGGCTCTATCTACTGAGCCAAACTGGCTAGGGCATGGAAGGAAAGAGTGTCTTGTACATTGATCTAAAATGAGCATTTCTTTGGGAAACTGGAAGAATGCAATAATTTGAGACAGCAAAGGTGAACTACACAAGATTTAAATATAAGTATGGGGGCTGAATCTTTATATGGATGGTGTCCAAAGTGTTAGAAGCAGCCCCTCATTTTCTTTCTTATCTATGCAGCTGTCCAGGACTAAGCCTCTATGTGTCACCTGCAGTGCCCATCTACAATGCGATTGTTTTTCTCTTCGTGCTGGCTAACTTCAGCATGGCCACCTTCATGGACCCAGGGATTTTCCCTCGAGGTAAGATTTTCCTCTTTTGTGGAGGCTCCTTATTACCTTTAAAAAAAATAATGGTTTTTGGACATATACATTGAGTGATAAGGTTTTAGGATACTTTTTTTTTTAAAAAAATTTTTTTATTGATTTTTTACAGAGAGGAAGAGAGAGAGAGAGAGTTAGAAACATTGATGAGAGAGAAACATCGATCAGCTGCCTTTTGCACACCCCCTACTGGGGATGGGCCCAAAACCAAGGTACATGACCTTGACCGGAATCCAACCTGGGACCCTTCAGTCCACAGAACTGACGCTCTATCCACTGAGCCAAACCGGTTTCAGCAGTTTTGGGATACTTTTATAGTCTAATGATGAAAAGCAGGTCAGGACCTTTAGTACTACTATATGTCATAACTTCTAGCCATGTGATTCACTTTGAATCAGCTCTTTGTTTTTTCAGTTATCTGTTTAGCAGAAATATATTTTGAACATACCGGTTGGGCGGTATTGCTAGGCACAGTATTATCCAAGATGAATTAGGCAGTTATAACAGTCGTGATGCAAACTGTAATGGAGGCATGAACAAGATTCTGTGAGACCATAGAAAAGGTGTGCGCTAATATGTGCCCAGATAAACTGGGAAATGCTGCCAATATTAGGTAGGAAAGACTTTACCAAGTAGAGGATGGAAAGGTAGGACATTCTAGGCAGAAGCTTATAGCCACAAAATGCTGAACTCAGTGGGGGGGAAGGTAGAGAGCCTGGTATGGCCAGAAGGGGCAAAAGAGAAACCCAGAACCAAATAGTGGAAGACTTTATATGTTAAATTAAATAGATTTTCTTCCTCTAATTGGAAGAAGCACAGGACCAGATTTCATTTTACAAATATAATTTTTGTAAGAACGTACAGATACCATTTGGGAGGCTATTGGGAATAATGCAAACCAGATGACAAATCTGATTTGCATTATTCCAATAGCCTGGATAGGGATTTACAGATTTTTTAGAAGAAGACTCAATAGAACTTCTCATGACTAGTGTCTTACTGGGGAAGAGTGAGAGGGTAAAGGAATTGTTTAGGTTAGTTCCTAGGTTCCTAACTTGGGAGATAAGTTTGATACTAATTTTTGTAAACCAAGATACATGCTACAGGAATGTTGAACAAGTTTGGAGGGAAGACAGCATCTCAGAATGTTGAATTGGAGATATTTATGAGTCATTTAAGTAGCGTTACCCTGTGCACAATTGAGTAGTCAGACTCTCCAAGTCTTTAGAATGTGGTATTTGAAGCAATAGGAGTAAGATTGTCTAGAGAAAGTAGAATGAGATTAGAAAAAACTAAGATCATACCTGACCAGCACTGACATTTTATTTTTATTTATTTATTTTATAAATATTTTATTGATTTTTTACAGAGAAGAAGAGAGAGGAATAGAGAGTTAGAGACATGGATGAGAGAGAATCATCTATCAGCTGCCTCTTGCACACCCCCTACTTGGGATGTGCCCGCAACCAAGGTACATGCCCTTGACCGGAATTGAACCCGGGACCTTTCAGTCCGCAGGTTGATGCTCTATCCACTGAACCAAACCGGTTTCGGCAGCACTGACATTTTAATGAGGAGTAGAGCAGAAGGAAGAGTAATAGAAGAGCGATTGAGCAAGAAAAGTTAGTGCCCTGGCCAGTTTGGCTCAGTAAATAGAGTGTCTGCCTGTAGACTGAAAGGTCCCAGTTTTAATTCCGGTCAAGGGCACATGCCTACGTTTCGGGCTCAGTCCCCAGTAAGGGGGAATGCAGGAGGCAGCCGATCAATGATTCTCTCATCATTGATGTTTCTATCTCTCTCTCCCTCTCCTTTCCTCTCTGAAATCAATAAAAAGATACTTATTAAAAAAAAAAGTTAGTTGGAGGAGAAACTGGACAAAGTGGGAACTAAGAGAAGTTCATGAAGTAGTTGATGGTTATTAGAAAGTAGATCCAGTATTATCAAAATTCTAAATTATCCATTATTTTGGTAATTAAGAAATTAGTGATCTGGCCTTTTGGTGTAGCTCAGTGGTTGAGCATTTAACCTATGAATCAGGAGGTCATGGTTCGATTCCTGGTTAGGGTATGTGCCTGGGTTGCAGTTCAATTCCCAGTAGGGAGTGTGGAGGAGGAAGCCCATCAATGATTCTCTCTCATCATTGATCTTTCTATTGCTCTCTCCCTCTCCCTTCCTCTCTCTGAAATCAATAAAAAATATATTAAAAAAAGAAATTAGTGATCTGAACAAGAACAATTTAAATAGTGTATTTACATATCTATATGGGAGAAATATAGTTAAATTACCAAAATTGTAATGGTTAGGAAGGCAGTTAATAGGAAATGAAGAAGAGTCAATGAGTATTAAGATTATTCTCTCAAGAAGTGAAGCAAAGAAGGCAAAAGATAAATATCTTATGGGAGGGGGAATTTTTTTTTATGATACAGAAAGAAAACTTTAGCATGTTGGTGGGCTGAGGAGCCAGAACTGGAGAAGAGCGAGAAGCTGAAATAACGGAAAGGGGATAATTGAAGAATTAGGAAGAAGATGCTTTCCCATACACATGGGAAAAGGGTTTTGCATACAAAGCAGTAAGCTATCTCTGAGACAGGAGGTGAGAGTAAGAACTGTCATTGGTAGTCGAAACCGGTTTGGCTCAGTGGCTAGAGTGTTGATCTGTGGACTGAAAGGTCCCAGGTTCGATTCCAGTCAAGGGCATGGCATGTACCTTGGTTGCGGGCACACCCCCAGTAGGGGGTGTGCAAGAGGCAGCTAATCAATGTTTCTTTCTCATCAATATTTCTAACTATCCCTCTCTTCCTCTCTGTAAAAAAATCAATAAAATATATTTTTAAAAAAGAACTGTCATTGGTAGAATAAGAAGTAGAAAGATATTGATGAAGACACTTTTCCTCTCAAATGTGAAGTTATCTTGTAAGAGTGAGATAATTGGGATTGAGATAGCAACTTTGGTGAGGTGAAGTTTTTCTGAAACTCATTGTGTTAAAAAAAGCTGTGTTACTGTGCTTCATTTGTAACTTCTGTTTAAAATATCAGATGAATGAAAGGAACTTCAAGTTCCTAAAAACAAGTAGGGCTATTTTAATGAGTTTTTAGTGTTCTTTTGTCAAGTATTTATCTATTCCAGTGATTTCCAACCATTGTGCCACAAGAATTTTTAAAACATGACTATTTAGTCAGGCACTTCTTGATCGTCAATTGAAAAAATGACAACCAACACAACAGTAGCCATCTGGTGTGAATAAATTAAATGTATACCTTTTATTTTGTCACATCAGCAAAATGTATATTTTTTGATGTACCAAAGAATTTTAGTAATTAGTTTATATGTGCCATGAGATAAAAAAGGTTGAAAGTTGCTGATCATATGAAAGACATGGTTATTAGGGGTGATTTTTTTTTTTTTTTTAAAGGCCCTTGCTTTCAAATAGAAGGGAAGATAGGAAAGATATTTGTATGAATTGGTACCATGCATATACTATATAATGAAAGCCTAATATGCTAAGTTTCTGGTCGTCCAGTCGTCTGTTCAAACAATCAAAGTATAAAATGCTAATGGATGCTAAGGCCGCTCAACTGCTCGCTGTGATGTGCACTGACCAACAGGGGACTAGTAGGTTAGCTTGCTGCGGGGCTCCGGGCATGGGACTGAGCAAGATGAGTCAGACAGGCCCCAGAGCCCTCCCTCGGTTCCTCTCAGGCTGGCCAACCTCCTGCCCTGGCCCGGATCATGCACCAGTGGGGTCCCTCGGCCTGGCCGCACCCTCTTGCAATCCAGGCTAAGAGACTCCCTTCTCCAAGTATATGAATTTTGTGCACCGGCCTCTAGTTAAATTATAAGAGTAATCAAATAACTATATAGTACTTTAAAAAAAATAAAGAGCTCACTTCTGATAGATGATGCTGTGGAAGGATCAGAGATTTCGAAATAAATAGCATTAAAATTTTTAAATATGAACATTTTAATAGTGTATGTTCATTATATAGAAAGTATAAACAAGACAAGTATTACCTATAATTTTGAAGCTCAGAGATAACTAGTTTACATATTATTTGTAGTATATAAACTGGGAATATCAGTGTACCCATATCATAGCCACCCGAGTCATATTCTCTTTTTTTCTCTTGCTTTAAAATATATATATAAATATATTTTTTTTATTGATTTCAGAGAGAAAGGGAGAGGGAGAGAGAGATAGAAACATCCATGATGAGAATCATTGATTGGCTGCCTTTGGCACACCCCACACTGGGGAATGAGCCCACAACCTGGGCATGTGCCCTGACCTGTAACTGAACCACGACCTTCTGGTTCTGAGCCATGCCAGCCGGGTGAGTCATATTCTCTTGAACCACATTTTCCAGTGCAGAAAAAATTGTTTCTTCAACTGTGTTCCAATAATGTTGTATTAGTCTCACAGTATTATTCCTAGTTCCTAGTCTCTCCCCCATTAGTTTGAATTCCTTGAAGGCAGAGGCCATATTTTAAATATCACTGCATCCCTCGTGCTTGGTACAGTTCTGGCACAGTTGTTTTTTCATTGACTTTCCTCTCTGCAGCTGAGGAGGATGAAGACAAGGAAGATGACTTCCGAGCTCCCCTTTACAAAACAGTGGAAATCAAGGGCATCCAAGTGCGCATGAAATGGTGTGCCACCTGCCGATTCTACCGTCCTCCTAGATGTTCCCACTGCAGTGTCTGTGACAATTGTGTGGAGGTAAGAACCCTGAGTGGGTACCACTTGATGCTTAACCCAACTGGTCTTCTTCCGACTCATAGAGTAAGGATCGAATCCTGTGCATGAAATATATAGTCGTGGCTAACTCTGTGGGCAGTGTGTGCATGAGAGGTAGAGTGCAAATATTCTGTTACAGGAGGGATCCCAAGTGCCATAGGCTTTCCCAGCACCAGGATTCATGATTCTAGCCTTCCTTCCTTTGGCTCATCGTTCTGGTTACCTGTCCTGGCTTTGTGTTATCTCTTACGTCTACAACAGCATACTGTTGCATTCAATTTTAAGTTATATTTTCCTTAGGTTTTGTGTTTTTGGGGGGTTTGTAGAGAGAGAGTAAAGGAGAGGGAGAAAGAGACAGAACCATCCATGTGAGAGTGGCACACAGGTCAGCTGCCTCCTGCATGCCCTTCCCAGGGATGGAGGCCACAACCTGGGCATGTGCCCTGACTGGGAATTGAACTGACAACCTTCCCATGCCCAGGATGGTACACAACCAACCGAGTCACACTGGCCAGGGCCCTTACTTTTGACTTTTTCCCCCCTCTCAATCAGTTTTTACTTAGCTGTAAGCATTTGCCTGTCATCTTTTCCTTCCACGCCTCTTAAGAATCTTGATGTTTTTGCAAAGCCTCTGACATTCTTCCATTTCAGAGTTCCTTGGTCACATAGGATAAACTTTTGAGAGGCAACTTTGGTCTTTGATTATCAATCTTTGGAAAGCTTTCCTTAGAGACTGGCAGAGCAAGATAAACTGCTCGATCCTGTTTCCTGTTTTAATTGTGCAACTAAGTAATTAACATGATCATAGGTAACAGCAGTTAAGCTCTGCCATTTGTTTGTCTTCTTGACTGAAAAGTGATCTAGTGCTGTGGTCCGAGGATGCTTCTCATTCTCTCTTTTTGCCCCTAGGAATTTGATCATCACTGCCCCTGGGTGAACAACTGTATTGGTCGCCGGAACTACCGTTATTTCTTCCTCTTCCTCCTTTCCCTGACAGTGCACATTATGGGTGTGTTTGGCTTTGGCCTCCTTTATGTTCTCTACCACATGGAAGAACTCTCAGGGGTCCACACAGCTGTCACGTATCCTTCAAGGCTTGGGTTGTGGGAATGGGAAGGGGAAGAGTGAGGAATGTTGAATTCTGTGGTAGTAAGGCACAAGGGAAGATGGGTACAGTATGGGCCAGAGAAGACGAGATCATGTTGTTCTGCTCTCCTTGACTGTTTGGCTTCAGAATGGCAGTGATGTGTGTGGCTGGCTTATTCTTCATCCCTGTAGCTGGCCTCACGGGATTTCATGTGGTGCTGGTGGCTAGGGGACGCACAACCAACGAACAGGTACAGGAAGAAGTGATGGGGACCTCTGCAGAGTAGGGCTTGTCTTTTAGTCCTGAGATTAGTGTTTAGCCTGTGCTTCCACACATGGATACCTAAATAATGTTTTTTGCCCTGCCATCTAAATATGTTTTACCAGGCAGTGTCCAATTTCTTCATGCAAGCAGGAGAATAGAGGCTATCTCCAGTTAACATTTTCAGAATGTCCACTTATATTAGACAATTTAGGCTCCAAGCTTAGAGGAGCTTAATAAAAGACCTGCATCAACCCTCTAGCTTATAGTGCTGCTTAAAACCAGTTATTTTTGTGCATAATTAACCTTGCTTGCTTGCTGTTTTGTATATTATCGTAGTTTTCAATATTCAGAGAGGTATTTATCCCCATTTTACATGAGGAAACTGGTGTTGAGGGTGAGATAGCTATGGTGAGGAAGACCTAGGATTTGAACTGAGGACACTGACTCTAGAGTTGCCATTTTTAAAAATATATATATTTTATTGATTTTACAGAGAAGAAGAGAGAGGGATAGAGAGTTAGAAACATCGATGAGAGAGAATTATCCATCAGTTGCCTCCTGCACACCTCCCACTGGGGATGTGCCCGCAACCAAGATACATGCCCTTGACCGGAATTGAACCTGGGACCCCTCAGTCTGCAGGCCGATGCTCTATCCACTGAGCCAAACCGGTTTCGGCTAGAGTTGCCATTCTTAGCTACCACAGGTAGACTTTGGTTGATGGCAGGATTGTATTTTACTCATTTCCTTTTTTTTTTTTTTTTTTTGTATCTCCCAGATAGTGGATATATGATAATTTGTCATTGGTTTGTGTTTTGGTCTTGGGAAGTCAGGGACCCATTGTCTGACTGCTCTGGCCCTTTTTCCCTCCCTCCAGGTAACGGGTAAATTCCGGGGAGGCGTGAACCCCTTCACCAATGGCTGCTGTAACAATGTCAGCCGTGTACTCTGCAGTTCCCCAGCACCCAGGTACATCTATATCTATCCCTTTGGTTTGCTGTTCACCCGTCATTATAACTTTTGTCTCCTTTGGGCTGCTTCTGGTGCCAGGTCTGCTGGGAGACTGCCATTAGGAAGAGTTCTCTTAGAATGGGAAGTACCTGCATGGGAAAGACATGCCATCCTTTAGTGGACACTATGAGTTCAGTTGATACTCGTCAGGTATTATGGTTACTTTCCTCTGAGAGTTGAGATTTACGCCAGAGTGTCCTGAACTAGCTTATCTGCCCAAAGGCCTAGTCTTATTGCAGTTGTGGAATCAAAGAAATCTGTTCAATGCTGATCTTTTCACTGGCCTGGTTGGACTGTTTATTATGTATAAATGCTTTAGATAAGGTAGGCAATCAGTAGATGCATTTGAATGAATGAATGAATGAATGAATGAAAGCCTTTTTACTCTTAACACGCAGGTATTTGGGGAGACCAAAGAAAGAGAAGACCATTGTAATCAGACCTCCCTTCCTTCGACCAGAAGTGTCAGATGGGCAGATAACTGTGAAGATTATGGACAACGGCATCCAGGGAGAACTGAGGAGAACTAAGGTGAGGGATTTAGGGGAGCAAAACTAGGTCCTTGGAAGCTCTTACTCTGGGAAAGAAATGGAAACATACTTTTAGTTTACATCTCTCATGGTTTTTATCACTTTCTGTCTTGTGTTAAAATTACTTAAAATATATATCTCTTTTCTTTCAGAATGTGATTTATTGACATTATAAGTTGAATCCATTCATTTCTATGTCTTCATAAGACTTAACATAGCAGCTTGAAGGTGGTTGAAACTCAAGTAGTAGTTATGATTAAAATGAGCAAAGCCTTGGCCAGTGAGCTCAATGATTAGAGTGCCAGCCTGCGCTCAATTGGTCATGAGTTCAATGCCTGGTCAAGGGCATATACCTGGGTTGCAGGTTCGATCCCACATGGGGGAGGCAACCAATTGATGTGTCGCTCACAATGATTTTTCTCTCTCTCCAGCCCTTCTACTCTCTTTAGCAATCAATGGAAAAATAACCTCAAATGAGGATTAACAAAACAAAAAAAACCCAACCCACCAATAAATGCCAGGATGAAACCCTTGTTGAAAACTTTTTTTAATCCAGTACCATTCTCAAACTGACTCTCGTCTTCCAGTCCAGAAATATATAATTGACTCTCTAACAACTCCTGTGTTACCAGTTTAATATTTTTGAGTTGCCTTATGCCCAAATCTGATTTTCCCTCCTTTATCCAGTCTAAAGGAAGCTTGGAGATTACAGAGAGCCAGTCCGCAGATGCTGAACCTCCACCTCCTCCTAAGCCAGACCTGAGCCGTTATACAGGGCTGCGAACACACCTCAACCTGGCTTCTAATGAGGGTAAGGGCAGCAGCAGGAGTGCGAAGGTGACTGAATTGTAGAGCACATACAGGCAAGGACTAGGAGATAATGCTTTTATTTATTGTAGCTGAGAACACCTAATAGGTGGCACTTGAGCCACTACTTTGAACAGCTGGGAGAAAGGGGATACCACTTAGCTAATGGCAGTGAATTAGAAATTAGATGTTTGTGGGGGAACTGTCAGCTTTAGACAGAGAGCATCCTAGTCCTGTTTGGTATATTCACTCTGAGATCTGAGCTAATAGGAGTCTTTAGTCTTGATTTCAACAAAATCATGTTCCCTTGGCTGAGTATACCTATTCCTACCTAGTTCTCTCCTGTACCTTAAGGAACTCTAGCCAGCTTAAGAGAATAGCTTGTAAAGTGGTTCTCCTGGGCCTTTTTTCCCCACAGACAGCAGCCTGTTGAGCAAGGACAGCCCCCCCACACCTACCATGTACAAGTACCGGCCAGGCTACAGCAGCAGCAGCACATCAGCCGCCATGCCTCACTCTTCCAGCGCCAAGGTACTGGGCTCTCCCTAAACAGAAGGGTTGTAAATATGCCACTTGTTCTGGGGAAAAGATTGGGAGAAGGGAAAGGAGAGGCAGAGGGAAGAAAAGAAAATCAAAGGCATTTTACTAATTGTTGGTGTTAGGGGGATGGAATCTCCTTGACTTTACTTCAATAAAGGGGGCAAGGAAGTAAAATAGATAAAAATACTGATTATTATACCTAAATTCAAAACCCATCTTGAGCAAGTTACTTAACCTAAGTTTTATTTTTTGCATCTTAAGATGTGGTATTATTTGTACTAACTCATAAATTTGCTTTAGGGATTAAACAAGATAATGCATACAAATGTTGTAAACATTGCTGGCATGTAACAGGCCATTTTTGAGGGACATCTTGGACCTGGCATCTGTCACATGAGGAGCAGCACTAAGAGCCTGCTTTATTTTCTCCCCAGTTAAGTCGTGGTGACAGCTTGAAGGAGCCAACCTCAATTGCAGAGAGCAGCCGCCATCCCAGCTACCGGTCAGAACCCAGCCTGGAGCCAGAGAGCTTCCGCTCTCCCACTTTTGGCAAAAGCTTTCACTTCGATCCACTGTCCAGTGGTTCACGCTCCTCCAGCCTCAAGTCGGCCCAGGGCACAGGCTTTGAGCTGGGCCAGTTGCAGTCCATCCGTTCAGAAGGCACAACCTCCACCTCCTATAAGAGCCTGGTCAACCAGACACGCAATGGAAGCTTGTCTTACGACAGCCTGCTCACTCCTTCCGACAGTCCTGATTTCGAGTCCGTGCAGGCAGGGCCTGAGCCAGACACACCTTTAGGCTACACCTCTCCCTTCCTGTCAGCCCGGCTGGCTCAGCAGCGGGAAGCCGAGAGGCACCCACATTTGGTGCCAACCGGCCCAGCACACCGAGAGCCCTCACCAGTCCGGTACGACAATCTGTCGCGCCATATTGTGGCCTCCCTCCAGGAACGAGAGAAGCTGCTACGCCAGTCACCCCCACTCCCAGGTCGAGAGGAAGAACCGGGCTTGGGGGACTCAGGCATTCAGTCGACACCAGGCTCAGGCCATGCCCCTCGTACTAGTTCCTCCTCCGAGGATTCGAAGAGGTCACCCTTGGGCAAGACTCCATTGGGACGCCCAGCTGTGCCCCGATTTGGCAAGCCAGATGGACTAAGGGGCCGGGGACTAGGGTCCCCTGAATCAGGCTCAACTGCTCCATACCTGGGCCGATCCATGTCTTATAGCAGCCAAAAAGCTCCACCTGGCGTCTCTGAGACTGAAGAAGTGGCCTTGCAGCCGTTACTGACACCCAAGTAAGTATTGGTTCATCCTGGCCTTCAGCGAACTCATAATTAGCATCCTGCCCTGCAGAAGGAATCAGGACTGCCCTTGTATGGTCTAGTGCAAATGGACCCAGGGTGGTCCTGCTTGTGGGTAGCTCTTCATTTTCATTCTCACTCCAGCTGCCGCCATGGGCCATTCCTGTTAAGAGACTGAGGTTTAATCCTTTTTTTAAATCCTGCTCTAAAAATTAATTTGAATATAAATATGTAAGATAGGTGCTATTGGAGGGAATACATAGGAGATAGGGAATCAGGCTTGTTTCAAGCAGTGCAATAAAACAAAAGGGAATGTTTAGGTGTAAAGTATATATTTCCTAAGTACAAATCATTTAATTAAGTTATCATACTAAAAAAAATGTATGGAGAAAAACACATCATTTTTCCCCCCCTGAACTTTTAAAAATATCTCCCTTTTCTGTCCCAGTTCCTGATACCTCTCTTCTTTTCTTCCCAGAGATGAAGTACAGCTCAAGACCGCCTACAGCAAGTCCAATGGGCAGCCCAAGAGTATAGGCTCAGCTTCCCCTGGCCCCGGCCAGCCGCCTCTCAGTAGCCCCACAAGGGGAGGAGTCAAGAAGGTGTCAGGAGTAGGTGGCACCACCTACGAGATTTCGGTGTGAGCCTTCGGCACCTCCCCTCCCCCACACCTCTGCGCCTGCACCAAAGGGCCCCCAGGTGGCCACCTTCCTTCCTCAAGGGGCTCTCCTCCCCTGCATGGACATTTTTTTAAATCACCGATTCCAAGAGGACGAGGAGCGTTTTATAAAATGCAGTGGGGTTGGGGAGCCGGAGAGTTGGGGCCCTGAGACTGGGGTAGCAACCCCCTTTACCTAGTAAGACCTTCCCTTCCTCAGCCCCTGGACCAGACTCAGTGGACATTTGTGCAATTGCTCGCCCTGGAGAGAACCAGATCATTTTTAAACCAGAAATAATTTTTTTTATTATTGTTACGGATTCTATTTTTTTCCTCTTCTGCGTTACCAGGTGTGTGTGTGTACATATCTATATATATATTATACATATATATATTATAAATATCAAAGAAATTATATATCTATCCTGGGATGGGAAAATGAGGGAGGGATATGTTTAAGGAGGGGGAATCTTACTCTTCCCATTCCTGGGACCAGCAGGAAAAGAGGAAAGGTGTGGATAGAAGTCTTCCTTTGCCCCAGGGTTCTCTTTTGTCCATCACCAATTAAGAACATAGCACCCCCTGTTGGTGCTTAGTGATCAGGAAAGGAACTGGAGAGAGGCGAGTCTGAAGTCTTGGTCAGAGGAGAGAGTGAAGTTTTCAGGGCTCATTGGCACTTAGTTTCCCCAGGAAAGGGGTTGCACCCCCATGATTTTTTTTGGTGGAGGGGAGATCAGGAAAAGAACTTGGCCAAGCTCCAGAAACAACTGGATAATCCCCTTTTGGGATGGAAGGATTAGGGTGGGCTTCTTCAACTAGCCCCTCAAAGCCTTCCCTCATTTCACACCGCTAACATTTTTATATCCAAGGCCAGGAGAGAAGAATCCAAAAAGCAATATTTTTCATCACATGCCAAAAACTGGGGATAGAGAGGAGCCTAAGCCCCTTCAATTATCCCTCGAGAGGTACCCCTCAGCCCACCCAGTATGGTGCTGGGTAAAGGAGATATCTGGGTTCTAACCTCTAAACAGGGAGACCCCAGCCTCTAGATAGAGGCCCTTTTATTTTTTATTCTGATTAGCCATTTTAAAACCAAGGAATAAAAAGAAATCCTGATCTAACCAGCTCCCCCCTGACTGGTGTTATTGTGTCTGGTTAAGGCAGGGTGAATGATCTCTGGTGGGGAGTCACAAAGAAAGCCTCACAAGTCTCTCTGGTCCTGACCCATCTTTAGATAGGACTACAGTGAAAATAACACTTAAGACAACAGGTCCTGGTGTCCCCGTCCCCCCCAGTGATTTAATCCAAAAAATCCCGGTTGGGGGGGGGAGGGATCATTTGCAACTATTTAAGTCTGTTATTTTGAAGCTTAGAGAACTCTCGACTTGTGCCACACTTGTTCCTCAATACAGAATTGTCTCTGAAAAGTAAAGTTCATTTTGGATGTAGCCAATGGGAAGACTGAATGATCAAAGTATGAAAGCCCTCTTAATGGCCAACTGTACATATGGGTGGCAGTTCAATTTGATGCCTCCTATTTTTTACTCTATTTGCAAAAGCCAAAGGCTGTGCCCTAATTTTAATAGGCACCTTGGACACTTAATCTCAGAAAACTGGCTAGATCCCTTTATTTTCACTGCTGATAAGTATATGCACTCTTCTTCTGAAATCCTACTTTAAAACCGGAGATAAATGAGTGGTTTTCCCTCTATGATTTTGGGACAGTCTTGGCTCGTAGCAACAGATTTTAACTTTTCTGCCAATTTAACTTCAAGTCTGATTGCATTAGGCTGGGTTTTCTCAGATTTATTTTAGTTATTTGGCCTGCAAAGACCAAAGGGATTTAATTTTACATTTTGTTAGTTTAGGCTGCCTTTTTGTTGCTATCTTAGAAGCTTAGAAATGTTTTCTCATCAGCCAAATACTTTGTCTTAACTAAGGAATGAGGCAGTTCCAAAGTTCTTACTACTAGTATAAAGATAAGAGAAGCATTTACCTTTGCTTGCCAGATATTCACTTCAAAAAAATCATGGGCTTGACCAAGAATCAACCTGTTGAAGTACAGTGGTGATTGTAGGTGCTTTTTTGTTTGGCTATTCTGTTTCAACACAAAACTGACCTAGAATACAGTAAGCCCTAACTGGATCAGCTCTTCCGATGGAGTATGAAGATCATCCAGGTGTCTGGTTGTCAACATTATGGGCAAGGTGTTATTTTATTTGTCTTCTGTGGAAAGGCATTAACAAGCTCTTCCTAACTTTGGACCATGCTCCCCAATTTCATTTTGGTGGTTCCCTGCCTACCTTTGTATTGATAATATAATACGAAGTCCAACCCCCCCCCCCCCCCATCTTAGCATGCCTTGGCTTAAACTCTGACTCTTACAGAAAGGCACTTACCTCTTAATAGGCAGCCATACTTCAGCCAGTTTGATAAATGCAAATTTTTTTTTTTTTAAGAAAAACCCTAACAAATCAGATAAGGTCATAAATCAGACAAACTGCACAAAAGAGATGAAACGAAAGCTTTCCTGGGAGAGGAAGTGATGTCCATGAGAAAGCTGGACTGAGCCTTACAAAAGCATGGCCCTTCTCTCTCATAATGCATTCCTCTTATGAGCACAGTAGGTCTGCTTCTGATCCAGCCACTGGGGTGCTCCTAAGGCAGTGTCCAAGAGCCAGGAGGGCAGCTTTTGACAGCAGGAAAAGTCATTCTGGGAGAGTCCAGTCGTCCTGTTAGCGGAGGCTGCTGCTGCTGCTGGCCTGAGAGCTGCCCATACCTGGGTGGTCTGGACTGTGCCGGTTCTGGGGAAGACAAAGCAGGAGCACAAGAACAACGAGGAAGTAGCCTTGGAGTGGAAGGGAAAACAGAGCAACCTGCCCTGAGTTTTCAGTGTTGGGTCCAACCTGAAGCTAAGGACTCTACCTAGGACAGGGGGGAGACATGAGGGAAACTCACGGGGCTACAGCAACAGGCCCCTATTTTACCTTCTTTTTCTTCTTCTCTTTCTTCTTCCTTTTTCGTTCAGGATCCTCTTCTTTTTTCTTTTTCTTTTTCTTGTGATCTGAATCAGATGGCGTTTCTGTTGGAGACATTAGGTGCCTATCAACTGCCGAGCTCAAAATCCTCTCCTGCTAGAACTCTGCAGATACAGGAAAACCCCTAGTGATTGGCAACTGCTTTTGTTCAAATGGCCAGAGAGGATATGGAGGCACTGCTAAGGTCCCTGTCCCAAATCCTACCTGCCCAGAAAACCTCAGAACATCAATTTCTTCTTTCAGGAGAATTTGGGAGTCCAGGACTCTGTAAAGAACTTTTTTTTCCCCCTGAGGATGGGTGGACCAGATTCAGAACATGAGGTTTTTGGCTTTGAATAGAATGGCTTCTTACCTGGGGGGACGGGATCCTGGGTGCGGCTCTGTTTGTGCTTGTGCTTATTCTTCTTCTTGGGAGGCTGAATGTGCATCAGACGACATTGCTCCGGCAACTGAAGGAACCAAAGGAAGGTCAGGGTGAGTGGAGGGAGCAAAGCCCCTGCTCGCCATTGTTCTGCACCGTAAATTAGGAAGGAACAGACTTGGACAGAAAAACTACCTCCACGCCTTTCAGACCTCCCCATTTGCCTCCTTCCTCCCCAAGCGGGGACTCACCGGGCCGGTGTGGAGGCGGAATCCAGCCAGCATGGTCCCTGTGATCGGATTGAAAGAGCCACCAAGAATAGGGGGCTTCTCAATGAGGGAGCGGAGGCTGCTGTTATCATGGGAGCCTGGCAGATCAATCATCCCGGGCAGGTCGGGCAGGAAGTTACTCAGCTTCTCTTTCACTTTCTTCCCGCAGAACTTATTATAGGCGTGTTCCAGGTTGTAGTGTGTGATCAGGTTGGTGCTGCCCGTCAGCTCCGTGCTGCCTAGGGAACGCAGGGAAAATAATAAAACGTATTTAAGTCAGCCACATAATGTTTATTACATTTATATAACACTTTATACTTTTCAGTATGTGTTCATTTGAACCGTATAAAAAAATTCAATGTATTTAAGATGTTATCACATTCCATTGATAAGAGACAACCCTAGCCAAGTAGCTAAATTGGTTGGATTGTCATCACCATATACCAAGGTTGTGGGTTCAATCTCTGGTCAGGGCACATATAAGAAATCAACTAATGAATACATAAAAAAGTGGAACAGCAAATCAGTGTTTCTCCCTCCCCAACTCTCATCCTATCTAATAAAAGAGTAATATGCAAGTTGACCAGCATTCCAACACACAAGATGGCTGCCCCCAAATGGATACAAGATGGCCACCACAAGATGGCCAGCAGGGGAGGGCACTTGGGAGGGACCAGGCCTGCAAGGGAGGGTAGCTGGGGGTGAGCAGGCTGGCAGGCAGAGGAGGGAAGTTGGGGGCGACAGGGCCTGCAGGGAAGGGCAGCTAGGGGGGGATCGAGGCCTGCAGAGAAGGGCAGTGAGGAGGGATCCAGGCCTACAGAGAAGGGCAGTTGGGGGGACCAGGCCTGCAGGGGAGGGCAGTTAGGTGTAATTGGGCTGGCATCAATCAGGCTGGCAGTGGAGTGGTTAGGGCTGATCAGGCTGGCAGGCAGAAGCAGTTAGGGGTAACCAGGCATGCACCGGGCCTCTAGTCAATAAAAATAAAAACACACTGTTAATGGTAGGAGACAGTGCCAGAGTACCTCTGCTCATAACTTGGAATTGCCTTTGACCATTATAGTATTCTGATTTCATCCCCCCCTCTTTGTTGGCTCTCCTCCTTCCAGGTGGTTATGCTCAAGACTCAGGTGAGAAGATACTGCCTTTTCTGAACTTTAAGTTAAGAGTTATTCTAACTTTGTCAGTTCTATGAACATGACTTAAAATCTCTCTTCCCAGCCCTGACTCCTCTCCTGAAAACTAATCTTGCATTTCCAATCTCCTCTTAGTCCAGGGGTGGGGAACCTTTTTCTGCCAAGGGTCTTTTAGATATTCATAACACTATTCGAGGGCCATACAAAATTATCAACTTAAAAATTAGCCTGCTATAACATTTAGTTTACTCACCCATCATGCCTTGTCAGAGCTAGACCAAATGATTTTGAGAATCTTAAACAACCCATGGGCCAGATGTTCCTCACCTCTGTGACTTAGTCAATTCTATGTAGATACTATGGCTTTTCATTTATTGATTGATTTTAGAGAAAGGAGGGGGATGAGACAGACAGAGAAAGATACTTGTTGTTCTACTTATTTGTGTATCCACTAGTGGCCCAGTGCATGAAAAAAATTCATGCATTGGGGGGGGGGGTGTCCCTCACCCCAGCTTGCACACTCTCCAATTGGGACATCCTTCTCACAATCTGGGACTGCTGGCTCCTAACCGCTCACCTGCCTGCCTGCCTGCCTACCTGATAGCCCCTAACTGCCCTCCCCTGCTGGCCTGATCTCATCCCCAACTGCCTCTGCCTGCTTGATCACCCCTAACTGCCCTCCCCTGCTGGCCTGGTCTTGCTCCCAACTGCCCTCCCCTGCCGGCCTGGTTGCTCCTAAATGCCCTCCCTTGCCGCTTGATCTTGCCCCCAATTGCCCTCCCTTGCTGGCCTGATTTTGCCCCCAACTACCCTCCCCTGCTGACCTGGTTGTCCCCAACTACCCTCCCCTGCTGACCTGATCTTTCCCCCAACAGCCCTCCCCTGCCAGCCTGATTGCCCTTAACTGCCCTCCCTTGCTGGCCTGATCTCACCCCCAACTGCTCTCCTCTGCCTGCCTGATCGCCCCTAACTACCTCTGCCTACCTAATGGACCTTAACTTCCCTCCTCAGCTGGCTTGATCTCACCTCCCAACTGCCCTCCCATGCAGGGCTGACTCACCAACTGCCCTCTCCTGCCTGCCAATTTGGTTTTGACTGGTCAATTTCTATGCCAGTCAGTGCCACAAAGCTCCGCCTCCTAGGTAGTCATTGGCTCCTCACAGTTCACCTAGATTTGGTTCTGATTGATTTCTATGCCAGTCAGCGTCTCTGGGCCTATCTCCAGGCCTGATCAGAGAGGCAGGGATGATCATCAGCAACTGTGGAGGCCTGGAGAGAGACAGAGGTGCAGCTGCTAGCAAAGCCCAAAGAGAAAGAGAGAGGCAGTGGCTGATCAACAGCTGCCACAGAGGCTGCGGATCAGACCCTCCTCTCTCTTCGGGCCTCTCTCCAGGCCTGATCACAGCCTCCGGGGTAGTCAGTACTGGGTCACCATGGCAACCCAGCACTGACTGCAGACTGACTTCCGGTGTTCAGTGGAGCCTTTGTTTGGCTGTTGCGGGTGGTTTTAGATATTAGGTTTGGTTGATTTTTGTATATGCCTTGACCAAGGATTGAACTTTGGCATATGTGGATAATGTGCCAACCAACTGAGCTACCCAGCCACAATACATGGTACCTCCCATTCTCTAGATATTTTTAGAAGCAGTACTCATAAGTTTAAAAAAATCTTCAATGATTTCCTATAACCCTCAGGAAAGACCTCAAAATTCTTTCGGCACTCATGGTTAAACACTGTATTATAACTTAGCTTTGGGACCTAGTCAACCATTAGACCCCTATGCAAAATTTCTGACCCATCCAAATGGCTCTCCATCATATCCCGAGAAAAACAAAAAACACCTCTCACTGTGTTTCCTCTTAGGAAAACTGACCTAATTATAGGAAAAGTCTGCCTAATATTCTTCAATAATATAAATTCATTAAGGTCTAGCTCAAGTGACAACTTATTCTTTGCTCTCATTTTCGATCTTTTCAAAACCACCACATAGTTATGTGAGGCATGACCACCAAATAATGAGACTGGCCTTGACAAGAAATATGGTCACCATCCTTAAACTACACACTTTGCATCCCTAAGTAAAAAAAAGCTTAAAAACAAGGACCAGATTTATTAATCTTGTTCCTCTTCTCACCATATGTCCTCCCCTCTACTTCCTACACACACATTTGCCCAAAATATGTATTCAATATCTGTCAACTGACAGGTAAAATCAGAATAGGTAAGGTTAGTTGGAAGACATCAACCAATAACTAACCAAAGGAAAGTTCTATGCTTCAACCGCTCTATGCTTCAGTTTTCTTTCAACTATAAAATGCAGGTAACAATGCCTACCTCAGGGGGCTGTCCTATATACTGTTACATATATAACTGCGTTGTGAACTTCAAATTACCGTACCAATATCCATTATTATTTCCCTCAACTCTTTTTTATCTTTTAAAAATAGATTTTATTGATTTTTTACAGAGAGGAAGGGAGAGGGATAGAGAGCCAGAAACATCGATGAGAGAGAAACATCGACCAGCTGCCTCCTGCACACTCCCAACCAGGGATGTGCCCGCAACCAAGGTACAAGCCCTTGCCCGGAATCGAACCTGGGACCCTTAACTCCGCAGGCCGACGCTCTACCCACTGAGCCAAACCGCTTTCGGCTTCCCTCAACTCTTGATGGAGCAGAACTTGGGGTGAACTAAAGGCCATTTTGGAGCCTTAACATGTCTCAAATGACTCGTGATCTCCATCTCCTCAAACTTGTTACACGGAGGCCTTTCAACTTAGAGCGCCCGGGTACCCGGCACGAGTTGCCTAGGTTACCCTGCACCTCCGCTGGGCCGCCAAGAATCACGCCCACCACCCCCTCGTTACCGCCTGATTGGCTGACTTGGGCCAGGCCTGGCACTCACCGGGCAGTTCCCGCATCAGGTAGAAAGGACCGCAACCAGCTGCCGACTTGTCCGCACCGGGCGGGGCGGCGGCCGCGGCGGGGGGCGGAGCCGTGCCGGGCCCCGCGCCTGGAGGAGGCGGCGGCGGGGGTGGAGGTTTGCCTGGTCCGAAGCCGAGTGCGGTTGGGGGCGGAGGTGGGTCGGCCTGAGCTCCGAACAGCGCCGTGAAATTCTCCATCTTTCCTCCTGCCCCAGCGCTATCCCGGTGTCTGGCGCTAGTGGTTTTCATTGGACGACCCTCCCCCGGCGTACCGCCCTCTTCCTCCGCGAGCCGCTTGTCATTGGTTGCCTCGGGACCTGCCTACCTGGTTCCGGCAGCCACTTCCGTCGCTTTACGAGTACGTACCGGAAGTACTCTCTAACCTCCGTCCCCTGGCACCGTCGCATAGCGAATGAAATGACTTAAGTGAATAAGCGACAGCTAGATTGACCAATAAGGTATCACATGCCTTTTTTTTAGTGCGTCCCTGCCGTAGCGTCCAATCAGAAATCTACGTTTGGCCCTGGAGGCGGTGCTTCCAGCTCCCGGCCCACTGGCAGTCTCAATGGTGGGAGAGGCGGGGCCAGGCCCAGCGACGCCCGAGAGCGGCCAGTGCCGCCGGCCGAGAAGATGGCGGTCCTGGCGCCCCTGATTGCACTGGTGTATTCAGTGCCGCGCCTCTCACGATGGCTGGCCCGACCTTACTACCTCCTTTCAGCCCTGCTCTCCGCTGCCTTCCTACTCGTGAGGAAGCTGCCCCCGCTCTGTCACACCCTCCCCACGCAACGCGAAGACGGCAACCCGTGTGACTTTGACTGGGTGAGCGACCCCCGCCTTAGCTAGGACCCCGCGACCTTGACGGCCCCCCTCTCTCCGAGGTTGCATCCTGGGGGCCCGAAACGGACTTACCATTAAAGTGTAGAGCCTGGACCGTTAATCGATGTTGAATTAAGGTGGTCCAAAGGGTTCGCCTGCACAACAGCCTTACTCAAACTCTACGTGCGTGTGCACAGTCACTAGCACACGTACCTGCTGCTCGTAGTAGGTAAAGCCGCTCAAGGAGCCTTTGAGATAAGCCAGTAGGAGTGTGCCCGTTTAATTGGTGGAGAAGTTGATCTCGGCGTGATTAGGAGGCTTGTCCAAGGTCACACAATTAGGACTTGAAACCATGCTCCTGGCCATATTACCTACATACCATCCATTTCTTTAAAACAAAAAAACTTTATTGATTTTTTTTTTTTTTTTTTTTTTTTTACAGAGGGGAAGGGAGAGGGATAGAGAGTTAGAAACATCGATGAGAGAGAATCATTGATCAGCTGCCTCCTGCACACCCCCTACTGGGGATGTGCCCGCAACCAAGGTACATGCCCTTGACCAGAATGGAACCTCGGGACCCTCTCAGTCCGCAGGCTGACGCTCTATCTACTGAGCCAAATCAGTCAGGCACCATCCACTTCTTAATACACACTATATGCTAGGAACTATGCTGCATTCGGAGGATGGAAATTGTTACACCAATTGAAAGGGAATTGTGACAGATACATCATAAATGATCCCAAGCCTCTTGCTGTATACTTCCTGAGTAGGGGTGCAGGGGTCACCCAGACAAATCAGTTGAAGAAGCTCTGTGCCCTCTGCTGTATAGCAGCATCTGTTTCTGAGGAAGGAGGGCCATCCTGAGTTTTGATCTTTTTTCCAAAAATGAGTCTTGGCCTTTACCAGAGCCCACTCCCTTACTTTTATCCTCCATCCCTTGTTAACTCTTTAATATTTCCTCTGTCCTTTCCCAGACCATACTATTAATTAGCTTAAGTTTAGCCATGTTACTCCAAAAGATCCTATTTTTATCTGATATCCTCCTATACCACTTTCACCAAAATGGGACTGAAAAATATCATATTAGTAAATATTTTACTAAAGAGGTGGCTTAAAACTCTGACTTATAGTATCTTTAATAAAGAATAGTAAAATTATGGAGAAATGACTAGTCAGAAGTTTTAGACTTCCAAAGGCGACTTAGAAGATAAACTAATGGTATATAAAGGCTAGTATCTTTTTAAAAATATATTTTATTGGGGGGGGCAATGATAAGCTATGTATACAGATAATACCTTAATAAAAAAAAAAAATATATATTTTATTGATTTTTTACAGAGAGGAAGAGGGAGGGATAGAGAGTTAGAAACATAGATGAGAGAGAATAATTGATCAGCTGCCTCTTGCACACCCCCTACTGGGGATGTGCCCGCAACCAAAGTACATGCCCTTGACCGGAATCGAACCCGGGACCTTTCAGTCCGCAGTCCCACGCTCTATCCATTGAGCCAAACCGGTTTCGGCAAGGCTAGTATCTTATCTAATAAAAGAGTAATATGCAAGTTGATGTTACTCCAACACACAAGATGGCCAGCTTGGGGAGGGCAGTTGGGAGGACCCAGCCTGCAGGGGAGGGCAATTGGGGGGACTAGGCCTGCAAGGAAGAGCAGTTAGAGATCAAGCCTGCAGGGGAGGGCAGTTGGGGATGACTGGGCTGGCAGGGAGGGCAGTTGGGGGTGACTGGGCTGGCAGGGAGGGCAGTTGGGGGTGACTGGGCTGGCAGGGAGGGCAGTTGGGGGTGACTGGGCTGGCAGGGAGGGCAGTTGGGGGTGACTGGGCTGGCAGGGAGGGCAGTTGGGGGTGACTGGGCTGGCAGGGAGGGCAGTTGGGGGTGACTGGGCTGGCAGGGAGGGCAGTTGGGGACCAGGCCTGCAAGGGAGGGCAGTTAGGGGCTAACAGGCTGGCAGGGGAAGGCAGTTAGGAGTTACCAGGCTGGCAGGGGAGGACAGTTCCGGGCAATGGGGTGGCAGGGGAGCAGTTTGGTGTTGATCAGATTGGCAGGGGAGTGGATAGGGGGTGATTAGGCTAGCAGGCAGAAGCAGTTAGGGGCAATCAGGCAGGCAGGGGAGCAGTTGGGAGCCAGCAGTCCTGTATTGTGAGAGGGATGTCCAACTGCCCATTGGGACCGGGCCTATATGGGCAGTTGGACATCTCTCGAGGGGTCCCAGATTGGAGAGGGTGCAGGCTGGGCCGAGGGACAACCTCCCCCCCCCCCCCCCAGGTGTATGAAGTTCGTGCACTGGGCCTCTAGTATTATATAAACTCCTCTGGTGCTGTCTTCAGGCTGATAGGGATTAAGGTTCTCTCCCTTGATTAACTGTTGCCCTTCCTGGTAGAGTGGGTTATGTCTTGTTTTTAGACAAATAGGTTGGGCTTTTTTTGGTATTTAGTTGTTCTCACTTGCCTTCATGCTCAAAAAAATCCTTCAGCCAAAGTGGCATGTGTTGGGGTGTCATATTCTGCTATCATTCACTATCCTCTCAACTTATGTGCACGTTTGAAAATGTCCATAATAAAAAAAAGTGTAAAAACAATGAGCAAACAAGCAGAACAATCAATCAGAAGGGTTCTGCTGCCCTAACCAGTTGGGCTCGGTGGTCATAGTGTCAGCCTGCAGACTGAAGGGTCCCAAGTTCGATTCCAATCAAGGGCATGTACCTTGTTTGCAAGCACATACCCAGTAGGGGGTGTGCAGGAGGCAGCTGATCAATGTTTCTCTCTCATCGATGTTTCTGACTCTATCCCTCTCCCTTCCTCTCTGTAAAAAAATCAATTAAAAATAGGGGGGGGGGGGAGTTCTGCTTCATATAGTTAGTCTGGAATCCAGTCTCATACTGTCTTCAACTTATGGACTTAAGGTCATCCCAGCTTCATCCAGACAGCAGATGAAGAGAGACCTGGAATGCAATGACACACCCTTTCTTATTGTCTGTGTGCATCAGTAACACATCACTTCCATTTGCATTCTATTCAGGAGTGCTCGTCACACAGTTCTACCTAGATGTAAGGAGACAGAGAGTGTAGCTGCAGTTTGCCCAGGAAGAAAAGGAAATAATCAAAGTATACATAGATAGTCTTTGCTATAGAGCCAGAATATTTCTGTTGGTCCTATTGTTGGTCTCCTGATTGACCACAGTTCCCTTTTTAAATCCATCTTTCCACAATTTTAAATCTCAATTCTAACCAATTTCTTTTTTTAAATTCTCCCCCAAGGATATTTTTCCATTGGTTTCCAAGGAGAGTAGAAGAGAGATGGAAAGACAAATATCAACGTGAGAAAAACATGCCTCCTGCATGAGGTCTAACCAGGGCCCAGGCCAGGGAGGAGCATGCAACCCAGATATTAGTGCATGCCCTTGACCAGAATCGAACCTGGGACCCTTTGGTCCGTCCGCCAAAACTCTCCACTGAGCCAAACCAGTTCGGGCTCTTTTTTTTTCCTTCTTTTTTTCTTTTTTTAAATTGATTTCAGAGAGGAAGAGAAAGATAGAACCATCAATGATAAGAGCTAATCATTGATTGACCTCCTGCACCCCTCACACTGGGGTGAAGCCCACAACCCAGGCATGTGCCCTGACTGGGAATCAAACTGTGACCTCCTGGTTCATAGGTTGATATTCAACCACTGAGCCACACTGGTTGGGCTCATTTTCATTCGGGAAAACGCTTCCTCATTTCTGCTCAGGTATATGTAGTAAGGTCTGTCATCTTCCCACTTTGCATAGTCATTTCTAAATACAGTAAGTTACTTTTTGTTGGAAATTTGAGGTTAACAACCTAAGTGTCTCCCAGTTGTAAGTCATAGTTGATTGGTTCTGTCTGACGTGTATTTGCCCCCTGTACTATAAACAGAAAGGTAAGAAAGGCCTCAGACCATCCAATTCATAGTTTCCCTCCTCCCATGCTTTCTCTCACATGGTCATTGTTATTCTTCATTGCAGTTGTTACTCTTTCAAATTACTTGTTTCTTTGTCTTGCTTATTGTCTTTCCCACTTTGCTCACATGGAGCTTACATTCTGGAATGTGGGAAAGAACTGTAAGCCGAGGTCACCGCAAAGGGCTTTGGGGAGCTCTGAAATACCTCCTTCAGGTTTCAGATCATATTACAGGTGCATGGTTATTACTGTGACAATTAGATGAAGAGGAGTAATTTAACTTGAGCAAAACCAAATAAAGTAAATAACCATATATTGTATGAATGTAATATTACAAGAAAGTCTCCCCGGAAAAGTTTCATTTTCCCAGGGTCACAGAATTGGTTGCAATTTCTCACAGTTTTATTCCATGTTATACTTTATACAACTGTTTTATATCCATTACCATTTAATCTTTACAATAGCATTTTGAGGAAGATGTTGTTCAATGGAGGAAACCAAAGCTCAGCAGTTGATTCGCTGAAAGGCACCAGTCAGGTGGTGGCGGGGTTAGATCTTCTGACTGGTGATTTTCCCACTGCGCCTCAGCGTAGTTACTTATTGTTACCACTCCTCCTTTGGATCTCTGTTGGGTTTTGTTCCTTATTGGCTCCTTTACCCACCCAAATTATCTCTGCTGATGGCATTTCTGCCACTTTGATTCTGTTGCAGAGAGAAATAGAGATCCTGATGTTTCTCAGTGCCATCGTGATGATGAAGAACCGCAGGTCCAGTAAGTTAGCCTGTCTCTCTGTCTCCCAAGGGTAGGCCTAAAGCCCTTCGGAGTTGTTTTCACTCATGTTATGAGAGTACATTATTTACTGTACCAGCCCCTCGTTCCATGCCAACTTTGGTCTTGGACTTTTGTTCCTTTCCCCCCTCTCCCATTTCAAAGTGTTCCAGGAAGAGGGACAAAGACTGGGATATAGGAGCTTGCCACCTCGCCTGACCCGTGCCGTCTTTGTGTTTCAGTCACTGTGGAGCAACATATAGGCAACATCTTCATGTTCAGTAAAGTGGCCAATGCAATTCTCTTCTTCCGCCTGGATATTCGCATGGGCCTGCTCTACATCACACTCTGCATAGGTAAGGAGACTACACGACTTGGTTGGAACCAAACTCAAGCCAGTTTCTCCATAGTCGTCTTCCAGCTCTGTTCCTAATTACGTGTGTAGCTCAGACGGTGTGACTGTACAGAGGCTTTATTTTAAGAGGAAGGAAATGTCAGGGGTCTGTATACGCCGACAAAGTGTGTTCTTTGGTGCTTGAAGTCTTTGATTTGGTTTGAAAATAAATCCTTGTCCAAGGCCTTATCTGTTTCCTTCAGCATATATTTTTTGTGTGTCTAGTGTTCCTGATGACGTGCAAGCCCCCCTTGTACATGGGCCCTGAGTACATCAAGTACTTCAATGATAAAACCATTGATGTGAGTGATCCTCCTCCTTCCTGTTTCTTGGGTCTACGGCGGGTAATTTTGTAGTTGTGCACCTTGCTCACTAGGAGGAGCAGCTGTGCTTCAGAATGGAAGTCAAGGATTTTTGCTTCCTCGTGGGAGCTAAGGGAGGCCGAGAGGGGAAGCCCTGATGAGGAATTAAGATGCTAAGGTCTGAACCTTTCCAGGAGCCCGCGTGATCCAGCTCACTGTTTCTTCCCTGTGTGTGGCAGGAAGAGCTGGAGCGGGACAAGAGGGTCACCTGGATTGTGGAGTTCTTTGCCAATTGGTCTAATGACTGCCAATCATTTGCTCCGATCTACGCTGACCTCTCCCTCAAGTGAGTGGTGCAAAGGGGGGGATGATGGGAATTGAGAGGCTGTACTTTCCCTCTCATTGTGTGTTGTTTTTTTTTTTTTTTTTTTTTTTTGGCCTTGATTTTTGAACATTGCAACCAAAGGCATTTCCCCAAATAGCTGTATTTCTACTTCCCTTGATCCATTCTTTCTTCTCACACTATGTTAAATAATGTATCCTTCTCAGGTACAACTGTACAGGGCTCAATTTTGGGAAGGTGGATGTTGGACGCTACACTGATGTTAGTAAACGGTACGTAAGGGCCTGAGTGGAGGCTGTAAACGGGATCACGTTGAGTGACGTATACAGATTGGTTTACAGAGTACTTTCTGGGTCCTGCAGGTACAAAGTGAGCACGTCTCCCCTCACCAAGCAGCTTCCTACCCTGATCCTGTTCCAAGGTGGCAAGGAAGTCATGCGGCGGCCGCAGATTGATAAGAAAGGACGAGCTGTCTCTTGGACTTTCTCTGAGGTACAGGAAAGAGTGGGCAGGTGGTTTGGAGAAGCATATGGGACAGTATGTGGTCTTTGAGGCCCAACCTGGGTTTGATTCCTGGCTCTATCACTTACCCACAATGTGGACTAGTTATTAGATCTCATTCATGAATTCACTCAGCAAATTTATATTATGCTTCTCTTGCTAGTACTGGGGAATTATTAAAGATTCAGTCTTAAAGGACCTGTATTTATAGTCTGTAGACCCTAGGTTCCTTAGCAGTAAATTAGTAAATACCTAGCTCATAGTGTTGTTTTGCAGATTACATTATTATGTAGTTATAATTCTTGGTATAGCACATAATAGGTGCTTAAATATTAGTTGACTTTTGAGTGCCCGTAAAAGAGTTTTAGGTTAGATTTCTGTGCTTTGCTTCCTCTTTTCCAAAACTGTGCCTAAATACTTCTTATTTCCCAGACTCTGAACTCTCCCCCGCTCCTCAACCTTGACCTCTGCATCTCCTTTGTGCAGGAGAATGTGATCCGAGAATTCAGCTTGAATGAACTGTATCAGCGGGCCAAGAAGCAGTGGAAGACTGGAGATAATAATACTCCCGAGGAGCAGCCTGTGGCCTCAACGTCCACAGCAGTGCCAGATGGGGAAAGCAAGAAGGACAAATAGGTCACCTGCCTTGTTAGTGCTTCCTTCTGGTCAATCCCAGGCACCTTTGCAGCCCTGCCCCTTCTGTAACAACAGCCTTGCCTGAGTGAGGTCCGCCTTTTATTTATGGTGTCCCTGTTGGGCTGTGCCCGGGTGATGCAGGGTGCTGCTTCTGGTTTTAAAGAGGCATCCAGGGAATTGACAGGCACACTCCTGTGGCCAGCTATTTCACGGGAGGAAGGGAGAGATCTCACATAGTGGAAGAGGAAATGCGTTCTCTCCAAGCTTGGAGTGCTGCCCTCCACTCACACATCTCCACCATGTTGTTTTCCAGTATTCCTTACTGGACTTACTTTTACCGTAGGTTGAACCCTAACATGAGATGCCGGGGTACAGAGTCTGCCCTAAAATTTTTTCCTCAAGGACCCTGGCTTGATCTTGCCCTTCGTTAAAAATAAACCTAATTTTGTTACTCGTCCCCAGGACAAACCTTTAACCACAATATGGAGGTTGGGGGAAGGGGAGACCTTCCTTTATGGGGTGGGGCCTGGAAGAGAGCCCTAGGGCAGGATTGGGGCTTCACTGACCTTCCTACCTACTCACCCACACCCAGTGGATGGTTTTCCATAATAAAGACACTGGGATTCCCTTTTGTTTGCGCCTCTGTGTATTGAAAAGCCAGGCAACTGCAAAGGAATTGCTTAATTTCTTAGTAACTTCAAAGGCCATTTCTCATTAGTTTCACCGTATACCAGTCCTTGGTACCCAGGATTGGGGAGAGTTGGGGGCGAACAGTGTCTTTAAATCCAGAGTTGGGGTCGCACCCCGTTAAGATTGTAGACTTGGCTCGGGATAGGTCCTCGGGAAGAGGTTTTAATTGCGGGGTGGTGGGGTGTCCGAGTCCATTATGACTTTAGCCGCTCGTGAGGTTTCGGTTAAAGAAAAACCTGAAACAGGATTGATTTTGGCGCCACCTAGTCCCTGCCCCTGCCCCTGCGGTGCCTCATGAAGTCACTAAGCAGATTTAATGAGGCGCCGGCGGTGGGTCCGGCGCTCCCCGGCCCGGCGTGCGGGGTGGGCGTGCCCGGAGGCCCCGCCCCGGGCCTCGTGCGCCACGCTTTCCGGCGCGGGGGGGACGTTTTGTTCGGGAGCGGAGCCTGGGCCTGCGGTTTGGAGCTTGCCGAGGGGCTGTCCGCTGCTCCGCGGCCGCGTCCCCACCCTGCTCCCGGGCGGGTTCCATGGCGTCCCGCGGGAGGAAGCGGAGGGCCGAGGCGGCGGCGGGCCCGGCCGCGGAGAAGCAGGAGAAGCTGGCCGGCGGCCCGGAGGCGGTGCAGGCGGCGGCGGTCGTCATCGAGCATTGGTGAGGCCGGGGTCCGGGCGAGGGGGGCGGGGGCGCGGCACCCGGCGCCCCATCCTCACCCTCCTCGTCTCCTAGCACCAGCTGACGCGTGTACGGGCGCCACGCCGCGGCGCTGAGCCAGGCGCTGCGCCTCGCGGCCCCGGAGCTCCCGGTGCAGGTGAACCCCGCCAAGCCGCGGCGGGGCAGCTTCGAGGTGACGCTGCTGCGCCCGGACGGCCGCGGTGAGTGGGGCCCGGGGCTGGAGCAGGGGAAGGGCGGTCTCAGCGGGGGAGGTGGTGACGCCGCTTCTCCGGTCCTCCCCCAGGTGTGGAGCTCTGGACTGGGCTTAAGAAGGGGCCCCCCCGCAAACTCAAGTTCCCCGAGCCGCAGGAAGTCGTAGAGAAGCTGAAGAAGTACCTGCCGTAGGGAGGCCGGGGCCGGAATCCTCCTGCTGAGGTTTGAAATGGGGGCGACGCGGTCTAGGGAGGGGTGGGGTGATCTTGCTGTGGCTGTTTTCGAAGCAACTCTGTTACCCCGCATTTCACAGAGGAGCTACATTCCCCCCCCCCCCCCCCAACTCTTTAACTGTTCTCAGTATTTCCTCTATTGGGAATACCTCTTTCCCTTTACATTGGTAGGAGAAACTGAAATCAGCATTTTTGTTGTGTTTTTATTTACTGTGTTCTATCTAGTGTGCTCTTTATTAATTCTAGGTTTTACTTCATAATCTAAGTTCTAAGACTTGGCTCAAAGACAATGTAAATGATTTGTAGAAATGCAATCTATGTCTTTTGAAGGTACAGTTAAGCATTGTCCTGAGGGTATGGGCCGGTTTTGTAAAGTATCTCATTTTCCACACCCCTGGTGGCGAGTGTTTTGAATCTTTGAAGTGGATTGTAAAGCCTACCAGTACCCTCATTTATGAGTTAAGCAAAATCACTGACACGTGTTTATTTGCATGGGTTGTGATTCCCCCATTTACACAAATCTTTGTGTAACTTCATGCATACCTACCCCAACCCCCTTGTGTTGCTCCTAGTAGGGTCTTTCTATTAATAGTCCCATATGGTAACACTTCATGTCTGTACTCTTAGTCACTTAAATTTGTCGTTTTCCTATCTAGTGTGCTTTCACAGGTCATAGGTATGTGCCTCATAACCTTGAGATGTGGGAGGAGCGGGCAATCCTTGAGCTCTGAGTCTTTGGGTTCAAGGATGGAGGAACACGCCTTCCGGCTATATGATTGCCTAGATCAGTGATCAGCAAACTGTGGCTTCAGAGCCGCAGCTTGTTGCTCTGCTGAGTTTGCCAACCACTTCGTAAGGTATTACCCTTACCCAGAAGTTTTGGCTTCAGATTAAAGACATTAACACATTATTAAAATGTTTAAGTGTTTTTCCCTAAGGCAGTGGTCAGCAAACTCAGTCTACAGCCGCATGTGGCTCTCGAGCCCCAGTTTGCCGACCATTGGGCAATAGATCTCTAACATTTTTTTCTCTCTTGTTTTCACAGCTTTCTGTTTCTGGTGATGTTGGAACATTTATGACGGGACATGGCCAAACTTCAGTTATGTGCCTGAAGCTATAGTTTCTTCTGCAGAACTGATGGTTCAGTTGTGAGGCAACACTCTAGTAAGGCATTGAAAAGTTCTTGGATTTGGTTTAATAAAAGTTGAAATAAAGTACTTGACTAATAAAGAAAAACTTAATTATATGGTAAGGGATAAAAGCCAGCCTTATGGGATTGGTCGCCTTTGCGGGTTTCATAAATAAGTCCCACTAGCAGGTGCTGGACAGTGTCCACACTCCCATACACTGTGTTCCACTCCAGCGCCACTTCACGTCCTTTGGAACATTTTCTCTGACACAACCACTGCAGAGGATGTACTTAATTTTTCCTGAACTCACTGTCTCAACCTGGGAGGCCTGGCCTTGGCTGTTACCTATGAAACACTAGAGTTGGAGACCTCATAGTTTTCTATTCTACTTATTTGTTACTTTAAATTAGGTTATAAGGAACAAAGAAGGTTTAAGTTCATAATTTTCTACCCATGGTACTAAATTTCTGCCCAGCTCCCAAAACCTGGGGAGGGGAGTGTCTGCCTCTTGTGCTAAGAGGGCAGACATGTGCTAGCCTCTGCCAATACAATACCACTTCTGCTAGCCAACATTTCCCGTCCTCCCAGTGCCCCTAAACTGCCTTCCCTATCCACTAGGTTAGTATGTCTACCTCTGTTTCGGACTCTGAGGAAGGGTCTGGCCACACGGAGGGAATGCCGGTAGGTACTAGCTTCCCCTCTGATGCCCAGTCTACCACATCAATCTCTTCCTCTTCAGGGCTGCCGGAAGCCGAGTCTAACAGCTCCGAGTTGCTAAGCACCTCCCTGCCTGGTTCTGGGGCGGGGTACAGCACCTCTTCCATGGTTAGGGATACTTTGAGCCCTGTCTCTACCCAGTTAGAACAGGGGGGGAGGAGGTCCCCATAGGATCTTTGGGGAAGGTCAAGGGAGCCAATGTGGAGAAGTTTGTCCCTCTGACCATCCAGTGGCTTGGAACTGGTAATTTCTTGGTCTTGAGTCCAAGAGTGGCCTCCAGAAAGCACCTCCCCTTCACTAATCTTAGAGGGCGTGACAAGGGGGCTGAAGGATTCAATGGTCTCTTTGTTCTCGCCAACAGGTTCCTTCTCTAGTCCAGTTAGCTCTCTGGGCCAGAGTTCCATGTCTGGTAAATACCATTCCTCCCCTTCCATCCAGTTCTTTCCCGTTTCTGTCAGGTGATAACTCGGGGTCCTGCAGCCCTCAGCTTCGGGACTCTCCAGGGATACTGTAGGGTGCTCAATGTCCGAGCCGCACAGCATGAAGTCCAGGATCTCCTCCAGCTCGTTGGTGGCAGCAACGCTTGTGATTCGGTACTCCTCGGCTTCGCAGGGCTGCTCCAGCAGAGCCGTGTCAAACGCGTAGGACTCTGTGCAGTCAATACTGAAACCAGGTTCCTTCCCTACCAGCTCTGGGCTGGATCCAAACTCGGACTTCACCACTTGGTGGTCTGGGGAGCGGCTAGCAGAGAGCAGAATGTCCTGTAGCTTACAGGACACGGGGGAGTCCTGACACAGGTCCACTCCAGCTGATGCCATTTCGAGCTGGTTACCTGAGGGTGGCTGAAGTCCTGGAGGCTCTTCTGAGTCTCCGGGCTCTGGGACATGAGGGCTCTCTTTAGAGGTTTTGAGGGGAGATTCCTGTACCACCTCCCAGCAGGTCCCATTGACAGTCTTCCTAAGCTTCACTCTCCCCACCTGCCCCTCTTCTGCGGAGTCTGAGTTCGGTGCCCTGACTTCAGGGCTCCATTTCTTATTCCCACCCATCTTCCCAAGTCCAGATGGGCTTGCGGTGCTCTGTAGAGGACTAGCTCTCCCAGGTGTGTGCTTGTCCTCCAGCACCTCTTTATTTATACTCTTTTGTCTCCAGAGACGCCGGCCAGGGGCAGCCGGCACTGCACTGGATCCACTTAAAATGCTGGAAGGCTTGGATATAAAGACATCGGGTGACAGCTTTGAACGACTCAGCCTGATCTTTCTGGGCAATAGTCGCTTATCCACAGAGGGATACAAGCTGGGTGGGGAAAGCTCTGTAGGGCCAAGGGCAGGGTCGCTCTTGTTTTCTTTAGATCCCTGGCCATGGCTGGATGGCAAAGAGCTTGCTTCTTCCGGAGCTGGGCAGGCTCTGGCCTTCCTCTTGAGCAGAAGGGTGCCAGATAAGTTCCCTGCATTCTGTCGGCTGCTCTTGTCCTGGGGCCCCTCGTCCTTCCCTGACAACTTGAGTCTCACTGCCCCAAGAGGACAAGGAGTCTGCGTCACAGGCAGTGGAGTGGGGCAGTGGCTGGATGCCACCACCCTGGCAGAGATCGGTGCCGCACTTGGAGGGTGTAAGCACTCCCTGTTCAGCCTTCGGCCCTGAGGGGCCTTGACTAACTTCCCCGCCTCTAGCTGAAGGGATTCTAGCTCAGATATGCGGAGCTGACGGGCAGCAGAAAGCACATCTTGGGCTTCTTCCAGAGACACTTCCATTTCTGAGGTGTACAGGAAGTCCACCAGCTTCCTAAGTGTGGTGATCTTCAGGCCCCCCAGCTCCAGCACCACCTTACACCCCTGAGCCGGCCTCTCCTGCTCCAGGCGCTCTGTGAAGAAGGGGCTGCAGGCGGACAGGATGCAGCAGTGGGCTGGGACTACCTCACCTGGAGGGAAACCCAAACACTCGGTTATCTCGTGCAGGCTGGCATGTTCATGAGCTAAGCACAGATACTACTACTGAAATGAGTTGCTCCTCTCAATTTCCCTCCATGGAAGTTCAAGTAGAAGGAAAAATACGTCCCTTTTGCCTTCCTGGAACCTTGAGCTATTTATTACCTAGCTAAGAATTAGTTTGGACATTACTTTTTTCAAAAAGCCTTCCCCCACTCTATCCCATGTCTAGGTTTGGTGTTCCTGAACACAGGTGTTCTGCAGCTATCATAGCACTTAGCAATCTGTACCGTCCACCTTCACTAAATGTAAGGACCGCCGTCTTACTGCAGTATACCCAATGTTTGACAGAGTAGGATCTAGTACTTGCTAAATAAATTTTTGTGACTTACACGAATGTAAAAAAGTTATAGAAGCTGAATTGGAATCTAATAAGAAGGGCATGACCTTTGGATATGTACACTCAGCTCAATTCTCTCCTGAGCTCTATCTACTGCTTAACAGGCAGTGGTCTGTCCTGGACCACCTTCTCACTTTATGGGCACTTCCTGGGTAATATCTCCAATGGCTTCAAATACCAAAGGCTTGCTGATGACGCCACCAAAAGTGTTTATTTCAAAATAAAGTATCACATTCACCCAGTTGTTCAAACCTGAGCACTTGAAGTTATCTTTGATTCTTTGTTCTCTCTTACCTACTGCATTTAATTAAACAATTTAAAAAATTTTGTTTTCAGAAAATAAGGGAGAGGGAGAGAGAGAAACATCAATGATGAGAATCATTGATCGCCTGCTTCCTGCATGCCCCTTACTGGGGATTGAGCCTGCAACCCAGGCATGTGCCCTTGACCAGAATTGAACCTGGGACCCTTCAGTCTGCAGGTCAATGCTCTATCCACTGAACCACACCAATTAGGGCTAAGCATTAATTTTTTAAAAGCAAGTCATTTTTGAGTCATTATTTGCCAAGTATTATTCTAAGGGTTTTTACCAGTATTCATTTAGTCTTCACCAGACCCCTATGAAGTAGCTTTGTTATTATTGATGAATAAATTTTCACATATTTAAATATGTGCCTACAATTATATGGTTAGTAAGTGGCAAAAAATAGATTTGTACTGGGAGTTGGGGAGTGGGGCTGATTACAGAATCTAGACTCAACTGCAAGAAGTGTTAAAAATTCTTCATTCTCTATCTTAGTTCAGGCCACTATCCCCTCTCTTCTGGATTACAAAACAGCCTTCTATCTGGCCCCATAAGTAATCCAATAATTCTTAATGCAGCTTGAGTGCTGTTTCTAAAAGTAGGTATCTGATCATGACCACCTTAAAACCTATAAATACAATTCCCAATATTCTGAGGACAAGAGCTACTTCTTTTATGTAACACTTCAGACCTCACATGGCTGTTGCTAATTTCTCTAGTAATATTTCTGGTCACTTCCTGTAGTCTGCACTCTAGCCATATGGAGCCACTCACAAATCACTGGTCACATTTCTAATTCTCTGTATATTCTGTTCTCTTTGGGGAAAATCTTTCCTCACTTCCTCCTACTTCTGTTTGCTCTTCAGACCTCAATATAGGGGTTACTTCCTCCAAGAAAATCTTCCTAATCCCCATTCCCCAAACTCAAGCCTGTAAAAGATGTTTCTATATCAGCCAATAGTTACCCCGATTTATCATACTACACAGTTACCCTCACTCCCATGGAATGCCTGCCCCTCCTGCTCCTACCTGAATACACTGGTTGTTTGAGTGTCTCCTTTAAGTGACTTCTTCTCAAGGAAGGACTTTTATCTTTACATGTACTGTATGCCCATGCAGTATAGTGCACTAGCATACAATAGGTAATAACTTTTTTTTTGTTTATTCTGAATTAAGGAATGAATCCCAACTCTGCACTTGCTGAACAGGCAAGCCACTTAATTCTCTGGGCTTCAGTTAATTTACCTTATATATAACATTATTTCACAAGGCTGTTAGACATACTGTAGAATATATACTATATAACGTGTAGAGTGCTATACAATACTGGTTGTCAAAATCCTTTTCTGTAAATGAAACCACTGAGCTCCAGAGAAATGAAGTTACTTGCCCATTTCTGTTAATAAAAAGCTAGAATGTAAACTGACTCCTAGTATTGGGCCTTTCCCAGGCTCAACCTCATGGTGATTTAACATATAAATATAAAGGGAAGAGGTGGAAATAAGGTATATATACACAGGGGTGACCAAAAGCTGGTTTACAATTGTGAGTATGCCAAACACGGCTTAGTTTTTTGTTTTTTAAATATATTTTATTGATTTTTTACAGAGAGGAAAGGAGAGGGACAGAGAGCCAGAAACAGATGAGAGAGAAACTGACCAGCTGCCTCCTGCACACACCCCACCGGAGATGTGCCCACAACCAATGCACATGCCCTTGACAGGAACCGAACCCAGGACCCCCAATCTGCAGGCCAACACTCTATCCACTGAGTCAAACCGGTCTCAGCACACAGCTTAGTTTTATATTATTTTCTAGAGGCCTGGTGCATGATTTGTACACGGGATGGTGCGGGGATGGAGGGGGGAGAAAGGGAACCCTTAACCTGGCCTGCGCCCTCTTGCAATCCAGGACCCCTTGGCGGATATCCGATTGCCGGTTTAGGCCCAATCCCCACAGACCAGTTTGGCTGCGGGAATCAAGCCTAAACCCACAGCTGGGCATCCCCTGAGGGATGTAGCAGTGCACCAAGTGGCAGGTGGCCAGGGAGGAGCCTGAGCCAGAGCTGGGTGCCACACTCACACTCATCCTGGCCTGCTGCCCTGTCTCTGCTGCTTGCTGCTCAGTAGCGCTGCTGCAGCTGCTCTCACCAGCTGTGAGCCTAGCTTCTGGCTGAGTGGTGCTCCCCCTGTGGGAATGCACTGACCACCAGGGGGCAGCTCTTGCGTTGCCCCCTGGTGGTCAGTGCACATAGTAAACTGGTCGACCAGTCATAACAGTCATTTAGGTTTTTATATATATAGATTCTTGTGTTATATGTTTTTCTGTATGAACAACTGTAAGCCTACTTTTGCCCACTTCTGTATTTTAGGTCAAACAACAATAAAAACCATAAATTTGAAGACAAGAATAAAAAAAGCAACAGACTGGCAAGAAAATAGGAAACTGTAATAGCATCACCTAATATATTAAAAGCATTTTTCTGAGTGCTTTACATATGTTAACGCAATATTCACAACCATCCCATTATGATATTATCCAAGTTTTATAGAATTTCTACACTTAAAGAAACTTTACAATTAACTACTATTATTATATTTTGGTTAATCCTCACCTGAGGATATTCTTCCATTTATCTTTCAGAGAGAGTGGAAGGGAAGGAAAGACAGAAACACATTGATTGGTTGCCTCCTATACATGGGCCAGGGAGGGAAATATATGCCCTTGACCAGAATTGAATCGGGGACCCTTTGATCTACAGGCTGATGCTCTATCCACTCAAACTGGGTAGGGCTAATTTAATTTTTTAACAGAAAAAGTGCAGTTTGATTTTCACACTTGCAAATATAACTGTCCTAGAAAACAAAAAGCTCTTTAACAAATAACTTACAGTGCTCAAAGGCAAGAATACTTTTTTTTTTCTGGTTTTGTTCTTTTCCTGGTTCTAAAGTCTTTATCTTATTCTATGGTGAGTTTTCAAATGAGTCCTTAGTACAGTAAGTTCTCAATGTCGTTGATAGGTTTAAAGAAACTGGAACTTTAAGCAAAATGACTATAAAGAAACAAATTTTACCATAGGCTAATTATGTAAACAAGAATTAAGTTTCTATAGCATATTTTTGGTCACAAAAGTGTCACCAAGCTATTAAATAAAGAACCAAAACACAATATTAAACATTGTAATAAATATGAGGTATATGCACAGTTAAGAATCCTATCTAACAAAGAGTGAATATGCAAATTGACCATCACTCTGCCAAAGATGGCGGCACCCAGTCTTCTTAGCCCTGCTGAAATCTCCCAGTCCTGAGAGGGCAGCCACTGAGAGCGGACAGCGTGAGCAGTCTGGCGGAATGCTTGCTTTGTGACCACGGCAAGCGTTCCACCCCAACAGCGGAGGGCCTCTAGGCAGCGGGCACAGGATGGTTGGGAGGGGGGGGGGAGGGACTTGCATCATTGCCCCGGCAACGAGGCAAGCATTCTGCGCTCAGCCACGGAGGTTCTCTGGCCAGGCTGGGCACAGAACACTTGTGTCATTGCAGGCCAGGCTGAGGAACCCCCACCCCATGCATGAATTTTGTGCACCGGGCCTCTAATGATTAATAAAAGCATGTCAGATAATTATTTTCAACCTGTTTATTCTACTTTAGGGTTGTAGGTGGCCAAAGCCTATAAGACAGCTCAAGGCAGGAATCAACCGTGGACAAACACCCTTCCCTTATAGGGTGCCCTCACAGACATACTCTTATACCCACTCAGGCTGGGACAACTCAGACATGCTAATTCACCTAACATACACATCTTTGGGATGTGGAAGGAAACTAGCAACGGGGCATGGGGAGAAAGTGCAAAATCCACACAGACAGTGGCCTAGCTGGGAATCAGTTTTATTTTCTTTATTAATGTTGTAATGAAGCAACATTGAACAAGACAATGTTATCTGAGGACCTGCCGCAGTCTCTTACCTTCTGCCTGCAGAAGGACATCACAGAATACCCCACTCTGTTGCTGGTGATACAGCTGCAGAAAAGCCAACCGGAGGAAGCGGGAATTTCTATATATGATTTTGGGACTGGCAGGAGAACACATGTTGGTCTATTAATAAACCTAGGTTTTCACAGATCAGATTCCTGTGGATAAAAGGACATACATTTCAGAACTATGCTTATACCTTTTTCTGTCTTTGAAATGGCAGGAAAATTTGAAAGTTGAGGACCCATAGCCCAGAAATTGTGCCAAGGTATTTCAAGAAAGATTATCATAGTTGTTTCATGAGGGAGATACACGATAAGTCTCAATCTGAATCTCAGGTAAATAACCTAACTTCGAGTATCACTTTTCTCATCTATGAAATGGAACTGATAACTGTAGTTACCTCTTAGGGTTTTTAAAAAATATATATATATATTTTATTGATTTTTTACAGAGAGGAAGGGAGAGGGAGAGAGTTAGAAACATCGATGAGAGAGAAACATCAATCAGCTGCCTCTTGCACACCCCCTACTGGGGATGTGTCCGTAACCAAGGTACATGCCCTTGACCGGAATCGAACCTGGGACCCTTCAGTCTGCAGCCCGACGCTCCATCTATCCACTGAGCCAAACCGGTTTCGGCATTAGGATTGTTTTAAAGATTAAATGAGTTAATGCAGGTAAAATCACTTAGTCTATGAGTGCCTGGCACATATAACTATTGCTCCCAAATGGTAGCTGTTATCCTTGAAATTTCCTCATTTACAGTATCTATAGTTCTGACTACTCATATTCTTCCTGAGCATCACACTCCAGAGTTACCTGGGTATAATCCTCAACTTAACATTTAAGAAACAATATGAATATAAAATTCTCTAGCAAGTGTATATACATCTTTTCTCTGAGCTCACTCTACCACACTAACCAGCAGAGGGTGCACAGTAAAGAAAAAGCTGCTGGAGTTGGTGCGAAGGTCCGGCACAGAAATTAGGACATTACCTCCTGGTTCAGATGTTCCTGATTAAAGCGAGCCTGATTCCATTTGGCAAAGAATCTGGCCTTTAGGTTTGTCAGTCCAGTTGATTGCCTGGCTAACAATGGACAGGGATAATCAAGCTTTCTACCCCAACCAACACAAACTGGATACTCTGACTTCAGGCTAACTACATTTCCAGCGTTTTGCCCTGAACCCCTTATACTTACTGCACGGCTGGTGTTCCTCTCCTGGCATGCAGTTTTCTGTATCAGGTGGCACTGATGATCAGAAGAGCTAACATCAAACTATCAGGAAAGAAGTAAAAAAGTAAATTAAGAAAGGGTAGGTTCGATACGGATCCAGCCAGAGATGCGGATGGAGGAAGCTGGCAGCTGTTGCAAGGGCCCAAGCTGAGGCCCCGGGGAAGCTTCCCAACCCACCAGCTCCCGCTTTGCCCCCTGCCCCAACCTGAACGAGCTCTGCAGGAGCAGTTGCCCCTGCTGTCTTCTCTGTGCTCGCTTCCTCCCGGGGCCCAGCCTCGCCACGGGAGGGTTATCCAAGAAGGCAGCCCAGGGGGGCGAGTGGCCTGAGGTTCCTCTCCCCGCCCGGAAAACCAAGGGAATCGGAGTGGGCGTAACAAGCAGGGCTTCGGGGAAAGGCCCTGCAAAGCTGGGCGCCCAGGTGCCCTGGCCCAACTCCTTCCACGGGAGATTCCTTCACGCAAAGGTTTCTGGGAATAGAGTGTGGGGATCCCGGAGGCCCGAATTCAGGGCTCACCCTCACCGCCAGCGATGGCCGCGCGGCGTTTGCAGCCAGCCTCCGTCTCTCTGGCGTCCTCTTCCTGCGGGGCACCCCCCTGCACGGGGAGGCGAGGACCGCGGCCACGCGCGCCGGGCCCCACGCACCTCGCGCTGCTGCCCTCGCGCACATGCGTCACGACGTCCTCCCTGCGCCCCAGCTCTCGGGTGTAGCCTGCCGGGAGACATCATCCCATTGGCCAGAGGTTTCTGGGCCAGCCAATCACAGGCGGAGGAGCACTTTGGCGGGAGGTGAAGTCTCGAGGTAGTTGAGCGCTGCTGGGGGGAGAAGGTCGGGCGCGAGAAGTGGGGTCGGGGGAGTTCTGGTGGTAGCCAGGTCGGAGGAGTTCTGATGGTAGCCGGCTGCTCCCTCATCGCTGGGCGAACACCCCGAAACACCCAGGGTCTGGACGCTCCAGTTGGGCAGGGCCCGGAGCCCCTGAAGGAGACTTCCGGGGACTCTCCTTAGGACGAGTTGCAAATGGCGGCCGCCCTGTTGAGATCGCTGCAGGCGTAATGGAGGCAAGAGGCCCTTGACGCGGCTCTCCTCACGTGTCGCCCCCGAATCTCTCTCACCGGGACATCTGCTAAGGCCAGGAAGGATGTTACTGAGCTACTTTCCGAGTTCAGATTTCCCCCAGATTCCACCTCGGCTCCCAATCTTGGCGGACTGCTGACGAGGGAGGGTTGTAGGGACTTCCCGTCTGGAGTGGCCTGCGGGGTCCTTCCAGACCCGGTTTGGGTAGAACACTTCCTGACGGGAAAAAACAAAACAAAACTGTTTTCAGGGATGATAGGAAAAAATGAAATGATTTCAAATGCATAAGCCTTGATCGAGAATTGCCAGCCCACATTATCAGCCCGAACAGTGTGGGTCCTGGCCCGGGGCGCGCTAGGCCCGGTTCCTAGCTTCGGTCGGTCGGTCGGATGTCACGTGATGCCCCGCGCTGCACGGAAGTGGGTGAATCCAGAGCCATCGGTGACGGAGTGAGATGCATTAAAACGGAGCAGCCCCTGCTGAGGCCGACCGGAGGCAGGGAAGGAGGACGCCTAAGAGAAGGGGACAGGACGCGGAGGGGTGAGTGGGAAGTACAGTACCTTCAGATACGTCTTTATTGAGGATTTGAGGTAGTTGACTGAACTATTGGGGAGGTGGCTGAGTATCTATCTCCAAGTCAGGTAATATTTTCCCTGGTTTGAGGTTTCTGCTCTTAAGATAGAAAAAGAAAGGAGAACAGGAGACATTTTTGGTTGCAGTTGCCCTATTTTGAAGAGGAAACAGTTCATGAAAGGACATAACACTTAATAGAAGGATAGGTTTTAGATCGGCATGTAGATACACAAAAAAAGCAAGCAACCCCCCCTACCCCCCCTGAAAAAAAAAAAAGGAAACAGAAGGCAGAACAATATTTGTGTGTTGTTTTTTTTTTTTACAGGTTTGAATGTTTTTATGTTAACATTATGGATGATTAGAGTTGGAGTTATTGGTGTGAACACATAGTTTTTTAGTTGATAGAGGGAGATATGAAAATACAGATGTAAGTACATGCATACATACAATGTTTGTTTATGGCATTTGTTAGTGTGGAATCAGGATGGGGTTACGCAGTGGAGTACCAGTCCGGTTTTAGCCGATTCTATGGAGTTCTGTAACAAAAATGTAAATGTTCTACCCCCTCATGAGTATACTGTTATCAGGATTAGTAGAGAGACTTCTTGATGTTTTAAAAATCCAATACCATTATAGTTAAATTATCTATTAGTAGAATTTCTAAAGGGAATGTTAAATGGCCATCCTACCTAGAGCTTCAAAAATGACAAACTTGAGCCCTGGTCAGTTTGGATGGAGCATTGGCCTGGGGACTGGAGGATCCCGGGTTTGGTTCCAGTTGAGGGCATGTACCTTGGTGCGGGCACATCCCTAGTTGGGGGTGTGCAGGAGGCAGCTGATCAATGTTTCTCTCTCGTGGATGTTTCTAGCTCTCTTTCCCTCTCCCTTCCTCTCTGTAAAGGATCAATAAGAATATATTTTTAAAAATGACAAACTTTGGATGGTAATGTGTAGCCACCAGAGGGTAGAAAGGGGTAAAAATATTTTGTTTTCCTCTGTACAGGTACCCAGTGTTTTTTTTGGAATTGATTTTTTTTTTTCATTTTTTCTTGGCATTTGTAGTTTTAGTCTATTTTATTTTAAAAAATATTTTTATTGAATTTAGAGAGGAAGGGATAGAAACATTAATGAAGAGAGAATCATCAGTCAAGCTGCCTTCTGCATGCCTCCTACTGGGGATCAAACCAGCAACCTAGGCTTGTGTCTCTACTGGGAATTGAACCAGGACCTCCTCCACTGAGCCACACTGGCTGGGCTGGTTTTAATCTATTTTAGAAGTAGAGTCATCACAGCACAGCACGCTGAACCATATGTGAAGAATTAAAAAAAAGTATTTAAAAAAATATTGATTTTAGCTGAAACTGGTTTGGCTCTGTGGATAGAGCGTCGGCCTGCGGACTGAAAGGTCCCAGGTTCTATTCCGGTCAAGGGCATGTACCTTGGTTGTGGGCACATCTCCAGTGGGGGGGTGTGCAGGAGGCAGCTGATTGATGACTCTCTCTCATCGATGTTTCTAACTCTCTATCCCTCTCTCTTCCTCTGTAAAAAATCAATTAAAAATATTGATTTTAGAGAGGAAGGGAGAGGGAGAGTTAAATATTGATTTAAAAATATATGTTTTATTGATTTTCTACAGAGAGGAAGGAAGAGGGATAGAGAGCTAGAAATATCGACGAGACAGAAACATTGACCAACTGCCTCCTGCATACCCCCTACCGGGGATATGCCTATAACCAATGTGCCCTTGATCAGAATCGAACCTGGGACCTTTCAGTCCCCAGACCGACGCTCTATCCACTGAGCCAAACTGGTTTCGGCTAAATATTGATTTTTTACAGAGAGGAAGGGAGAGGGAGAGAGAGTTAGAAACATCGATCAGTGGATAGAGCGTCAGAGTTATAAAACTGACCACTGAATGTAATACTCCATGCATACAGAAAAAAAAAAAAAAGGAGAGGGGAAAACACAAACAAAAACAACACTCTCTAAACATATCCTCAATCCATTGACTTCTCTCCATTTTTACTTCTACCACTGTAGTGACTGCTTAACACCATCACTTGACCTTCAAACTAATTTCCTTGCTTTTACTTTTGTTCTCTTTTCAATCCATTTGTCACATAGATAGCCTGAACTTTTAAAAAATGTGAGTTAGAACTTACCATTCTGGTGTTTAAAACTCTCATAGGTTTTCCCTTAGAATAAAATTAAAACTACTTTCTCTAGCCTATAGGAGCCTTCATATTCTGATTCCTGCCCACCCCTCCCTCCTCATTTGCAACAACTCTGCTGGATCCAGTGTGTTTCAACTCCACACTTCAGAGCTTTGGCATTAGGAGTTATCATTGTTCCTATCTTCTCATGGTTGGCTGCTTGTTACCATTCAGATTTCAACTTAAATGTCACCTCTCCAGAGAGTTTGTCCCAGACATACAATCTAAACCAGATCACAAGTCCTAGCCAGTTTGGCTCAGTAGATAGAGCATCAGCCTGGCTTCAATTTCCGTCAAGGGCACATACCTGGTGGCAGGCTTCTCCCTGGCCCAGGCCCTGGGTGGGGCTCATGCAGGAGGCAGCCAATTGATGTGCTTCTCTCACATTGATATTTCTCTGTCTTTCCCTCTCTCTTCCACTCTCTCTAAAAATCAATGGGAAAATATCCACGGGTGAGGATGAAAAAAAAAAAAAAGTAAAATAATAAAACAGACCACAAGTTGACTGGCTTGTTTTGCTCAGTGGTTGAGCATTGACCCATGACTTTGATTCCTGGTTGGGTCACATGCCTGGGTTTTGATCTTGATCCCCAGTAGGGGGCATGCAAGAGGCAGCAGATCTATGATTCTCTCTCTCTCTCTCTCTCTCTCTCTCTCTCTCTCTCTCTTTGAAATTAATAAAAAATATTTAAAACAGACCAAAAGTCATTCTCATCAGACTCTGAAATCTCTGTATAATCTTCCATCTGGCACTTCCCTTATTAACCTCCCTTCTCCACCCCCCTACTGGAATGTAAGCTTACTGAGAGCAGGAAATGTGTCTATCTCGTTATTCTTGACATTTACTGGTTCATGGTAGGTGCTTAAAATAATTAAAATTAGTCATTTTATTTTATTTTTTAAATATTTTTTATTGATTTTTTTACTGAGAGGAAGAGAGAGGGATAGAGAGTTAGAAACATCGATGAGAGAGAATCATCGATCAGCTGCCTCTTGCACTACTGGGATGTGCCTGCAACCCAGGAACATGCCCTTGACCGGAATCGGACCTGGGACCTTTCAGTCCGCAGGCTGATGCTCTATCCACTGAGCCAAATCGTTTTTGGCAGTCTTTATTATTTATTTATTATTATTTTAAAATATTTTTTATTGATTTTTTTATAGAGAGGGATAGAAAGTTAGAAACATCGATGAGAGAGAGAGACGTCAATCAGCTGCCTCCTGCACACCTCCTACTGGGGATGTGCCTGCAACCAGGGTTCATGCCCTTGACCGGAATTGAACCTGGGACCCTTCAGTCCACAGGCTGATGCTCTTCCATTGAGCCAAACTGGTCAGGGCTAGTCTTTTTATTTTTATAAATTGAGTGTAAACAGTTCTTCCTTAGTGCATATTAATCCTTGATAGGTTTTTTTTTGAAGATAGCTGTTTCATATTTAAATCGTAATAACTTTTTCACCATTGAGTTATCTTTAAAAATGTTTTATATATAATTATATATATATATACACTAGTGGCCCAAAATTCATGCACAGTTGGGAATGTCCCTCAGCCTGGCCTGCAACCCCTCCAATCTGGGACCCCTTGGGGGAGGTCTGACTGCCAGTTTAGGCCCAATCCCACTCTGAGACTGCTGGCTCCTAACTGTTCACCTGCCTGCCTGATTACCCCTAACCACCCTGTCTGCTGGCCTGCTCGCCCCCAACTGCCCCCTGCCAGTCTGATCACCCCCAACTGCTCTCCTCTTCTGGCCTCATCACCCCTAACCTCTTCTGCCTTGGCCCCACCACCATGGCTTTGTCTGGAAGGAGGTCCGGAAGGTTTCCTGGAAGGTCTCCTGGTCTAATTAGCATATTACCCTTTTATTAGTGTAGATAGAGGCCTGGTGCACAGGTGGGGGCTGGCAGGTCTGCCCTGAAGGGGGTTCCGTATCAGGGTGGGGGTCCCCTTAGGGAGCAGGGCTGGCCTGTGCTAGGGGCCTGGGGTGGTTTGCAGGCCAGCAGTGCCCCCATTGGGGTGGAGAGTCCCCATTTGGGATGGTGCTGGCCTGGGTAGGGGCTGGGGCAGTTTGCAGGTTGGCCACGCCCCCTTCAGGGTGGGGGGCATTGCCAGTCTGGACGAGGGGCTGAGGGCTATTTGGGGGCAGTTTGCAGGCTAGCCAAGCCCCCAGCTTTGTCTGGAAGGACGTCCGGAAGGTCTCCTGGTCTAATTAGTGTATTTCTCTTTTATTAGTATAGATATTTTACATATATTTTTATTGATTTTAGAGAGGAAGAGAGAGGGAGAGAGATAGAAACATGAATGATAAGAGAGAATCGTTGATTGGAGTCTCCTGCAAGTCCCTCTGTGGGGATAGAGCCTATAATCTGGGCATGCCCCCTCACTGGGAATTGAGCTGTGACCTCCTGGCTCATATGTTGACGCTCAATCACTGAGCCACACCGGCTGGGCTATATTTTGAATATAATCTACAGATACATTAATATTAAATGACTTGTCCAGGATTACATAAGTAGTAAGCCAAGAGACTTTATTCACTCATTCATCTGTTGATATAAAGCTAAGCTCTTGGGATATACCAGTACTAGAAAGACACTGTTCATGCGTTCATGGAATTTATCTTCTCTTGGGGAAAGATGGGAAAATACACACACACACACACACACACACACACACACACAAATAGGAAGGCAAAACACTTTCAAGTTGTTAGTGGTGGTATGAGGAAACAAGGCCAATCAATTTCTAGAAAATCATACAATATTTAGAATATGGTTCTGATCTAGGAACCCATGAAATCAACAAACATTTCTGTGCTGATTGTTTTCCTTTGGCAATTACCTTTGGCTTTTGAACTTGCTGTGGAGGAGCAGGAATAGATGGAAAGTAGAGTTAGAAGATGTGATAAGGTAATAGGAGATGATTCTTAGATAATGAGAGCTAAAGTCTGTTCATTCTAGTTTGTTTAAAGCCCATCAAACAAGTGCTGTGATGCCTGTTTGGTCTTCTAGCACTTCTCAGGCATTCTTTTGGGCACTTTAGACCAAATATGAAGGTTTATGGGACTATATATCGAACATTGGGTGAATTATGGCTAGCAACATATTAAGATAACTGAGAAAAAGAATACCTGTATAATCCTCTTTACTTTCTAGGACAAGTGTAATAAGAGAATGTATGAGCTAGAAGCTTGAAATTCACAATGCAAATTTTCTTGATGTGAGACTTACTTTTCCTTACACATGCTGTTACCTTCTGTAACTGTATTGCTTGTTTATTGGATTCCATTTATTCTGTCCCTCAAACCCACATTATTTTAATTTGGGGACAAATGGGAAGACAGTGATTTTTCTCAACAATCCAATGGATTCAGCTTCCTTCTAGTTGAAAGTATAGACATTAAAAATTGTTTAAGTCGAGGCATTTATTTTTTTCTAATTAGCTCTCATGCAGTTAAACCAAAACAGTGAATCTGTAAGGTTACCTCAGATATCCTCTATCATCCCATTCAGTATAAAACGGTCCTATTTTTAGGATTTCTCTCTCCCTCGCTCCCAGTCTCCCTTTGGGAAAATGCTTTGGGGCAGAAAGCAACAAATCAAATAGCAGCAGGCAAATGAAATCAGCTCTTTTTCCTCACCCGGAAAGGAAGGGAGAAGGGAGCAAGTGCCTCACCCTCAAAGAGAACCGACTCCTAGGCATGCCCTGCTATGAAGCCTTTGGGCCCCCAGAGCCCCGCGGTGACTCCTCGGAGACTGTACAGTTTTCACTTTAAATATAAATATATATATAAAACTTCCCCGTCTCTCTCCTCCTCTCTCTCTCCTTTTTTTTTTTAATTTCCTATAATGAAGTTTCCTATTGGATAAATTCTGCTCCCTGATTTATGCCTGGCTCCTATTGGAAGTTCTCAGGGACTGACATCACTTAGGAAAGCGAGGGGGTAGGGCTGCCAGATCAGTTTGTCACCACCCAGGCTCCCTAGCCTTTGGCTGGGTGCAACTTCCATTTTAGGTGTTGGATCTGAGGGAAAAAAAAGAGGGAGAGAAAGAAGACCAGGAAAGATCCTAAAAGGAGGAAGAGGTGGCGAAAAAATCAACTACCTTGCTGGATTTGTCTTTCTCAACACATTGACGAAGCCTTGGGTTTCTTTCTTAAAGGACTGGTTTACAGAAGACATTTGAGGTGTGTGCCTTTTAAAAAATGTGTATTCAGACGGGTGAAGGAGGAAAACCCAAATCGAATTTTTGCCTTACGGTAACCAGAGGGAATTTAAAAATGAGAGAGTCTGCTATGCTGATGGGTGACTTCTAAGCAATTACTAATTTTTCTTCCTACTTTGGGGGAATTTAATTCTATTTTTTAAAGGTAAAATATTCAAGATTCAGAAACAAACTTCTAGGTCTCTCTAATAGAGGTGAATAGATTCAGAGGGGTGAGAGCAACTCCATAAGTTTACATTTTGGTGTGTTCTTAGATTTTATATATTTTTCTGGATTAAGCTAACAAACTTGTGTTTTCAGAGCCCAAACCAAAGGTTGGTTTTTTTTTTTTTCTTGGCATTTTGCTTGTGGGTTGGGAAAGGAATTTCGTCTGGGTCGGAAGCTGGTTATACATATGCTACTTCATGTGTTTCAAAACTTTTCTTTCCCTTTTATCATTAGATTTGTGGAAGTGGAAAGTTGCTGGGAGCTTTGCAGCTTAAACGGTGGTGTTTTTCTCCCACAGAGAGTTTGAACGGCCCAGATCGGTTTCAGCCCAGCTATTCCTGGGTGGATCCCTCTTACTTTCCAGGTGTGGTGGGTGGGAGCCTCACTCTCCTGCTAGACGTTGCCTCCCCGCTTTGCCTTATAAAAGAAAACAGATGGGTCCATGTTAACTGAATTGTAATCCCCTTTTCTTCTAAAACTACCTTTGATGGCCAAGACTTGTTGAAGGGTTGTATTTTCAGTCTGTAAATACGATAGTATTTGGTTTATGTGCTAAAAGGGATTAGGAAATCTTAATCATGCCTTTTAGTTCACCTGAGAAAAGTGGCAACACACCTGAAAATATTTTCAGCTTTATGCTTTCTTAAAGGGCCATGGATTAAATATAAAAATTAAATGGTTAGGCTAAGTTTCTTAGCCGCTAAGAGAAAATATACCGTGCATACAAAACTTCGGTGTTTAGAATGGATTTAAGAAAGCACAAGGGGAATTCTTATTTTAAACCAAACAAAGTTCTTTTTTGGAGGTAAGTTTTTGTTTGCTGTGAAATTAGAAATCTGTAAGAGCTAAAGACTGCTTTCAAATCTTATACTTGATTTTAAGATTTGTTTGTTTTTGTAGATATGTTCTTGTAAAAATACTGATTCTAGATAATTATATAGCCAACTCATCAGTAGCTGAAAACTGAGTGTTCTCTTCCTTTTCCTTTTGAAAATGCGAATCAGTCTGAAAATTTTTGCTGGATTAGGTGCTGCCCTAATTGTAAAAAGAAGGGCCTTAATATGTAAACTGCTCATTAGCTTTAAACTTATATGTCTGTAACCTCTGATTTTTGTGCCCACGCACACCCCCCCCCCCCCCCCCCCCCCGCCAATTCTTTTTAGACTATAGTACTTCCTCGTATTTCTTTTCTAGAACTGAGAGTATTTTTTGCAGGATGATTTCATCCTTATGAGGTTGTGGCTTCATAGGAAACAACTTTGTTCCTCCTTTTAATGTAACCTGCAAGGGCTACAGTAAGATTTTTCATGTCTGGATCTCATAATTATAGCAAGTGCAGTTAAAAAGAAAGAAAAAAAGACAATGTCTACGATCTGTTGGGCTCTAGTTCTTATTTGATATTTTCCAATTTATCTTTCAAACGTTCTCTCTGTGTTGACTTCAGCCTAGGGAGGTTTCTTGGTGGATCTTTGAAGGGTTGGTCACATTGCTGCCAGAGTGTCGGTTTCCTACTCAACCTTTAGGGGGAGGGACGAGGGAATCTGAAGGAGGAGTACAAAGGCAGTTTGAAAATAGGTTCTGGATGACTGAATGGTGGTGATTTGGGTCCAGCTTTAAATACTGGGCTTTGTGTAACTGCAGTGAGCATCCTAGTTAACTGTCGTCCAGGACTATTGCCACGAACTGAGGCATTGTTTTAACTGGTATGTACTATAGAGCCTTTGGGATGATAAAATGGAAGATTGTCTTTTACCTCACCTCTCTTAGTTCTTTCAGGAAATAATAAGGGGTACAAATAAGTAAATCTTTAAATTTTGGTTTTGCTCATCATTTTGGTTTTGGGATAAGAAATGACAAATAAGTATGAGTTATGCAGATTTTTCTCTCGTTGTTTGACTCCCATGTACTGTTGGTTTCTTTGTTACATGACTAAGGTATAGTCTGTGTTCCAGGTGAGGGTCTCTTGTGGGTGGTTGGAGTTGTAGTGTCTTTCTTAGGGTTCCAATTGTGGAGAGTCAGAAGGGCTAGGACATGTTCTTTCAGCTATTATAAGAATTGGGACTATTGGAAATCTTAAAAAAATAAAATAAAAAGCTCCCAGTAATCGCAATTTGTCCTTAAGTTTATGAGGTAGTCGCTCTGTAGGAATGGGTGCAAATAAATTAAGCATAGATCTATTCAATTGGAATAAAGAATATTAGCTCTATATAATTTATTGCCTTCTATTTTGGTATCTGATGGCCCCCTTGTTAAATGGCAGCCCCTCTCCCGCTCTTGTTTTTTTTCTCGTGGTGCTAAGCATAAACTACTTACTTACTTTCCCACAACAAATGTTTTTGTTTTCTTAAAGAATTTGAGCCTCAGAGAAGCTGAGGTTTGCTGGAAATTTCACTGCTTGTTAGTGGCCAAGACCAGGATTAAACCCTGGCCTGACTACCTACCAAGTCCACAGCCTTAACCACTAATGCACTGCCATTCTCCAGAGAGAACAGAAAAAAGAGCCAGAACTAAAATCAGCCTTTGCTAAAGAAAAGGGTGTTTCATCTTGCCGAGGGTCAGTCCTCACTTAGATTTCTAACCTCCTCCCTATTGGAATAACATATGCAAAATATCCACTTTCCATAAAGCAATGGAGAGCAGGGTATGCTAACATGGATATTATTTCAATCTTTAGAATTGGGATCTTTCCATATGAATATCATTGCTGTCCATTTTTAAATTTACTGGAAATGCCTCAAAGTTCATTGATTATCAGTGAAATGTCTTCCAGAGAATTTTCAGGCATGTGGTTTGGAATGATACTGCCAATTTGCAGGGCAGAGGCTTCTAGCGGGTAGTTCAAATGTTATCATGCGGTATTAAAATTGTCTATTTACTTTTGTCTTTCCTTCAAGAGGATGAGCTGCTAGAATGTAGGTATTATCTTATCACTGAGATGTTCCGTAAGCCTTGGTTAAATAAGGGTCTTGATGTAAGGAGTGAGGGACCTTTGTGGGGAAGGCTGAAACAAAGTTGAAATAGGAAGCAATACCACCTAGATTAATAAAATTGAAATGTAATTTTGAAACTTTTACTCTGGTCTGTAGTTTCAATTTCAACTTTTGATTAATCTCCCATATTCCATTTTTAAGTAGTTTCTGGATATATTGAAGATTTAAAATTTAAAAATTTCTTTAATTCTGTTTCTTTCCTGAGAAAGCAGTCCAATGAATAGCATAAAACAGTAAGGGTTGCCCTGGCCAGTTTTGCTCAGTGGATAGGGTGTTGGCCTGTGGACTGAAGGGTTCCGTGTTCCCTTGTGATCAAGGGCACAGGCCTGGGTTGTGGGCGTGATCCCAGTAGAGGGCGTGCAGAAGGCAGCTGATCAATGATTCGCTCTCATCATTGACGTTTCTATCTCTCTCTGTTTCCCTTCTCTGAAATCAATAAAAATATACATGGAAAAAAAGTAAGGGTCTTCATCAGTTCATTTCATAATGTAGACAACTGCTAACTTCAACCATTGAAACCTTAATGTAGCCACTTCTAGGGGAGAGGAACTGCTTTCAGCCATGTCAGAAGTGAGTGGTTTTTATACTTGTTGATAAGAACCTAAAAAGCTTGGGATGGTAGTTTGAACATTAGTGTTTCAACGAAACTGTGTTTGGATATCACCGTGTTGTTGGTCACTGCTTCCATCATGAAACTTTAGGAGATTTTGTTCATAAAGTGTATTGGGAAATTTATGAGTTTAAGAACCCAAATTTTCATGTATAGTTTAGAATAAAAGTAACACGAAACTTGCCTAAAGGAATGAATTGTAGGTAATCATTCCTTTGGGTGATTTCACGTTCTCTTTTCTCAAAAAAGGGGTTTAATGCCATGAGAAGCTGAAGTAGGATTACTCTGCCCAATTCAGCTGCCTTTGAGGTTTCTAATCGAAAGCCTTGAGATAGCCTGGCAGGGAGATTGTAAGGAGGGGAAAACAACTGCTCAGGTTAGAACTAAGCTAGGGGAAATAAGGGCATGGATTTATTTGTATTTAGTTATATTGTATAATGTATTTTTGGAAGTACTTTTTCTCCCTAATTCTACTTGGCATTGTATGTTGTTGATTATTAAATATTAAGCATTGAGAACATGGCCCACATTTCTTTTAGGGTCAGTGTTTCCCATTTTTAGGGCCACTTCTCCACTGAGTCCTTCAGTGTGGGCAATTTAGATCAGGCATGTTATGGGAATATTATAAGGATTCAGAGTTTTCTTTATTTGAAAAAATTTCAAACTTATAGGAAAGTTGCAAGAATAGCACAATAACTCCTATATACCCTTTTTTCATTTAGACACCATTGTTTGATTTTTAAAATATATATGTGTTTTATTGATTTTTTACAGAGAGGAAGATAGAGAGTTAGAAACATCGATGAGAGAGAATCATCGATCAGCTGCCTCTTGCACACCCCCTACTGGGGATGTACCCACAACCAATGTAGATAGATGCCCTTGACCGGAATCGAACCCAGGACCTTTCAGTCCGCAGGCCGACACTCTATCCATTGAGCCAAACAGTTTTGGCCCATTGTTTGATTTTTAAAAAATACATTTTTATTGATTTTTTACAGAGAAGAAGGGAGAGGAGTAGAAAGCTAGAAACATCAATGAGAGAGAAACAATGATCAGCTACCTCCTACTGGGGATGTGCCCGCAACCAAGGTACATGCCCCTGACTGGAATCGAACCTGGGACCCTTCAGTCCCAGGCCGATGCTCTATCCACTGAGCCGAACCAGGTAGGGCATAGACACCATTATTGTTAACATTTGCCACAGATGCTTTATTATTCTTTATATTTTGAGCAATATGCTAACCAAACAGGAATTTTCCAATCTGAGAGTTCCATAAATATGGAGAGGTAAGGCAGCATGGCATAGTAGATGAGAGCATGGGTGCTGGAGCCAGACTGCCAGGGTTCAGTTGTTGCTCTGCCCCTTACTAGCCATGTAATATTGGGTAAATTGTTTAACTGCTCTATGCTTTGGTCTCTGTAAAATGAGGACAGTATTAACCATAGCATGGGACTGTTTTGACCATTAAATGATTTTAATATATTTCAAATTCATAGTACAGTTCCCAGCTCATGTTAATATCTTGTAAGTGCTTGCTACTGGAATGGATGCTTTGAATGAACTCAAACATAATTTGTCTTTTGGAATAAATGCCCTTTAAGGTCTTAAAACCTGAGACTTTGTAGTAGATATAGATGCTTATATTAGAGAATAAATGAGCTTCCTGGATGGATAAGCTAACTTTTTTTTAATGGGAAAATATATCTTTATTAATAGGCACGTTTGGGAGTGGTATGGGTTTGGTTGTCCAAAATAAGGATGCTGTAGGGATGAATGGATAACTTTTAATGAAATAAACTTTAAATGAGGTGTGAGTGGGAAAGAAAGGTGGCAAAGCTTGAATATTTTGCAGTAATTTCTTCAGAGACTTGGATGCTGTAGTAAAAAAGAAAAGAAAAAAGCAATACAAGTGTCTCTCATCATTTTGTATCTGTGAAAGACAGAATTCCAGCATCCTAGGGTAAACTTGAATTTTGGCAGAGAATGAATTGAAAAAACTTAGTTTGGGTTTATTACTCTTGACTTTGAACCAGATTCATTACCTTGAAGTCTCACTTGTTCAAATAGGATTTTCAAGGATAACATTCCATTATGAGTGATTGTACAGGAAGCAGTTACATGGAAATGAAGGCAGGCTTTTACTGTTCCTTTTCTTGAAATAAACCTTCCTCTTTTATATTCAAGAAACATTCTCTATTTCAATCCTTATTTATGGACATTAATAAAACAGAGAAATGTAGCAATTTTGAGTTCACCACTGCTTCCTGTGAGAATTGTGCTTATTTTCTTTTTAATATTTTTATTGATTTCAGAGAGGAAGGGAGAGGGAAAGAGAGAGATAGAAACATCAATGATGAAAGAGAATCATTGATCAGCTGCCTCCTGCACACCCCTACCGGGGATTGGGCCCACAACTTGGGCATGTACCTTCAGGTTCACAGGTTGATGCTCAATCACTGGGCCAGGCCAGCCGAATGAGAAGTGTGCTTGTTAAGAAAGAGGTCTGACGCTCTTATCTATGGAACTTGAGGCCCTGTGCATGGGGGTGGGGGTGGGGTGGGGGTTTGTGCCTCAGTCCGGCTTGCACCCTCTTGCAATCTGGGACCCTTCCGGTAGGGTCCCTAAGGCCTGGCCGGCGATCAGGGCCATCTGTATGGTGCTGCTGCCCTCCTGCCACTGGTCACCTCCCTCTGTGGGTGACAGGCATGGGGTGTGATCGCTTGGCTGGACTGGGTCTCTCTCTCTGGGGTGATCTCTGGCCAGCCCTGCACACCCACCACAGCATTGCTGGCCAGTGGCCTGGGCCTCCCTCTGTGGGGTGATCAATCATGGGGCCCCTAGATCAATTGCACTGCAGAGGAAGGCCCCGCCCCTCCCACAACCCAGCTAGGGCTCCACGACCATCACCGCACAGAGGGTGGCCAGGGCCTCCCTCTACAGGGTGATCGTGGGGCAGTGGCAGGGCCCCCCTGACCAATTGCAGGCACTCGCCTTGGCTGGCCTAGTGCCAGTGTGTCATAGCATGGTCATCCGGATGGTTAGGTCAGTTTGCATGTTATGCCGTTATTATTATAGAAGATAGTCAAACTGTGGCCTGTGGGAAATATATGTATTAGATGCAGCCATGTTTGGAAACTTCTAGGTTTCTTCCAGCCTACAGTTTTCCTTTCCTTCATTCATACTACGTAACCCATAAAACTAGTATTCTGAATAGTATTTAAACTAATTTCGATTGGTATTCCATAGCTTTCTGTCAAACTCCCCCACCCAGCACTCCACATTTTTTAACCAACTACTGATTTTCCTAGTTTTCTCCTTTTTGTTTGCTTTCCTGTTCTCTGGTGTCTCCCCTTCCTGCCCTATCTTATTTCCTTTCTTTTTTAATTTTTATTATTATTTTTTATTTTCCCTTTAGATTGTTCGTCTTTATGGCTGTTGCTTTGCCTCACTAACACTTAATATGGAAAAAGTTTCTGATTCTTTTTAAAAAAATATTTTATTGATTTTTTTTACAGAAAGGAATAGAGAGTTAGAAACATTAATAAGCTGTCGCCTGCATACCTCCTATTGGGATGTGCCCGCAACCAAAGTACGTGCTCTTGACCGGAATCGAACCTGGGACCTTTCAGTCTGAAGGCTGATGCTCTATCCACTGAGAAAAACTGGCCAAGGCTGATTTATATATATATATATATATATATATATATATATATATATATATATTGATTGATTTCAGAGAGGAAGGAAAAGGAAGAAAGAGAGATGGAAACATCATTGATAAGAGATAATCATTGATTGGCTGTCTCCTGCAAGCCCCCTACTGGGGATCAAGCCCACAACCAAGGCATATGTCCTTGACTGGAATCGAACCTGGGACCTTTCAATCCTCGGGCGGACACTCTATCCTCTAAGCCAGCCGGGGGCAAACTACAGCCCTTGGGCCGGATCTGGCCCGTTCGGTTGTTCTATCTGGCCTGCGGAGCCAAAAGAGCGGAGGGTTCTCTTGCTCTCCCCTCTGCTCCTTCACCAGCAGCCCAAGATGAGAGTGCCAGCATGGTCAGGTTGCTTTTGTTCCGGCCCTCCAGTCCAGTTTAAGAACCCATTGTGGCCCTTGAGTCAAAAAGTTTGCCCACCCCTGCTAAGCCAAACCAGCTATGACTGATTCTTATTACAGAATAAATTGTACTCATGTGCTAAAGGTACAAATATTAGGCTACTGCTTCTGGTTTATTTCAATTAGATCTAGATTAGGTTTAACTGTTGTCATCCAAGAAGATTGATCTCTTTTAGTAATTCAGATTAGTTTTTATCTTTTTGATTTCAGATCTCATCCATATTTGCTGGTTAATTACTCATTTTGGTTCAATTGACAGTAGAGCAAATGAAATTTACTTTTTCCAGAGTAAATGTCAGGTTTGTGTGTGCTTCCCATATTGGGATACAGTAGCACATTGAGTGTTCTTTGCGGAGTGAAAAGATTTTTGTTTTAGGGAGCCTGTATTTTAAGAAACTAAAATATATTCTGATGGTTGTGGACATAGGACATTGTTATAGAAACTAGGTCAACTTTTCAATACCTTTATCAAAGCACCTACAGTTCATTGCAAGTGAAATAAATCTCATTGAAATAAAGTAGCTGGTGTATATTCAGCACACTTTTAAAATAGAGTAGTCTATTTTAAAGGAGAAGTTGGTGCCAATCTGATTTCTTTCCACCGTTTCTTTGTTGGAATGGGAGTTCTATAACCCCTCTGCTGTTCTGTTCTCCATTGACTACTTTGTTAAATCAGGGCAGAGTTGGTTATTTGAATGTCTACCTTCCTGAAGGTCAGCCAAATCTGCAGGTGAAGCTACAAGGAGACCCCAATTGATGGGCCTAAGATAACAATGAGAAAAAAAGGTTATAGCAACAAAAATGTAGCAAAGTTGATTAAAAAAAAAAATTTAGCTGTTTGTTTTCATTAAAAAAGTAAAACATTCTTAATTCAAAAGAAATTTGAGGATTTACTATATGCTGTACTAAACAGTATACTTACCAAATAGACCTCACAGAACTGATATTATAGTTGAAAGAGACAAATAAATAAATAAGCAACAAATACATATTATATTGTGAAAAAATAAAGTAGGATATGTAGGGTGGTGAATACGTGCTAGGAGGATATGAGGTTTTTTCATAGTGTGGTCGGGGAAAGCCTCACTTAAAGGTATATTTGAGCGATATCTAAATGAAATTAGGGTGGAGTCATGTAGATAAGAGTAAAAAGTACAAAGGCCCTGAGACTGGTTTTTACCAGCCAGCAAGAGAGAGGGGAGAACTGGACCTATTCAGGGAGGCACCAATGAAGTGTGTTGAGGGGGAAGCAGAGGAAAATATAGGACCTCATCATGCACTGTACAGTACAAAGAAAGTTGTCTTCTCACTTTAGATCTCATAGACAATAGCTGTTAACCTTTGTGTATTTGTAAGGAGTTTAGGCAACATTTGACTTAACTGCCATCTTTGTCCCATTGCAGAACTTCATGGGAATATAGTCAGCAAATAATTTGCAGAGTAGCGGATTTTGCATAGGTTGATGACCCTTGTCTAATAATAGTAGGGCAGTGACTCTGTATTTGGGAAGTGAGATCAAAATTTTCTTCCCTAGAGAAATATAGTTCTCTACCTTCTTATCTCCATAGTTAATTTTCTGTGAATAGGAGAAGTAATAACCTAAATCCGGTATAGTTCCCTTTTGAGTACATTTGTTGGGTTGGTTTTTGTGCTTTTGACGAAATATGCTTGCCCTACTTATCTCTTTTCCTTTGCTTATTTGACCAAAAAACCTCACAAAACTCCAGGTTCCCCAAAATCCTAATCATTAAGATTTAATGACTTTCAGGGACCATTTTATAGGTTACCATATCCATATTTCTGTCTTGCACATTGGGTGAGATGATCATTCCTGATAATCAATTGTATGTCTTTTCCCCCTTTCCATATGTATGTTTAAGCAGTAAAGGTTAGTAAAGCATACACTGAATTACTTGGCTTGGTAGACTTTGGTAAGATGGAAGAAGCATCAACTAGTGATGTTCTATGGTAACCCATATGGGAAAATAAAAGGAGTTTTGATTACCAGAGTACTTGTGTCTTGAATCACCGATTCTTACTTTCCCTCTGTAGATTTCTGGTTTAGCTAGTCTGTCCCTCAGTAAAGGAAGTCTCTTTGTCTCCCTCTCTCTTGTTTATTTAGCTTGACCTTATTTACCCTCTGCTCTTCCCTTTAATTATACCTATCTAGTTGTCATCTGTTATTTAATATCATCCTTGGGAGATGAACTCGATCATGAAACTTCCCCCCCTTCTATCCCCTTTTCCTATGGTCAGGTAACTGTATCATCTTGCATAGAAAATATGCTAGGCAATCAGAGATTCCCCCAATTATTTTTACAAATATGTTTTTATTGATTTTGAGAGAGAGAGCAAAAGAGAGAGGGAAAGAGAAATAGAAACATCAACTGCCTGGATTGAGTCCACAACTCAGGCAAGTGCCTTGACCCCCTGATTGAGACTAGAACTTCTTGGTTCATGGGTCAACATTCAACCACTGATCCACATTGGCTGGGCTCCCCCAAATTTTGAAGTTGCTTTAAAGTAACTGCTTGATATGTATTATGTCTACATTTGTAGATGTTTTTAGTTGTCTTGAAAGTATCTTATTCAATGCCATTTTTCTTTTCTAAATCTTTAGTGACACATACTACCTTGTGGGAAATATTTCTCTTTGTGGTTTTTTCTAAAAATATTTTGCCGCCGAAACTGGTTTGGCTCAGTGGATAGAGCGTCGGTCTGTGGACTGAAAGGTCCCAGGTTCGATTCCGGTCAAGGGCATGTACATTGGTTGTGGGTGCATCCCCAGTGGGGGGTGTGCAAGAGGCAGCTGATGGATGTTTCTCTCTCATCGATGTTTCTGGCTCTCTATCCCTCTTCCTCTCTGTGGAAAAATCAATAAAATATATTTAAAAAAATAAAATAAAAATATTTTGCCACTCAATCTTACTCAAACTAGAAATTAAAATGACTTGCTGGAATAAGTGTCAGGGATAACACTTGAATCCAGAACTTTTGGTTATTTCTATTACTAGAGGCCCGGTGCGTGAATTTGTGCATGGATGGGGTCTGACCTGCCAGCCCCTATGGGGCACATTGGGCAGGGCTGGCTGGTGGGAGGGGCTGTGGGTGTTAGCCTGCTGGTCCGCCCCTGATCAGGGTCCTGGGGGCCAATTGGGGGTGGGTTTGGGTGGAGGTAAGGGCTGCAGGCAGTTGGTGGCTAGCCTCGCCCCTGATCAGGGTGTTGGGGGCTGATTAGGGACCTGCTGGCTGGGTGGAGGGGTGGGATGGGCAGCAACTGGGACAGTCTGGTTGGCTGCCACAGCGTGCATCATAGCCACTGGTTGTTCCGGCTGTTCTGCCATTCTGGTTACTGGGCTTTTATATATATATAGATATAGATATTGTCAAAGAGCTAAGAGTTATCTAGAATCCTAAATGCTAGATTTAGGACTTCTGGATTTCTTTCAAAAAGTGGTACAGTTCTTTGTTCCTTGGAGGAAAGTTAAACAGACATTTAAAAAATAATCTTTTTGTCCAATCTGCAATGTAAATAGGGATATCCTCCAGGGTAGCAACTCAGAATTCCAAAGGAAGACAGTTCTTTCTAGGTTCTAAGTCTAGAATATGGGATTTAGGAATATATTATTCCACCTGTCCTTATATTTATTTATTTATATTTTTAAAAATATATTTTATTGAGTTTTTACAGAGAGGAAGAGAAAGAGATAGTTAGAAACATCAATGAGAGAAACATCGATCAGTTGCCTCCTGCATATCCCTACTGGGAATGTGCCCGCAACCAAGATACATGCCCTTGACAGGAATCGAACCTGGGACCCCTCAGTCTGCAGGCCGATGCTCTATCCACTGAGCCAAACCAGTTTTGGCTATTCTTATATTGAAATCCATGCTTTCAGGTTTGAGGACCACAAAACCTAAACATTTGAGTTAAGCACATATCTAATGTGATTTCTCAGGTGAATGGTTATTTAATTATTATGAGAAGTAGAGAAGAATAGCTTATGGTAGTGGACATGGTGAGCAGGTGACTAATCTCAAATTTTTTACCACACTATCCTATACTGTTTTGGAATTACAGATGTCACCACCTGATTTGGGGGTTATGCCAGCACTCTAGAACTTGCATGTTAGGGGAAGGGGAACTTTTATTTATTTGTTTTATTTTAAAAAAATATATTTTATTGACTTTTTGCAGAGAGGAAGGGAGAGGGATAGAGAGTTAGAAACATCGATGAGAGAGAATCAGCTGCCTCTTGCACACCCCCTACTGGGGATGTGCCCGCAGCCAAGGTACATGCCCTTGACCGGAGGCTGACGCTCTATCCACTGAGCCGAACCGGTTTTGGTGGAAGGGGAACTTTTAGATAATCTTCATTTCCCCTCTCCATTTTGAAATTGTAGAACAAGTCAGGAGAGGATGTTAACATTGAAACTCAACTGGACAATTTGTTTAAAACTCGACAGGAAGGGCCAATGTTACTTCCTGTCTGTAAAGGAAGTTCTGGCTTCCTTCCCTTCCTCCTTGGCTAACTCTGGTCAACTTAGAATGTGGGTGGGGAGGGGCTGATCAAGTTAATACTTTTAACTGGCTACCCATGCTTTGAGAAATTGGGTTACCATTAATGTTCAAGTGTGGAAACATGATGTTCTCTCCATTCTCTCCTTACTTGAAACACGGAAAAGAGTGCTGTGTGGGCTTCTGTCTCCTTGTCCTTATGTGGGAGCCTTGTACCGGAGTTGGCTGTTGCAGTCCAGGAAGCCTTCCAATCTCCTAGGTGTTATTTTACATTCAACTTTATATTGCCCCTGTGTTTTCTGACATTTGAAAATAGATCAAGGAGTTGTAGAGAAAAAAACCTGAAATCCATTTGACACTGAGGGATAGGTTGTGGAAAGGAGAATATAAGAATAGGTTGTGGAAAGGAGAACATAGGGATAGGTTGTGGAAAGGAGAACATAATTAAGCAGAGGGGAGGGGATGACAAAGGTTTCTTATTTTTACATTGAGCCAAGAAAGCATTCCTTCTTAGTGGGGCCAGTTGGCACTCTTCCTGCTATTTTGGGCCAGGCTTCTCCTTCCTACTGGCCTGTCAATTGTATTAAGTGTTTGATGTGAGTTTGAACTGTGGTCTCTGGAGTTGGGGGTCGGGGGGAGGGAGAGGGGTGGAAACAGCTGGTGCCTTCATCAAGCTATCTCAATTATGCTGCTTTTCAGAGTGGGGATGGTGGGGGATGGTGGGCGGCAAAGGGACTGGATGTGTTTTAGCAGAGCCCCAGTATTTTTCACGCAGTGGAATCGGACTCTCTCTAATTCTGTGCAGGATGCTGGCTAGCTGGAATGTAGCTAAGCCTTCCCCAATCACATTCTTTTCTCTGCCTCCTCTCCGTCCAGTGCCTTCAGTGTTGGGACTGATTTGGTGTGAAAGGGGAATATGGACGTTAGCAAAACAGATTCATGCTTTTCCAACCGTTGAGTGTTCCATTGACTTCTTACCCATTCGTTATTCCTTTGGTGGCTTTTCCACATATGTCTGCAAACAGCTAGAGATACAGTTAGAACCAGAACCTCTGGTGAAGTCCTGCTGAACTGTAATCAGTTGAATTGCAATAGTTAGTCTCTTTCCTCCCTCACACCCCGGGTGACTGTATTTCGGAGTCAGCACTCCTTTTCTGTCTCACCTCCACTCGAGGCAGAGAACCTGTCAAGCATCCTTTTGGAGCAGCGTTGATCTAGGTGTGTCCTTGTTCTGTGTCTCTGGGGTGTGTCTTTTACTTCTCTCTTTCTCCTTTTAAGTATCTCAGAAAGTCTCCTACTAGACGCTGTTATTTTTGTTTGCTTTTGTGTATCCACCTCCCACTGTAGTGCTTAACTGACTGACTTGTTTGGCCTGGGCTATGAATGAGGGAGAATCTGATAAGAATACTAACAATTGTAACTAATTTTTCAGTTGTTCTTGAGAGAAAAAGGGAGTTGGTTTGAGTCGATGCTAGGAAAGAGATCTCAAACTATTGTTTTTTGTGTGCTTCATTGATAAAAATTGGTGGGTAGGCCTTACTTTTGAAATTATGTTCTAAAACAGTGTTGCGAAATATTCCCTTTTCTGTCTAGCCCTAGAATGGCTGACTATTGTGTAGATTCCTGCCCTACCTCTTTCTGCCTAATTATATCAGATTTAGACTTGAACTACTTTCTTCTAAGTTGTGCTGCTTTATTTCTTTCTTTATTTAAATCGTCACCCAAGGATATTTTCCCATTGATTTTTAGAGAGAGTGGAATGGAGGGAGAAGAGGGAGAGAGAAACATCCATGTGAGAAAGATACATTGATTGGTTGTCTCCAGCACAAGCCCTGACCTGGGCTGGGGATAGAACCTGCAATTGAGTACAATATATGTGCCCTTTATCGGAAATCACACCTGCGACCCGTTGGCCCTCGGGGGAGGGGGAGGGGGGCACTCTAACCACTGAGCACAACTGGTGAGTGCTAAGTTGTGCTGGTTTCGACTCAGCTCCTTTTGCATCATGTACTATCTAAATCGGAGTTTAACCCAGAGTACTTCTAATAGATCCAAGAATGGTTAGGGAATTAGGAGAAAGAAAGGGAGGAGAAAATATGGTGGTATATTATGCCTGGAATATCCCTCTGGTTGGAGAACTCTGCTGAGCCTTGTACTATGCTTTCTGCAGGAAATTGAGCCTTTTGGGCAGAGGGCTTTACTGTGGATTTCCAGAAACTCTGGCTAACAGCTTGACTTTATCTGCATCCTTGCTTCTGGGGTTAAGGGCTAAGGTCCATTGGGTTTGTACAAGATAATGGAAAAATGTATCATTTCTCCCAGTCTTGGAAGCAGCTGAGAACCCTTATTAGGAAGGGAGGCTTTCTTTTCTGACAAGGTTCCAAATCTCAGCCCCTGACCCAGAGGCAGGGAGTGGTGAGCAAAAAAAGCTGAGGTTTTGTCTCGACCTCTTTGTTGCCAGGGCTACTGTGCAATTCTTAGGGGTCCTGCTCTCACTCCCTAGTGGAGTAGGGAACTTTGCTCCTAGCACCTGCTGGTGTCTATATCCTGCCTCTTTGTAGGGTGGAGTCCGCTGCCTTTGTTTGTTCTCTGTGGGGCCTCTGAGGACTCAGCTTTCTGCTTGTGGGGGAAAAGTGTTTGAAAGACTTTGAGGACAGTGGAAACGGGTGACGGAGAAGGGGACAGAGGATGTGTCCTAGAGTAGTTCTCCAGGTGGGAATATTCCATTGGCTGAATCCAGGTTGGAGATCAGATCGACATGATGAAGCTTTCTTTGGGATATATTACATGTAGCTGAGCTGAATATAACAGCAGCGGTAGTTTTAAAATCCCTAGTGCAGTGTCTCCAAAGTGAAGAAACTTGCCAAGTAGGAATCTTAAAAATCCCCTTACCCACTCCAGCCCTAGATTCACACACAACATCTTTCTGCTGACTTTTAAAGGCCTGAGCTTTGTCCTATGCAGCGTTGGCTTGGGGCAGGGAGGAGGGTTGTTTTCCCTGAACATGATAAGGAACTGAGCAGGGCAAAGTGGGAGCTCTGGCTGGTGATTGGTAGACAGGATGCCCTGGAATGCGGTTGGCCTGCAGCCCAGAATCCAGCACTTTTGTATTTGTTTGTTTCTGGGAGACTGTGGTCTGGTGCTACTGTGACAGGAAGTGAGAAAGCTGGGAGTGGGGAAACGGAGAGGGGCGATGTCTTTGTGGTTCTCCTGTGAAATCTCTTTGTCCTTGGAGAGGAGCTCCGCTGCAGGCCTCGATTGAGAAGAGAGCTGCCTTTGTGTGTGTAATGGGTCTTAGAGCGTCTAGCTTCTCCCAGGGACTAGGGCTGTCAATTCTGACTACGGCCCTTTGCATCTTCGCTCTTGAGTTACAGAAATGTGCTCCATCTCTTGCATTGGGGATCTCACTGTGTTTTTGTGTGCGCTGCTATTATTTATAGATCTCTAAGATTTAATTGAGAAAGAAATTCTAGAAGGAGATAGATGTCTATGTAATTTTAAAATTACATATTGCAGATATTTTGGCGGGTCTGAAAGGCATTGCTGGGGCCCTACACTTTAAATCTCGTCCTTTCAATTGGCACCCTACTACATCCAGAACCGTTCTGTGATTTCAGTATTGAGAGGTATTGGCAAATCTGTTTGCACATAACTAGGGAATGATTGGTAGTTTTTTGCCGCCCCCCCCTTCTAGACCAGTGGTTGCCAACCTTTCTGACCACCGTTTGGCGACTGCTGCTCCAAAGGTTTCCTTAAACCAGCTGTCGCCAACCTTTTGGACCTCAGGGACCACCGGTTCACGACCTCTGATCTAGACCGAAATAGCACCCGGAGCACTTCTCTGTCCCCGCCTCCTGCCTTTTTTTGCCTTGTTTTGTCTTTTCCCTGCCCTCCATTCCCGCTGGGAAGTGGGCATCGCTTCTCACTGTGGATTGGGTGGCTGATCCTTAAGCTTCTTGCCAAGCTGGCTAGCCGCAGAGCACATACACACAAACCAGCCTTTGATTGCTGGGAAGGACAGCTGCCCTAGAGGCAGATTGCTAACATACCGCCCGAACAATCCCTCCCCTCTGTTCTGCTGCTGGCTAGCACAGTCTTCCCTGTTTCTAGTTCCTTCTGTTTTCCACCCAACACTGATCTCTGCGTTTGGTTTAGTAAGATGTCACATTAAATATGAGAGTAGGGATATTTGTGATTAGCGTTTCTTTCTTGATGTGGGGGCTATTAGAAAAGATGGCATATAGCCAGATGTCTAGAACAGGCTTTCTAGTGGGAAGTTAAGTGACTTTGTGCTTGGACAAAGTAGTACTACTTTTCTCCTCGCACTATCCCTCCTGAGTTCTTGTTCCTTATAACATAGGAAATCTGAGGTAGATTGCAAGGTATTCTTCCACAGGATTGAGAAAGGTCTTGCTCTTTAAAGTGAAGGTAAGACCAGAAGTCTAGCTGCTTCCACCCCACCCTCTCTCACCTCGGTCAACTCAACTCTATTGGCGTTAGAATAACGTTTAAACACAAGAAGCAGAGAAACTTCATGCTCCTTTCACTCTGTCCAAGAGAAGAAACCTGGACTTGGAGTAGAACAGATGCTTTTCCAGCACTTAGTGGTATATGGCTTTGGGCAGGATTCTGAATGCTTCTGACATATAGTTTAAAAAGGGACCAGTGCCCTGGATGGATTGGCTCAGTAGTTAGAGCATCAGTCCGAGGACCAAAAGGTCTCGGGTTCGATTCCTGGTCAAGGGCATATAGTACTTGGTTGGTTGCAGGATTGATTCCTGGTTGGGTTTGGGGCACATGCCAAAGGCAGCCAATGATATGTTTCTCCCCCCCTCTCCTCTTCTCTTTCTCAAAATCAATGGAAAAATATTCTTGGGTGGAGATTTAATAAAAACACACCAAAAACTGAAGAAGAAAAAATAAGAAAACAAAACAAAACAAAAGAAAAAACAAGAAAACAAAACAAAATAAAACAAAAAAAAACAACTAGCTTTAATTCCAGGTCTTTTTGCTTACTGATTTATGTTTCTCACATTGATGTTTCTCTCTCTCTGACCTGACCCTTCAACTTTTTCTCCCTTCCCCTCTAAAAAATATAAAATAAATAAAAAAGGGGCCAATATTACCTCAGAAGTTGTTGAAAAGATTATGTGATAACTTATAGGAGGAGATTAATAATTAACAACTCACAACTTTTCTTCCCCTGTAAGGTCAGATTTTTTTTTTTTAAAGATAGGGAGAAACATTTTTTCAGCTCTCTGTCCTATAAATGAAATAGTACCTTCACACTTCCTCTGGTTCCTTATAGACTCACACCTCCGTTCTCTTTGTTGCTTGCCTCAAAGGGAACTGAATACTAAACCTAATGGAAGAGGTTTCTTGTTGCTCTCTCCAAAGGGCTCTGAGGAAGCAGGACTATGTAAATACGACTCAGTTACATGCTCAACTTTCCCAAGTGATCTTCAAATGGTGGGCAAAGAGACAGTGGGAGTGGGAATGCCATAGATAGACAGTAAGAAGGGATAGAGGGTGGTGGTTGGTGAGAAGCTGCCTCTTTCAAAAAGGGATGTGGAGCTCAGTTGGGTGGGTGATTGCTAGTAAACCCTAAGGTTAAGTTTTTTTTCCACGAAAAATTTTTTTCTCCCCTAGGGTAGGGTACAAGGTGTCCTAGATAATTTAAAATTTTTTCTTTTATGACACAGGAGTTAAATAAATACCTTTCCATTTTGATTAGACTTTTTCTCAGTGCCCATTGTGTACCTGACCTCCCTCCCTTTCTCTCCCTCTTGTAGGAGGAGAAAGGCAATTGGCCTCTCCCCTTCCTCCAGTCTGACACCTCCCTCTGTTTTTTGCTCCTCCCTTTTATCTTTGTTTTCTTATCGGCCTCTCCCTAAAGCTCTGCCTTCTCCTTATAAGGCTAAGTGAGGCCCCTTTGGCAAAGTTGCAACAGGGATTCAGGTAAGTAACTTAGTATGCCTCAGACCCTCAGGATTGAGAGAAAATTCTGTGTTATCTGTCCCAGTGGAGGGCTTTGGAGAGGCTTGTAGATGATGGGGGAGGAGGAGGAGGAGGCCTGGCCTGAGAGATCAGAAGGACTCGTTAGACCAGTCCTGTGTGTGTGTGTGTCATACATGCTGGAGAGAAGCAGGTTTAGTTTCTTTCCATACCCTTTGAGTCCAGGGCCCCCTCTCAAGCTGAGAGCCACACCCTTCCTTTGCTTCAAAGCTAGTCATCATTAGCCGTTTTAGTATGTTATGGTGGGGGGTAGGGGGGGGCGGGGTTTCCAGACTACTTAAGAGGGGAAGAGAGCAAGAAGAATGTTCCATCTGGTTTCCAAATTTGTGGTTAAGATGGTAGAGCTGATTTAAAAAAATTTTTTAAGTCACAGTAAAACTTTAAATCCTGACAGGTAACTTTGGGCCAGCTCAACCTCCTTTTTAAACAAGGAGTATTTTATTTATTTATTATTATCTTTAAATATATATTTTATTTTTAAAAAATATATTTTATTGGTATTTCACAGAGAGGAAGGGAGAGAGATAGAGCTAGAAACCTCGATGAGAGAGAAACATTGACCAGCTGCCTCTTGCACACCCCTACTGGGGATGTGCCTGTAACCAAGGTACATGCCCTTGACCTGAATCGAACCTGGGACCTTTCAGTCCGCAGACCAACGCTCTACCACTGAGCCAAACCGGTTTCGGCAGTTTTTTAAAATATATATTTTATTGATTTTTTTACAGAGAGGAAGAGAGAGGGATAGAGAGTTAGAAACATCGATGAGAGAGAGTCATCAATCAGCTGCCTCCTGCACACCCCCACTGGGGATGTGCCCGCAACCAAGGTACATTCCCTTGACTGGAATCGAACCTGGCACCTTTCAGTCCGCAGGCCAACGCTCTATCCACTGAGCCAAACCGGTTTTAGCAACAAGGAGTATTTTACAAATTTGTATATTTATTTTTCTTCTTTTCTTTGCTACCCCCAGTAGATAGAATGTATCATTCTTTGAAAGACTTCCTTGAATCACCAAAGTGATTCATGGTAGACACAGTGAATCTTTATCAGAGTGAAACTCCTTCAGTCAACCTTTTGGATGCTCTTAAGGGGAGAAGAGCCTAGCATAAAAAATCCACAGGGAAGTTCAGAGATTGTTAGCACCTAGACAAGGCTATTTCCAGAATATCATTTTAGTAACTATGAGAAGTGCTCAGTTGAAATGAGATTGTGAAGTAAGCAAAGTTCTCTTTAGCCTTAATGCAAATCATGCCAGGTTTTTAGGGTTAGTGCAGGAGTGAGACTGAAATGCTAGAATTGTCTGACTGAGCTTCTGGAACATTAAATGGTGGTGGTGATGGTGGGGAGGTTACTTAGACTTTGGACTTTCGTACAAGCACTCCTTGTGATAAGAAACTACGGAAAAACTATTGACAAAATGTAGTATTTTAAAAGTAAAATGGCAATTTTCTCTTGTGGTTGAACAAGAATAATTGCTTTGGCCGAAACCGGTTTGGCTCAGTGGATAGAGTGTCGGCCTGGGGACTTAAGGGTCCCAGATTCGATTCCGGTCAAGGGCATGTACCTTGGTTGTGGGCACATCCCCAGTCGGGGGTGTGCAAGAGGCAGCTGATCGATGATTCTCTCTCATCGATGTTTCTAACTCTATCCCTCTCTGTAAAAAATCAATAAAATCTTCCTCTCTGTAACAAAATCAATATTAAAAATAAAAGAATAATTGCTTTGAATTTTGGGACAAATGCCAGTTAAGGGAAATTAATACTTGTTAGGTATCTAGAAGACCTACCTCCTTTTCTTGGCTTGAATGTATATAATGTAGTTCTATAGTATTATAGGCTCTCTCTCTCTCTCTCTCTGTGTGTATATATATATATATATATATATATATATATATACAGAGAGAGAGAGAGAAAGAGAGAGAGAGAGAGAGAAAAAAAAAATATATATATATATATATATATATATATATATATATATATATATACACACACACACACAGAGAATCTTTTTTTTGATTTCTGAGGAAGGGGAAAGGAGAGAGAGATAGAAACATCAATGATGAGAGAAAATCATCAATCGGTTGCCTCTTGTCTCTTGCAACCTGGGCATATGCCCTTGACTGGAATAAAATCTGGGACCCTTCAGTCCTCAGGCTGACACTCTTTCCACTGAGCTAAGCCAGCGAGGGCCAGGTGCTGTATTTTATTGGTCAGTATTCTTCAGTAGGGGGGGGGGGGTTCAGTGTGTTTTAAAAAAGCAATTTAAAATACCTAGGATGATGCTTATCGTTGCTTTTACAGGGAGAGCATAACTTTGTGACATTGGTTTTGATTTCATAATGAATTAAATAGGAAGAAAGGACGACAGCTGATTTGGGGGCTGGCGATAGAAGATAAAATTTTTCAAGGGCCCAAAGACTATTTTGTGGGGTTAGAATTCTTAGGACAAATGATTTTCTCCTCTTTTCCTCAGAGAAGTCTGATCATATCTTTGGATATACTTACCTGAATTGCATGGAGGCACAGAGAGGTTCAGAGTCACCCAGGCTAAAATTTTACATATATTAGCCCATTAAAGCTAAACTCTAAAAAAGTAATAGAAATAGAAGCTTACAGGGGTTATAACTTCTCTGTGTTCTCATAATTAGTTTTTGGCAGAATCAGGACTTGAACCCAGGTTTTTTGACCCCCAGTCTGGAATTTGATTTTGTTTTTCCCTTTGAGAGTGTCAAGAATTCCTGTAGTATGCAGGACTACTGTCGATGGGAGAGGGGAGCACGGGGAGACATGTCTTTTATTCAAAGGCCCTACCAGTACCACCAAAGTCCCTTGTGCTGCTATTTCTGCTATTATTTGTATTAATAGCTTTCTGTGTGTCAAGACATTTCTCTTAGTACTTTATGTGGATTGTCTCATTTAATCCTCATAACCACCCTATGTATTTTATTTCTCCCATATCACAAAAATAAAACCCCTGAAGTTTAGAAATTGTGGTACTTTGCCCAAAGTCATAACTAAGAAGCAATGGAGCTGGGATTTTAACCTAGTCAATTTGATTCCAAAGTCTGTCCTTAATTGCTAAGAACTGTAATTCCTAATTATATTTCTATGGCCAGTTTATAGCAGAACAAATCATTACAGGGACTGTGCTCCTGGCAAGTGATTTTTTTTTTCTTCCCTACTACCTGGTTGCCATTGTCCAACTGTTTGGTCCTTCTGGGTACTTTATTCAATTTAACTATTTTTGGTTTGGAATTCTTACACAAGACACTGGATATTTAACCATTGTCATTACTTGAATGCTGGAGTCTTGCTTTAGACCAGGGGTGGGCAAGCTTTTTGACTCGAGGGCCACAATGGGTTCTTACACTGGACCTGAGGGCCGGAACAAAAGCAGCCTGACCATGCTGGCACTCTCATCTTGGGCTGCTGGTGAAGGAGCGGAGGGGAGAGCAAGAGAACCCTCTGCTCTTTCGGCTCCGCGGATAGAACAGCCCAACAGGCCGTGGGCCGTAGTTTGCCCACCCCTGTCTTAGACTCATAGGACCTGTGGCTTATTAAGAGTAAAATCAGTTATTTCCAGAAAATCTAGTCTTAGGGGGAGCAGCAAGGCTCATTTTATGTGCTCTGACCCTTTCATTTCGGGAGTTCATGATGGTCTTTTTTTTTTTTAAAGCAAGTGTAATGTATTTGAAAATATTAAATGGCAAACCTGCAAAGGTGTTGTGTTGGCCTGGACTCATAAGACCTTGACTATCAAAGTCAGTTAATAGTTTACGGATTTGGGGGCATATATATATATATATATATAGAGAGAGAGAGAGAGAGAGAGAAGAATCTTTCCTTAAGTCTCTGAGTTTTTATGAGGCAATGTACTTAATAACTTGCCTAATTCCTTCATTTTCTTCCTTAACTATGCTTTTCTTTCCTTCCATTTATTTTCATCCCCTACTTATATCTTTTAGTTAGACATGTGGATGATCCTTTAACCTGAAGATAAATGGGTCCCCCATCCCCCTCCTTTCCTGTGATGTTGAGGGAAAATGCTCTCAAGAGTTGTAGGGGAGAAGGGCTGGACCATCCCTTTCATACTGGACTGAATTTTTTGAATTTGGCAGCATGCAGTATAAAGAGAACAAAGACTGTGAAATGCCATAGATCTGGGATTAAATTCAAAACTTGCTATTAACTGAGACCTTGGCAATTTCTTCACTTAGAACCAGTTTTCTCATTTGCAGTAAAGCTTCCTTAGGGTTGTTGTAAGAGTTGCCAGGATAATAAACATTCAGTGATTGTTAGTTCTTTTCACCTTAATATTCTCCTTGATAATAAATTGCAAAGGCCTCAAATAAGGAGTCAAGTACAGCAGAAGAGTAGTGTGATGATGACTGCCAGTCCCGGAGAAGCACCCTATGTCCCAGAAACACTGGCCAAGGTGGGACCTCCTAGTAAATAGAGTTGGAGTAGGAAAACAAGCTTATCCACTTCTTAGAACCCAGTTATGTTCTTGATTCAATTGTTTTTACCTACTAGTTCACAAAATACTTTTGGGCTGAGGCATTACCATTAAGTAATGTAATGGGAAGATAGAAACTAGCTCTTGAAACAACTTAAAACCTCATATTTGTATAACATACATTATCTCACCTTGTCTTACAGCAACTCCGAGTTAAACTGGGCTAGTGGTATTGGGATTTTCCTGAGAACATGGCAGTGACCTGCTGCCATTGTTGGCTAGTGGCGGAGCCAGGACTGGACCAGACTTCTGAGCCCTATTCTGGTCCTACACAGCCTCTGCTTCTACTCTCTTTCAGGCAGAAAATTTCTCCATGCCTAGGAAATCTGAAATCTTTCTACTTAACTGTGCTGTCCTCTTCTCCAAATTATAGTCAAGTGGTCAGCTTTTAAAGCCTTGAAGCTATGAAAAGATACTGCTTCCTGACTTAAAGCAGTTTTCCTACTATTTTTCCTAACTCCCTTTATTGAATTCAAGTTGTGAGGGCAAAAAGTGGCCATTTATGACAGGGTGACAGACTATTTATCTGTGTAGTGGGGAGTGTTGTCACCGTATGCCCTATGGTAGTGGTAGTTTGAGCTTTTATTAGCAAAGGAAATTACTGGGTAGAGGCTGTCAGAGTGGTAACTGCAGTTCAGGCCCTGTTGAAACCCAGAACTGGAAGAATCTCTCCTGAACTCAAGAGTCCTCTTGGAGTGGAAGGTTCATAGGTCATTGTATTAGCGGATATGGCAAGTGCTTAAAATGAAGAAATGGAGATGAAAAGGGAGCAACATTTAAAAAAAAACAAGGGTACTTATTAAAGCCATTTGAGTAAACTGTTGGAATGTAGGGTGAGAATATGAAAAAGTAACAGTGGGCTTTGGAATGAAAAGAACGGAAGTTGGTAAGTGATTGTGGGAGCACAGAACTGGAAGTGGGAGGAATTTAGAAAAGGGCTACCACATTCTTGGATTTAGGGACTGGATCCACTGGAAGAAGTCGTAATGATAGGAACTTAAATAGGGAGTTTATTTGGCACCCATTTATCAGTTACTGTGGGTATTCTTGCTTGCTGAATGCTCCATATACAGGCATACTTCATTTTATTGCACTTCACAGATATTGTGTTTTTCACAAATGGAAGCCAAGACCCTCCACCAGCAAAAAGATTACATACAACTTGCTTTATTGCAGTGATCTGGACCTGAACTGCAGTATCTCTGAGGTATGCCTGTATTCTAAAGCAGAGAGACCCAAGTGTGCTTGGTGGGGCTCTGGAGAGCGTGGGAAAGGGAACTGAAGCAAAGCCGAGGCTAGTCTCCACATGTCTTCCCTACTCTACTATTGCACTGGTTTCTCAATATCTTTGTGGGCATGCTGGGACTGGGCTTTGAGGTTTCTGTCTTAGGAGGGGGAAGGGCATTCCAACCGCGTTTTTTTTTTTTTTTTTTTTTTTTTTCTTTCCAATTTCGTTGCTGGGAACAGGGGGTAAGTGAATTTTTATTCATATTATAACTTGCTCCTGATTCTGTATATAAGTACAAGTAGAGGAACCTCTGATATGACAGTAGGATCCAGGTTTTAATGAAAGCTACATCCAAGGTCCAGGTATCTGAAAACAGAGCAAAGTCCAAAGGACGTTTGTCACATCAAGCAAGTCCCAGCCATATTTTCAGTTAATCCCTTTCATTCCCAGATTGCCTTTCTCCCACTACCTGCCCATGCTCTTTTTATTTTTTAATGCATTGGGTATGTTTATTTCTTCTCTCATTTCCATTTTTCCTCCAAATATTTCTGCAGCCTTCTCCTTCCTGCTTCCTCCTTGCTGTGGTGGCTGGGATGCTTCTCCCATGATTTTTCGAATCTAGACTGGGCTGTTCTCTGTGTTAAAACAATCAATTGCGACCTTCTCTTAACAGGTGTGTATGGAAATATGTTTATTAAGAATAAAAAATTTAAGTGCCTTTTTTTAGGGGTTGATGAGAGGGTGGGGGGTAAAGGAGAGGATTTATTCTAAAATCTGCCTTTCAACATGGTATATTTTGGACTGGCCACAAAGTCTGCCGTAGCCAGCATGCAAGAGAGAAACCCCATTAAGCCCAACAGTATGACTACAATGCCCCTCCATTTACTAGCTGGCTTACAGTTTATGTAATATGGTATGGGAAACTCTTCATTTCTATTTAATTGTTATTTATTTTGTAAGTATTACATATAAACCTTGTAGATGTTTTGATATTACCTAGAGTTTAGGATAAGTAAAGAGGTAAAAATATAGTCTGTTTAGAGCTTCTGCCAGATAACAGAGGTGTAGGAAGTTCTAGGCATTGCTTGTCTGATATTACAATATGAGGGATTGTTTCCTACTTTGAGCCTAATGTTTCTTTTCTTCCACAAGAGCTAAAGGACACTGAAAATTGTGCCTTTTTACACAAGTTTGTTTGGTGGCTCTCTTGCTTTCTTGTTCGTTAGCCAAGGCACATGTTTTGCCCCCCAGTACTGTAGTATAGTTTTGAAAAGTAGAAAACCTCCCTCATAAATGTATTAAATATGAGGGCCTTAATTTTGTTTCCCAGCTTTGTTGGTGGGAAGTTTTTTTTTCTACTACTTCACTTTTTATTGGTCTTTTTAATTAGCATATTCATTTAGTATATTTTGCCACCAATGGAGCAGTTTCAGTGTTCAGTTTTGGGTGAGATTTTAAGTAAGATTTATAACTGTCCCTTTATCTCCAGAAGTGGCTTGTCCTTTCAGGACAATAAGTGATTGTTTGTACAACTTCCATTAAGTTGATGCCAGCAAAATTTTCCAGAAAAAAATATAATTTTAATCTCATGTCATGACTATAGCACTTAGCCACATTCTTCCTCTCCTACCAACAGTGTAGAGACAGGGATCTAGTTGTACCTTACCTTTCAGTCGTTATTTCTGAAAGGGTGTTAAAGGGAATAATGGGCAAAGGACCCTACTTGAGCAGACACTGGTGATGGGCTCTCAGACTTGGTGGTGGCTCGCTTTCTGCACTGCAGTAAAAATCACAAGAAGGCATCTTTGGCTCTGGGATGAATAATCCATCTGTCTTCTCTGACCTGTGACCTTTTCTCTCCTCTCTCCTGCCTTCTCCCCGGTAGTGTGAAGTGAGGGGGGGCCTTCTCCCTCCTTCCTCCTCCCTCTGTGATCCACCTTCCTTTTTACCCTGCCCTGCTGCGGCTCTGCCCCTTACCTTCATGGACGACTCAGAGGTGGAGTCGACCGCCAGCATCTTAGCCTCTGTGAAGGAACAAGAGGCCCAGTTTGAGAAGCTGACCCGGGCGCTGGAGGAGGAACGGCGCCACGTCTCGGCGCAACTGGAACGCGTCCGGGTCTCGCCACAAGATGCCAACCCACTCATGGCCAACGGCACCCTCACCCGCCGGCATCAGGTAACCCCTCTCTCCATCAGACCTGCAGGTAGGACTTTGGCCTGGTCATAGAGAGGCTGTGGTTATTCTTGGGAAACTACTTTCCTCATGGTAATGGGCTGCCCAGAGCTCATGCTTTATGATGAATCTTGACAAGGAAAACAAATATTGATTAAGAGATAGGGAATATGTCGCTGTTGTGCTGAGTTGGGTGCACTTTTCTCTAGAAGCATCCACCTCATTTCCAGTTATGCTGGAGTGGGATTTCTGGGTTGGTGTGCAATTCAATGAAAAACAAAAAGTTTTATTGACTTAAGAGAGAGAGGAAGAGAGAAATGTAGATGAGAAACATCGATTGGCTAACTCCTGCACACTCCCCACTGGGAATTGTAACCTTGGGCATATGCCCTGACGAGGAATCATCCAGTGACCTACTGGTTCATGTGTTGATGCTCAATCACTGAGCCACACCAGCTGGACTGGTATGCACTTCTAATAATAGTAGATCATATAGTTTGGAGTTGTACTCAGGTTACTTCTGTTTCCTCTAATCTCCTATCCCTCCCCCTTGGTATCAGAAATTCAGGAAGGTAAATGCTTGCTTGTGGTCAGGAAAGTTGGGCACCTTGTACTCTCAACTCCAATTCAGTCTCCTTCAGGGAACAGTATGTACTCAGGAGGTGTGGCAGTGTCCATAAATTGTGTATTCCTGTTCCATATTGTTCTTGTGTGCTCTCTTTGTTGGCTGTGCAAATCATGTCTTGGAGGAAGGGGTCATTGTTAATTTTGTTGGTTAAAGTTGGAGAGGGAGCATCATGCTCTAGTTTAACCCGGATAGCCACAGGAGCCAGTGGTCTCTGGGTTGGCTGGCTCTGTGATGTGACTTGGGAGAGTTGGTGTTAGAAATAAGAAGTATCTTGTGTTTCTTACAATTTCTCTAGTCTGACTTTGCTATGATGTAATCTGTCTGAGTTTTTTTTTGTGTGTGTGTGTGTGTGTGTGTGTGTGTAAGTGTAATCTCTAGGCATTACCTGATAGACTGCATCTTAAGAGATCTCTGATGGGAACTAAGAACAGTGCTCATGCTTCAGTAGCCCTTTTTACTGATTTCTTCATTATTTTTAAGACAGAGAAGACAGAATTCCTATTGGGGGATGGTCAGGAATTTGGAGGCAGTATGTTTGTAACATTCCTAGAATTTTTATAAACACCAGAATAGAGGGTTAGGGATGAGAGGCGTATATTGAAAGGGGAGAGCAAGATTGCTCAGGCTTGGAGGTGGTGGGGAATTCCAGGATTTATAGTATATAGTTTCCCTGTCTTTCTCTTTTATTTTTAACTTCTGCTCAGCAATGAAACCACACCCTTCCTTCTTCCTGAAAATAATGTTTAACTTCCTCTGCCTACAGCATTACACACTCTATGTAATGGGAGTAGGGTGGGGGAGGAGTCTCCCAAGGTGGCTGGATCTCACTGTATTATATTGGAAGAGGAGCAGTCAAGTGTATTTTATGTAGTATAATGTCAGTAGTCTATTTCCTGCAGTTTAAGACAGAACAATGTAAGGGTGACATTTTTTAAAGTGTTCTGTGGCTTTAATAATTAATGATGAAGATGTTGAGACATCTGTTTGCTTGAGGGGAGTTGGGGGTACCTGTTTTCTTCCTATTTTGAAAGGGAGACTCATAGCTCATGCTTCTTTCTTTAAAAAGCTGCCTGGTAAGGGAGTTTTCAGTAGTAGTAGAGCAATAAAGGCGGCTTTTGGAAACTCCCCAACCTAACTTTTCCAACTTTCCTTATATTCGTATGGCTTTCCAAAAAGATAGTGTTCTGGGAAACTTACAAGTCTCTGCCATTTATTTGGCAAGTAGTTTAAGTGCCTATTATGTGCCAGGCACTGTTCAAGGCATAAAGGGGTACATTATTAAACAGAACTGGCGACCCCATCCCCCCAAACTGTCTGCCCTCATGGAGCTTGCATTCTTATGTTCCAGAGATCCAGTCTGCCAGAGTTCCAGGTCTGATTCCAATTTTGAGAAGGTGCTAAGACTAAGGAGTGATGTGGTTCTTTTATGAGTATTGACAGAAGGACTCCAGGCCACAAATACATTCTTGAAAGCCCTTTTCCTGTTTGGAAAAAAAGATCATTTGTGTTTGATAGAGCAAAGGAAGGCCACAAAATGAATTGTCTTCTTTGGGCTTTGTTTCAGAACGGCCGGTTTGTGGGCGATGCTGACCTTGATCGACAGAAATTTTCAGATCTGAAACTCAACGGACCCCAGGTAAATCTTTGGGTTTAAGGTTTGGGTTTGCATCATGTGTATCTTCATATTTCCCCATCCTATAAGAGTATATTGGTTAAGTGCCTGGCACACTGTAAGCACCCATTAATTGGTTTCTTCTATTTAGGAAAATAAAACAGTGGAGCTTCAAAGAATATATGTAGTTTTTATTTTGGGATGAATTTTAATGACCATTGATTCAGTATTTGATCCCTCAATTACTGTATCCCCTTTCTAGAATCCTAACCCTACCTAAACTCTGGCTGGTCTTGAGCCGTAGGCAGTACCTGAAGGGTAACAGAGTTAGAAGATGGCTCTTAATTGAGATTTTTTGGTTAATTTTAAAAGTTCTTGTTAGAACTGGGAAATTATATCTCCTGTCTTTCTGTACAAGTTCAAAAGATGGGGACAGCCACCACTCTAAAGTCCAGGGGCCCATAGGAGATGCATTAGGATGCATTAGGAGTCTGTCTTCAGGAGACAGTACTCCTCATTGGGATGGATTGTTACTATATATGGCTTAATAGTAACTCCCCCCCACCCCCCCTCTTTTCTATAGGATCACAGTCACCTTCTCTACAGCACCATCCCCAGGATGCAGGAGCCAGGGCAGATTGTGGAGACTTATACGGAGGAAGACCCTGAGGGCGCCATGTCTGTTGTCTCTGTGGAGACCTCGGATGATGGAACCACTCGCCGCACAGAGACCACAGTAAGCTAAGGTTTATAAGGTCTGGGATTTGTATGAGGTCTTCCGATGGTTGCTATTAGGGGAGGGGTTAAGCACTTCATTAAGGTGGGCAAAGGGCCACTGATCTGTAGTGAAAGCGAAAGTGATCTCTGTCCAGACATAGAAGATAGGTGAGATATGAGAAAATGGAATGGAGTGGAGAAAAAAGAAGGTGTATCAAGATCTACAGTAGGTGTCCTTATTGGCATACTTACTGCCAATAAGTATGGGCAGTTTGCCTGTTTGGGGACTTCCTATAAGGTGGGGAGAAGGATAAATTACTCTAAGCAAAGAAAGAAACCCCTATCTCTAGCTCACTTTACATAATTTAAGCTTATATTCTATACTTGATTAATTTTTCTTTAAATCCTCATCCTGATGACATTTTTATTGATTTTTTTTTCTTTTAAGAGAGAGGGGTTGTGGAGAGAGAGAGAGAGAGAGAGAGAGAGAGAGAGAGAGAGAGAGAATGTAAATAAATATCCATGTGAGCCCTGGCCGGCTTGGCTCAGTGGATAGAGCATTGGTCTGCAGACGGAAGGTATTGCGGGTTTGATTCCCATCAAGGGCGTATGCATGGGTTGTGGGCTCGATCCCCCGTAGTGGGTGTGCGGGAGGCAGCCGATCAGTGATTCTCTTTCATCATTGATGTTTTTGTCTCTCCCTCTCCCTTCCTCTCTGAAATCAATAAAAATATATAATAAAAAAAAAAAATAAGAAACAGAAACATCCATGTGAGAAAGAAACACTGGTTGGTTGTCTCCTGCATTTGCCCTGATTGGGTCAGGGATCGAACCCACAACCTGAGATCTCTTGGTATACGGGATGATGCTTCTACATACTGAGCTATGCTGGCCAGGGCTTCATTAATTTTTCTTTTTTCTTACCTAAAGGTCAAGAAAGTAGTAAAGACTGTGACAACTCGGACAGTACAGCCAATCCCTATGGGACCAGACGGACTGCCTGTTGATCCTTCATCAGTTTCTAACAACTATATCCAGACACTGGGTCGTGATTTCCGTAAGAATGGCAATGGGGGACCTGGTCCCTATGTGGGGCAGGCAGGCACTGCTACCCTTCCCAGGAACTTCCACTACCCTCCTGATGGATATGGCCGCCACTATGAAGATGGTTATCCACCTAGCAGTGACAACTATGGCAGTCTGTCCCGGGTGACCCGCATTGAGGAACGGTATAGGCCCAGCATGGAAGGTTACCGGGCACCTAGTAGACAGGATGTCTATGGGCCACAGCCCCAGGTTCGGGTAGGTGGGAGCAGTGTAGATTTGCATCGCTTTCATCCAGAGCCTTATGGTCTAGAAGATGACCAACGTAGCATGGGCTACGATGACCTGGATTACGGCATGATGTCCGATTATGGCACTGCCCGTCGGACTGGGACCCCCTCTGACCCTCGCCGACGCCTCAGGTAGGCAAGAAAAGGGGAAGGAAAAGATAGCTCTTCCTTTCCCTTCTTATTACCTTATGGTCTCCTTTCCTTTGCTTTTTCTTGTGAAAGTACACCCTGTTCTTCCCTTTTCTGATTTAAATAAGTAGCAACTTGCTTCCCCCCCCTCTTTTAAAAGTTACATATTCTAATGATAGAGAACAACTTATGATGATTATTGGTCTATGTCTTAGACTGTGGCCGTTGTTTCTCACCAAGAGTTTCTGTTATTTCTGTCTAACATCTGGCCCCCTTTGGTGATAGGGAGCACCACAAAGGAGCCTGGTGCCTGGGAGTAGGGAATATTCACTTGTTTCTGTGAATTTCTTCAGCTTCTGGTTTGTTATTAAGAACAGAGTTAAGGGTTTTAGGCTTTCAGGGTCAGAATAGACAGGTATAAAAACCTTTTCTGTTGTGGTTTTAGTCTTAAAAACAAATCTTGCTCTCGCAAAAGCCCTGTAGGTTCTTATAGTTGCTTATAACGTGAAACCAGAGGTGGTATCCTTAGAGGGTGGTACATTATTGACACTTTGAGAAGCAGCTGTCTACTCTGACTTTCCTACTCATCCCTGGGGATTCTCTGGTGTGAAAAAGGGAGTGATTGATACTTGGACTGGTAGATGGTTTGCCTTGAGAGAATGTTTGAGAATGAGGCAAACCTTTTCTGTGAAGAACCTTTGCAGGCCATATATAATTTTTGTTGTATATTGTTATTGTGGTGGTGCTCTTTTTTTAAAAAAATATTTTTTTTAATTGATTTCAGAGAGGGAAGAAGAGAGAGAATCATTGATCAACTACCTCCTGCACGCCCCACACTAGGGATCGAGCCCGCAACCCAGGCATGTGCCCTGACTGGGAATCAAACCGTGACCACTGACTACCTGGTTCATAGGTCGATACTCAACCACTGAGCCATGCTGGCTGGGCGAGGTGGTGTTCTTTTTATAATCTTTTAAATGTAAACACCATTTGTACGGTAGATCTGGGGCTGTACAAGAACAGGTTTGGCCCATGAACTGCCAGTCCTGCTTTAGAATAAATCAGAGACAGTGTTTTCTAGTTAAAAGGAATTAAAAAGTAAGGGAGAAGATTTGTAGATGTCTTGATGGCAAGTATAGCCTAGCAGTTGCTGAATTTCTGTATGAGGTCATGACCTTCTAAAAAAAAATGCCTTGGTGCTCACTTTCCTCATATTAGGTAGCTTTGGTTAACAGTGAACTGGGTTGATCCCTGGGGTATAGGCCCCATTATCTAAACCAGAGTCACTCCCCTTTCAGGTAACTTGGACTTCTAATCCAACTCCCATGTGACTCACCTTTTATTCTTGGGTGTGGGGGTGGGCTGGGGGTAAGGGGTGGGGCAGCAGACCTTAGCTGGAGCTATGGTTGTTAACTGCTATCACCTAAAGAGTCTGCCCAGGGTGTTGGCTCCTTCTGATTACTGATTACTAACAAGTCTACGTTTTTTCTGACTTCCTCATTAGTAGAGCGATTGGGCCTAGGTGGGTGTGGGTGACCAGGCCATTCTCTGTTGTCCCTTGTTGTGACAGTAGACTTAGAGAGGGTTTTGGGCCTGGTTCTTGGGTTTGTTCCAATGTGGCACTGGACTTGGGAACCTGCTTGACTAGAAAGAACATTTGTAGCTTCCTGTTCCAGGCCTAGGAGAGTAATACAAGGTCAAACAAAAACAGTAAGGCATAATGATTAGTGGAAAAAGCAGTGAACCAGAAGGTTTTAGTTCTAGTTGTACCTTTGCCACTGGCTCTGTAGCCTCGAGCAAGTCATTTAATCTCTCGGGACACAGCCTTGTTATTGGTAAAACAAAGGGAAGAATGTCATGATCCACTGCTTGTAAAGAAGGACCTATTTCTTGAATGACCAAAATCGTGGTTATTGTAATTACTTATATTAAAATAATAATAAAAATTAAGCCAAAACGGTTTGGCTCAGTGGATAGAGCATCGGCCTGTGGACTGAAGGGTCCCGGGTTTGATTCCGGTCAAGGGCATGTACCTTGGTTGCGGGCACATCCCCAGTGGGGTGTATGTGAGAGGCAATTGATCGATGATTCTCTCTCATCGATGTTTCTAGCTCTTTATCCATCTCTCTTCCTCTGTATAAAACCAATAAAATATGTTTAAAAAAAACTTTAAAAAAAACTTAAAAAAAAATTAAACATGCTCACTCCAAAATGAGGGAAAAAAAGCACACTAATACTTACTGTTACACTAATAAAGACTTACTGTTAACACTTTGGTGCATTTTTCCTTTGAGTTCTTTTTCCTATACATGTAAATAGACTCTGACTTTATTTTCCCCCTACTGAAATGGATTCTTTCTAATATACTGTTTAGTAGCCTACCTTAGAAATTCAGCTATATAACCTGTTCATTTTGTTTCAATGACATTAAAAACAAATGCTTTTTATTAAATGCTTTGTTCATCTAAATTACTGTTGAGTGGTTGATGTTGACAGCTCTAAGGCCCTCTGCTTAGGCTAACCTTGAGGGTTTGGTGACAGTGGGAGTGGTTTTGTGGAACAAACAGTGTGCTTATTTGGAGGGTTCCACACAATAGATTCTCCTTTCTCCTGTGGGAGCAGTGTGAGATGAGCTCAACAGATAATGGGTCTATTCCTTCCTGGTGGTTATGAATAAATGATAGTGTGGCAGACTCACCCTCTAGTGGTTGTTGTTAGTACTGAAATAGGAATAATAATCTCTATCTTCAATTGCTTTGTCTGTGTTCTTTTTCTTAGTGACTGGGTATCTAAAATGTGATAGTGATCAGTAGTCTCTATTTTGACAGAATTGGAGGTATTGCCTTTAGAATTTGGGGGCTGGAAATCATCCCAACACATTTGTTGGGATGAACTGTGAAAATTAATGTTCAGACTTCTACCTCATATATAACCAGATCCTCATATGACATAAGAAGCCCTATACTGTTTTGTTTTGTTTTAAAAATATTTTTATTGATTTTAGAGAGAGGGGAAGGGAGATAGAAACAGACGAGAGAGAAACATTGATCAGCTGCCTCATGCACGTTCCCTACTGGGGATCTAACCTGCAACCTGAACTTGTGCCCTGAATGGGAATCAAATTAGTGACCCGTTGGACATGTGCCCTGAATGGTAATCAAATCAGATCCCACTAGCTATTTCCTGTGTGTAAATGCCTCATTTCCTATTTATTTATGGGCTTATAATAAGTGTTCTCAGGCATTGTTTGCTGACTTCATTGTGGTGTAGAGTCAGTTGCTTTGGTTAACTGCTATCTGAAGCTTCATTTCAGTCTATCCAGAGAAGTTAAGCTGTCGGGTAACATTCACTGCTGAGCAGGATTTGGATCTTGTTTGTGATTAATGTCTCTGAATGCTTGTTAACTTCACAGGAAAAAAAAAGATAGTTTTAATCTAGTTGAAGATGCCTTTAAAATTGTTATTTTATCTCATTAAGAAAAATTGATCGATATATAATTTATGCAAAGTAGAGCTAAGATCTAGTGTACTAGAATTGGGGTTACTCCTACCATGAAGAAGAGGAGGTAATGGGAACACTCGGGAAACCAGCTTGATACATCCCTTTTTCCTCTTGGTTCTTCCAACACTGCAGGAGCTATGAAGACATGATTGGTGAGGAGGTGCCCTCAGACCAGTACTATTGGGCTCCGTTGGCTCAGCATGAGCGAGGAAGTTTAGCAAGCTTGGATAGCCTGCGCAAGGGAGGGCCTCCGCCCCCCAATTGGAGACAGCCAGAGCTGCCGGAGGTGATAGCCATGTTAGGATTCCGCTTGGATGCTGTCAAGTCCAATGCAGCTGCCTACCTGCAACATTTGTGCTATCGCAATGACAAGGTGAAGACTGACGTCCGGAAGCTCAAGGGCATCCCAGTACTGGTGGGATTGTTAGACCACCCCAAAAAGGAAGTGCACCTTGGAGCCTGTGGGGCTCTCAAGAATATCTCTTTTGGACGGGACCAGGATAACAAGATCGCCATAAAAAACTGTGATGGTGTTCCTGCCCTTGTGCGGTTGCTCCGTAAGGCTCGTGATGTGGACCTCACTGAAGTCATTACTGGTAAGCTGTAGGTCTAAATCTAAGGGAAGCTGCTAGGTTAAGGTCACTGTTACCTCTGGAGATACTGAGTGCTAGAAGGATTTCCAGCCTTTTTACTTTTGATTAAAGGTTGTGAACTAATGGCCTTAGGGTCAAATTAATCTCACAGGTTTGTTTGGTTCATGCAGGGTTTTAAAAAAATTTTAAAAATTTGTTGCTAATGTTTAAAATTCAGAAGATTTCACTTAAAATTCCCAGATTCTTGGCTTTTGTTAACTATATGCAAGAACTGCTTGGTATCATTGCATCTATTTTGCTATCTGACAGTAGTTGGTCTGTGCTGATTGAGCTATGTGTTCTCTAGTTTGCAATAATTCCCAACACATTCTGTTGTTCTGACCAACTACTGCCATGAGTTGTTGCATAAACATTAAAGTTGAGTATCATTGCCATTTGTTCATGTTCTTACAATTTCTGTTAAATACCGTATTTGCCGGCGTATAAGATGATTTTTTGGCCCTGAAAAATAGGTATTTGCCGGCGTATAAGACGACTGGGCGTATAAGAAGACCCCCTAACATTTCCATGAAAAATACAGAGTTTGTTATATACTCGCCGTATAAGACTACCCCCCACTTGGAGGCATATTTTTCAGGGCCAAAAAATCGTCTTATACGCCGGCAAATACGGTATCTGCTTATCCTGACTCACCTTTGCGGCATGTGTAGACATTTGAGCTTGTGGTCCTCTCTTTAGAAGAGTGATTTTTCAGATTGTGGGTTGTGATTTGTTAGTGTCTATTGAACACAATTTGTAGATCACAGGCAGCGTTCCAAGAGAAAGGAAGGAAGGAAGGAAGGAAGGAAATTGCAATAATGGTTGGTTTTCAGTTGGGGGAAATCTTGCACCTTAGAGGACAATTGCAGTGTCTGAAGACAGTTTTGATTGTCATAACTGGTATTGGGATGGGGTGGAGAGTGCTAATGAGTAATGACCAGAGATACTGCTGAGTATCTAACAATGGACAGGCAGCTCCCCACAACAAAGAATTAACTGGCCCCAAAATCTAGCTGTTGAGAAACTCTGGTTAGAAAGCATTGCTTATAATAAGTAATGTAAACATACATTTCTTACTTTGGATCACAAACAAAAGCTTGACTATCATTCATTACAAGGTATTTAGTCATTGGGGAAGACTGCGAAATGATGGAATAGGGGATTCTCTTTGGCATTCTTCAAGCATGTTTTGGGTGCTGAAGAGCTGTCTGACGAGTTGTCTCTGCCAGGAACCCTGTGGAATCTCTCATCCCATGACTCAATCAAAATGGAGATTGTGGACCATGCCCTGCATGCCTTGACAGACGAAGTGATCATTCCTCATTCTGGCTGGGAGCGGGAACCTAACGAAGATTGTAAGCCACGCCATATTGAGTGGGAGTCAGTGCTTACCAACACAGCTGGCTGCCTCAGGTAACACAAGGGCTTTGAGAGGATGAAGATTGAATTTTTAAGGACTAATTTAAATTTCCTTAAAAGGAAAGTTCATATTCTTTAGCCTGTCATTCTGCCTCCATTCTGTCTATATTGCCTCCATTCTGTCTATATACAACCTGTCTTTCTACCCTTGTTGCTACTTCCTTGTGTACCTCATAACACCGTGATGTTGGTTACTTGCTGTTCCCACATACCCTCGCTTCTGTGCCTCTTTGACTTTGTTCATTTAAATTGGTAAACATTTGTTCGGTCCCTACCACATGTTCGGTACGTAGTCCTGCGTTTGTGCTCCTGCTTTCAGTTATCTGTATTTCAGGTCAGGTTGTGATCAATGCAACAAAAGAATACAGAGTCCTAGAAGGGTGGGGTGTAGGGTGAAGAAGATCTGTGTTTTTTTTTCTATTTGTAGTGCCCTTCACTCCTTATATTTCATTTGAGGCTAAACTCAAGTGCCTTTATTTTTGGAAGGTTTTTCTGATTTCTTCTTACATTCGATGATTGATACAATTTGTTCTTTCTCTCTTTGGGATATTCTCCTATGTGCTCTGCTCCTTTCTTCGTTTATACTTATATACAAGAAGCATCTATCCCGTCTTCATTGACACCCTCTCTGCCCCCTGCCCCTGGCCTGGTTCTTAATGTCCTGAAAGCAGAGACTATCTTACTTAATTTCAGTCGCAGTGCCTTACTTATTATGGAGTATTCACTATTTGTTATAAAAAAGGTAGTGAGGAGACTTGTAGATGTTGAGGGGGTGTGTTTCTGGATTTGAATCATCTTGTCGCCTCTCCGTTTCCCCTTAGGAATGTCAGCTCAGAGAGGAGTGAAGCTCGACGGAAACTTCGGGAATGTGATGGTTTAGTGGATGCCCTCATTTTCATTGTTCAGGCTGAGATTGGGCAGAAGGATTCAGACAGCAAGGTAAGTTAATGGCTGAGTGAATTCCACTTAAAACAACTATGGGATACCTGACATGCAGACCTGTCATTCCAAGCTTTTAAATAATATTAGATACCTAAACCAGCCTCTACTCCCTAAAATGGGTATTCACTTTAGGAGAAAACCGTTTTATATAATTTTCTTCACTTCTGTATCTTAAAGCTCTTTAGCCATGCTTCCAAAGGGCTGTACATTTTACTAAGTAGGAAAAAGTAAAAAGCTTAAGGAAAAAGACCCTAAGTTTTGTGCCATTCACCAAATGTGTCATTCCATTAGCCAGGAGCTATAGGATTTTGAGAAGCTTGGGGCACTTAGAGGCTATTAGAGATGATGGATTGGACTATGCTTTTTGGATCAGTATTGTAATATCTGAATTATGGGAAGTCATTAGGCATTCTCTTTCCTCATCGAGTCTTTTCGCTTATGTTCCCAAGCTTGTAGAGAACTGCGTTTGCCTTCTTCGGAACTTGTCGTATCAAGTTCATCGGGAGATCCCACAGGCAGAACGTTACCAAGAGGCACCTCCCAGTGTTGCCAACAATACTGGGCCACATGCGGCCAGTTGCTTTGGGGCCAAGAAGGGCAAAGGTTAGTCTTAGCTCTTTCCTTCTTGCTCTTTAATGCAGGACTGGGAAAGGAAGGAGTGCTTTTAACTTTAGTTGCAAAATACTTGCTGAGCAGTATAGGATCTGCCCCATCAAGTATGTCCTTGTGCTGTGCTGCTGCTTCTCCTGTGTTGTGTGCTTTGTTCAAGAAGGTGGTCGTGGTGGTTGTGGTGGTAATGGTGGTGGTGGTAGTGGTGGTGGTAGTGGTGGTGGTGGTGGTGGTGGTGGTGGTGGTGGTGGTGGTGGTATCAGTGATTGGGGCAGTGAAGGAGGAGAACTCAGCTAATCTGGGGCCTTCTCTCCATTCCTCCTTTGTGTTTCCCATGTCTTCCTTTTCCTTTGCTTTCCTGCTTATTTGCTCATGATTCTGTTGACATCTCTCTCCTGCATTTTTCCTCCTTCATTTCTACCCTCTGCTTTCCACCTTGGGTGATAACACTGGAAGATGAGTGGTTCTCCAGAGGTGAGTGGAATCTTTTAAGGTGCTTATCAACTTCTAATGTGCATGTTTTGGTTTTAGCTTCCCTAGTATTTCCTTGCCTAACCCTTCCCTGTGGATGCATGTAGGAAAATTAAGTTTAGGAAGACCACTGAAACAAGTTTAGCTCATCTGAGCTAATGGCCCATGGCATGCTATTTCTGGGCAGTAGTCCCAGTTACTAGAACTCAGGACAATAGCAAAAGTCGTGGTTATCCTTAACTCTCTGCTGCCTGTTTTCTGTCCTTGTTTCTGCACAGCCCCCTGCTGGGACAAGCTGGGGCCTGGATATTCCCCGCCCTCCCCTCCCCCACTCAATGCATCTCTGATTCAAAGATTTTGACTAAAGAATTAAAAAAAATGCACCAGGTGGACTCTTCCCTTTCTTAAATTTTGTATCCCCCACCCTTTTTTTTTTAATTTCCAAAGGGAAAAAACCTGCAGAAGTTCCAGCCAATGACACCGTGGATTTCCCTAAAAGAACTAGTCCTGCTCGAGGTAAGTTCTTTTTTCTTTTCAGTTTCCAAGGGTCTCATAGACATAGTCCACAGATAACTATTTGGTAGCCAAACACTAGACTATACAATATGTTTACTATTCTGTCTTTTCTGATTTATGGATTTGAAGTGATGATGAAAGTATTGGGAAACTATATAGTATAGCAGTAACTTGCTTGTTATGGCAACTATTCACATTATTGAGGGTAGGATAAGATTTGGATGATTAGAAATTTGGGTACCCTATGTGGCCACAGTAGTTCTTGGGTCTTAAACATTACTTATTATAAGAAGCCTCTGTATCATAAGTTTGGATCTTTATATTTACCCATACAGTGAATCCAAAATTCCTAGCTCTCCAGGATATAATTTTTTAAGATGTCATTAAATCTACAATAGGCCCTTTTACTTAGTCACAAAAAAGGTGGGAAGAATAACTTGGTCAAGTTAGAAATAATTCATTTGAGATGAGGAATTTTTAACCCCGAGTGCTGTCAATGAGCAGATGAATCCCCTAATTACCCATGCCTGGCTGCCAGGCAAGGCCAAAGCAAACTGGGAGAGAAGAGGCAAGGGAGGAGGAGAGACACGGTGCAAATGATGAGTTGATATCTGTTCTGCTCTTACCATGGACTAATTATTCTTAAGAAGATGTGGAATCAAGCCCCTGAGTTTGCTGTTGGGTTGGGTGGGTAGGTGAGTGAGGGAGCCTAATGGTATAGGAGCACAAACCCATCAGTACAGAATAAAGGCTGGACTTCAACCAGCCATAGCGTGGTTTGTAGGTACTAATTAGAATCCTCTGCTTTCTTGTTCTTTCTTGTGTAGGCTATGAGCTTTTATTTCAGCCAGAGGTGGTTCGGATATACATCTCACTCCTCAAGGAGAGCAAGACCCCTGCCATCTTAGAAGCCTCAGCCGGGGCTATCCAGAACTTGTGTGCTGGGCGCTGGACAGTGAGTACCTTTAGAAAATGCATTTGGAGGTGGGAGCACTTAGATAACTAGCTTGCATCCTTTTGTAATCTCTTCCACCTCCATGTGCTACTTTTAGTATGGTCGATACATCCGCTCTGCTCTGCGTCAAGAGAAGGCTCTTTCTGCCATTGCTGACCTCCTGACCAATGAACATGAGCGGGTAGTGAAAGCCGCATCTGGAGCTCTGAGAAATCTGGCCGTGGATGCACGCAACAAAGAATTAATTGGTAAGGAGTAGGATGTTAACCATTCCCTCAACTTCTGTGTTTTAATCCATCAGGTGCTAAGTAATTTATTTATTGAAATGATTGAGAGGAAGGATCCTTCATAATTTGTGAATGCAAGGGTAGCAGAGGATTATGCAATTGACCTTGAACAGCACGGGGTGCTCAGCCCCACACGGTCAAAACCACATATATCTTTTGACTCCCCAAAAACTAAACTACTTAATAACTTATTTTTGACTGGATGCCTTAACAATAACATAAACAGTACACAGATAATAATTTAATAAAAAAATAAATTAAAAAAACCCAATAACATAAACAGTTGATTAACACATGTTTTGTATGTTATATGAATTATATACTATATTCTCACAAAATAAGCAGGAGAAAAGAAAATGTTATTAAGGAAATCATAAGGAAGAGAAAACACATTTATAATATTTATTTTAAAAAATCTGCATGTAAGTGGATCTGCAGAGTTCAAACCCCATGTTGTTCAGGGTTCAACTGTATTTGGTTCTTAGAAAGATAACAAGTGATGACTCTAAAAATAGAACAATAATAGCTATTATTTTTTTATTTTTAAATCCTCTTCCCAGGATATGTTTATTGGTTTTAGAGAGAGGAAGGGAGAGAGAGAGAGAGAGAGAGAGAGAGAGAGACATTGACATGAGAAACATATCGGTTGCCTCCCCCATGGATTGGTGGCCCAATCTGGGATCTAACCTGCAGCCTTTTGATGTATGGGATGATGCTTCAACCAACTGAACCATCCAGCCAGGGCCACAGCTATTCTTTTTAAGCGCTTTACTTTGCCAGTAGGCCTTGTTAAGCACTTCCGTATGTTCTCATTTGATTGTCAGCACTTTAAAAAGGTTGTTCTATTAAAAAAAAAAAATAGAATAAGGAAACTTCAGATCAGGTAAAGTAAATAGTATGCTCGAAGTTAAAATGCCTCATAAGTGGCAGAGTCCAGATATTTGTTTTTTTTTAAAAATTAATAATGATTATATTCTATTGAACTTTTATAATATTAAATATACTGTTTTTCATTTGGAATATCTGAAAGGACTGTGTAGTATTTTTGATATAAGATTTCACATTATTTCAATGTGACTGAAAAAGGAAAGAGTAAGTAAAGAAATAGTAAGGGAAATAAATTCATGGCTATTCCAGGTCCTTGGCTCTTTTAATATGGTAATCCTATAGGAGAATGCAATGGATTCCTAGGGATAGTACCTATAGTTTATACGATTATTGCAGTTAAGAGCAGTGTTAGGCTCCTCATAACTGACTCGGCTCATTCTTCTAACACACATTCCTTTGTCTCACTTCTATAGGTAAACATGCTATTCCCAACTTGGTAAAGAATCTGCCAGGTGGGCAACAGAGCTCTTCCCAGAATTTCTCTGAGGACACTGTGGTCTCTATTTTGAACACCATCAACGAGGTTATTGCTGAGAACTTGGAGGCTGCCAAAAAGCTTCGAGAGACACAGGGTATTGAAAAGCTGGTCTTGATCAACAAATCAGGGTGAGCGTAACACTTAAAATTACGACTGGAAGAGTCTAAGTGTAGAGGGGATTTGTTAGGAAGGAGTGTTTCCTTTTTGCTTCTACAGTTATTTTCCATTAATTACTGTAAAATGTGAAGTGGTATTAATTACCCTGTTCTCCATCTTGATTCATAAATTAGTAATAGACTTTTCCATTAAATATTTTTATGTCTCTCTTTGGGACAGAATACAGGACTTGATCTTACCCATTTTGGCATTTATGTTCATATGTTACATTATGTTAGAGAGAACAGGGTCTTAGCTTCTTCCTTGTCTTACATACAAATTCATGTGGTGCCATTTTTCTCAAAAGGAACCGCTCAGAAAAGGAAGTTCGAGCAGCAGCACTTGTATTACAGACAATCTGGGGATATAAGGAACTGCGGAAGCCACTGGAAAAGGAAGGATGGAAGAAATCAGATTTTCAGGTAGGGTTACTCTTAGGGTCTGAGACATTTACCTTTTTTCTCAATGTCAGGTAATGCTCTGTGTTTGGTTTCTTTTTCCTCTCTTTCACTATCACATTGAGTGGACTTTTGATCCTAGTCACTGGTAGTAAAGAAATCATTTGGTTTGCTCCTCTCCCTCAGTGAATGGTGCCGACAGTTCATTTGCTGCCAAAATAGCTCTGGTTTTCCTCTGTGTCACAGAGCACTGTATATACTAGTGGCAATGAAGGATGGGGCCTTTTTACTTTCCCCAAGTCTGCAGCAACCCTTTGATGGAGTTTGCCATTTTCTCAGACTAGGTCTTCTGGTAGTATAAGTGTTTGGTATCTTTGTAATCTTCTGTTCAGTAACACAGATAGAAGCCATAATATCCTAGTTTGTTTTACTATGTAGGTATTTACTTAACCCTTATTTACTTCTTATAAGAGTTGTATTTGGGAATAGGATCCTAAAGATCTGTGTCCATTAGGGAATAAGGTATTGGTAAATTCAATACTCTTTCATTATTGCATTTTATGTTTGCCTCCAGGTGAATCTCAACAATGCATCTCGAAGCCAGAGCAGCCATTCATATGATGATAGCACTCTTCCTCTTATTGACCGCAACCAGAAACCAGGTACAGTATCCAGGGGCATACCCTCCGCTTCTATTCCTCCTCTGCTATTCTTTAGTGGGCTTATTATCTAAGAAATAGGATATATATTTCTTTTTGAGTGAGCTAGTCTTTGATAGAGAGTAATAATACTTTATTTCAGAAGTATTATAATGCATAAACTGGTAAGTTTGATCATTAGAAAATAAAACAAAACAGGTGTGACCCTTGTCTTTGCAAGTGGACTTAAAATGACTGGAAAATGAACTCTAGTCTCTCTGTTTTCTCTACCTGAATTGTAATTGACACCCAACATTGTATAAATATAAGGTGTACAACATGATTTGATATATGGATATATTGTAAAATGATTAATTTTTCCTTTTATATTTCCATATAATATCAAGTAATACATGTTTACTGTTGTAAAATTAGAAAATAACAGGCAACCAGAAAAACAAAATCATTTATTTCTATTGCCTAGAGATACTCACTGCTATTTTGGGTTATATCTTAAAAGGGTTTAAAAACCCTTTTGTTTTATGAGCAAATTTTTCATTTAAGTGAATATTGTAACCATTATATTCTTGTTTTATTTATTATCCTTATATTCTTTGTTTTTATTGATTATTTTTAGAAAGAGAGGAAGGGAGAACTATATATAGAAAGAAATATCTATGAGAGAGAAACATCATTGATTGGCTATCTTTTGCACACCCCCCACAGGAGTTTGAGCCTGCAACCTGGGCATGTGTCCTGACTGGGAATCAAACGATGACTTCCTGGTCCGTAGGTTAACACTCAACCACTGATCCACACCAGCTGGGCATGGATCCTCATAATTTTTAAAACTGTAAAGGGGTCTTGAGACCAAGTAATTTAAAAATTGCTGGTTTAGAGTGAAGGGGTCTTTATATTAGGAGTCTATTGGGAAGGGATTGCTTTAAGTCCCATGAGGGCTTTGTCTAGTGCCTGGCACATAGTGGGTACTCAGTAAAAATTTGATGAGAGGGATGAAAGACAGCTAGAGAGCAATTTTTATAATGAGTATAGATTTTGAAAAGTTCGGTTGTTTTAGTTCGATAATTTTCTGTCTTCATTTAGATAAGAAACCTGATCGGGAAGAAATTCAGATGAGCAACATAGGGTCAAACTCAAGATCATTAGGTAGGTGATTAATTCCCACCTATGGATATGGAGTATTATTTCGTTGTGATGAGGAGAACTGTCTGACTCTGCAGTGTTTTCTAGCACCCTCACTATTATCATTCTGGAAGAGCATTGACTGGACATTGCCATTTGGAAATTAAAAAAATATATATATTTTTATTGATTTTTTACAGAGAGAAAGAGAGAGTGATAGAGAGTTAGAAACATCGATGAGAGAGAATCATCAATCAGCTGCCTCCTGCACACCCCGTACTAGGGATGTGCCCATAAGCAAGGTACATGCCCCCGACCGGAATCGAACCTGGGACCTTTCAGTCCGCAAGCCGACGCTCTATCCATTGAGCCAAACTGGTCTTGGCCATTTGGAAATTTAATGAAACTTGATCCATCTACTTTCACATTCTCATTTGCTCGAAGTTAAAAAAAAATTATATGCATCCTCCATTCCTACAGAACCTAAACTGTTACGGCTTTTCATAGTCTGATGCCGGTCTTCTTCCCTCCATATGCTCTGTTTCAGCCCACCTGGTCTAACTTGCTCTTCTATTTCTTCACCCTATACTTCCTTGATTTTGCTCATGTAATACCTCTTACTGGAATGTCCTTCCCATTTGCCTTTCTAAATTCTCTCATCCCCAAAAACTTAACTGAAATCCTGTCTGCTTTGTTAGGCCCTTACTAACTGTGGCAGCACACCTCACTCTCATTCCTTATAGACAGTCCTCTCTGTCTGTTTAGCTTTATTAGCACACAGGAAGGGGCAAAAGTAGGTTTACATTTGTGAGTACATAAAACCCAGAGTTTATTCTTGTATTATTATTTATTAATTACGGCATATTTTCCAAACCAACAACTAAACCTACTTTTGCCTACCCTGTATTTCATATTCTGCATATTTCATGTATATTGTCTTCCCAATTAGATTCAAGTTCTTTTAGGTCAGGGGCCACCAGACCTTAATGCTTTTCTGGAGCATTTGGCAAAGTTCAGTTCCTAACAGAGGCATCTAATTCACACTTAATCTGCTTAATATATAGTATACACTGGAGAGGGATATCATGTTTCTGTGTGCTTCTTTCTTTAGATAACAACTATTCTACAATGAATGAGAGAGGGGACCACAATAGAACACTGGATCGATCCGGGGATCTAGGCGAAATGGAGCCATTGAAGGGAACACCCCTGATGGTAAATTTTCTATGTACTGTTGTCCTTCTGCGGCTGATTGTGTTTTGAAGCCTGCATGTTTGTGAAGTAGCAAAAAATATCTAGGGGGGTAGGGGTGGGGGACCACATCCTCTTCTGGTAGGGGCTTTTGGGAGAAGTAGGAATTTTGACTCCAATTGGGATTTCTTGGGCCTTTATGCTGTGATGTTCGATCGAGATGGGATCAGGAAGACTATAAATGTGTTACTGATATGACTAACACTAACACTAACTGATCTGTTCATAAGCATTACTCTCTTTCTGTCCCTACCTGTATTTTCTTGAAATCTTGCTCTTCTCTTACTATTACCCTATTTTGCTCGAGTTTACAGATTTGGGCATTTTCCCTAGATCCATGGGCGGCAAACTTCAGCTCATGAGCCACATGTGGCTCTTTGGCTCCTTGAGTGTGGCTCTTACACAAAATACCACTGGGCTTCTGTTTTGAAGAAGTGGCGTTAGAAGAAGTTTAAATTTAAAAAATTTGGCTCTCAAAAGAAATTTCAGTCGTTGTACTATTGATATTTGGCTCTGTTGACAAATGAGTTTGCCGACCACTGGCCTAGATCTAGCACATACTCACACAGTTCCCATTTCCTTATTCCCATACTAACAAATTGCATGTGTTCACAGCAGGACGAGGGACAGGAGGCTCTGGAGGAAGAATTGGATGTGTTGGTTTTGGATGAGGAGGGGGACCAAGTGTCTTTGCCCCCCATGGTATGTCCTCTAGCCACCCCCAAGATCATCGCTGAGACAGGAGGGCCTGTGTGCCAGCGGTTTGCCAATCATGCTGATCTGATCAGGCCAGAGGCACTAGTCTTAGCCACGTGGTGCTTGGGGTGCTTTTCTGTGATTATTGCCGAAGAGGCCGGGGCAGGCCATTGGTGATCCGATTCTCCATTATGTGCTACTTTCCTCCTTCCAGATTTGTCAACCGACTTTTGGTTCTTACTCCCAACCCTATTAACATTTCCTTCTCTTTTTTTTCTTACAGCAGAAGATTTAGCATCCACGATCTCCGCTACATCTGGGCATATAATATATGTACTTTTATTTTTTGGTGGTGAAATGGACTGATGATTTTCCCCTTTCTTCGCTGGACTATTGTGCCAACCGCCAGGCTGCCTGCCCTAATAGCCCCGAGTGGCTGCCTTCTTTTCATCGACTCCTTCTTCCAATGAAGCTTAATTATTCCTCCTCCCACCCCAGATCCTCTCCAGTTGCTCCCAAGAACCCTGACTCAGTTGTATGCATATCTTGAGAACTGCTGCAGATTAGCTCTTTCTGCCAGCTCTCTCTGGAACTCTTGGCCTCTGCGGAGGGAGAGAGAGTGAGAGAGTGGGAGTCTTCATTGGAAGCCGTGGGAAGAATTGGAAGTCACATGCTATATATGCATTATACAGCAATCTGATAAACCGATGATTCTTAATAGAGATTTTTTTTTTTTTCCTGGTGGGGAAGGGACTTTTTGTTGTTGCTTTTATTTTTTTTTAATGGGAAGTGTGAGCTCTTCCTTATTCCTAATGACTATTTTTGAAGCAAAGAAGGCTGGCAACATTGGCACATATCATCTGGCAAGGGCCCTTGATTAAGTGAAGGTCTCCTAGAACTGAGGTTAAGAAACCTGGCTCTCCTCATCTCCAGTGCAGGGACCATCAACGACTTACAGACTCCATCTCTTCTCCACGCCTCGTGCCAACCGTGGGGTGCTGCTGCTCCCCTTACCGAGGCCATCCTAGCCCTCCTCTCACATCCTATGATAATGTCTGCTAACTTGGCTTTGCCGTTTGCAAGAGGCTGTAGAAAGAGGAGAATGTGTCCAGGAAGACTTTTTGGGTGAGGAGCAGAAAGGTGTCTTCTGGGGAGGAGAAGGAACCGCTAGGAGCAGATAGTAGGGATGTACATGAATCAGTCTGAAACTGGCAGGAAGCTTCAAAGCTGGCTTCCCCCTGCCCTATTCTCCTTTCCCCACCCATGTAGCCCTGTCCTTCCTGCCTACTCCCTGGATTGGTTAGCTGACTAAAGGACTTGATGTACATACTTCTGCCCCCTTTACCCTAAAAGGTGGGGGTGGACCCTGGCTTTGCCTCTTCTTTGTGCCTTTGGCCTGGGATGCACCTCCCCCTTCCCTTCCATGTGCCTTTCTTTGCCTCTGCAGTTTCTGTTCTCATGATTTTGCAAATTACATTTTGTTGATTTTTATCCACTATTGGCCCTAAATAGAAAGAAGAGGAGAGGTGACCTAGAGACCCTCAGATCCTCCAGTGGGAATTGGTGTACCCTCTGATTTCAGCCATAGCAAGCTTTTTGCTCAACAGTATATAGTTGGGATTTTGCAAAAATCCTGTCCTTATGATAACAAATGAGGTTGGTAGAAGGAGTTAGTGGTGTTACTCTTATTCCTTAGTTGTTTAGAGTATACCATTATCTCTGAAGGGGTTTCAGGGAATTCATGCCCGCCCTCCACCCCAAGATACCTCCTCAGTTCAGTTTAGTGTATATTAGCTGTTTGGGCTAGAGGAATCAGCTGCTATGCTGGTTGATTTTTTTTTCTTTTTAAATCCTTTTCCTTACTTGCCTTTGACTCCTCCCCTTAATCTAAAAGCTCTGTTCAGTGCAAACTGGAAATCTTCATCCTTCTCTCTCCCCTTCCCTTATATATGGAGAGTATGGGGTAGGAGAAAAATGCACAACCCATTGGCCTCTTCCCCTTCCTCTATGCATTAAAATCCCCTATTTCCCCTTTTCTGTCTTCCCATTTCTTCCCTCTCCTTTTCTGGCAAAAGGAGTATTTTCCTTCTTTGACCCTAACAGCATACTGCACAGGGGAAACTGCCCCCATTCTTTGACCTGACCCACTCTTGGTTTCTTTTGTCCTCTCTGCTCTTTTGCTGGTGCTCTTTTTATTGGTGGGGTGTGGGTAATAGAACAGCCATGGGCTTTTGGGGACCTTTAACTGTCATTTTTTTTTCTTTCCCGTTTATAGAAACACTAAACATTCAATTCCAGAGAACCAAAAATTGCACCTTCCCACCGAACACTACTAAGGGGCATGTCTTCTGCTCCATACCTTTTCTGTTTTTCTTTTTCTTGTTAATGCTTTTAAAAACAAATGAGTTTTTTATATAAATAAAGTTTTTAAAGTGTGTATATGGGGGAGTCTGTGTCATTTCTTCACTTCAAGCTTCTTTTCATCTTGGTTACTTTCTTATGTATTGGTGTGTGTTCTTCTTTTTCTCTCCAGAGCACCAAGAGGGGGGTTGTACCAGGATGGTTTTTTTTTTTTTAGCTCAATTTCAACTTTATCAAGCAACATTCTTTTTTTTTTTTTTTTTTTAAATATATTTTATTGACATTCTACAGAGAGGAAGGGAGAGAGATAGAAACGTCCATGAGAGAGAAACATCAACCAGCTGCCTCCCGCACACCCCCCCACCGGGGATGTGCCCGCAACCAATGTACATGCCCTTGACCGGAATCGAACCCGGGACTCCTCAGTCCGAAGACCGACGCTCTACCACTGAGCCAAACCGGTTTTGGCAAGCAACATTCTTTTTAATTGTATATGAAACATTTTCCCTCTGAAGATTCTTAAAAATTAAATGTGACTAAGTCGAGCCTGGGAAGCTTATTGCTAACTTAGTGATAGGAAAGTGAAGTATAAAGAGTTAATGACTTCCTTAGTCACAGATTTTTTTCTTCCTTCAACATTGACAAAACCAACATTTAATAAAGCCCATTGCAATACAAGGCACTCTCAAACGTAACCTTTATGGGTAGCAGATTAGAAGCTACCAACTCCACTAACCTTTTAATAATTATTAAAATATAGGATTAAAAGGCTTAGGTTTAGAAATAATAAGAACTGGGCCATACTGTTGCTTCTCTGGCTACCTGTAACCCTTTAGTAAGAAGACAAGGGACAGTCCTGTGGCTTCCTTTTTGTCTTACCAAATATGTGCGTGGGTAGCAAATACTTGTTGGATTACCAGGGATTGCCTTTACTGCAGTGATCAGGGATTAAGACCTGTGGAAAGAGACATTCTCCCCCCCCCTCCCCTGGGGTCCATATTTTCCTGTTTTATAATAAAAAGATGAGAATTTATGTAAAATGTCTCTGTATGCTCAATCTTTAGATTAAGAAAAAAATACAGCTGCTTCTGATGATGGTCATGTCCGTTTTGTTGAATAGGTCTTGGGTATGAAAACTTTCTTGGGCTAGGAAATGTAAGCATTATAACTGATGCCATTTAAAGTTGGATAGTTTAGCTTTAGGTTAGAAGGATGAAGCACAGAACCAAAAAGCTATTAAGAGTTTGCTTTCAAAAAAGGTTTGGTAGCCATACCTAAGATAGTGTTTGTTTGTTTGTTTGTTTGTTTGTTTGTTTTAACCTATATAAATACCTAGTTGCTGGTGAATAGAGTGGACTTTATTTCTATCATATTTTTATTACCCACTGAAATTGAGCTACATACAAACCTTACTCTTCTCCCCTCTCCCTTGGTTGGTTCATTTGTTTTATTCAACAAATATTTACTGAGCATCTTCTATATGCTAGGCATTGTGGATGTTAGATTTTAGAGACAAACATCCACAACAATGCCTAGTATATAGAAGATGCCCAGTGTTTATGGAAGAGGTTATAGGTTATGCTCAACCACTCTTCTGCCTTAATGAGGCTTTTATTTTATGGTGAACATGTTTGTAAAACCAACTGTAATGCTTTTGCTGTGACATATTTTCTGACAGCTGATTTACTTTCATGTAATCCACCGAGCCAAACTGGCTAGGGCAGGATTCTAAAATCTTGTAAGTCACCTGGTTTATTCTAAAGTGTGTGGTTAGTTGCAACTTGAGACACTGATCTGGTGATTTGCTTAAGGTTACAGCCTCTAACTGGAATCCAGCATGACTGGCTCCAACTCCATTGGTAGTGGTGTGCAGTGATGACCAAGTAAGGGAGAATTCTAGAGGGAAGAATGTCTGTCTCCCAGGAATGAAATGCTTACTGTAGAATTTGAGATAATAGTGGTAGGCTGATGTATATCTTGTGGGTTGGAGAAACTTCTTATCTTGCAAACTATTATGTAGGTAATGCCCAGGCTGCTAAGAGGTGAAGCTAGTCTTTGATAGGGGGCTCTCTATGGCATAGAGACTCCCCTGTAGTTGTTGACTTGGACTAAAGTGTCACTTCTGGCTGCAAAGGGTACATGAACTAAGGATCCACTGAAGTCGTTGGGAACTTAAAAATCACTCCTGAGGGACAACCTATCTCAAGAAATAAAGTACAAAAAAAGTAAGAAAAGATGGTGTAGGAGCTAATTTCTTTTTCATGTAACCTAATGACCTCTTGACTTTCCTGTTGTCTGTCTCCCTTAAAGTATTAGTTGTTTGGCAGATCCACCCAGAATTTAGGGTCAGGCATGGGTGGAGAGAAAGGCTGGAGGAAGTGAGGTAGGAAAAGCATTGGTGAAAAGAATCATTTTAGTCTGTCCACATTATTATACTGTTGACATGAAAATGTCCAAGCCTGAGAAAATTTTTATAAAAATTTATTTGAGGCAAACAGGATACTCCTGGAAGCAAGACCCAATAGACTGAGAAAAATACTTCCTAGAGTGACATTTTGCAGTTTCTTTATGCATTTGGAATTAAGGAGGGAACCTAAGAAAGAATAAATGAAGGTGGGAGAAAGCAAGGTGGGGGATTCCATTATGTGCTCCTTGGAGGGTGGTTGTACCTTCCAGGGTCTGAAAAGGATTCTTCCAGCATTTCAAAGGTGTGTTAACCTAGGTACACTTGAACAGTGGACAGGGCTTGCTTAAGGCAAAGATGAATCCTTTACTGAAGTTCTAGGTCTATAGGCATGACTACCCACCGTGACCTCCCCAGTTAGGAAATTATGATCACATCACCCTGTGAGGTTGCTTTCTGTAGAACCCCTTTCTCATCCAAAACCTCCTGACATGTGTTTCTCCTTTTATATTGTCTAAAGTGATCAGGGCCATCTATTCACAAATGGATTGAATCAAGAGCTTTATACCTGTTAGTAGTAGGAGCCGTAAGTATTATAATTACATGGCAGCTAGCTTTTCTTTTTAGTTCAGGAAAAGTGCTATACTTCTCTTATGTTCAAGTCTATCGTTGAAAAGGACAGGTTCTTCCCCTTTGAGGATATAAAAGGGATTACTATATTGCTGCCTCTCTCCAGATATCTCTCATGCTAACAGACAGAGTCTGGATGCCTTAAGTCATTTGTGCCTGAGGAAAAGAAAAAAGTATGAGATATCCATGGTGACATGGCAGGCAGTCTGCTCTGGTCTTCACTTTAGTCCTCCCTTTGCCTTTTGTAGACTTTGGACTCTAGGCCTTTTTACAACCCACTCTGTTATCAGAACCAAGGGTGGGGACAGTATAGCGTGTGTAGTTTGAACTCACTCAGGCTTCTGTTTTTGGCATTGTGAAAACTCCTTTCAGCAGAAACAAGAGCTCCTGGAGGTAAAGTTATTCATCAAAGAAACTTATGTACACATTGCCGAGTAAACATGTAAGTAAGGAATTCACAGATCTTCAAAATGAAGTGAAAACTGGACTCCTAGGAAGTAAGCAATAGCTAAAGCTAGCCTTTGCTCAACTTTTGCCAAACTCAGCGGACTTTAAGCGTTGACTCTAGTGACTCACAGGATATAGGAAACAGGAAAAGAGGAATCTGGCAGGTGACTCAAGGTAAAACTGGTATACCCTCAGTGAACAAGAAATAAACTGTAGAATGGAGCAGCAAGGAGCATACTTGTCTCAACCTTGGTGATAGATAGAAGGAAAAATAATAACAGTATCTTCCCTGAGAATTCATAACCACAAGATGGGCCCTCCGAGGGTTTCCTCAAATTTATACTGTCTCTGTGATCCAGAATATCTTATCTGGGGAATTTACAGTGGTACTTGGTCATGCCACCAGGTTATTTTCAGAAGCAAATGTTACCCTCTAAAGCAGTGGTTCTCAACCTTTCTAATGCCACGACCCTTTAATACAGTTCCTCATGTGGTGAATCCCAACCATAAAATTTTGTTGCTACTTCATAACTAATTTTGCTACTGTTAATGAGTCATAATGTAAATATCTATTTTCTGATGGTCTTAGGTGACCCTACTAGCACTTCTCAATCTGTGGGTCACTCTAAGGCTTCAAAAATTAAAAGATGCACAAAGAAAGAAGGCATCACGAGGGAAAAGGGAGACAGAAAGATATGCTGATCTTTAGATATCAACATATTTCAGATGTTGACATTGTCACACAAACTATGCAATAACATTTTGGCTCATGAACTAAAACAAGTTTGAAAATAAGATGACAAAAAAACAACCCCTACAAAACCCCCCAGCTGATTTCAAAAACAGCCTTTTTAAAAAAAAATATTTTATTGATTTTTTTACAGAGAGGAAAGGAGAGGGATAGAGAGCTAGAAACATCAATGAGAATCATTGGTCAGCTGCCTCCTGCACACCCCCTACCAGGGATGTGCCCGCAACCAAGGTACGTGCCCTTGACCGGAATCGAACCCGGGACCTTTCAGTCCACAGGCTGAGGCTCTGTCCACTGAGCCAAACCGGTTTTGGCCAAAAAAAGCCTTTTTGAATTAGAAATGAAAAATATAAATTTGAAATTGAAGGGGTACAAGTGAATTAAAAGACAGTTCTCAAGAAATCCAGAATACAGTCCAAAGAATGAGGAGAAAGAAGGGAAGGAAGAATGGAAAATAGCAAAGAAGTTGAGTTGTGGACAATAGAAGGCAACAGAGAAGATCTAATATACATTATCTGGAGCTCCTGGAGGAGACAACAGAAAGAAAGGGCAATATCCAAAGAAATTGTGGCTGATAAATTTTCAGATTTGGTGAAAGACAACAAAAAACCTCAAGTTTAGGAATCCGAATGAAGTCCAAGCGAGATTAAAGATGATTCATACTAGAAACATCAAGGTGAAGTGCAGCTTAGGAAAGCAGCCCAGACAGGTGACTTCTTAGCATCAACAATGAAAGAGAACAATGGAATACTGTCCTTAAAAATTTTTTACCTTTTATCCTGTTAAGAACAAAAGAACTATTATGGAAATTGACAGTAAAAAATTTTTTTTCTTTTCTTAAAGAGAGCCAACTAAAAACATTTTCAGGTAAAAGCAGTTTGCCACTCAGAATGGGTCATTCTACAGGATGTTCTTAAGGCAGAGGAAAATGATTTCAAATGGAAAGTCAGATGCAAGAAGGAACGCTGAACAAAGGTACTAATAAGGTTGGTAAGAGTAAGCATTAGAATGTTTGGGGGGGGGCAATGGTAATATATGTACACAGATAATAATTTAATAAAAAAAATTAAAAAAAAAACCAAAAAAAACCCCAACCAAACAAAAAAGAGTAAACATTAGCCGAAAGCGGTTTGGCTCAATGGATAGAGCGTCGGCCGCAGGCCTGCGAATTGAAAGGTCCCGGGTTCGATTCCGGTCAAGGGCATGTACCTTGGTTGCAACGGGTGCACATCCCCAGGAGGTGGTGTGCAAGAGGCAGCTGATCGATGATTCTCTCTCATTGATGTTTCTAACTCTATCCCTCTCTTTCTCTGTAAAAAAAACCAATAAAAATATTAAAAAAAAAAGAGTAAGCATTAACTGGAAAAGGCAGTGTGTAATTTGTGGGAGGGGAATTAAAATATTGGTAAGTTGTAATTAGAACACTGATTTTCAAGTTCTTATATTCAGGAAGGAATTAAAGATGATTAACATAAGACTTTTGTGATACTATATATATGTAACTACTAACAAATAGAGCACACCCGCCCTGTCCAGGTGGCTCACTTGGTTAGAACATCATCTTGATGTGCCAGGGTTGCAGGTTTGGTCCTGTCAGGGCAGATGCAATAATCAACCAGTGAATGCATAAATGGGCAAAACAACAAATTTATGTTTCTCTTTTCCTCTTCTTCCCTCTCCCCCCTTCCTCTCTGTCTAAAAGTAAGTAAATAAAAATAGAGCATCCTGAACAAGTAGAAAGGAAGAAGGCAAGGGGAGGCTACAGGGACTTAGAGCTGGCGCTGCCTCTGATAGACCTTGCTAGGACCTAAGGGCACCAGCTGCAGGAGAGGAGGAGCCTATATCTGTACCACAGTACTGGAGCCTAGTATGTGGCAAATGAGGTAGATGTGTGCAGGGAAGGAGTGGCGAGTGAAGTGTAAGAAGGGTCAGAGAACAGGTTCAAGTCAATTTCCATTATAACAAAGTTAAAATTTAAATAAAAATTGCTAACTGGTATGTGAATTGGTCAACTGACTTAAGGACATGTCAGAACAACATTATTTTCATATCTTGCCGACCATATTGCTGATTATTTGAGGACAAAGTCATAAGGGTGGCCTCATCATATCCTAACAGAGCTTGACCCAGAGAAGGGGGACTGCCCTTTTTATTTTTATTTTTTTAAGGGACTAGTGGCTTTAGAGAAGAGGTCAAGGGGAGCATTGGGCTGTGAGTTCAAAGCTGGGTCATGATCATTTTGGCTATAAGAGGCTTTCTCAAGGATTTTACTTCTGATTTTAGATTTTTGGTAAAATCACACTGTGACACACATCTGCAATTGACATTCTTTTTTTCCATTAAATTTTTCCCCATTACTTTTATTTATTTATTTTAAAAAATATATTTTATTAATTTTCTACAGAGAGGAAGAGAGAGGGATAGAGCGCTAGAAACATCGATGAGAGAGAGACATCGATCAGCTGCCTCCTGCACACCCTCTACTGGGGATGTGCCCGCAACCAAGGTACATGCCCTTGACCGGAATCGAACCTGGGACCTTTCAGTCTGCAGAACGACGCTCTATCCACTGAGCCAAACCGGTTTTGGCTTCATTACTTTTTAAAATTGTTTAAAGTATTACATATGTCTCCTTTTCCCCCCAACTGACCCCTCCACAACCACTCCCACCCCTAGGACAAGCCCCCACTGCCCCAGTGTCCATGTCTATTGGCTATGCTAATATGCATGCATACAAGTCCTTCCTATACCAACTTTTACTTTCATTCCTGTAGACAAGTAACTTTTAAGTTACCTCCTGGTACTGCTGTCTGCCAACCAGGAGTGTTGCAGTTGGAGTGTTACTTCTAAATATGGCAATGTTTGTGTAGTTACTTGAACATTTTATTGCATATTTGCCCTTATTCATAAAAACATAGTAGAAAATGAAAAAAAAATACAGCATGATGTTAATGATTTTATGGTTGAGACAAAGGAAGATATTTTTCTGCCAAAAACAGTAAATTTGATGCTTACTGAATCTAAGCAAGTCTGACAACTGTGTCCAATTATAAAAGAAACTGACAAGATTTAAAACATATGTACAAAATGCTGTAAAGATGTTGCCAAAATTTGTGGCTGAAAGGTAAAGCGTGTTTGTGTGTGTGTGTGTGTGTGGGGGGGGGGGGGTGCCAATGTGTGGATCTTTACAATCAGGTGTCGTGGGTTCTTATTTTGGTACACTGACTTTATTTCTTGTAATTTATTTTTAACCCAGTGATGCTGGCGCCTCTTGGCAGCCACGCCTTGGGTGGGTTCATGGCAGCATAGAGCAAATACCAAAAAAGGTCAATCCCTGGCCTTAGAGGTTTAAATATGTTTTGGAAACTCAAAACAGAGATAAAACTTTTGTGATAAAAAGCTTTGAACTTTCAAAACTAGAACCCTGGCCCTGGCCTGGTAGCTCATGTCTGGATACACCAAGGTTTTAGGTTCAATCAGTAAGGGCACATATCGGAATCAAGCAATGAATAAGTGGAATAACAAATTGATCTCTCTCTCTCTCTCTCTCTCTCTCTCTCTTTCCTCCCTCCCTCCCCTCTCCCCTCTCTCTTCTCCCCTCTCCCCCACTTCCTTCTCTCTATAAAATCAATTTAAAAAATTGATCTGTTAGAATGAAGACAGTTTCAGGAGATCTAGGATCCAGAGTCTCCATTTTTCAAAAACCCTCAGATGGTGACAATGCCACTGGTCTAAGGAAAACATCAGGTATTGAATAGATGTTTACCGAGCTCCTACAATGTGCCAGGCACTGATCTAGACACTGAGGATACAACAGTGAGGGGGACAGGATGCTCCTCCTCAGAATGTCTTTTATGGTTTTATAGAAAGACGTGTAGTTGAGGTGGATAGCAATGTAGTTGAGGTGGGTAGCAACTTATGTAGTTGAGCCTAATCTATTCATTAAAACTACACCATAAAATTACATCTCATATGTATGTTTAACTTTTGTATTTTTCTCCTGACTTTCATGTTTTTATTTTTTAGAAATATATTTTATTGAATTTTTTATTATTTATTTATTTATTTATTTTTTTACAGAGAGGAAAGGAGAGGGATAGATAATTAGAAACATTGATGAGAGAGAAATATCAATCAGTTGCCTCCCGCACACCCCCTACTAGGGATGTGCCCGCAATCAAGGTATATTTCCCTTGACTGGAATTGAACCTGGGACCCTTCAGTCTGCAGGCCAATGCTCTAACCACTGAGCCAAAATGATTAAGGCTGACTTTCATGTTTTTAAAATGCTTTCCTTTTGTTTTGTTTTTTTTTTTTTTGGTGGTTTCTTATTTTCCTTTAGGAGTGTATGTGTTTGGGTGTGTACGAACTCTTGGGTGATATGTTACAGGGTTTAAACTCAGATAAGATCACTCTTAGCAAATGCTACTACGTTGTGCATTATTTAGTTTTTAAATTTAAAGTAGCTTCAGGCAATTGTCATCTAGCCGACCTCAGAGTTAGTTTTACTGCTTGTAGTAGTACCATGCAGCTTAGGTGTGTGATTCAGAAAACATTCCATAGAGATAGTTTAGCACAGGTGAGAAAGTTTTTAAAACTAATACCCAAAGAAATGATCCACCTCAATTATGTAGAAACATTAGTTAACCTTATTTCTGATTTATTCTAGTGATATTTTAGAACCGCTTATAGATGATGATCTAACCAACTGCCCAATTAGCCAGTGACAGAGACAAAGTGATGTCTTCACTAAATCACATTTAGTTTCCCTTTCTTGAGGTGTAAAAGAAGACTGTTTCCCAGCCTCCTTTGAAGTTCTGTGAATAGCAAAGACTGATTTCAGGTTAATGACATTAGGGTTGAAGTGCTGTGAACCAACATCAGGACTGGTAATAAAAAATGCTGTCTTTGATCTTCTTGATTATTACCCCCACCATTAAAATCTTGGAGGGCACAGGTTGAGGTGATGACATTGTCCACATGCTGATGGATGAATATAGTTGCCCTGCAGAGTCACCTGATCAGTCTTATATTCAATTGACTGAGGTTTATTAGTTACAGTAGCATAAGATATACTATGATTAATACATATATGGTCTTCCTACTAACCCAGGTAGGACCTACCACCTAAGTGCTTCATAAATACTTTTACAGATGAATGAATTAGATTAATTTTTACCAAGTCACTTCACTGTAATGTTCCAGTCTTGAGTTCTCTTGTGAGCATGTTCTAAAAACATAGTTTATGCATTAAAGGAATAGGGAACACCGGAGGAATTTATGAAATGGAGGAAGTCTCACACTCAGCTTCCTGGAAAAGATTTCTTTAATTATTTGATTTTAGAATAAAGTATCAAAATTAAACATGACATCACAAAAGTTTTGGGGGAAAAAGTTGAGAAAAATACAAAACATATCCCCATGGTGCTATCACTCTAATACAACCATTGTTACACTTTTGAGTGTTCTTTCCATTCCCCCACCCTCCCACCCCCCACTTATTTTTATTGATTTCAGGGAGGAAGGGAAAGGGAGAGAGAGAAACATCAACAATGAGAATCATTGATTGGCTGTCTTCATGCCCTCTACTGGGGATTGAGCCCGAAATCCTGGCATGTACCTTTGGCTGGAATGGAACCCGGGATCCTTCAGTCCACAGGCTGACACTCTTTTTCTTTTTTAAAAATATATTTTTATTGATATTTTACAGAGAGGAAGGGAGAGAGAGAGCTAGAAACGTCGATGAGAGAGAAACAGCTGCCTCTTGCACACCCCCTACCAGGGATGTGCCCTCAACCAATGTACATGCCCTTGACCGGAATCGAACCCAGGAGCTTTCAGTTCACTGAGCCAAACCAGTTTCGGCATTGACACTCTTTTTCACTGAGACAAATCAGCTAGGGTGCCACTCATTTTTCTTACATTGCTGTAATCACTCTGTGGGTTCTGACTGCTATTTTCCACATGATCATGTAGTCCTTTCTCACAAGCATAATTTTTAGTGGTTCTATCATTGTCCACCTGGGGGATGAACCATTTGCCATCTTTGAACAGTTAGGCTGTTTCTAATTTTTTAAAAAATGATTCTGTGATAAACTTGTTTTTGTAATAAGATTTTCTGTATTTAGAAAAAAAAAATTTGAATCTGAAAGAAGCCTTTTCAGTGATCCACAACTCTCAGGGTGAAGTTCAAATTGTATTCATTTAAGAGCATGGCTTTCAGTCCAGTTTTCAGCCCCAAGTTAGGTCAAGTTCAACTTCTTCATTTATGTAATTCTCTAAATCACATCTACTCACCACATTTCATATATATTTAAAGATGTTCATGCCAAATATATTTTTGAGTCAGTCTTCTAATCACAGTGTCTTATATAATTCTGTAACTGCCTAAAACACACACACACTCTCTCTCTCTCTGTCCCCACTCCCTGAGGATAATGAGATGTGTGCATACATCTGGCTAGAAAACATCTGTATGTATAAGGAAAGGTCTCTCTTGATCCTGAGGTTTTATTAAATGGAACAGCTCCGTAGAATATAGCAGCAATAAGAAATAAGGATAGTTATGTCCTAGTCATCTTTCTTTTTGGAACGGGAATTGAAAAACAGAGCCACTTGTAGCCTAGCCTATCTCCACTAAGTCAGTGCAAAACAAAAATGACTGTACTGGCCCTTGTCTAGTATTTTTTTTGAAAGCTAGGATGAGATCCCAATAAAAGACTTAACTTGTGGCTGTGGTATAATTGAAATTTCCTTTGTTTTGCTGTGGAAGTTCTGATGTTGAACACTTATTTACTCACTAACTGTATGGCTTCAGGTAACTAATTTGTTTTCACAGAGTCAATATCCTTCATTCATAAAGTGCATCATCATAGCAACGCTGCTTCCCAACATGGTGACAAAGATTCACTATGATAATGGATATAAAGATGCTTTAAAAACTGCAGTGCTCTGGACAGAGTATGCTATTTTCTGTTTCTTCTCCACTTCTTCCACCTCCTTCAAAACCAAGGCTGCTCTTGGTTAGGCCAATGCAGAATGTGATTTGGAAGACGTTATGCCTTTCTCTAGCCAACAAACAGCTTTGCAGGGCTCAGCACGGACAGATGTGGACCTGGAGCTTCCTCTGCAGAGCATCCTTCACCTCCTTGTTTCGGAGGCTATAAATGAAAGGGTTGAGCATGGGAATTATGATGGTGTAGAAGACAGACACTACTTGGTCACTGGTATCATTAGTGAATCCATGAGGCTGAACATATGTGAAAACCACGGTGCCATAGAAAATGGTAATGGCCAGGAAGTGGGAGGCACACGTGGAGAGGGCCTTCTCCCTCCCAACTGCTGAGCGCATCCTCCCAATGGCCACCAAGACCAAGCTGTAGGAGGTGAGAATGACTGCAGCAGGCACAAGGGTAACCAGAGAAGAGAGGATGGAGAGGACCACCCTTGCTGTGGCTGTGTTGGCACACGCCAGCTGGAGAAGGGGTGGGATGTCACAGAAGTAGTGTGTCACTTGGTTGGGCCCACAGAAAGGCAGGGTGAAGACATTCCCAGTCTGGAGAACAGAGTTAACTCCACCCAATGCATAGGAAGCAGCCACCAGCTGGAGACAGGTCCCCTTGGTCATGACAGAACTGTAATGGAGGGGTCGGCAGATGGCCATGAAGCGGTCATAGGCCATGGAGGCTAGCAGGAAGCTCTCAGCTGTGACGTGTACCACAAAGAAGGTCAGCTGGATCACACAGCCCTTGAAAGAGATGGACTTATTAGAGGCCAGAAAGTTGACCAACAACTTGGGTGTGACCACAGAAGAGTAACAAATATCAAGGAAAGAGAGGACACTGAGGAAGAAATACATGGGGCTATGGAGACAGGAGTCTGTGAGGATGAGCGCCATCATCCCCAGGTTGCCCACCACTGTCATGGCATAGATGAACAAGAAGGCTCCAAAAAGAAGCTCCTGAAGATCTGGATACTTGGAGAATCCCAGCAGGATGAACTGGGTAACTGGGGTGTGGTTGCCACTGGCAAGGGCTAGTTCTCCAGGTGTCATCTGCAGAGGTGACAATTGATAATCACCCAAACAGTATTACTCAAACATGCCCACCACTGTGCAAGTTGGAATGAGGGAGGACAGTCACAAGAAGCTAAATGGAAGTATGCTAGAGTGGGCAGAACATGGACTGTGAAGTCAGGTTGACCTGCCTTAATTCTGACTATGGCACTAACTGGTTATATAACCTTGGGTAAGTTACATCTATGAGCCTTAGTTTTCTCATCTGTGGAATGAAGAAAACATGCCTATTTCTCAGGGTTTCTGTGTGGCCTAAAAAAAATTTAAAAAATTTGAATGTTTGGGACCCAGCAGGTGATTGATAAATGTAAGGCTTCTTCCCCAATATCTTATGACTGTATTGTCAAATATGCTTATGACTCTATCTGACAATTCATTCTGTCTTTTTAAAAAACCAAGATATCCTTCACATACCATAAGATTCATCATTTAAAAATGAATAAGTTAGTATTTTCACAAGTATGCAACCACTAATAGGTTAGTGGTTGTTAGTATTTTCACAACCATCCCCACTACTTAATTGCAGAACATTGTCATCACTCAAAAAAGAAAACCCTGGGAAAACCAAGATGGAGGCATAGGCAAACATCTATACTGCTGCCTCGCACAACAATTTCAAAACCTTGGACAATTCTCTATCTGGGCTTCTGCTTCCTCATTGGAAAAGTTAAGTTTTGGTATGGAAGACGTCTAAGATCACATCTGGTCCTGACAATCTGACAGTGAGTGAGTGCATCTTCCCTGAGCTTCCTGCCTGGCTGTGGATCTTTGTGCCAGTGTAGGACCAGGCAACACAAAAAAAGAATCCATGTGAATTGTCTAGTAAAAAGAGATGCTACACCTGATTGCAACTGACAAGTTTAGGAGGGTCTGTCCAGCTCACAAGGATCTATATGAGTACCTTGGCCACTCAAATATTTTGTCTATAAAGAAGGAAGTTCTGAGAAACATTGTTGACATACATGGATATGAATATAAGGAGGTTGTTTTTTTTATAATGATAATGCCATTCAACTAATTGAACTCCTTGTTAATGCCAAGAATCACATAGTGATATAGAATAAAAAATTATTTTAAACACTCCATCGGTCCATTTGAGAAGATCCTCCCTCCATTTTGTTGAAAGATTCCCATCTAACTAAAAAGGATTTTATAGGCAGTCATTAAAGTGATGTACTTTTTCAGCACCTATTTATGAAATTATCTCTGTATGGGAGCCTGGAAGTTTTGTAGGCTGGTGAAATGACATACTGAAATTCAAGAAAGGTTAGAAGCCTACACTTCTTTTCAAAATGGGAGAAGGGCAATTGTGAAAAAGAAGATGATAAAGGATACATTACCCTCATCACAGATTAAACTCTCATGAACATTGGTTTTTCTCAGTAGACACTGAGGTTCTGGAAATTGCTTTCTTTAAAATTGTTTTGCCTGTGAATCCCTTGAAAGTTCTTCACTTACCCTCAGGGGTATCCAATCCCAGTTTGAAGACCGTGGCCTTCGAAGAACTAGTCAGTTTTAGGACTTTACTTTCTGCCTGGCTACCTCTCTTCTTCCCAGAGCTGGGCTTATGATAATGGGACTTAGTAGAATTCATTGGAATTCTACTAAGCTTTACTGAATTCATTAGAACACCCCATCCCTACTTCGCAGACCAACCTTCTGCTTACTGTAAAGGTTAGAATAGGCAACGCTAAAAGTCAGGGTTCTGGTGGTACGGCAGAATCCTATCACATGAGTCAGTCTTGAAGTTTAACCTAACAACTTCCTGCCCTGTACTCGTATCTCCACTCAGGTATCTTTTGTGTTTACTCTTTTCTAACTTTCTTAAGGGCTTAGTTCTTATCCATGAGTCTTTGATTTACAATGCTTATTAATCTTTTCCTTTTTCTCTGATAGGATGGCAGCTCAATTACACACACACACACACACACACACACACACACACACACACACACACATCACTCTCAGCATTGTATTTAGGCTGAGCTCCTGTATCCTCTTCTCTAGTACATAAAGTTTTCTGTCCACCTTCCCACCTTCCCACCTCTCACCATTTTTCCATGGTTCAAACTGCATTCCCTTCGAATCCTCTACTACTCTCATCCCAATTTCCAGCTGGCTGTTCAATTCCTTCAGAGGCTCACCTCTCAGTAAATCTCAAATGTGGTGACCTTGACCAACAGCCTTACAGATGTACTCTGAGGCTCTCAGTTTGCAAAGTGCCTCCAGGTTTCTTTCATAAATCCTGCAAACTCACCCTCAGCCCTTCTAGTCAGCCTTCCCTTACCCAACTGAATTCTTTTTGAGACCGTTGCATTTTACTTACACAGATGTATAGAGAATTGTTTAACAGGGCTTTGCCAAGATTTCTAAGTTTTTTCTCCCCCACAGTCCCCACAAGATTGGTTTGCTTCCCTTCCACATGTTTGAAAACAAGAGACTCTTGTAAGTTTCAAATCCAATGAAGAGCAAATCTTGTGAACAACTACTGTTATCTGAAAGTATTTGAACATTTGTGGTTGCTCAAAAGTATTTAAACAATTACAGTTGTTTAAAGTATTTAAACAACAATTTTCAAAATTGTGTGAGACATGGCTTAAGCCATTTTGGATATTGAAATTCTGTTGAGAGGTGGCTCCACTTTAATGACATAAGAGTGAAGTTTGTTAGTGCCCACTCCACAGTAGGAACCCTTTGGAGTCATCTGGGAAGGCTCCAGAGAAAGGAAGAGCAGGGCTGGGCCAGGAGGAATGAGGAAGGTGGGGCTCCATGGAGGAGATGGGGAAGTGCAACAGCCTCAAGTGAGAATTAATCTCAGGCATTTACTAGGCAATGGTGCATTTGAAAAAAAGTAGGAAACCTGGTAAAGTTACTCAACAATTTTGAACCTCATTTTCTTCAGTTTCTGTGAGGGCTGAAAGACAATGTGTGTCAATGGCATACTTCTGGAAAAGGGGTAGGCACTTGATACAGTAGTTCTCCTTTATCTGCAGAAGATACGTTCCAAGACCCCCCAGTGGATACCTGGGACCATGAGTAGTACTCAACTCTATAAATACCATGTTTATTCCTATACATATATAGCTATAAAGTTTAATTTATAAATTTAGCAATTTAATGGATAAAGGATTCATTCTTACTATAGATGGTAGCAACCTCAGATATGATTTTTTGCTTTCCTTATTAAGTTGAGAACTTTCACCTTTTCACTTAAAGAAAGCACTTTACAGATCCTCTTTGGCATATCTGAATTGCCAGCATTACTACTCTTGCTCTTTGGGGCCTCATTAAATAAAATAAGGGTGACCTGAACACAAGCACTGTGATACCATGACAGTCAATCTGATAACCTAGAAGGCAGTGGGGGGGGGGGGTCTCCGGAAATGTCTGAAAGCGGAAGGAGTAGAGGATGGGGATAGGATGGGGTGGATTTTGGGAGAGAGAAAGGAGAACAGGCAACCTCAGCTTTCTGAATCAACTCTGGTGGGACTTAGTAGACTTTTAAATAGACAAATACAAACCTTAGCAGATGGTGCTCCCCAGCTTGTTACAGCTGCAGTGGAGACTCAGGATCCTCTGGGCAGCCATGTGGGGAAATTCTGGGACTCACTCTCACCCCAGCTTGTGTCCATCAGGTTCTTCTCCTCAGAGCTGTTTCTGGGATAGCCACTCATCCAGATTTGATGACAGGACACACTCGTAGGGTAACAGCGTGTGAAACTCGGGACCAGAGCTGTGAACACATCCCAGTCTTATCAGTTTATAAAGCTAGCTAGATGCCCTCCTGATCCCAGGTGGCTTTGAAGGCTCTGGGGAGGTACTTAACCATCCCTACCCTCATATCCTCTCCAGGGGACCTGGAAGCTTCAGACCTCAGGGAAGAAGAGATTTCCCCCTATTGATTTTGGTCACATGCTTTGATCTCGAGGAGGAGGGAGGCTAGAGTCTCCTTGAGGAGTTGAACTTTTGGTTCATTTTTGCCAGCAGGAAGATCCAGCAGGAGTATGTAGAGCCTTCCCATCTCTTTCCAGAACGCTGAGGTTTGGATAAAGAAAAGTCATCTTCCCCCCCTGGGAACTTGCAGAGACTTTGGGGGACAGTTTACCCAGTTATTTCTAAATGACCCAGGGAGGCTTCTGTGCTGGACCCAAGGACCTGTCTTGGGCTCTAATGCTGGTCGAATTGGTGACACTGAGCTGCACAAAGTGTGGGTGTAGGGTTAGATAGGGCTAGGGCTCAGTTCCTCACTTTGTGTCTCCACAGTGTTGGGGCATCAGGGGATTTGGAGGCACATGGGCCAGGGATTCTGGGGTCTGACCCTTTCTAGGAAGCTCTCCTGGCTTAGGCTGTTTAGGGAATCATCTGAGGAGGCACTGGAGGCCTTGTTAACAGAATGGGTAGTTTATTTATATCAGCAATTAAAAAACCATGTATTTAACAAGGAAGCTAACTTCTAAACACAGGAAATGCCAATGTGCATAAGGAGGAGCCAAGGGAAATGTTCACCTGAAGCAGAGATGCACACTGATCATTTCCCAGTTGTCACGTTTCCCCTCCTTTTCCTCTGACTGTGCTTGGAGGGAGGGGGGCAGCTTCCTCCCTATTCACTTGTCAGCTGACACCTCGCCTGAGACTGCGTCATGCTGGACTCAGCCAAGGCCACTGAAGGGGGCGTGGCTGTGGGTCTGTGAGTCACAGAGAGTTGAAGTACGTCTAGTCCAGTGGGTGCTCAGCTGAGCTGTGATGATACTGATAGGAAGACCAAGAGCAGGACAGGGCAGGGCACCAGCAAAGTATCAGCATTAGTTAAAGGACATACTTGGACATTAAAAAAAGTAGCAGGAAATGATAGGACATTGGCATTAAATAATCTCTGGGTGGGTACATGGGTAAAAATATAAAAGACATCATGGACACAATTGACATGATTTGATTATGAGCTGTGGATAACATAATAGAACTAGATCACTGTAAACTGTCCTGATTTTGATAACTGTACTGGCTAGGAAGAGAATCACCAACTCTTAGGAACTTCTCACTGAAGTGTTGTGTTTGGAAAAATTTTCATATAGATTGTCTATCTTGTGTATATATTATATAATCCTATATAATAAAGATGTAAGATGCAAATGGCCATTATGCCATGAAGCGTAATGACTGACCAAGTAACAACCAGATCACCGATCAGCAGGAGGGTAGGACAGTGAACTATAAGTGAGGGAAAGAGTGTTATAGGAGGGGGCAGGCAGCAAACTATGGGGAGGTTGAGAGGGTGGAGGGAGCTACAGGAGGGTGGGGTAGTGGGTAGAGAGCTACATGAGGGTGGCAGTAAGCTACTGGCTACAAACAGGAGGCAGAGAGTTACAGGAGGGGGCAGGGCAGCAAGCTATGAGGGGGTGAGGGGAACAACAGGAGGGTGTGGCTTTGGGCTACTGGCAAGCTACTGGTACATAAACTCGTATGCAGGGCTACTAGTATATATATATAAATGAAACAAAATGTAAACAATTTATGACTAGTTTGGTGACAGACTTTTTTTAAAAAAATATTTTTTATTGATTTCAGAGAGGAAGGGAGAGAGAGATAGAAACATACTATATAATAAAAGCCTAATATGCTAAGTGTCCAGTCATCAGTCAGCTGTTCAATCAATCAAAGTATAATATGCTAATGATATGCTAAGGCCACTCAACTGCTTGCTATGATGTGCACTGACCACCAGGGGGTAGATACTCTGACCGGTAGGTTAGCTTTCTGCTGGGGTATGGCTGATTGGGACTGAGCGAGATGGGCTGGACACACCTTGAAGCCCTCCCGCAGTCCCTCCCTGGCTGGCCAACCTCCTGTGTCCCTCCCTGGCCCCAATCATGCACTGGTAGGGTTCTTCAGCCTGGCCTGAACCCTCTCACAATCTGGTACCCCTCAGGGGGATGTTGGAGAGCCTGTTTTGGCCCAATCCCGCAGGCCAGGCCGAAGGGCCCCACTGGTGCATGAATTCATGGACCAGGCCTCTAGTCAATGATGAAAGAGAATCATTGGCTTACTGCTGCCTGCACACCCCCTACAGTCCGAAACCTGGGTATATGCCCTCAATGGCAAACTGTGACCGCCTGGTTAATAGGTCAACACTCAACCACTGAGTCATGCTGGCCATGTGGTGGCCAACTTCCTTTAATCAGTGAGCAAATATCTTGACCAGAAGCCAGGTAGCTAATTTTTCTTGAAGGCTGGTTGGCTGGAAGTAGATTATTTGGTCACCTCTCACCATAAAGGTAACTGGGAAAGAAAGTACTTGGTTTATTGGCTTACTAAGCATGTATAATTTGGGCAGGCAAGGGAGAAGGAGTAGGGGTGGTTGCTGGGTCTGCAACGCTGGGCTCAGATTGGTAGGGGGCAGGGTGAGTGACTTCTTAATCTGCTGATGTTAGCGGAAGGCCAAAAACCCTGAGCTGGATGGATTTGGTGTCTATTTTTATGCTGCTTTCTCTATGAAGGAAAAATGGAAACTTTCTCTTTGAATATCTTCCCCTTCATGTTTAAATCCTACTATTCACTTATGCCTACTATTCACTTATGCCTCTGTAGGCATTACTTATTAATTATTATTTTAAAAAATATTTTTATTGATTTTATAGAGGAAGAGAGAGGGAGAGAAAAATAGAAACATCAATGATGAGAGCAAATCATTTATAAACTGCCTCCTGCATGCCCTCTATTGGGGATTGAATCCACAATCTGGGCATGTGCCCTTGACTGAAATTGAACCTAGAACCCTTCAGTTCGCAAGCCGATGCTCTATTCACTGAGCCAAACTGGCTAGGGCTGTTTAATAGCTATCAATTGAATACCTACCCTGTGCAAGGGACCATGCATGGTTCCTTTGCCTTAGATAAGTCCTTTGTCTTAGACACCCAAAGGAACAGGAGAGGAACCTGGTAAGAGCTGAGGAACTCTAGGACTCTAGGAACTCATCAAATTAACATGTGCGGTTCAAGAACCTTAAAGATTCATCAGAGAGGAAACTTGCAATTTTGCTGAAAAATGAATTCAAGCCACCTGCACTATCCCGCTGGTGTTTGGGGTGAGTCACTTTCTAGTGAGTGAATTTAGCTGAGTCCCCAGCATTTGTATCTCAGCATGCCTTTGTTGGATATGCATTTTATAAGGAAATTATGTGATATAGTGACATTTCAAAGATTGAGGATTGGATACATTTCCAGAAATATCATTTAATAATGTAAAGTCTAGCCTAGTGCCATGTTTTCTAAAAGTCAGTCATGATGTTTGCTAAATCTACATGCTACTTGTAATATTTACTTAATATTTTAAAAAGCCAACTTATTTAAAAATGAATTAAATTTAGCTCTACCTTAAGAAAAAAACATTCCTAAAATCCTTGGATTTAATATAACAGCTGTTCATTTTTAATGCACATTAAAAATATAACATTAAAATAAATTTAACTTGTGTCTCTCCTAAAATCTTGGGGTCTACACTAACAGGGCTTTGGGAATTACTTAAACCAGATTTAGATCCTGATTTTGATATTTATTAGTGGTGTAGCCTAGGATTAATTACATAATGCTATGATTAGTAGCTTCCTCATCTGTAAAGTGGGCTTAAAATCCCTACCTCACAGGAATGTTGAGAGAACCAAATGAGATACAGCACCTACAGTGTGGAGCAGCATAGTCCTAGTACATAGCAAGTTTCCAGTTAATGATCGCTTATATTGACCATGTCTTGCAATTTATTTTATTTTATTATTTTTAAAAAAAGATATGTTATTGATTTTTTTACAGAGAGGAAGGGAGAAGGATAGAGAGTTAGAAACATCGATGAGAGAGAGACATCGATCAGCTGCCTCATGCACACCCCCCACTTGCAGGATGTGCCTGCAACCAAGGTACATGCCCTTGATTGGAATCCAACCTGGAACCTTTCAGCCCCCAACCTATCCACTGAGCCAAACCAGTCAGGGCTGTCTTGCAATTTAGATTTACCAATTGCTGAATATAATTTTGTCTCCCTGGAAACAAAGACAAAAAGAGTAACCTATTTGATTGCATCCTAATACAGTAGATTTTTCTTGGGATTGGGATGAAGAAGAAAAAGGTAACTGTGAGGTAGAATTGGAACAAGATGATCATCTCCAGGGGAGAGCAAGCCTGGGGGAAGCGCTGCTGTCCATTCACGAGGGTGCTGAAAAGGCGCAGTGCCACAGACAGCAAGTTGCAAATAATTTGTCTAAACACATCTCTGCTTCCTAAACATAATATCTCAGGGACGCCTCTTCTTTCCCACCTTTCTTACAGCCTGTCACATCAGCCTTTCAGCGACATCTACCTTTCTCTCTTATCCCACCCCGTCTTCTCTTCTAGTTCACCTTCCTGCAAATAATGCTCACAGCTGCCAGCATATGCTTCCTTCCTAGGATGGGGCTGAGTCTGGGAAGTATCTGCAATAAGCCTCTGAGAGCTAATGACTACAAAATGCTTTCTCCCTCAGTCATAAACAGCCCTCAGTGTTAACGTGGCTGGATTACAGCCTCAAGAACTGAAGATGCTGAGGATGACAGCTTTCAGAAACAAGGTTTAGTCTGTGCTAAACTCATCAAGCGTGGACTGGCCCTGTGCTCATGCAGTCAGGGATTTGCAAGTAATGCCCTGCTCGAATTCCTGTTTTATTCTTCAAGCTTATGATGGCTTTCTTTCTTCCCCAATCAAATTTACCTTTCCCATAATTCAATATCCAACTTAAGCCTTCCCTTCTCTAGACCATTCTAACTGAAAGCAGCACTTCTTTATTTTGAAACCCTACAGCACTTTCCCTTGATCATTGGTTAGAAATTGCCCTAAGCTCACTTTAATTACTAAACATGTGGCAGTTTTGCCCCTCAATTTCAAAATATAGGCACCGTGGAGGGCAGGGACCATGGTGTTTTCAAGTTCTGTATTCCATATAGTTCCAAACATCACAGGGTACATTGTGGTGCTCAATAAATATTTATTGGTTGAATAATAGAAGGAAATGACTTTGGAGGAAATGAAAGAAACAGAAAAAGTGGATTGAAATTGACTAATAGCAACTCAGAAGGGGTACAGGACCAGGGAATCTGGTACTCCCCCCCACTGAGGCCAGAAAGGATGACTGAGGATTGGATTTAGGAGGAAGTGGTTGGAACTGGGAAAGAGCAGGCTACAGGGGGATTTGCAAATATAGGCTCAGGTGTGTCTCAGCCTAAGTTTCTGGAGTTGCAAGAAACTGAATTCAGTCTTATCTGAATAAACTGTCATAGAAATGTAGAATCGCAGATTTGGAAGGGGCACCAGGAGTCCCTCTAAAAGGCATTGGCTGAGGCATAATTCAACTTTCAACATCACCATCAGGTGAGCAACAAACCTCTACTCAGACACTCTAGTATTGGGAATTTCCCTAGCTATAGAGACAATAACTTCAATGGGATGAATTTCAGTTTGTCTCAGTTCAACAATTAAAAAAATTGAGAACCTACTATATTATGTAGCATGGTGGTCTGTGCTCCCGCTGGGAGAGAGCAGATTATCTATGGCTCTGCATTTCTAAGGAAGCTAAGGGGTTGGGGAGGGTTTCCTACAACCTTTTGTCAGGTTCATTTCTAGTTTTATACCTTTTCCTATGATTCCCTCTCCAGTTGATTCTTCCCACAACTTTGTTTTTTATCCTCTCTTTTTCTCATGCACATTCACCATGATTTAGACTTTCTAGGAGCATTCAATTCCTGGGGTGGGTTTCTTGAATATAATGAGGGCAAATTAACTTATTATTCTATGTACTAAGAATATATGTAATAGATGGAAGAAACCTTGAAAACTATGTATCCAACTCTGTCATGTAAAATGAGACACTAAGGGGTAGAATAAAAAAAAATGTTTCATCACTTAGACTTTCTAGGAGCATTCAATTCCTGGGGTGGGTTTCTTGAATATAATGAGGGCAAATTAACTTATTATTCTATGTACTAAGAATATATGTAAAAGATGGAAGAAACCTTGAAAACTATGTATCCAACTCTGTCATGTAAAATGAGACACTAAGGGGTAGAATAAAAAAAATGTTTCATCACTGAGCACCAGATCAAATGGATAGTGAAGGTGAGTGAGGTCAGCAGTCAATATTTTCACAGAGTAGATCCCAGGTGAATGTCGTCAGTGAACCAACGCTCAAGTTTGTAAAGTAAAAAGACTAATAATTTGAGCTGGCCTGTATGTCACATTTGCATATCATTTCCATACACCCACATTAACTCCCTGGAGTCCTTTCTCAGTTCTTTCTCAAGTGAGAATGTATCATTGTGTCCCTTGTTTGTCATTTTTAGTTTTTCATCTAGTGGAAATTGCTGTTACCCACTCAGTCTTTGGCCCAGATCCCTGCAGCAGGCAAAGGGAAAAAAGTATTCATAGCGCATTAAAATTAAACTTCAGACAATTTCGTTCCTCTGGCCATCTGGTCCCTGCTAGAACAGCCACTTCTCAAAGGCAGGTGGTCTTGACCTCACTATTCTATCCTGTGCTCAGAAAAGGGGGATTCTTAGTAAGCAGGCCAAGGTTGGGAAGGTGAATGGCGACAGGCACAGCCATCCAGAGATAGTTAGGACACATAATTTGATAATTATTTTAATACAAAACTCTATATTCCTGGAAGGCAGGGACATTCTCATTCATCACAGTAACTCCAGCATGAGGTACAAAGTAGACCATATGTATTTGTTGAATGCATGAAAGTATGACATTATATGAAAAAGTGTTATGCCCTTCTGTAGGGGTATAAAAACCAAACATTAGTTGCTTATCTATTGAATGAATCATCTCTAGAGAAAATAACATTTCATGCTTTTGGAAACTTCACAGCCATTCTCTCATTTGATCTCTACCACAGATTTCTGGAGTAGGGAAAGGCCATATGAAGTCCTAAGTGCTATACAAGTATAAAGTATTGCTATTTTGACATAATTAGTGTATTTGTCAATTTTTGAAACAGGTATTCCCAGTCTTAGACTAGTTTCCTGGGAGGTAGAATTTCAAAATGTACCCTCCAAAACTTATGAGAGAAGAGTAACATATAAGTGCTTAATAAACACATATGAATGAAGCACTAAGGAATCCAATTAGAGTCAGCTTAAACAAAAAGAAGAGGACTTAACATCAGGTGACAGAGGTATCTCACAGCCTTGGTGATGAATTACACATTCACTTAAGGTCCTCCTTTCAAGAGCCAGAGCTTAATTCCCTTCCCCTGGGCTGGACTTAGTGTCTCAGTCCTTGTGAATGAAATTTGGAAGAAGTTATAGTGTGTGACTTTTGAGACTTGGCCCTTCCATTAATTTTCTAGAGATGCTGCACCAAAGTACCACACACTGGATGACCACAGAAGTGTGTTGTCTCACAGTTCTGGAGGCTAGAAGTCTGAGACAGAGGTTTTGGCAGGTCACTTCCTTTTGAGAGCTGTGAGGGAGAATCAGACTCTTTCCCAGCTTTCTGGTGGTTTGCTGGCTATCTTTTGGTGTTTGTCTCACTCTCTGCCTTAATCACACAACATTTTCCTTGTGTGCATGTCTGCCTTTGTGTTCAAAGTTCTCCCTTTATAAGAACATCAGTCACGTTGGATTAAGGCATACCATCATGACCTCATTTTAACCCGATGACCTCTGTGAAGACCTTATCTCCAAATAAGGTCACATTCTGAGATTCTGAGGATTAGGACTTCAATTTGGGAATTTGGGGGAGGGTACAATTCAACTCATAGCCATTATAGAAGGCCTGTGGCTTTCCCCTTGTTCTCGTGAGATCACTCACTTTGGGGGAATGTTGGGAGAACAGTCAACAGGACCTATGGCAAGGTCCACATGGCAGGGAACTGAGGCCTCCTGCTACCAACCATGTGAATGAGCCACATGGACAGCAGCTCCTCCGGCCCTTGTTGAGCTTCAATATGACCGATGACTGCAGCTCTTGCTGGTATCTCCCCCAACTTTACTGAGGCATAATTGACAATTAAAAATTGTATATATGGCCAAAACCAGTTTGGCCCAGTGGATAGAGCGTTGGCCAGTGGACTGAAAGGTCCTGGGTTCGATTCCGGTCAAGGGCATGTACCTTGGTTGCGGGCACATCCCCGGTAGGGGGTGTGCAAGAGGCAGCTGATCGATGATTCTCTCTCATCGATGTTTCTAACTCTCTATCCCTCTCTCTTCATCTCTGTAAAAAATCAATAAAATATATTTTAAAAAATTGTATATATGTAAGGTAAGTGTGGTAAGAACACTTAGGATTTGCTGTCTTAGCAAATTTCTAGCATGAAAACACAGTATTGCTAACTATAGTCACAGTGTTATATATTAAACCTCCAGAATTTACTCATTTGCATAACTGAAACTTCATGCCTCTTCCCAAACATTTTCTATTTGCCCATCCCCCTAACCCTTGACAACTGCCATTCTCCTCTCTGCTTCTATGAGTTTGACTATTTTAGATGCCCCATATAAGTGAGAACATTTGTCCTTCTCTGTCTGACCTATTTATTTCACGTAGCATAATCCCTCCTAGTTCACCCATGTTGTCGCAATGGCAGGAGTTCCTTGCTTTTATTTATTTATTAAAAATTTTTTTAATTGATTTTTTTTTTACAGAGAGAAAAGGGGAGGGATAGAGAGTTAGAAACATTGATAGAGAGAAACATCAATCTGCTGCCTCCTGCATACCTCCCAGTGGGGATGTGCCCACAACCAAGGTACATGCCCCTTACCGGAATTGAACCTGGGAGCCTTCAGTCTGTAAGCTGATGCTCTGTCCACTGAGCCAAACCAGCCAGGGTTGGAGTTCCTTCCTTTCAAAGGCTGAATTATATATATATATATATATCACATTTTAATATTTATGTAGAGAGAGGCATATCTTATATTTTTAATCCAGTCATCTGTTAGGTTGTTCCCCTATCTTGGTTATTGTGAATAATGTTGCAATGAACATGGGAGTGCAGTTATCTTTTTGAAATTCTGATTTCATTTCCTTTGCATATAGAGCCAGAAGAGGGATTGTTGAATCAGAAGGTAGCTCTATTTTACATTTTTTGAGGAACCTCCATACTGCATTCTATAATGACTATACCAATTTATATTTCCACCAACAGTGTGCAGGGTTCTGGCTGAGCAGAGCCACTCAGCTAAGCTCCTCTGGGATTCCTGGCCTGCAAAATTGTGACATAATGAATGTTTGCTGTTTAAAGATGCTAACTTTTGGGGTGATTTTTATGCAGCAATGGATAACTAAAACAGACCCCACCGGAAGGGAGAAAGCAGTAATCAGTAGGCAGGAAAGTAGACAGAATTCTCTGCCTCTAGCTTTTCACAGAGAGCAATGTGGTTACCTCAGGGCTCCCACGTTCATATGTTCCAGTTCCAGTGACACAGAACCCTTAATTCCAATTTCTGAGTGAGAGAATGTGGGGTCCAACTTGGGTCAGCTATGTCATGAGGATAGGTTTAGGGATAAATAGAAATTATGTGGAATTTGATGATTATATCATTTTTGGGAAAAAGCTCATTAAGAAAATGAATGGAAGGCTACATAAAAAATGATGACTCGGAATAAATGATAAAATAAATCGCAACAAATGAAAAATGTTCTAAAGCTGACTAAAACATTATAAATTTTTTAAAAAAATTGCATGATACTAGTATTTGCATTAGTTCTGATGGCTGGGAATGGTTTCTACAGGCTATCTTTTGGCTCTGTACATTTCAAACCCACAGCATCTGAGTGCTGTGGGCTCTGTGAACGCCATGGTCTGAATTCTGGCTTTGCCTTTTCATGATCGATGCTTGCTGGGTGAGTCAGTACAGTGCTCCTAGAATCCATTCTCCACTGGGATATTTACCAACAACGTAACTAAATACAAATATATTTACAAATCACATAGATATATGCAATAAACACAAGCATAGTGTATTTCTACCTCAACTACCCTTAGCTGTGCCTTCCCTTGCCTGCAGCCACTCTAGTGGGAGGGAAAGTATGCTGAAGGGGAAATTGAGGTTAAAAAAAAAAACACAGTATTTTTAACCAATTGTGGCTAACATGTCTTCTTTTTAAGGTTGTACAAAAAACATCTGACCTTCCCGGGGCCTTGGAATGGTCTGGGCAAGTAAGGAGCCTCAAAGTCTTGGTTTGTCACCTTCATGGAAAATTTATCTCTGGGAGGGTCTTGTAAAAGAAAATAGTTGCTGAAACTTGTAGAAGAGGTGGGTGTTCCCTGAAGAAATGAAAAAACAAAGTGCTATGGCAATAATTACAATATACTGTGTGAAGAGATGTGGGCAGACTAAGAGAGCGCATGTGGAAGTGGGGGATTGACTCAAACTGCATGGCAGAAGTCAGGAATGCTTGTTGTGGAAAATGACATCTTGGATAAATTATGGTGGTTGAGTGGAGGGGGGAGAATGTTCCATGAAAATAGGTAGCATAGCTGAAACCAGTTTGGCTCAGTGGATAGAGCGGTCAGTCTGCAGACTCAAGGGTCCCAGGTTCGATTCCGGTCAAGGGCATGTACATTCGTTGTGGGCACATCCCCGGTGGGGGGTGTGCAGGAGGCAGCTGGTCGATCTATCTCTCTCATCACCGATGTTTCTAGCTCTCTATCCTTCTCCCTTCCTCTCTGTGAAAAATCAATAAAATATTTTTTAAAAAATAGGTAGCATATATAGATGGAGTAAAAAGACTGACTTGGGGCACAGCAAATATCTTCGTGATGTTGGAATGAAAGGTCTGAGGCTGGGCTTGCTGAGTAACAACCAAAGAAATCAACCGGATCAGTTCTGAGGGGCCTGACAGGTCATGCAAGGCTCTTTGAATTCTCCCTCGGGGGACATAGGGTCTCAGTGAAGGGTTTGGAGTAAGAACTTAGATAATCAGATTTGCACTTTCAGTCAGTGTGGGAGACTTAACGGTGTTAGAAAGCTATCCTCAGACAATTTGGTGATCTAGTAGACTTTTTAAAAAAATCTATTTTAGAGAGAGGAAGGGAAAGAGAGGCATATAAATATAATGTGAGAGAGAAACATCGATTGGTTGCCTCGCACCTTGACTCAGGGATCAAACTCATAAACTGGGCATGTGACCTGACTGGGAATTGACCCCCTACCTTCTGGTGTATGGGCCGATGCTCCAACCAACTGAGCTATACCAGCCAGGGCCCAGCCTCAGCATTTTATCTTTTGTCACCCAAGCCCCTCAGGTTTTTCTTTGAGGCAGGATGAGTTGATTTTAGGATGCATGTCCTGGCAGAACAAAGAAAGGGGAGGATTCCACCCACAATGAGAGGCTATACATTTTCATTGAGGGCCCCAATCCTAAGTATGGTGCCTTAATTAGGAATTTGTCCACAAGACATGGGACTTTATCAATCAAAGAGTCACCCAGCTCAACTGAACATGGCATTTGTCTGCCCAGAAGCAGAACTGGGTGAAAGGCTAGTGACTTGATAATGGCTCACAAACGCAGGGCCCATAGGGCCTCCTGGATCTGCAATCTTGGTTAGGCCAGCAATGAGCAAACAGTCCCAGGGCAGGAGCAGGGCATGTGAGGCTGGATACTTGGAAGAAAATGTAAGTATAGGGCGGGGTTAAGCTCACTTGTACCCAGAGGATTTATAACTTTCTTCCTGTGAAGAGTGTGCAGTAAAATGGGTGAGGTCTTAGTGTCTGAAAAGGCCCAGGGAGACAACCGGGAGGCTGCTGTGTTTATCTGCTCAAGAGGATGTCACTGTTTTGGCTGGGACAGGAGCCATTTGAAATGGGTATCTCTGAAGTACAAATATCTTATTGAACAGATCACCTCGCTGGGTAGCTAAGGTCTTGGCTTCCAGTAGCTCCTTGGTGCTGCAAGGGGAGCAGGAATAAGTCTTACTCTCGCTAAGACTTTAGTCCTACCAGGTTCAATATGGTAGCCACTAGTCAAGTATGGCCACTGAGAGCTTGAAGTATGGCTGGTTCAAATGAGATACATTGTGAGTAGAAGATACTCTTTGGATGTTAACAGTTTAGTATGAAAAAAGGAATGTGAAATATCTCTTGAGTAGTTTTTAAATATTGATTGCATATTGAAGTGGAGTATATTTTTGATATATGGGTTCATTAAAAATATATTATTGAAAATAATTTCACCTAGTTATTTTAATTTAAAAAATGTAATTATTAGTAAATTTAACTGACATTTGTTGCCTGTATTTGTGGCTTGCAGTATGTTTCTGTTGGGGAGCGTTGTCTCAGTTCATCAGGGCCTTCGGTTACCATAGGACAGGGACTCCCAGGTCCCTTCCTGGATCTTCCTTTCTTCTCTAAACCCTGGAAACTCATCTTTCCTTATTCTTCACCCACTGTCCTAAAAGCAGCCACAGTCCAGTCCTGAGGTAATTAAAGCCTGAGGGATAATCTTCAGGAATTGCTAGGAAGAGGCAACACCAAGAGAGGAGATAAGAAAGGCTAAGAGCCCACCTGTCTTCTGCATAAGAAAGGAGTAAAGAGCCAGCAAGCCCTCCTAGGTCCCATCCAGGTTGATTCCTCCCTATCCCCAGAGGACTTGGGGACATCTTTGGTTGTTACCCTTGGGTGTGGAGCAGATGCTTCTGGCATTTTTAGGTAGAGGCCAGAGATGCTGCTAAACACACTGTATAGGACAGCCTCCAACAGAGAATTATCCAGCTCCAAGTGTTAATGGTGTCAAGGTTGAGAGACCCTGGGCCTAGGAAATGTTACCAGAAAGGGACTGACTGGAGCGGGTCTGCCTTGGACCAGCCTGTAGTGTGTGGGTTCTTCTTTTGTGCAGGAAAGAATTCACAATATGAGTCCAGGTGGTTTTGACAGTATGTGTATTAAAGCTAGGGAGAGTGAAACAAGGAGAGGCTTAGGATAGAAGAAGCAACAGAAGAGAAGCTATGTGGGGTTGTTGTCAGGTCACTGAGAAGTTAGAGAAAAGGGGGCCTTGGAGATAGGTTCAGGGGGTTCAGCCCAGGGAAAGCTGGCACTGCCCATTGCTCCCTTGGTTGCAAATCTCTTGGGATCCCTTAGAGTTTAGGAGATGTATGCCTGTTGGGGAAGAAGAGATGGAAGGAAAAGGCAGGGGCCCTGCTGCTGGGAGGGAGAGAGTGCACTGGGTCCTTCTGATTTGAGGTTATTTATTTATATATTTATTTTTTAAAAAATTGATTTTTACAGAGAGGAAGGGAGAGGGAGAGAGAATCAGAAACATCGATGAGAGAGAAACATCGATCAGCTGCCTCCTGCACAGCTCCTACTGGGGATATGTCCGCAGCCAAGGTACATGCCCTTGACCGGAATCGAACCTGGGACCCTTCAGTCTGTAGGCCGATGCTCTATCCACTGAGCAAAACCGGCCATGGCTGATTTGAGGGTTTTAAAGGCTGGGAGTTTAGGGGAGGTCTCTTAGGGAAGGATCTAAATTAGATATTCATCAGCTTTTCTAAGTTTTTCTGCTTTTGTAGGCCTGGAGCTTAAATACAACTGAGGCCTAGATGTTATCTCTAGAGAGGAAAGGTCAGGGGGTCTAAACTGCATCATCATCAATATGCCAGGGAAGGAAAAACCACCCTAGGGGTGAGGTATGGTGTTAGTTTTGTCTGTTGCTAGGCACCCAGAACTTTCTGCCCTGGTGACCTTCTATATCTGGCTGTAAATTGCTCAGCCAGTTTGTTCAGCTACCTGTCTCAGTTCCCCCATTCCACACGTCAAGGAATTTCCTAGCTATCCTGGCCCAGAAAGTCCTTGGGTATCCTTGAGCATGGGTCAAGAGGGAGGTTGTAAACACTGACAGAGCAGAAGAGTCTGCTCCATCCTCTCCCATTCCTTGGCTTTCTTGATCATTAGTGACTCACGGCCCTTCCCTTGCACTCCTAAGCCTGCCTGAACTCATCCTGGTGGAGAGAGAAGACATTCTCCTTCCCAGGGGTGACTCACTTGACCCATGTCCCACATAGAGACCTTTCTACTGGAGATAAGCCTTCTAGGAGGGAGGTCTGGAGAAGGGTGTGTCCAGAAGGGTGGTGGTTAGCTGCTCATTCTTTTTCTCTGACCTTGCCTCTCCGTAGTAGGTAGTTAAGTAGACAAGAGCAGAATAGGAACAATACGTTGAGTACAGAAGATCACCAGGATGGAAAGTCCTGTATGTCTAGCAACAGACAATTGTAAGGTGTACCTCAACTCCTGGGTGACTTTTCTTTCCCTAGCATATTGCTGGTCATGCAGTTTGGATCCTCCCTGACCTTTCCTCCCCTGGCATGTTGCTAGTCATGCAGTAGACACCTTTAGAGAAGGAACCAGGAGGCTGAAGAAAAGCCTCATGTGATTCCCATAGAAGCCCTTGCATGGCCACTCCCTTAAGCCCTCAAGACAATGCGGTCCTGACTTGCGTCAAATAATCTTGAGAACAAAGTCTCATGTCTATGGATCACAGAGGCAGAATTTTCGTCAAACTAGACCTCAGAGATAACATCTAGACCTCAGTTGTATTTCAGGTCTAGGCCCAGAAAAGCAGCAAGGTCTGGTGGGGCGGTGTCATGGTGGACATCAGGACCTTCTTCAACGACTGTGGTTCCCTGCCCTGGCACTGACCAATCAGTAGAGACCCCAACCCTGTTGGGGGACACACCAGGAAAGCTGATGAACCGCCTATTGAGATCCTCCCCTGAGACCTCCAGATTAAAGCCCTTAAGAGGAAGGACCCAGCATGCTCTCTTCCTCTCTTTCTCTCTCCCTCACATACCCATGCCTTTTCCCATCCCCTTATTTCCCCAGGTGTGCCCTCCCTGGAGCACACATGTCTTTTCTCCTCTCCTTTCTCCATGTAGTCTTTGCCTTTCTCCTAGCTCCAAGGGCCCTTCTTTTGCCTCTGTAACTTGTTTCCTGAACCCATGCAGCCTGGTTGGCTCACTTCTTCCATGGCTCACTTCATCTACCCCTGTGAGTGCTGGTGTAGAGGTAAATAATCGGCCCTCTGACTTGGTCTCCTTGCTTGTAGACAAGGTGCACTGCACTTGCACCTCCTGATTTGGGCACCTCATGTACCCGTGGAGGCAGCTGGATGCCACAGCCTCACCCAGAAGACCACCTCCAACCAAGCCAGATTATCTCTAAACCTAGGTGTCTACTGGGTCAGGCCCTGGTCTGGGTCATTATTAACTCAGGTTGGTAGACATTGGTTAGGGTACAGGGACTGACTCACCTTAGCCCCAACCTTCTCAAAGTCAGGTTTTCACCTCCTGGGCTACAGGTGATGTGCTGGGGACACATAGAACTGCAGCACCCATCTCTAGCAGAAACTTCACCTAGGCTGATGGCAAGCAGCTTGTGACATTATTTTTCATATTAAGAGCACACTTTAAACAAGTCAGTCAGAGAAAGACAAGTGTCACATGATCACACTCATATGTGGAATCTAAGTAACAAAATAAACTGATGAACAAAGTGGATCCAGAGATATGGAAGCATGGAACAAAGTGTGGAATCTCTGAGGGAAGGTGGGAAGGATGGGTTCATGGGAAGTAATCAGTCAAGAACCTTGTATGCATATATGCATGGCCCATGGCCACAGACAGTGGGGATGAGGACCTGAGGCAGGGGGTGAGGTCGGGTTGGAGGGGGTCAAATTGAGAAAAAGGGGATATATGTAATACTTTCAACAATAAAAGATTATTTTTAAAAAAGCACAATACAGCCGAAACCGGTTTGGCTCAGTGGTAGAGCGTCGGTCTGCGGACTGAAAGGTCCTGGGTTCGATTTCGGTCAAGGGCATGTGCATTGGCTGCGGGCACATCCCCGGTAGGGGGCGTGCAAGAGGCAGCTGGTCGATGTTTCTCTCTCATTGACGTTTCTAGCTCTCTATCTCTCCCCCTTCCTCTCTGTAAAATATCAATTAAAAATATATTTTAAAAAAGCACAATACAAAATCTGCATGAATTAAAAAAATAAGTTGGGTTTGTGAGAGACTCTTTAGGCTATGTCCTAACAAGCAGCAAGTTCCAACTCACTGCCCTTTGAAAATGGGTTCGCGCAGGGTTTCCCAACCTCAGCATGGTGACACTTCGGGTCAGATCACTTTTTGTTGTGGCGGGCTATCGCATGCATTGTAAGTTTAGAACCGTTCCTGGCCTCCAAATGCTATTTGTGCTTATGCACACACATGCAGTGTGACCACCAAAATTGTCTCCAATCATGCCCAACACCCCTTGGGGTGCAGAATCATCCCTGGTTGGGAGCCATAATAATTAAATACTGTCAACAGTGCTTGGGTAAAAAAATTCTCATTTGGTAAAAAACGTAACAGGGAACTAATTCTGCTATACTCCAAAAGACTGATGCAAAGACAGAATTCAAAGTGGTATCAAACCATGTACTTACGGGTAATTTAATCTAAATGCATTTGCCTTATTAAAAATAGTTGTAAACAAACAAACAAACAAACATACGCACCAAAACCGAAAACAAACCCACTTGTCAGCAGCCAGTCACTGACACCCCAGGATTTTGCCTTCCTCACTCATGAAAGGGACAATTCATGGTCTTGCAGCTTTAGAAAACAACCCCATTTTTCCTTCCTCAGCTGCAGATCTGAAGTTTTTCTAGACTGTGCTGGATTGGACTTCCTGCTTGAAAGTAATTTCCCCCCCCAACTTCACCACCTAATCTTTGATTTCTGAGATTTAATTTTTTTTCTTTAACAAAAGCAGACCAGAGCACAGAGAAAGAAATGATGAATTTTATCTGCAGGAGTCAGAAACGTTTCCCAGAAGAGGTTACACTTAGGCTGGGACTGGAATGATAACAAAGAGATTTTTCAGGCTGACAAATGAATTGGGGAATGACCACTCCAGGCTCTGGGGAAGATGTGACCAAAGGAAGAACTTCGTACAAATACATGACCTGTTTGGGCTGGGCCAGGGCATTGGCTCTGGCCACAGAGGAGGTATTTGGTGGGACCTGTGGGGTGATCCCTGGAAAGTGAGGTTGAGACAGGCTTGTAGGATAATACTGAGGAGCTGAGAATTTTCTCCTTGGCCCAAGGGTTGCAAACTCTAATGCCCATAAAGACCACTCAGATACCTTACATCAGTGTTTCCCAAACTTTTGACATATGTGTACCCCTTCTATAATTTTCATAATGCAGAGTACCCCCTCATAAAAAAAAAGGATGTATTTTAATAACAATCAAAAATATATTTTTTGGTACATATACAAAATCATAATAAATGAAAAATAAAATTATTCATAATAAAATATAAATAAAAATTATATTATAAATAACATTTATTTGGATCAATGAGAAGGATGAAATTGACTTATGAGAATGTAGAATTAGGCACAGCTAAGTATGGTGCGGTGCATATCCCCACCAAACTCTTCCTGTACCCCTGGGGGTATGCATACCACACATTGGGAAACACTGCCTTACATGAATGAAAAAGGTAGTTTTTTTTTCCCTCTTTCTTTCTATGAGGGCACAGGTTTTTTTGTTTTTGTTTTGTTTTTTGAGTGAGGTCGGGGGTGGGCAGAGAGGGCTCATATTATACATATAGGGATATTTTTCACACCCAAAGAATAAATATTATCTTCACTTATTCCAAGAGTATTGTTTGAGAATCTTCTCTGTGCTAGGGATTGTTCTAGGCACTTGTTATTTGTCTTGAAATGTAGACTTCTAGGGTCATGTTACCCACCTCCCCACCTTTGCTAGAGATGTGAATAGAATAAAATGTCTCTACTATTAGGAAAAGCTCAAGGGCATGGTAACCAGGCAGCAGACTCTCTGAAAAGAGTGGTGGGGATCATTGGGGTGGGGAGGAGAATTGAAAAATCTGTGTCTTGTCTAAAAAGACACCTGTCTCAGCACCAGATGATTATACGGAGCATAAGACTGGTGGAGTGATCATTTAAGTTCTCTTCCCAGAGAAACTGGGAATATGGAGTTTAAAATGTAACCTTATCAAATTTTCATAATAACTAAATTAAAAAAAATACTTTTGTTGCCCGGTCAGTGGTTGAGCATTAACCTATGAACCAAGAGGTTATGGTTCGATTCCGAGTCATGGCACATGCCCCGTTGCAGGTGCAATTCCCAGTGTGGGGCATGCAGGAGGCAGCCAGTTGATCAATGATTCTCTCATCATTGATGTTCCTATCTCTCTTTACCTCTCCCTGACTGGGAATTGAACTGTGACCTCCTGGTTTATAAGTTGACGCTCAACTACTGAGATATACTGGCCGGGCGACATTAACTCTTCTAATCCTCACAAAAGTGCTGGCACATATTTCACTCTATCTATGCGCTAATATTATGCATACACTATGTTGTGGCTACCGTGCTGTGGCTTGGGATAGAATTCTCCATGCTTGTTTAGGAAGGCAGCTTGCCAAAGCATCTCCCTTTTAAAGCAGACTTCACATCTTTATTCCTCAGGCTGTAGATCAGAGGGTTCAGAATAGGGTTGACCACAGTGTAGAAGACAGACACGAACTTGTTCTGCTCCATGGAATTGAGAGAGCTCGGCTGGGCATACATGAAGATGATGGTGCCATACCAAAGGCAGACAATGGTGAGGTGGGAGGTACAGGTGGAGAGTGCTTTGCTCTGAGCTTCTGAGGAATGCATTCTGCAGATAGTCACCAGGACATAGGCGTAGGAGACCAGGATGATGGTGACGGTAAAAGAGAAAATCAGGGCAGAAGATGAGAAGATGACGATTTCAACCTCCACAGTGTCTGCACAGGCAAGTTGAAGCACTGGGGGGATGTCGCAGAAATAGTGGTTAATGACGTTGGGTCCACAGTAGGGCAGCTTGAAGATGTACCCAGTTAGCAAAGCTGAATTGGCAACAGAAGCTATATAGATGGCTGCCACCAGCTGGAAACACAGACGTTGTGACATGATGGTGTGGTAAAGGAGAGGGTGGCAGATGGCAACAAATCGATCGTAGGCCATGATGGCCAGGAGCAGACACTCAGCAATACCATGGAGAGTCATGAGGGCCATCTGGGCCACACAGCCTACAAAGGAGATGGACTGACCTGAGGTGAGGAAGTTCTCTAGCAGCTTGGGGGTGCCCACGGTGGAGAAACAGGAGTCCATGAAGGCGAGAACGCTGAGGAAGAAGTACATGGGCGTGTGCAGCCGTGGCTCTGTGTGGATCAGGATAATCATGCCCAGGTTGCCCATGAGGGTGACCAAGTAGATGAATAAGAAGAGTACAAAGAGGGTGCCCTTGAGCCCTTCCTGCTCTGTGAGCCCCAGCAGGAGGAACCAGGTGACTTGGGTGCAGTTCTCAACTGAGGTGCACATGGCACTGCAGAGAGAGTGAATAAGACAAGCTTGTACGTTAGAGCAGGCTTGGGGTCAGTTCCCGCCCCACCATCCCCTTTTTTGTTATTATCCATATGATTATTTTTTAAATTGAGTTTATTGGGGTGACATGGTTCACAAAACCAGGTTTCAACTGTACAACTCAATGAAACATCATCGACACACGGCATTGTGCACCCATCACCTCAAGAAAAGATCCTTTCCATCCCCAGTACTGCCTCCCCTCCTTTGTCCACCTCCACCTACCCTCAACCCCTTTCCCTCTGGCTATCACCCTTTTGATGCCCCCAGAGTGGGCAGTGCTAGGGGAGCTGGGGAGGGGACACTGTCATAAATTAAACCCCTATTATGAGTTATGTGTTAACTCACTTCCTGACCCATTTATATTTGGAGATATTATCAATCTGCCCAAGGTAAGAAAGCTAGTATATTAGAAAAGTGGAATTAGAGCCCATCCATTCTAAAAATCATATACTTTCTATAGTTATAATCTTCTTCCATGGGGAACTAGCATCATTAGTGGGTGTTGGTGGTCTGGCATGCTGTCCCAGAGAGGGAATTCATGAAAGGATCAATTTTGACCATATTTGGGGACAAAAGGCTCAGTCCCTGAGCCCAGGGACGCAGGAAGTCAAGACTAACATCATCACAATGGAATGTGCCTCACTAGAGCAGTCATTTTTCCTGGTGTTATGATTTGAATTGTTTCTCCCAAAAAGATACGCTGAAGTCCTAACCCCTATACCTGTGAATGTGACCTTATTTGGAAATGCTGTCTTTACGGAAGCAATCAAGTTAAAATGATGTCATGTTCAATTACGTTGGGCCTTTAATCCCGTATGACTGGTGAACTTGTAAGAAGAGAAAATGGAGATACAGGGAGGAGGATGACGTGTGAAGATACAGACACAGAGGCAGGAGGCCGTGTGAGGAACAGAGGCAGAGATGGAGTCATGAGGCCACAAGTGAAGGAATGCCTCAGACATCCAGAACTGGAGTGGCTGCAGAGGGAATGTGGCCCTGCCAGCACCTTGAGTTTGGACTTGGAGCCCCCAGAACTGTGAGGGAATAAATTTCTCTTGTTTCAAGCCAGCTTGTGGTGCTTTGCTATCACACTTGTTAGTTTGTAAATCACTAACATACCCAGTTGGAGATGCTTCGGGCCATGAGGCTCTGATGCTTTGACCAGGGCCTGCTAAGCAGGTGTCAGAAGACTGGACTTTCCTGATCTCTCTTTTGACAGGGTTGATAATCCAGGAAGAGAAAATGAAATAAAACAAGTTAAAATAAAGTCTGTGTTATTATTGATTACTAACTGAGAAAAATATTTGTCTGGGGGAACAGGAAGTTATAGTAAACGTGAAACCTCCAGCTCAGCAAAATTATAACCAAAGAGCCAAAACTGGTTTGGCTCAATGGATTTGAGCATCAGTCTGCAGACTGAAAAGTCCCAGGTTCAATTTCGGTCAAGGGCATGTACATTGGTTGCAGGCACATCCCCAGTAGGGGGTGTGCAAGAGGCAGCTGATCAATGTTTCCAGCTCTCTATCCTTCTCCCTTCCTCTCTGTAAAAAAAATCAATAAAATATATTTAAAAAAATTATAACCAAAGAACTAAGGTCTATGTTTTAACTGGAAATAACTGAAGGCAGTAGGACATGCCAGATTTGTGGCTTTGGGGTGCAGTACAGGACACAGTTTTCAGTCAGAATTGGAGGTGAGGCCTCTAACCAGAGAGCACTGGTCAGAGAGTCCAAATGTCTATCTTCTTTCTTTTTTTAAAAATATTTTTTATTGATATTTTACAGAGAGGAAGGGAGAGAGATAGAGAGCTAGAAACGTCGATGAAAGAGAAACATCAACCAGCTGCCTCTTGCACACCCCCCACCGGGGATGTGCCCGCAACCAATGTACATGCCCTTGACCGGAATCGAACCCGGGACCTTTCAGTCCTCAGACAGATGCTCTACCACTGAGCCAAACCGGTTTCAGCCAAATGTCTATCTTCTTAAGCTCCCCAAAGGGGCTCACAGTTTATGGACATTCTCTCAGCTGCTGTCATGCTTCTAAGAATTTGTCTCTAGGTTTTCAAATAACCAAGATGGCCATTTGATGGAAAGCTTTTGTATGGGATGCTGGCCAAGGTCCATTCTGATTGGTCAGACATCTGTTATGCTTGGTTAAGTATAGGTTTTTTTAAAAAAATATTTTACTGATTTTTTACAGAGAAGAAGGGAGCGAGAAAGAGAGCTGGAAACATCAATGAGAGAGAAACATCAACGAGCTGCCTCCTGCACATCCCCTACCGGGAATGTGCTGGCAATCAATGTACATGCCCTAGACCAGAATTGAACCTGGGACCTTTCAGTCCGCAGTCTGACGCTCTATCCACTGAGCCAAACTGGTTTCGGCTAAGTATAGGTTTTGATGGTGCAGACTATTCATGGGGAATTTAGAGGGGGAGATAAGCATTAATAATCATACAAAGTATAGCTCCAAGTAGAGGGACTGAATGATATGAGCTAAAAATTTCGACTCAGGGAGGTGAAGGAGAATTTTTTCTAAGAAGAATTTTCCAGGAGAAGAATGAAACAGTCTATACAAGGGTCCTGAGGTCTGAGAGAGCCTAGTGAACAGGAGGAGCTGAATAAAGGCCAGAGTGGGTAGAGGACAGAGGGAGAGTGTGTGAGCTGAGGTGAGCAGGCAGTCAGTGTTTTATAATATTTTTTGAGTGCTTGCTGTGTCGAGCACTGTGCCAAATACCTTAAGTGTCATTTAATCCTCTCAACAATCTTATAAGATGTACGATTGAAATCTCCATTTTGCACTTGAGGAAACCTAGTAGTTGAGCAACTTGCCTAAAGACTCAACAGGTAAGTGGCAGAGCTGGGGTTTAAATTCAGGCGGTCAGGTTAGAGACTACACTATTATTGTTCAATACCTTAGACCAGGTTAAGGAATTTTATTTTATAGGATGCCATTAGAAAATTCTTATCAAGAAGGATTCCACCCTCAGCCCACTTACCTGTGGTTGAGCAGAGCCTTGTTTTTGGGGACCTCTTAGAGGGATTTCTTTCCCCTTTTTGTTGATCGCCTCCAACCAGCTTTCTCAAAAGAACGTCTCAGACAGTTGTGAACAAAGCCTAGAGATTTCTAATTGCTGGAAAGGCTCCTGTCTTAAGATCCATCTGGACTTTTTTATCCTTACCCCTAGAGTTCAGAAATGAGCCAGTGGGAATTTGTGACTATAGTTCTCCCAAGAGCAGACCTGGACCTGCCGATGATCTCTAAGGGATGCTGGCAAGATTTTGCTGAGAGTTGCTTGGGATCCCCTGGTGAGCAAAGATGCTCCACCAAATGTCCAGACAGACCCTCTTCTTTTACAGTGTCCATCCTCAGGGGGCCTCTTTTTTTTTATATTACTGAGGCTCAAGAAGGCTCTTAAGGCCAAGATGTATCAGGGACACATGTCAACATAATCCCTGGGTCTCACAGGAAGTGACTGAAAGTGCTAATGATATCAACATTGAAGGTTTAATGTGGCTTCCCGAATTGTTATTTCCTTTGATCTTCAAAATAACCCTGGGAAACATGCTAGAGGTTTTTTTTAAAAAAAATTTTTTTTTCTATATATAGACAATAATAGGATTATACCATGATTGCTTTAGTCACTTAACAATATCGAAAATATATCCCTTCACCTCAAAGCAACATAATTCTTCCCCCCCCTACAAAATGGCTTTATTATCTTTGTAAAAATAATACATGCTGGTTGTCAAAAATTTAAGCAACACAGAAAAGAGCCAAGAAGAAAGTAAAAATTCAGCTGAAATCCCACCCCTACAAAAATGGGAATTGGTGACCTTTCTTGTTATAAGTCTCTCAATGCCCTCATAAACAGAATCATACTGTACAAATTATTCTGTCACTTGCTTTTTCACTCAATGAGATGCCGTGGGCATTTTTTTTTTTTTCATATCAGTTAATAAGTAATAGCCTACGTCATCGCATTTCCTGGCTGCATATTGTTTTGTTGTGCATGTGTGTTGTCATTTACTTAACCAGTTCCCCCTTGGTTGACAGGAAGTTATCTCCAACTTTTCATTCCAGCTCTCTGACAGACACCTCCAGGTATGGGGCCTGGAGGACCAATTCCAGTGAGAATGGAGCATAGAGAGACTGCTTTTTCTAGACTAGGAAAGAAGAAATTGGCTGTCTTCTTGGCAACCTGGCACCTTGGGTTCCACAATCCCATGTGAAATCACCGTGCAAAACAAAGCAAGGCAAAGCAAAGGGCCTTGTTAGGAAAATGACTTGTTTG